>OY720641.1:76652744-77308866 GCA_963169105.1 Ceriagrion tenellum | reverse complement strand
GTGTGAAGTCGTTGTACCCGGTGCAAGCAAATGAAATTCTTGAAGACGTGAACCAAGCAATTCAGCTTCACCTTTTTTTAGTGCCATGTCCCGTGCGAGGTCGCAAAGTTCAGCATTAGCAACCAAATGAATATCTTCTCCAGGTTGGTTATAGTCAGAATCTGATTCGTCGGTGGGAGGTGGAGGAGAACTTTCTTCTAGTGATTCTTCATCAACTGTGTATACTGCAGGTGACATTGGTATTGGACAAGTGATGGGATAATGTAGTGTTGGTTTAGAGACTGAGGGAACGCCTGGATACTTTCCCAATGCACGAGTTTTGAAGGAGAATCCGGTGACGTTTGCAAAAATAAAAACAGTCTGTAATGTAGTTGCTTGACTTATGCCATATCATAGGCACTCCACAGTCACAAGGCATGACCTATCTGCCAATGATGCAGCCTTGAGTTATCTTGTTATGATCATTTTTCAATTTAAGGACCCTACGCACTGTTTGATGAAAGCCCAATCAGCATGGATTTAATTTTTATTACAACAAAGAGAGGGCAAGGTTAGCAGCATTAGCTAACCGTTCCCTATGGTCCTTCGTGGTTCCTGCAAAAGATGTGCATCGAATGTCTTGTAAATGTTTTTTTTCCAAATATTTAGTTGAAGTCACTCCAGTTAGTCCTGTAGATGCCCTAACATGTCAATGAGATCTATAATATTGAAATTATTTATTTGAAGAACAAAATTCTTATTTGAAACAATTATTTTGATTTAACAGGATGCCTTACCAAAAAAGCAAATAAACAAAGAAAGAAACTGTGCCTAACAACAAACAATTATTTCCCAAAATCCAAGACCACAAAATTTCATACTGAATATATCATGAGGTGTTAAGATTGAGGAAACGAAACTCAGTATTCCCTGTATATTCTGAGTATATTCTCAGTATATTTTTCATATGGAACGATTTTACTAGATGCAACAATTACAAGAAACTTTACTCCTGTTATGTGAGGACTTACTGTAAAGAGATTCGATTCAAAATTATTTCAGCCTAAACATAAATCGTTTGCAAATGAAGGTTCCACTGGAGTTCTGACAGGAAACTTTAATATAAAATATAACTCTTTACCAAAACAATGACAAAACTTTCAGCATAGCATGAAAAAAAAGAAAAACGACACAGAAAGTAATTTTTGACAAGCAGTGTCTCATGCAAAATATTTTTTTGATGATATCTTCAAAACCTGACGTGATAGAGAAAAACGGTTTTCTGATTTGAAGTCAACATGAAAAACTACATTAGAAAATGTGAAAGCCATGCCAGATATCTACTACTTGTTCATCAGTGTAATCATTAATACATTAAACTAGGAATAGAAAGTTATTTCATGTTCTATGAACAATTTTGTGAATGCCTTAGGCTTATTTGGTAAAAAAATCATATTTAATGCCCACAATGCATATATTTTTCATTTTTTAAGGCTGTTTTTATTAGTGAATTCAAGCTAATAATGAGCATAAATAGATAACATCAGTAAAACATACTTGATCAAAGTAAAATGGATTTGCTAATACATAAATAGCTCAGTAGTTACCCCTCAAGATGAATTCAAGGTCGGCCATTATTAAGCCTGGCACACAAAAAATCCTTCATGTGAAAAAGGTACAAAAATAACACCAACCTGATAGGTCCTCCTCTTTACAAGGTAATCCCCAGTCATGGACGGCACATTAGATTCAGAGCAATTGATGTTGTTAATTGCATCCCCAGACAAAACAGAATCCAGGGATCCATGGATGGGCTCGGAATCTTCATGTTGGCGGTTAGTCATAGATTTGGCACACTGGAGAAGCCAAGCATCATGGTCAATCTTCAGAGTACCTCCTAATCCTATAGGAAGTGCGTCTCGGGAGATGTGAACAGTCAGCTTTAAAAAAAATACAAAAGTTATAACAAAAGATACCTACAATACTATACATTTATAAATAGAAGAATTTAGCTTCATTACTCATATGAGACTAGGATTATATTTAAGAAAATAAAATTGAAGAGAAACTGAAAGAAAACCAATTTGGTTCCAGGAAAGAAAAGAGGACAAGAGAAGCAATCAGCTGCCTTAGAACACTGATTGATAGGTCCATAGATGTGAAAAGAGGTTTTTATAGACTGGGAATAGACCTTCGACAGGATGAACTGGAGTACTCTAATGAAAGTTATGAAAAACTTGGGAACAGATTGGAGAGATAGACGATTTGTTAAAGAGCTGTACAAAGGGCAAAGAGTAGTGATACAAGTGGATAAAGAAGAGACAGAGGAAATCAGCAGAGGGAGGGGAGTAAAACAAGGCTGTAGTATGTCTCCAGCTCTATTCAACATTTACAGTGAAGAATTAATTGAAGCAGCCATAGGTGATGTAGGTAGAATCCTAGTAGCTGGAGAAAGAGTGAACATTATAAAATATGCAGATGATCAGGCACTGATAGCAGAGAGTGAGAAACAGTAACAGGAAATAGTGGATAAAATCGAGAGGCTAGGAAAACATGATGGAATGAAGGTTAACATTGGGAAAACTAAAGTAATGAAGGAGGGAAGGAGGAAGGAGTTCTAAAATCACCATTATCACCATGTCACCATTGATAGAAATAGGCTAGAACAAATACCATCCTTTAGATATCTCACAACTGTTATGACATGGAATGGATGCTGTACAGAGGAATAAAGAAGTAGAACATCACAGGGAAAGGTGGCCTTCAGTAAAGTCAACCAACTACTTTCAACCAATGCAATCACTATAGGCCTAAGGAAAAGATTTGCTAAATGTTTTATTGGAAGTGTTGTGCTTTATGGAGCAGAAACATGGACAGTCCAGAGGAAAGAGGAGAAATATCTAGAGGGTTTTGAAATGCAGCTATGGAGAAGAATGGACAGATTAAAATGGAATGATAAAATGAGAAATGAGGAGGTTCTGGCAAGGATGAATGAGAAAACTAATATTTTAAGATAAATAAGAAAGAAGAAGGCAAACTGGATGAGGTACATCCTGAGGAAAGATTTCCTCCTGAAAAGAATATTAGAAGGAAAGATTGAGGGAAAGAGAGGGAGAGGAAGATGAAGAAATTATGTGTTGACAGCTATTATGAATGGAAGGAGATACGAAGAGCTGAGGGAGGCAGCACTGGATAGATGAGCATGGAGGAAGCAGCTCAATTGAAACCTGTCTGAGGACAGATTCACCTTAGAAGAAATCACAGTAAACTAATAAAGTCTTGAGGTCAATATAGAAACATTCAAACATAGCAGAAAAATTTGATTGGGGGAGCTCATGATGAGCCAGAATGAAATTGTACGGTTAAAGGCAAGTAACAAAACTAAAACAAGATAAATTAGAATTATGTACTCACAGAAGAAAGAATACCACATTTCACTATCAACAAAATCATTGGAATTATTGATGAACTGCAAAGGGACTTATAAGAAACATGCTAAGAGTATAGGCAAGTTATTGGGCAAGGTCTCCTTTTCTGAAAATTCAGTCAAATAATCTTAAATTATTCCAAATACATTTTTTTGAATTAGGTACTGACTTGAATGTACATTTCATCTCCAAACGAAAATAACTAGTCATATAATACTTATATAAATGTTAAGTTTAGGTTATGTCTGATTTGGGTGTGAGGCATTTAAGCTCGTATTATAAGGGATGAGGTTTAAGGAGGTGAAGTGGTGAGGTGTAGTAGGGGGTGTATTGAGTAGAGCTCAGTTAATATAATGGTCACTTATAGTGCATGGGAAGATAAAATTTTTGTATGCATCTGTTTGGTAATGTATCTCTCTTATTTTATTGCTCCTGTCAGACCAAGAGATGCAAAGTGGCAACAAAATAATATTCCCTGTGCCACTCTGAAAGGACAGTTCTGAATATCTCACGCAAACGAAGCCTAGTGTGTCGCCTCCAGATCTCTAGGGGTTCCCAACTAAATCCCACATTAAGTGCCCGTTTTGGAATAATTTTCACTACGTAAGTAACATTTATATATTTGAACTTATCCTAAGTTTTTTATTATGACTATATTTATTTTATTATGACTTAATAACAACTATTACTAATAATGAAAAAAATATTTAGAAACCCTATCAGAACACTACACATGTAGGAAAGATACGAATACTCTAAGACATACAATGGGCCCTAATGAAGTGAAAAAGTAGCATGGTACTAAAGAATGAATACCATGATATATGGAAATATTCAGGTGTTGGGAGACCTATCTTCTGTCCAGGGATAAGTTAACTTAGGGCTAAGGAAGAGAATGCATCACGGTTACAGAGAGGAATTGATTATACCAAGAAAGGGAAATGTTTACAGCGGCTTTGATAAAACGACTTTTGAATAAGAAATATCACGAAACAGATATAATTTAAAGGCATTTAAAGCTATAATAAACTTATATAAAGCTATAATAAATTAAGGCATACATGCATAACATTTGGTTCTAACAATGATTTTTCTAGAGCATGATTTTGCTTTTAGATGTGAAAGAGACTAGGAAGTATTATTGGAGACCAACATTTTTCTGATAACTTGTATTCTATGGGAAGAATGGCTATATAAATAAGTAAATTGGCTAGATCTAGAAGCCATAGGCCACACAGCACTCAATGGAAATTTTTGAGAGGATACGAATAAGATGAATGATGATGGAGCTGGTACATTATCCACAAGTGATCAAATCACAAAATCCAGATTTTACGCCTGCTGGAATAAGTAGGGAATGAGATAATTTGGCTAATTAGTTATACATATTTATCTAGGTTCATACTAATGGCATGAAGGTCAGCTATAAGATGTAAAATGTAATGAGAGTATTTATAAGCATGAAGGCATGAATAAATCAATGGATCAGAGGACATTAAATGGCAGTGAATGAAAAGTTGATATACCCGTGGAGTGCTCTGAATGAGAAAGAGTAATGTAGAAAGGACAGAAGTGGAAGGATTGTATTAACAAATAATGCATTTTTATATCGAGGGAATCGATGAGGGTAACTAAAAGCAAATATTAAAAAAAATTAATAGTTTAATCCCTAATATGGACAGATTTTCAGTAAACAAGGAATAGCCACAGTAAGGCCCTTGTGGAGTCACCCACAAGTGCACATAGCTGTGGAACTTATGCAGAGAACAAAGCATTTTCTTTGCAAAAGCTGGAGCACTACAAAAGGACCTAAGAGAGCTAGCAATTTTTCTAAGGGGGTGTCTCAGGAAAATTTTTGGAATATTTCAAAACATGTAGTTGTACTGTAGAGTGGAGGAGACTGTACAATACAGACATAGAAAAATGGTACTAAGAGCCAAATGCTGTTGGAATATCTACATCAACATCTACATAATACCCTGCCCTGCAGTGAGCATAAGAAGCGCTCCAAATGCTCCATGAAAAAGCTGGCACAGTTGATGCGGTGACGTAATTTTGGCTGTTTGTTTGTTATGGTTACGAATGCAACATAGTCATTAGGGAAAATATGGATTAAAATTTCTCCTCATGGCTCTTAATCCTTGGATTAAATCGAACCCATCCTCTGTTTCAGTATGTGGGTTGATGGCAGAAATGCAATTAAGATCTAATATTGTGTCATCAATCATAAAAATCCAAATCGTCATCATTCTCTCTTAAAAAAGAATTCGAACTGCTGCTGATTGGTTCTGACTCACTTCTTAAAAAATATTTCGTAGCATAAACCACTGAATTATTTTTCCAAAATTTGAAGTTTTACCATGCAAGTATGTATTTCCATTCAAAATTTCAAGTCAACAACCCTTGGCAACGATTCGCTGAAGAGATTCAAATTTTCCGTTTGCTTCGAAGGAGTTCCACTTCACTCATCTGCATCTATACGAACACTTCTAACAGCTTCACACAAACAGCTTTAATGCAAAAATAAGAAACGGAACAGCCCCTCAAGCGGTAGTGCATCATGTGACTGATGCATGAAATGGAACGCACCCTTGCATTGAGAAGACGGTTATGTGATGCCACTGGCAAACATGCCTCACCAGAAATTGAGAAATATGAATTTGTTTCCCAGGCAAATCGAATTAAATTGCCAATTTTCACAATAAAGTAAATAGCATTTGGTTTTATGCAATATGCCACACCTAAAGAGCTAAGAGGATAGTATAAATGAAGAGAGTTAAATACATTATGTTGATGAAACTATGCAACATTTGCTTGCAGTGAAGAAAGAATAATTATTATTACAACAAAAAATAATTCAAAATTTCCTTTCCTCACATTTCCTTATCATGTACACCTTAAGCCTTCCATACACAGCCAGATTACTCATGTAAAAGAATATTCTGATAGGAATTCCAAGGAAATTCTTCCTGAAGTTACATCTACTGCAGTGTTTAGGATAATATCAATGGATTAGAATACTAAGGAAGCAATAAAAAGATAATATAATTACCTGAGGTACACTGGCTGTGTAGACTCTGTCCCTAAGTTTCTCCCTCACAAAGAGTCTTAGTATTTTAAAGGGTGCCTTGAACCAGAGAGGAGCAGTGACTATCAGCACCTTCTTCAGCTTGGCTGGATACCCTCCCTGAAAATTGCAGAAATTAATCAATTAATACACTGTAATCAAGATGACTACCATAATATATAAAATTAAATACATATTTAGAATTATCATTCAATTTTTACCCAAAAGTTGAGCAATGAATCAGCTATTGCAAACTATACTTTTGAGAAAGTTGTACTTAACATATTTGTACTCTAAATAATAGTATGAGCTGACAAAAATTAATAAGTATGCCCTAAGAAAAAAAACATGATACCCAGATTCTGATATTTTATTTTTATTTTACTCAGATATTTTATTCAAGCTGAAAAATTAATCCCCTTTTCCATTAATAGCTTAAGGATTTTAAGGCTAATGCTATCAAATTACATAGGAGATATGACTATGGAATAATGGAAGATGATCAGCAGTGAATTCATTTTAGAAATTTCATGACAGGAGGAGGTGAAACTCAATCTATAGTAGACGATAAATTAAATCACATTCATGGCCTCATTTCAAGCAGAGTGAAAGGCGAATATAATTATTATGTGAGTCATGTTTAAAAAGCTCCAGAGAAAAAATACCTTTGAAAGATTTTTGCAGTAACCAGCACTGATAAGAAAATATGCAAGTACTACCACATATCTAGAAAATGTGAAGCTTATCCGTATTGAGGAAATCAAAAACCTTCCCAAACTTAATACATAATAGAAAAACCACTTTTCTAACATAATATTTTGAAGATCTTATCTCATATTCTAAATTCCTGAAAGCAATTCTTTAAGTAGTACCAACCAGTTGGACAACTTCTCAATTATTATTTCCAGGACTTAACAAAGGTATATGTCACTAGGATACGGGTCACGAGAGCCAGACAAATTAAGGGTGAAAATATAAATGACTTCTCAATTAGGAGTACAATACAAGGACATGGTAGGAGTTTTCTTAGCAGTCAATACATTTATGCCCATTGAAGGAAATTCTTGCATCAGATTAATAATCGATAAATATGATTAAAGATCTGAATTAGGGAAAATTGATACATATTTCCCATTGACATTCATCCTCTAGTTCATTTATTTCAACCGTGCCTTGGTATGGAAATTCTATTAGGCTAAACCTGGGCAATGCAGAGAAATGAGGGAAGTAAGTAGAAGGTATTTCATCCATGGATTAGGAAGAGAAAAGAAAAGGTATGATATATGGAACAGAAGATGCCTACGGAAGGGCTAGACCATGTGGGGAAGATAAAGCTGCTGGAAGAAATTAGGTTAGAAAGTGGCGAAAGGGAAGAAATAAGTTGGGCTCTATTGATGGAAAGAAGAGAGGCAGACTGTACGCCAAGGGGAAGAATAAAATCATGCATGTACGTAGGTACCTGGGGATTTTCCAATTAAGGAGAGTGCGCCCTTATCCATCAAAACCAGATTTATCTACCGTGTCTTTCACTTCGCCTCCTTTTAGGGTTTTTAGACAATTTTATCCTGATCGCTCTCTTTCGCTCACATCGCGCCTTAGCTAGAAGTTTAATTTTGGGCTTGATGTCGGTAAATTTAATTTTAACGTCACCCATCAATATTACCTGAGCGCTCCGTTTTAAGGGAACCCTACGAGATCCCATTATTTTTAGTCCCCGCTGAGAATTCCTGTTCTAAACCATCATAATTGGCGGACCACCGCTAATTACAATCCAATATTTTCTTTGACCTAATTCGGGCATTCCTAACGTCGGCGACGGGAAGGGGTCTGCAAGTCGTGAGAAAGCACGCGACGGAATATCCCGCGGGGGACTGAATGCCGGTTGGACGGTGGTGGACAAGTCCCGCGTCACGCCATTGGATGCAGCGGATCCGCATGCTCGCACATGGATCGATTCGCGGCCATTCAAGGGTTCCAGCGCGCCAATCGGCGTGGAGCGAAGGCGCGAATGACTCGGTCAGGACAATGCTTTTACGCTCAACGGCGCGGCCTCAACGAAAAATCTCTCGACGCGACATGCTAAAGCAGTTGGAAGGAAATTGCGAAAAAAAAGACGAAAACACCACCTCCGCGCACGATTTTCACGATTAAGAAACCGCGCTTAAAACGGCGGTGGAATTCAGGCAGTTCGCTAAGAAATAATCTCTCGAAAATTCCGAATCAAGGGACCTTTCTATCTTTTTTTTAACATTTTTGTCCCAAGCGCCGCTGTTTACAAAACCAAATGGCGCAGAGCTTTGACGGAAAATGAGGGCAAACTTTTATTTTTTATGGTGCTAAAAAAATAAACAAATAGGCGACGGAACTGAATAAAACCTTCCTCTCTCGGCACGGTGGTTTTTAGATGAGAGCTCTTTCACGGAGCTAAAAACCGAGGAATTGACGGGCATGGAATCTGAAAGTGCGGCGTCTTTGTCATCGCACACTGAAAGTGCGTAGTGTGGAATTGTGCGGAAAATTTAATAAGAGCGCGTACAGCGACAAATGAATAGGTAAGAGCAGACAAACTGCACCACCATGACTAATTAATTCCCTTTACTCGGCAATGCCTTTTTAATACGAATTGAAGCGGAACAGCTGTCGTACTGAGGCGTATTTTTCAGTCGCGATAAGCAGGTAATCGCGGGTTTATCAGGGGAAAATTTTGCACAGCAATAACTATATTTTCCGCAAGCCTCTGCACGGTAGAGCCCCAAAGGGGAGGATCAAGCATAGTTTGGAACCCAATTCATACCGGAATATGAAATCGATCGTCAAATTGACTAAGAGCCTCTATTGGCTTATCATCTGAAGAGGCACAAGACCCGACGAGCTACTGATTGTGTAATGGATGACAAATAACATACAGGTATGTTGAAGTTACGTGTAATGTTAGGAAACAAAAATGAGCGTTTTACTTTACGCTGATGATGCTGTATTGCAGTCTGAGAGCCCACGAGGACTACATATGCGCCTGAATAACTTCATAGAAAAATATATTAATAAGGATGAGTGCGTCCGAGACCTAAGAAGTGGTTTCTGGGAAGCAGTAAGGGAAGAATGATTGCATAATGAGGGTGGAAGGTGAAGTAATTGAACAAGTGGATGACACGGTGTACCCAGGCCGAATGTTTGCGAAAGATATAATAATAGTAATAATCTTCATTCATCCAAGCCATGGAGATGCCCATATGGATGTCGTCGGATTGTTGCATATACACGCATTTTATAACATAATGAAAGGCAAGTATGAAGTTGGCAACGAAAAATTTAAAATACTACCGTTGCAAAGTCCAGCTCAAAATATTCATTAATAGCGTACAGCGGGTTAGCACACGACCATTTTTAAGTAACGTTTTGGCATCTTACACAGCTTACTGATCAGGCATTTCCGGGCATCTTATTTAAGAGTTTTATCGCACAGTTGTCAGATTGATTTTAGATTTTCAAAAGTCTACAATGATTGATGTTCATATAGTGTTTTGATCTCGTAACAAGAGAGTAGACTGATGATCGGATAGAGTACGCATTGAAGTTTTACGCGCATCAGGCCGCGTAGCAGATACCGGCCTTAGATAGTTAGAAAGTGCAGGTTTTGGAATATTTGTTTAAGAATAGATGAGGAGAAAATGAGAAAAGAGAATACTAGAAGAAAAGAAATGGGTAGCAAGTGACAATATATTCAGGAATGAGTGTTTTTCTAAGGAGGAAAAAATCACAGCAAACGCGTGAGCATTACTCTCCACTTAATAATATGACAGAGAAACTTGGGCATGCCACGAAAATCGCAAGAGAATATCCTAGAGATGAATAGAGACTATCGTGTAAATGCAGCTGGTACGAGGTTTCCGAGATATGTTGGCGGCTGAAGTAGGATGGATAGGTTAATAACAAGAGGGAGACGAAAGAATGAGCAAAGAAAGCTCCGGTAATGGTGAGTGCATGAAGTAATTCATCAATGTGGCAGAGGCGAAGGAGGTCGGTTGCAATGCAAGGATCAGGCATAATGGACGAAATAATAACAACGACGCCAATATTCTGCGTCTAATACCGAGAATTGAGATCTTTTGAATGAGTCTACCCCAAAAGGGAACTGCATCATATGTATTAATGTTTTATGCATATAATTGGAATGATATTTCCTTCCAATTTCCTTCATATGAAGCGTGAAATAAAACTTCAATGTAATAAAGCACAAAATCTACCTAACAACAATTTATCAATAAAAGGTCGGGCGCCATCGACTGCATTATTACACACACTTTCTTTAATGTATTTCCAGGGGAAAATATCCATCACCTAATTATTCTCTATGTAAAAAACACCTTATTTTGAATCATTCCCTAATACTTTACAAGAGAGACGCAGTTCGTTTTACTATGACTACATAGATAATGGGCGAAAATAAACTCGATTTTTTTCTAATACGAATGATGACTAAGTTTCGAGAGTATTTCGTTCCATCGCAATCACTCGTACATTTTTCCACGATAAATAAAATAATAAGAAAATTCACGCCGAAAAGATAGACGCCATATGTATCAGACTGCATCATATGTATTAATGTTTTATGCATATATTTGGAATGATATTTCCTTCCAATTTCCTTCATATGAAGCGTGAAATAAAACTTCAATGCAATAAAGCACAAAATCTACCTAACAACAATTTATCAACAAAAGGTCGGGCGCCATCGACTGCATTATTACACACACTTTCTTTAATGTATTTCCAGGGGAAAATATCCATCACCTAATTATTCTCTACGTAAAAAACACCTTATTTTGAATCATTCCCTAATACTTTACAAGAGAGACGCAGTTCGTTTTACTATGACTACATAGATAATGGGCGAAAATAAACTCGATTTTTTTCTAATACGAATGATGACTAAGTTTCGAGAGTATTTCGTTCCATCGCAATCACTCGTACATTTTTCCACGATAAATAAAATAATAAGAAAATTCACGCCGAAAAGATAGACGCCGTCAAACCGATAAAACTGACACTGACAGCTCTTATCATACGACTTCCGAAGCGTTAAGATTTGTTTGGACAAGGAAGGATATGGGAAAAAATTGACTATCATGCAAAGATACAAAAAAATCGTTTTCTCCAGAGGTGAGCCGATCGTTCAATAGTAATCCTCCACGGAAACTTCCACACCTACTCTGAAACGAGAGGAAAAGCCATTCCGTTCGACGATACAGCCCAATGACTTCCCCCCATTCCACTTCGTCAATAGGAAAACCCATCTCCGGACTGCGGACGGAGGAGAAACATGCGAGGACGACACAAGAGCGCTGAAATTTGTTTCGAGAGACGCGCAGGGCATCCGATTCACCGCGTTTCGGAAACAATCTTGAGAGAAGCCCTGGAAATTAGCCAGGGGACAGCACGCATTTTACCGTTTGACAGTGATGAGATGTCAACATATTTTCTTGCCCTCACATCCTATCGCCGCCGCTAGGCTGTGGGGCGGGAGGTGACGGATCGCCAGCCAAAACAACAGGAAAGAAGGGGTAAAATATTCAGGACGGTAGAGGGATGAAAGTTAGATATGCTCCAGTGTGTCACTGTTTCACCCAGTCAGGCCAGCTATTTTTATTTTAAGGGTGCATATTAAATATTAACCGCAAGACGAAGTAATCTCCTTGCGAGCTTGATGTTGCATGAAAGAGCATGTTATTGCATTGTATCACTACTGGCCATTACACATGAGTATTGCTGATAGGAGAACGTACTGACTTTGATTTTAGTACGTAGAAATATTTAACCACAGATTATAACTCTGTGGCTAAGAATCGTCGTGATCGCGCGTGGTGTAGGAGCCTTTACTTCCCTCCAAGAGCCCATTACAAGAATTTAAGACGAGAAATGCAGTTTTTCTTCCCACAACATCAATTAGTGAACCTGATCAGCATTGATCTTCAAAGCCCATTCCATTTGACTAGAGGAAAATACCATTACCTCACACTTCTCAGTAAGAGAACCATCCCTAGGTTCTCTAATTAAATATCAGAGGAATGAGTTTCATCAACGAAAAGTCTGAAGTTGGAGCAACGTCCAGGAAAGTATTTACTTCGTCTATTGTTCTTAAAACAGCTTCTAATAGGAAGTAATCCATTCGACCACAAATATACGAGATACTGGAAATTTGGGGGCATAGACTCATTCAAGCGTTTCGTGAGGTGCCTACGAGGGTGTAATGGACGAATCATCCATAGAATTATCCCTTTTGAGTCAATGAATCGGCCAAGGCGGCAAATCACCTATCAGGACGCAAATGAAAAGAGCATACCGAGATAGAATAAACAAATAAATGAAAATGAGAGAAATTTCCTGATAAAATGTCGATCCGGCAAGATATGAAAAAGTAATACGTTTTAGCTTCCCCACATTGCTATCACTCTGCAAAGATAACCGCGAATATAAAGCTTGTGTTGACAGATTAACACGTTTAATAAACGCTGATAACTAAATCTCTCGGAGCGAAAAATGTTCGAATGTTGGATACACACAAAAGTAAAGAGATTTTATTTTTCGGCACAGTCAGCTCAAGATATTTATAGCGTGCTTTATTATTATTATTATTATTATATATTAGCTCCTTGGTTGGGTGAGGGAAACGGAATGAGGAAGATCTTGCAAATGTTGATCAAATGCATTCATAAAGGAAAATAATATGGGGGAAAATATCTCACACTCCCAGTTCATTCAAAAAAGGGAATATCACGCAGAGGATGAAAAGGAATGGGGAGCTGGACAGAGCTGTAAGTTCGGAGACCTGCGTATGACAAGAATAACGATATGGATTGGCGTACCATGTGTGTGTCACGGTCTCATCAGCAGTTTAACTGTTAACCTCCGCATAACTTCCCAAAGCATTCCAAACGTTCATTTTCTCCTTAAACAATCGCATACCACCGGCTTAAATGGGAGCGTCGTTCAAATGGTAACGTTCAAATTAATAACTTGAACAACTGGACCCCTAGCTGCACACATCCCATAGTCATCATACGGACTCAGAAAGGCACCTCATATACTTAAGGTGAGGAAGTATAACTAGATAGATGGTTTGATTTTAACTGAAGTTCAAGTTGAGTATCGAGGGTAAATATGCCACAAATGAGCCTGGAATATGACACAAAGGAAGAATGAAATGTAACCCTAGCCGTAATAAAATTGTTATCGCGTAAGCATAGATAAATATAGACTTCTCCGTACAGAACGACGCTCTGAGCCATTTCTTCCATCTGTGGGGGGATGCTTAAATATTTTCACCCCAATACTCTCCAGGGGCGCACCCGACAATCCACCCAGGCAGAAAGATAAAACTTATTCTGTGAAACTCAACTGCG
The DNA here is from genome assembly GCA_963169105.1 of Ceriagrion tenellum. Classification (NCBI taxonomy): domain Eukaryota; kingdom Metazoa; phylum Arthropoda; class Insecta; order Odonata; family Coenagrionidae; genus Ceriagrion; species Ceriagrion tenellum. The sequence goes on along the minus strand of OY720641.1, from coordinate 77,294,992 downwards.
CCTAACTTTCAACACACGTTACAGTATATTCCTTCATCACCAGGGATTTTTTTAAAGCGGAATGGAATTCCGCGCGGAGGAAATAAATAGGATTTAATTTTTAATTGAGGCAGTCTGAATGTGAGGGATAAAATGAAAATGAAAGGCGAGAGACGAGCTTGGGGGTTTCCAGTGAATGGGGAACGTGTCCGCGGGGAGACCCTGAAAATAAATTTAAAAAGCACGCCACTGATGCTGCAAATGCAACGGGGGAAGACGAAATAAAGCGACCCGAAAGCCGCGAGCGAAGCGTGTGGATTTACATTTTAATATATAAATATATATATATATATATTCATCTATAAAAAAGCTGGTGAAATCTAGATAGTAATCGGATCGTGACCTAGATAAGGACCCTTCTCAAAACCCTCTCTCTACCGAAACCTCTCTCCTTTGGCCGACCTATTTCCAACTACGAATCAATTCCACGAGACACATGAGGGGTGGGTGAGTGTTGTGGGGGAGAAGATGGACACGGGGTGGATTTGGAGAGGCGGGGGGGAGGGGTTGAACTCCCCGTCTCGCGCTCGCACAACAGATGTTGCCTGTAGATGAGGGAGGGAGGGAACAGTGAACGCCCGGACTTCTAATCTCTCTCGCCGCCACACACATGCTCCGCCGGTGCTACAACAACCCAACATTCGCCGGCTATACCCCACTCCTTACCAACCCACCCTCTCACACGGAATATCGATCAGTTTATGGCCGAAGGACGAACACACTTCTAGTATTGAGAAGCGGTCGGCGGCGTTAGACGGAGCCGAACGCAGACCAACCGGCGCAAGGGTCGAGCAGCGCCGAGCGTGTGACGGGACTGGTTGGGGGCGACGAGTCGGACCGGACGACATTTAAATTTTGAATAATGCATTGCGAAATGGCATAATTTATACAGGCTCGACGACGTACTGTCGGAAAAAATACACATAAAAGGCTGAACCGGCGCTTTCTACAGAAGTGTTGTACACATAAGCGCCACCGCGAAAGGGGCGTCACCATAAAATATTTCTTCAACAAAAACAGCAGAAATTACCACAGATAAAATCAAATAATAATACTCTGAAATGAATGCGAACAGAAGGGTAGACCGACACAATATGCAGTAATTGATGCACAAATCGTGCTAAGTACTGCAAGGGGCGTCGATATGGAATATTTCGAACGATTTAACCATAAAAATAACCAGTAAAAATGCTGACAGTTATCACACTGTTCCGACACTTCAGAGTACTCAAATGTAACGCGTCGCAAGTTTAATAACGAAGTTTTACTGGATTTTCTCACAATATGAAAATGACTTCAACTGATAAAAAAAATTAATGTAACAGAAAAATGGGCTCTGGCTTGCCGTCCAGATATAAAATTGAAATATAAAATAAATTATCGCCCTGGTTATCTCATAATCGTATTCAGACTACAGGTGTGCATTCACTTAGCCTATCGCGATCATATCGCAAATCGTATATTGTCGTATTCTCATCGAACGGAATCGCATCGTGAATGAACAGTGATTATATCGCATTGTTAGGCAGATAGTATTCATGGCGAACAGGGAGGTAGAAGGTAGGTAGGAGGTAGAGTTATTCTCTACTCCGTGATAGCGATATCACGTGAATATCGAATACTGAGCGACAAGAGCGACTTGCGCGTTGCAAGCGCGAGACAGCGGCGAAACAAATGAGCGACACCTCCGCGAGGCTCATACGAGAGCAACAGACGAGCCGATAAAGCAAGGGCCGCGAGGGCCGTACCAAATTCCGCCCCAAGGTTGAAAAAAGGTCACTGCAGCCGAAGAGATCCTCTCCCACTTCGCCGCTGCCTTGGCTCTCCCCCCTCCCACTCCTCCTACCAGAGGATGCCAGAAATGTGGGTCAATTGCATTGTTACGAAACGCACAAGGTCCAGACGAGCCGTCACCGAAAATAGTTTCCAACTATTGCACACTTCTCTCTGCCCGTGAAAAAAAGAGGCTTTGGTTTGTTGACCGCACGGCGCGTGATAAATGAGATAAACGAAGACAAGACACGGAAAAAATGACGGAACGGGGAGAATGACTGAAATTGTACACGAATGTCGCACGCGTGTTCCACATGGCCGCTAATGAGCCACTGGCTTCACTCTTCGAATCATTCTGGCACAACCTGCACTTACGTCAGATTCATTCAACCCTCTATCAAAGACATCCCGCTATTCAATGAGACATTATCAGATAAACGAATCACGATGATTTTATGAGGCACTATCGTGCTAACGAGAGGAGATGAGAGTCGAAATTAAGTTTTTACGTTTGAGAGGTATTACGTCATTTTATTAATTTTATATCAAGATCACATTCCACCACATCTCGCCCGATACCATGAAGGATATCCGCCGATTAGTTTTGGGGTATTATTCTCAAGATCCACACATCTAGCACATGATCAATAAAAATATTGCTAGGCCGCGATCTATCACCAGAGAAAAATGACGGAGTGGTTAACGTAATAATTGGCTTCATTCCGCGTAGCCAAAGAATATAATAAGTAACTCGAGACGTCACTTTGTGAAAATGCCTATCAATCATCACGAGCAATCATTAGCAGTGTAAGCTGTCCACACTCATTTTGCCTAACGACCAACGTTTCAACACCACAGCGCCCTTGATAATGATACTCAAGTGTTGAAAACTTTGTTCGCCTAATTAAATAAGAGAGAAAACAACAACACAATATCACCAAATCTCCATCGTGAACGTTATTGAAGAATATGCTGTAATAAAGATGTCGTAATCATTCCGACCACTTAAAAACTTGCTAAAAGTTTTCATGTGTTTCCCTGGACACGGAAAACGCGTTCTTGATTTACAAAAAGTCGTTTTTAAAAGATGGGTTTTTTATGACCACACATTCTGTACCCTATTACCGCGAGTTCCATTTTCCCGTTATCTATTTTACGGCGTTAAGAATCCGTAAAGAGAACTAACGGGTGTCACATCAAATTTGCAAATGTGGAAGAATGCTTTTTTCCCGTGAACATATTCGAGCCTGGTACATCATTGAAGATGACAGAATACAGCTTGAAATAATTGAAATGCCGTTTTAGGTTTGCCATTTTTTCATCTCTACAGGAAATATTACGGCTGTAGGCAAGAAGAGTTGTGGGATAAAATCTGTATGCAAGGTTGAGCCTAAGTATTGATCGCTCGAAAATGTTATTCAGAATTCTTAAAATCGTCGAAGTTCTGGGGACTCTATTGGGTTAAAAGACGCCTTGAAAATATTGACGTTTCGAGGTGACGTCAAGGGCAATCATAATGGAAAAGGCTGATAGAAAATCAGTTAAATTTAAAAAAATTACAGATTGAGGGGATATGGGAATAGCTGTTACCTCGCGAAAAAGTATTTCTTTCACCTCCTGAATGGAAGATAGAAACAACGGTTCTAATATGAAACAAAAAAGATATTTGTGTGGGATGCATTTTCTAAATGGTGCTCAAGGCTTAGTTCCGCACACTTAGATGAAACACTACTTGAAATAACACGAGATTATACACACTTTTGCATAAATGATAAATATTGGAAATTAACGATTTATTCCGTTTCAATTTACTCTTAGAGTTACGAGTGATTCATAACAACAAACAACATCCCTGGAATTCGTACGCTCATTGAATATTGGCTTTTTCCCAGGTAAAATAGCAATATATGTTCACTTGATGAGTATACTGAAAGGAATAATTTTTTAAAATTATTACAGATGATACAGAGAAAAATACGCACTGCATTTTTATATTTTGACTGTAGAACCAGAAGCTTTTTAGGACCCTTCTAAGTAAATGAGGAGCATAATTTCCGCAATTTTGACCTCGTCACTTTCATGGTTGATCGAACGTTTTACTTACAGTTCCCGGCGCTTAATTAGGAGTTAGTAGGCGAGGGTAGCGGTTTATAAAAGCGAGGAGTCGTGGGAGAGGCCGAATGAGTTGGAAAAATACCCGTTGCCATACCTCACCGATCTTTCGTCCTTGATCCCTACCGTCATTCCCTGGATGCTTATGAATTTCATCAGCTTCCTAGACGAATCGTATTTTAAGTTTCCCCACGGCTGAAATCTTTATGTTATTTGTGTCGATGCCACTGAATCATGAAAAAATCAACGAAAGGGAGACTGATGGAAACATCCCAAAAAGTAAACAACATTATTTTTAAAAAGCAAGTTTGACTTTCACTTTAAAGATAAAACGGAAAACATTTGCAGCTCAATAGCTGCACCAATCTCACACTGAACAAGCTGGAATAGAACTTGTTTCGCAGCCCGAAGTTAATGAGGTTAGCTTACGAGTTCGTGCGTAAAAGAAATAACGAATTCCAAGTATTTTATTACATTTAAATAACAAAAAATTCACCGAAAACACGTGAGAATAACACAAAAATCAAATCGAGGCAGACAAAAGATAAGATGAGTCGAAGAGCATAATTTTTCGTGGTTACTTTCACCACCTCAGTGAAGCAGAGCGCAAGGACACCTCTACACATCGCTCGATGCGAGGGTAATGACAACAGAGATTCGTCATTAGCAGCAAATTATACTTCGTAAATTATATGACTTGCTCGCAGAATTTCTCCAATATTAACGATTTTTCAACAAATCAATTGTTTCCTTCACAGTTCCTGACAAAAAACCTTATTTTTATTGAGGTATCCCGTTCCTGGCCTCCATCTGATAATTTTTGCCAACTATTCTTCCACTCACGATTAGGTTTCAGGCGACAATCACAACTCAGGATACGTCCAGTAAGCTTTTCACTTGGTAATTCGGAAATTAATTAGAAATCAATTCGAAAAGCTTATATGAGCCCTTCATTACAAGAGTTTATTCTTTTTTTCAAAATCAAAAATGACGGACTACAAAATTGGCCCGGAGATCATTTTCCCCGTATTTTGTTTGAATCTATCACGGCGTGAGGAAGTCTACCATCACCTATAGTCAAGCTATTCAGCAGTGGGAAGAAAACCTACTTTTTACAATGTATGGTCCATTAAGTCAATACAAGGCAGAAAATAGCTCTCTGACGTACGGGAGAGGGGGAAGAGAAAATAACAAATATTGTTGGAATACAGTATGCAATGATAACCGCGGTGAAGATGCTTGTTTGCCGTAAGAATAAGAAGAAAAGAAGTTGTTCATAATAAACGTGATGTCTGCCTTTTTAAAGCGTAAGAAAAAATTACAATACAATTTTAGTAAAAAAAAGACAACAATTTTTCTGATGAATTTATCGAATTTACGAGCGAGTAGACCAGACCATACATCTCGTCGATAAATAACTGAAAATATCAGTTAGAAATTTCCCTAAAACTAAAGAAATTCCATTTCAATTCCAATAACAAAACAAGCAGTTTTTTTGAATGCATGTTTAACTTGGTGTTCCAACTCGACTTTGTTGAATTCCTTGGATAAAATCCTCCAAACTCCGTGCAGTGGCGGATGTTTTTCAGAGGAACCCGATCCCTTTTTGAGTGCCTTGTGGAGGGCACTTCAAGTGGAGTACTCCGTCTGTCGGATGAGACGTTAAGCCGTGATCCCCTTGGCGCCTTTCGTTAAGAGTAGGCTAATGCCCACGCCGGGTTTCTATCCAACCTTTCTCCTTTACCTGTCCCCTATGGCGCAAATGATAAATTTATCGCACGCTTTATTCATGGAAATTGCATTCTAGCCGCATGCGATAGCGGATATCGAGTGGGGTGCTGCACGCGATACTTTAACGCAAGTATGACGAGATGTTTTTTTTCCCCGAGCAAAAATCATTACGTGGTTACGAGGAATAACCAGCACTAAGGGTGAAACTACGTGGAAATAATTATCGATTTCACGAAATCGAAAACTCGGCGCCCGCCACGAAAATCGATCGCACTTTCCCTCAATTTTATCGATTAGAAACGCCCCCGCTTGTTTCTGTTTACGGGTGCCGTCAACTGTCAAGGTCTCGGGACCTGCAGACTGAAAACCTCACTCGTCGAGCTCCACGCTCGGCTATGGAAGTTGTTTATTCAACTGATCCGAGGAATTCTATCGCTAGAGCTGAGTACACGTTTCCGTTCGATATTCCTCCACAAGGAATTCACTTCACTTACGGGAAACGGATAGGAAAAAAAACTACGATAAGAGCATGGATGATTGCGCGTTCTGGTATGAGGAGAACAGCTCAAGCTTCCGGTCGTTGGATACCATCCCTCTCTCGTCACGAATCAGATAACGACGCTCGCCAAGACCGAAATTTAGGAGGACAAGCACCTAAGAGGCGCCACCATTTCCCTTAAACAAACACGGCAGAGAGGGTAATCCGAGCCGGAAGCCGATGTTTACACCACCTACGAGAAAGCAACGCTTAGCTGCCGCTGCCCAGCAGCATAGATAAATAGAAACACCCTAGATTCACACGGCAGTGTCCTAGTTTCCGGGGATCAATTCACGGGAGTGGAGCGGAGAGGGCAAATACACTCAAAAGGAGTGGTGCATCATGGGCCTTGGGGTGACCTAGAGGCGGATGATTCGTAAGAGACGCCAATTAAACCCATCCGATGCAGCTGTGATCACGCATGAGAGATTTAGAACTCTTTTTTTTAGTCACGTCTTTAAGATATCAACCCCGCTACATGGGATGTGAGTTAACCTAATTTTTTGACTCAATTCACCGCTTTTGCATGAGGTACCATGGGACACACAAGGTTGTTTAATTATATGAAAGGGTGACACTTGCGATTTCTTGACCTTACTTTGATCCAAACTTGCAGTCGCAAACTGCAATGCAGATATATATTTCTTGAAACGTGCAGCAATTTTCAGCTCCATTCAAGTTTTAGCTATCACCGATAGTTTACTAAAATTTGAGCCTGATTTAATCTGATGTAAGGTAGTAATATCATGACAAACTGGGACACAGTGATGGAAGGGAAAACTTATTTCAAATGCTTAAAGATGTTTATCAATTACTTGTGTCACTCTGGGCCTTAACCAGAAATAGATTTAAAGTGAAGATAGTAACTATTTCTTTACTAAGGATTCAGACTTGAAAGGTCGATGTTTCCAAACGAATTCATTTAACAAATTAAGAGTAGACACAGGGAAACTTTCCACAATGCTCTAATATTTCTACATATACATAAAAATAAAAGAGAAATCACAAGTATATGTTTTAATCGCAACATGTACTAAAATATATTAATCTAAAACCAAAAAGAACCAAACCAAACCAAACCTACTAATTTATATCGGCCTGTTATTAAATACATTCATACTCAATAGAAATGGCATAAATATCTCTATAGGTAGCTGGTTCCAGTTAAAAATATTTTTAAATATTCGTTCTCAACCTTGTACGTTGCTTTTTAGGCTTTTCACTAAGCTCAATCCAAGCTACTCGGGTACTCATCATTGATTAGGGGAGCATAAACATGGTCACGTCATTTACCTAAATTCTTCACACCCTACTGCTATTGACAAAGCATTACGGATCTCCAACTCATTGGATCAACTCCCTTAAGAATTCATAGCAGCCCCTGACAATTCCCCAGCATTGCATAACGCAGACATATGACGGAAGTACATGTCTGTGACAGTAGCATAATATGTATCAGCTAAAAAACTGAGGGTGTTCATCGGGTAATGCGGATAATCTATCAATGAGCGAAGTAATGATTGGAGATTATTTTCGAAATTTTTTTTCCATACAAAATCCTTCATATTGAGAAGCATGTCACTAGCCTATGTCACGCAGTAAAATTCACAGATAAATTTAGGCAATGAACATGTACAGCTGTGGTTGGTCTCTGCTGTGGAATCTCCAGTCCCGCAAAGAAACACAGCAATTGTTGTGTTTGATTGAGGAGTGGTGCCAATTTTTACGGCCATTGGAGACTTTTTATTTTGTTAATCAATATGTACGATTAACGAATTTTCCCGACTCGAAATCTCCTCTGAGGAGACGCCCCTTAGGAGTCCTTTCTGAGAACTATGTGAGACTATAATATGAAAGTTGATAATATTTTATAGAGAAAAGCTAGCTTGGATGAATATGTTTTTCGGCGTGTTCCAGACACTTGTGAAAATACTTCCTTTACTTCCTTCTTTACTTTAACATCCTTCGCCACATAAATTCCCTTCATCAATTCGACCACAATCAACTATCACCTATACGAGAGCCGTGGGATGTCACCGTTGGCTATAGGGCGGAACGTTAAAAAAACTACAGTTTCGACTGCAAAAATACCCATCGTATGTCTTAAGACATGCATATTTGAACCCTCAGATCAGATGGCCGATCTGTTTCCATAAAAAAACAGATGGTTCTATTAAAACTTTAAGCACATCACAGTAGAGATTTTGACAACATTAAAATCTACTTTTAAACAGTTGGATTGGTGCAAAAACTTGGGACAAATTGCATGCTTTAGGAATCAACGAAGAACTGGTGATAAGAAAATTTTATAGAACAGCAAATCGGTATGACGCACATCAAGATTCAACAAGTCGGTTGAGGGGAGCCATTCACCTTATCGATATATTGCCATTTAAATGTGCGACGGTTGGCTAAGCGGAACACTGAATGGTATTCGAGTTTAATTAGCTTCATTGCACTTATCCATTAGATTTCAAATGGAAATTCATTAGAAAAAGGCAGTTTGAAAGACCTGCCACTAGATTGGGTGCATTCAGGCTCCGAAAGTTAGTCTCATCACAAAGGAATTTGACAACGTCATTATTTTAGTTTGAAGGCCATTGTGTGTACAAATTATAGTACTTTCCTAGCACAAATGCAAAGAGGAAAATAATCTTTATCATTGAGTTCAACTTTTAACATTCCATCGACCGTTCTCCCCTGCAAACTAACAGAAAGGAAATTACTGTGTTGTCGGGAGGGGTGCCCAAACACAGCAACGATGTGCAATAAATAGAATCAAACTTAACGGGTTTTGTAATATACAAATCTCGTTTCTACATCCTCAGGTCTCCCAATACCGTCATATTAGATTATTTTAAATTAACTAATTCAAATATGCTTATTGACATTATCATAAATCTCCGCTGAATTAAAAGATTTATAACGATTATTAACAAACGGAGAACCTTCATGAGAAGATGATGAATCGTCCACTTCGCTGTCGGGTACATTCTAAGGAGCTTTCCGATTTAAAAACTTTGCGTCAAAAATTTACCAACATGTTTTGTCTAATCTTCCCAGAGTTTTGAATGGCAGAGAATTCCATAACTTCCCAGAAATAACAATGCCATTTCCAAAGCGAGCATTGAGGTTGTTTAAGCGAGATTTATTCCTAGTCTTATAATACACCATTTTCGATTTGTGTTTTAAAATTTAAACAGTTAAAAGAAGGAGAAAGAAAATATAGATTTATCATCGCCGAAATATTACGAAATATTTCAAATTACTCAAGTGTTCAGTAGTCAGCTTAGGTGTGTCTGAAGTTTTAACTTAAATATTCTACCCGCCTTATGCTGAAAACCTCTTCAAAACCAAAGGTCAATTTTGGAATTTCATAAAACTCACTTCAGGTAATATAAATTTCTTACTGATAAAAATAATAGAGAAAACATACTAACTATCCACCGTCACATTTATGACGCAATCTGTGCGTCAGAACTTTCTGAATTATTTTTATAAATATCTCTGGAACGCTAAGCCATGCCATACCCCGGAGAGAACGGCTTCAATTATTTAGCAAATATATATTGGTATTTCGGCGAGTGGTTGATGTTTTGGCACCATTTGAAAGAAATATTTTCTTTAAAATGGGACAAAATCCATTGAATTTATTTTTCCCTAGAATGAGGCAACACTCGCTGAATTTTGTGCAAAGTGGTATTTCGCTCTAAGTGTCAAAAAATATTTAAATACTCGCGGATTACAGCTCGGATGGACAATGGATAAGAGTGATTTTCAAGGATAGCAGGGAAGGGTGTGGTCCTATTCGTAGAACAGGGCACCATGAATTCAGATCGGGTGCGGCCCCTGGGAACACAAAGATCCTGGGAGCGAAGGACCAAAGTACACGTTAGGGAGGTTAAAGGAAACAGGAGCTCGGGGACTCCCCCTTGGGAGTCAAGACGAGACAAGGAGGGCGAGAAGGGACAACTAAAGCTCACGTGACACAAAGACTTTCCCTAAACTTTTCCGGCGTCCTTTGAACCAATATAAGCCTATTGCGTCATCTCAAAATACAGTTTCGCCCGTACAAACATACTTCTTGCGCTTTCCAGGCAGAGTATCAAGAAGAGCCATGGAGAAATTTTAGGCACCAACGTCATAATGAGGAAAGCGGTACGCAGATGGCACACATGACGTAAGCCAAAATGGGCGGCCAAAAGTCACGAAAAATCCACGACAAATCTGGCGACCTGAATCAGAACTATACCAAATCGGAATTAACGAGGAAAAATGCATAGTCTCTTTATTTATGTTTTTCTTTCCCATACGTCGGCCTAGAAAAATAAAAGAAAGACACGAAAATTCAATAAAAAAGGATCCATCATTAGCAATCATGAATCTGAAGGCTATTTTGCAGCAGCTCTCCACCCCTAACTTACAACTAACCGTTTCATTCCCACATAAGAGCTTCACTTTGGCGCCCCTCATAATTGCTTCTTGCTTTTCTTTGCTGATCCTCCTCGACAATCTTTCTAATTTATTCCTGCCTTCAGTACCGTTTTCAAGTAAAAGTTGAAACGCAAAACTTGTCAGACGCGTCAATTATTGTGAGTTTGAGAAGAGACTGTAATACTATAGTCACCATCGTTTATATATCCGGTGTCCGTAACTTCCGTAAGAAAAACACTTAAAGTTTATTTTTAGTTTTGCTGAAGACCTTGAATATTTGTTAGAATTTAATCATGAGAAATTGTTTAACGAAATTGTAAATGCCATAGGAAAGCATATATAATACATATCCTTGTTTTCCTCACAGAATCCTGTCTCAAAAACGCCCTACTTTTTACATTAAACGCCTACTCTCCACCTATGCTTACATCATTTACTCCTTCCTATCACAACCACAAAAGTTAGGGAAAACAATTTATGATCGGCAAGTATTCACGAGCTCGCACGAAAAAAAAATCCCATCAGTCGAAGAAGCCATCGGAAAATATTAATAGGGTCACGTCAGTCAAGCTGATTGAAGGTTCTCCAAGGCGATCAAAATAATACTTTTTTGGGACATAAAATTCAAATTGACATACTTCTAACACAAATTCACGACATAGCGACGTCGTAATTGAGACAAAAACAGAACATTTATCCATGAAGCACCTAGAGGAATGGGAAGAACGATGAGATTCCTTGGGAAATTTTCTCCTGCTCATAATAATCTCACATGAAAAACCATATATGTGAAATAAAGTGAATAGAGAAATTGAAAATTTCACATGTTCACCTTGAAACACTAGGAAAATTGCCATTTTTTCCAAATAGCTAATCCAAAACTCGAAAGATACGAGACCATCTTTTTTGGTTCCCCGAAAAAAGTAAAATATGGCTTTCATTTCGATATAAGATCTTAGGAATCGGAGATACAAATCACAAGTTTCACATAAGCTTAGCCACAGCTGTTTTTACCTCACACCAGCTGTTAACTGCCCACAGCGGGCCCAGCATGCGGGATATAAGAAGGCTCTCATTCACCATTAAATCAATTCAAAATGATGATGACCATAATGATATAACCCACCAAGATTACAGATACTGTCATTATTAATCTTCCACGCGTAATTTACACGGACTTGATGCCAGGTGGTCGCCAATCCCAATCTTCATTATTTAAATACATTCCAGTTCAAATATCTGTTTCCTGGAACTCCCCGACGAGAAATGAACGATAGTTTGATTATCTGAACCACACAAATTAAAGGCTTGATTCACATCAAATTCGAATACATATACAGCCGAAATGCCAAAAAAAAACGATCGAGTTCAGCTGGGATGCAACTATGCAAATCGACGTATCATAAAAATAGCTTTATACAAACCGCGCATGCTTCATAAAAAACATCTACAACGCATGGTTTCAATTTTGATTGGATATATTTACATTTAAAGATAATTTGTCGTCAAATTCAGATAATACATGTCGAAGATCAGTATTTAAAATGGACTGGAAGAAAGCGAGTGGCAAATGGTGAGCTCCCTACGCCTCAAAGCAGTTCTTGCTTCCATTTTTAATAGTGACACAGTCGAAACGCCTCCACATACATCACTGTACCCAAGGCGACATTATCGGGGTTTGTGTCCATCTTTCCACGGCGTAAAAAAGTTAAATATTTCGATTCATTCAAAATAAAAGTTATTGCTGAGGGGTAAGGTGAAGCTCAATTTACAATATCTCAGCTCGAGTTATTATGAACATCCTTCAACGACGCAGAGACTAATTTTGCCGATATTGAATTCACTGAATGACTTAGTACTCCGCCGGTTTTTTCACGGTACATATATTGAATTTCCCTACACCTTCGACCGTAAAGGAACAATGTTCAATGATGCGTACAGAATATCCAGAGGCAAAACTTGGGATGGGACTAAACTACGACTAAGACGAGAAGTGGGCATGCTGAATCGCACTGACATAAACAGCCAGGAGGAAATGCGTAATATCGCAAGGTAATATCATTAACACTTGCGTATTATACCCGCTGATCGGTAGGTAATTGGGCAGAACTTATTCTAACGTCCTGCTTTCTGACATATCGTTCTGTTTTTCCTCCTATACGAGAGCCACCATTACGCCCCTCTGAAAGTCCTCATATCGTCTTCCTCTTCTTAGTTCGTCGAGGAATTGCGTAATATCGCAAGGTAATATCATTAACACTTGCGTATTACACCCGCTAATCGGTAGGTAATTGGGCAGAACTTATTCTAACGTCCCGCTTTCTGACATATCGTTCTGTTTTTCCTCCTATACGTGAGCCACCATTACGCCCCTCTGAAAGTCCTCATATCGTCTTCCTCTTCTTAGTTCGTCCAGAATTCCTATCCTCTTCCTTCTTCTTCCACGCTTCCTCTATGCTCGCCCTGATTTTACCCTCTTCAACATTTCCTCTCTTTTCAAAACGACCTCCATCCATCTCTTCTGCCTCCTCCGAAACTCCGCCACTTGCTTCCCCTCCTCTTCAACTCGATTCAATATCTCGTCGTTCGTCCATCTCGCCACCCAGTTCACACTCCATCATTCTCCATACCCACATCACAAACGCAAGTCTACGTACATCCTCCCTTCACAATGACCAAGGACAAAAAATACCGATGCAATGAGGCCAAAATCTTTTCAGTACTTTACGACGTGATTCACCAGAATTATAGTTTTAATATTTTCCTCAAATTTTACAACGGTGTTTAATTGTCACTACAGCAAAATTTTGCGTAGCTTTGTTCGACATCCTTTCCCTGTATCCCTAATGATCTGGATACATTTATTTATGAAGATGAGGTTCATAACCCGAAACAAAAGAAGCGGAGCAAAAGCCGAGCACCACCGTAGTCGCAACAACGCAATGCCTCACAGACCTAACCCAAACAAAATTGGCAGCCTGAACTCTTCTTCACCCTACTTCTGTCTCCATCGCTTGTTCCCCTTCGGGCTTTTCTTCCCTATCCCAACTGCTCGTGTGCGCAGTTAAAAATTGCCCGCGCTTCATTCAGAGGCTTACCAAGAATCCCCATTCCCCACGACTTCGTCCCCCCCCCTAACACCCCCCTCATCTTTCGATGAACACCAGCACCCCCGAGCGTTCCACATCCTCCCCCGTTCCCAGAATTCCCTAGGAGAGCCCACCACCCTCACTCCTGGCTTTCTAAGTGCCTCCAATAACGTTTTCAGCCCGTCTGCGGTTTCATCGACTACATAGTCGCAACCCCAATATCCCCTACAGCAGATTCCTGAAAGGATAAATTGCCCTCCTTTCAAACGGTTAATAACCCATCCCTCAACACTCAACTCCTCACGTCGTGTACGTTAGAAACGCAAAGAAACAATACGTAGGAGTAGTTTCTATTTTCGTTGCCCGGTCTCACCTTTCGCTGCCAAAACAATGGCGCATCGAAAAAGACGGGAGATTTTAAACAAGGAAGGGCGCGCAATGATCCTTTTAGTCGCGATCTGTTAGCACGCGGTAACTGAATTAATGACCAGAAGCATTTAGAGAGTTATAAAAATATTTATAAACATCTGTAGTGAGCCTTAAAAATCTTTAACTTGTTAAAACCCTAAAATATGCCTCATAAGGGTTATCCTAAGAACATTCTCACTGAAGAGCTGGGGAAGAGAATATTTAATCCACACCGACTCAGCGTAATAGCACTAATTAGAATAATTTTATGTAACTTCTGACAGCAAGATTAGGATGAATATAAAACCGGAGAATTAATCGCAGTAGATCAAAGATAGATTATATTAATCAAGTTAGGAAGGGTATCGACCAGAGGAATTATGACCGTGACAAAAAAAATTTATACATATATATTTATAGATATATATATTTTTTTTTTTTCAGCAGAGAATGGAGTGGAGAGCCAGACCAAACTAAACTTTGAAATGATGATTGCGGAATAAAAAAAGGACAAGGGTCAGAACATCTTGTCGTGGAGTTTCCAACGGAAAACCATGAAATATGGGAATATAAGTCTAAATTGAAGAGCTTGGCTAAGTTATTACTACCAATTAAGGTGAGAAATCTCTTCGTCTTTCAGAAAATAAATCGAGGAGAATACGGGTGAATCAACAAGGGGACAATCATTTGAGGCCGTCTTGAGTCACCGAGGCTGGGGAATCTTGTAAGAAACACCTGCGGTGAAACAGCATGGCGCACGACATGTTACTCGAGTCGAGAATCAGAAGATGCATGGGACTTGAAAAGTGGCATTTTCAGCTAATGGGTAATTCGTGGCGTCCAATAGGTAATTCTTGAGTTTATAATACACAACATTTTTTTACAGCAAATAATGATAAGGTCTTCAAACTGACATTAATAGTATTCACTCCACAGTGAGGTTGACTATGACCTTTTGAGAAGACGCGCTCTATTAACATACAATTATTTGATACTAGATACATAGATACTAGATACAGATTTGATACATACAATTTGACAAAGAAAATTAGAAGACCTACAGTCCGTTTGTGTTCACGAGTGATTATGGTTTCACTCTGCGAGTATTATTAGAGAAAACCAGTGACAAGTGAAGTGAAGTTTGACTCCCCATACAAAGAAATATAGATTTAGAAAGTCAAAATGATGATTGCCACCGAAGAATGATTTCTCGGAGTTTCAGAAGAAGCAACCCCAGAAAATGTCACCAAAGTTTCATTCCGGATTATTTGCGAATAAATAAAGCAAAAGGAGTGTAAGGCTTTAGCCATGTCTTCTTCAAGGCGTTTCCCTCCACAGACGGCAAGAGAGAGACGTCACAAGCTATAGATGCCGAGGTTAGAAGGGAAGCACAATCGAATCTTCGAACGCGTAGGCGTCATCGAGACGGATTCCGCCCACTCACGTCGCCTACGCGAATACAAGCGTCGATTGAAGAACGAAACACTTATTAGATATAAAAAAACTACTCTTTCCTTTCCGGATGAAAAGGCAGATTTTATCATCAAATTAACTTCCCTAACCCCCAACGCCTTGAGGAGGGTCGCGTGGAAACTGACTTGAGTACTTACTTCCTGTTGCGTGGGCTCAACGATTCCAGAGTTCATTGTCATAGAGTAATATATTACTTATACTTATGTATAAACTTTACACCTTCAGGCGTCACTTCGTGGAAGCATTTTATATTCGAATCCATATTGAAAAGAAGCATTGTACTTTGCCACAGTTATTTCTAGTCTTTTCTGCCTTTCCACCCAAAAATTAGTTTGTTCTCCGAAACTCCCTTCTTAGTGTAAGGTTACTATCGTAACAATCAATATATAAAAGATAAACAATTGTACCTGAAGATGCAGCAGATGCGAAATGCATTCTACGTTTAAAATAAATAACTATGGAAAAGTACAAGGCTTATTTTCAACATGGATTCGAATTATACTTATGTAATTGAAACTCCACAATTCTTTATTTTTACTATTAGTTCTCCCACGTTAAACTTCAGTTGGAATACACAACCAGTAATAGGGATCCTTATAAAGTAGGCTTAAAAACAGAGTTCAAACGCGTGCAGAGAAGATCAGCAAGATACGTAATAGGTCGTTATGATAGTCCCACAAGTGTTACTGATCTCTGGCAACAAATGGAGTGGGAATCGCTTTCAAATAGTCGGTTAAAAATTAGACAATCATTTATGTAAAATTATTTCCCGACGAAGCTATTATTATCTTACGGACCCCAACTGCTTCGCGAGAACAGATCATGAGAATAAAATTAGGGGAATAGACTACAGAACAGACATGTTAAAAATGTCGTTCATCTCGCGATCGATAAAAAGACCATCATGGCTGCCAATGAGACTTAGAAGTAGGATAGAGAGCATGTAGCGCAGCTAATAAGTTGATTTGCCCCCTAATCCTTGTTTCTTTATTTGGCACGTAGAAGTGACACCACGTTTTGCACCACCCCTGGATGACTCTTGTATCTCGTTCAAGTAGTTGCAATAACATAAATACAAATAGTTTCAGTACTAATGATAGCATACCTTGAAGGTGGTACATTATGGTGAAAGTTAATTGTACATTACTGTGAATGTCGGTGGTAACTCACCCCCTCTGAAGCATTCTTGAGGTGGATTGTAGGGTAATATGTAGATGTAGATAAAGACAGCGAGTCACTAGCAAAAGGCATATCATTAAGGTAGTTTGAGCGAAATATCATTTTACCTAGAAATCAATGAGTTTGGTCTCATTTTAAAGAAAAATATATTTATCTTCCATTGACACCAAAAGTTCAACCCCTTACCGCATTACTTTCCGAGATATTTGCCAAAAAAATACCAGCCCTTACCAAATTACATGGGAAATGGTACGTGTAGGCACTCCAGAAAGACCTTATATTAAGAATGAATGAAGCATTTCCTACACTTGGATCTAGTAAAAAACCAACAGTGTGTAGTTTGTATGTTTTCTCAATTATTTACTATCACAATAAAACTTCCGTTTTGATGGAGTTTCAAACGTACGGCGTGGTAAAAATGAGTCAACCTAAAGGCTTATTTATATATTTTCATTTGATTACTAACAATTTCTGTCACGTAAAACTACATTATTGCACTATTAATAAAGCAATATTTCATTCGTCAGTCTCACAGCTGGTGAAATAAAAACGTACATATCGAATATGGTCTCTATTGTGATTAGGGAACTGTCTCGCTCCCACTACCTTAAAATACAAGTTACCTCTGTTCCCCCTCCATTTCCCTAGGCCCTATCCTTCCATGGCTGGTGTCCTAACAATCCCAGCCACAAACATCTGCGGCGGCTTGAAAGGTAATATGAGGTGTATCCCCCATCACTACTAAATTTAAATACTAACAACAGAGCCTCCTGGCGCGGAAAACACGCGAAAAAGCAAACAATTTCACAGGAGTTTTAGCAAATGGCTTCTGGAGTCTGCCTAGGATAATGGAGCAGTTGAAACATAATGATTTGATTTAGAATGTATATCGACTCGGAAAGAAATAAAAAGAAAACAATTTTGGCGCGATCGTCAGAATTAAACAGCACCAACTATCATGGATTCATCAGTCATATGATTCCCATTCCCAAACGGCATTTAACCAATTTACTGATTGGCTGAATTTTTAACAACCAACTGCGCTATTTTCTTGGACAGACTCGAGAACGTCAACTGCGATCGATAAAAGGCCGATTTATGTTAAAAAGAATAGATACGTGATAACAAAGTTCCCTAAAACTATGCGTAATTCTTAACTTGACGAGCTTAGAGGATTGGAGGAAAACTTGCAAGCAAAAATCAATTATTACAGTGCAAGAACATATCTAATACGTAGGGGTTTACAAGTTTACAAGTGATTAGGTACGGGGTTTGGGTAGGTTGAGCGAGATAGTTCCCGAGTCATAATGGAGACCATAGTCGAATTATACGTTTTAATTTCAGCAGTCGTACGATGCATGAATTAAATATTGTAATATTAATGGTGCAATAATTTACCATTATACAACTGAAATTCTATGTAATTAAATAAAAACATCTACATAACTTTTTAATTTTACTAATTTTTTCGCGCGGTTCGTTAAAACTCCTTCACAAAAGAAGATTTTTAGCGATTCTGAAATAATTACTGTGTAGAAAATACGATTTATTTTGGAAAATTGAAGGAAAACATAAAAACTAGAAACAGATAAATTTTTTATCACATCTTGGAGTTTAAAATTCCTCATTTTTTTACATTGGGTCTCTCTGGAGTGAACAGAAATACCATTTCCACGTAACAGAGCCGGTATTTTTCGTCCAAAATCTCGGAAAGTAGTTCGGTAAGGTATACTTTGGTAACTTAGGAAGATTAAGAAAATTTTCTTTAAAATGAAACCAAATTATTTTGATTTCTAGGCGAAATGACATTTCGCTCTAACTACCCCATTAGGCAAATGACAACGTACCTTTTCAGTGAAGCGTTACAACATGCTTACCGAATGGAAAACCTCTTAGAAATACTAGGAAACTAATCACTAGCATCGCTTTACTAAGAAACATAGGACAATTATGTCACAACAGCAGTTACTTTGATAAATACTCTGAAAATAATTTCCAGCCAAATTATGAGGAATAGAAAAAACGACTGCAAAAGAGATTAGATTAGTAATACTCGACGGTTATCCAGGTTTCGGGTTCACTAAGCGGTAGACGTTTTATTTACTTTCTTACTCCACTACGAGGAGGCGATAATGTCGGCAGTTCCCCGAAGCTCACAAAGATTGCCGCTTTTATCGCCGGTTGCAAAACGACAGGGAATTCGCGGAAAAGAAGCCGTCCGACGAGATCTAAGGAACGCTTACAATAAAAAGAACGATGTCAGAAAGTCGCGACTTCAGAGGCTCACAAGAGGGATCAGGCCACATACACTCTCCGTATGGGAAAGAAAAACTTTAGCAACACGATTCACTTTGATTTAATTCTATATACTTCCAAACCCACAGATGGATTTGAAAAAAAAATGGCTTACACGTTATATAGAGTCTAGGAGGATTAATAAACTACATTAGGAAGGCCCACGGGCCTAATGGGAGCTAAAAAAGGAAAAAAGGGGGCCTCATGCGGGGCCCTTTTTCCAACTTTATCTTACACAAGAGAAGTATTACCTACGCCGCACAGATTTATTGCTTTCATTGTTTTAATTATCCGCGCATCTGGCCCATGATGTGGCCTTGAAATGCTCATAGCCAGATGACTACAGGAACAAACTTTTAACTCTTCCAATTAATTTTCGAATTATCTTTCTTTTACCTAAAACAGTTTGCGATTTTTGTGCTACCTTATGTTTCAACAACAAATATTTTTATTTACTTCGGAACCAAAGCAGAGGCTTATAATAGCAACATATGACCAAGGCACTTACGGCTCAGATTAAATGATCGATACCCAAACTAATTACAGCGAGATTTTACAGAGAACAGTTTTCACTACAATTTTTTGAATAGTTGTAACTGAAGCATTCAGATGAAATGCATTTCGGATGACATTTTGGGAGGATTCTTTCAACGCTTCATAAATTATTTCCTTTCCGTTGAAATTCAAAAGACAACATTTCCAAGTATGAATTAAAAGTTTCGCAGGATTTCGCCTCCAAGCATTAAGAGTTATGAATGCTTAGTGTACAAGGATAGTGGTATTAACGCTCGAGACTGGTGACCGCGAGGACTATTTAACACCCACTTACGGCGGAATTCATCACCCAACTCTTGAGCCCAGGCGCAAAAGAGGAAGGAGTACGAAAAAAATCAGCTCCAGCGACGGGGATTACATATTTTCAGTGGAGGCCAGCGTTTTACACAACGGAATCATGAATCTGAAGGGATAATCTGAAGTAAGGCCATTCTATTCCCACAGGCCGCTTTGCGTTACGTTCCGTAACTTAAGAATGACAAAAACATTCGTAACGATGATGAGAGGAACTATTTATTCGAAAAAAAATATGAATATCCTTAACATTTATTCAGCTTAACAACATGATATGTGCCTACCCAAAATCCACCTGAAAAGTGGAAGATATGGTCTACTAAAAACTAAATGTATGATCAATTACATGAAAACAAGAGACTGCCAAATCGCTTTCTCCTCGCTTCCTGCTGCTTCCATCAAACAAAATGTGAGCCAATAAGCAATCCTTAAATTAATTCAGTCATAAAACCTTCAAGAAGTCAGTTTTTCTGTGAAACCCAAACCATTTCCTACATATTTATAATTTTTTATCCGATTTCCGAGATTTACGGATTACAAATCTTAAGATGAGAGTTATAATTTTCAAATCAACCAAAGCATTGAATAAATTTAGAGTCTTACCTTCAATCAGCAATTATAAAGAAAAGGCGAGAGTAGTATGCAAACCTTAAACAAATTCAACGGCCACCAAGGAACAGGTTTTGTACCCACACAATTCTAAACGTTCACGGTATATACGACTTCAGCCTTCACACACTAGCTACAAAGCAATCTGGCAATCGCACTCATAGCATAAATATTCATAGATAGTCATTACGCATGAATCTATTAACTCCAATTTTGCTTCCCAACGCCGTACCACATAAAGGGTTTTCTTGAACTAATACTAACGCACAGCGGATTACAGCAACTCCCATCTATAGAGACAGCGCAAATATATCACCAGATTAAATTCAACGATAATCGCTACGATAAGTATATACCTGTGCATATAGTAGAGAAGGAGATTTTTGCCACAATATAAATTGAACAGCTTGGTTAATTTCCATTAAAACGATCGAAAGATATATAAGACAGGCCAAACAAGTTTTTGTGTAAGCCCAAAGGGAAAAAGGTTGACAAATATATGTTACATCTTCAATTGTTCAATACAGCCACTCAACAATGGAAATGCATGAACTTGCCGACAAATATTGTTTTCATTCACTACGTTTACCAATCGAACTCAGATCGATTTGGCCGGTTCAGCTCGGAACGGTAAACGCAACGGGCTAGTGGGATCGATATGAAAAGTGGGTTAACTAGGCCCGCTTTCTCTGCCGGTCTGAGATTTCAAAGCCATATGAACCGATTCACATCGATATTTCAATTAACTTCGCATTGTTAAACCAGGCGATCCGGGTCGGCTGGCTTAGAATGTTCAGATCGGTCCGAGATCATATCGATCTGAGTTCGATTGGAAAACGTAGTGATTGATCGCGCTAAGAGACTATATTTTCGTAAGGATCTGGGCAATGGAGACTTCATTCATTACAATTTCATGCTCCAATTCCATATTCTGCCCATCTGTTCGCTTCTCTACCAGCCGGTGCTATAATATATTACCAAATAACAATAATATAACCAATTAAAGACAGCCATAGATTTCATGTATCTTTCTTACAATCCTTTGTTCCTACTATTTATGAAATAAGTAACAGGTGAAAGTACAGTTTAAATGATGGAGTAAGTTAAAATTCTTATAAATCCCTAATTAAATGGAAAGTCTAAAGGAAAACGAAATACTAATTATTTAGTTACGTATTAACTTGATTGCTATCAATAAACTCTTCTCGGGCTCTGCACCAGGTGATTGGCTTCATGTTTGCCGACGTTTCGGAAAACGACTTGTTTTCCATTTTCAAGGCGTGTTACTCTGTCCGTGTCAGATTGTAAACTGACACGGACAGAGTAACACGCCACGGATTGATCCATTGATTGATTGTATCCATTCGGGAGCACAAGAAACCAATGAAAGAGGAACTGGCACGAAAAGTGACACCAAAACTGAATCAATCAAAGATACTTCACCAGTAAAAAATGGCGTGAGAAATTGTAAAACGTTTGGTCATTGAATTGGAATGCTAACTCCAAGATGACTAACGCAAAGGACCTCCGAATTGTAAAAATACCTACAAACACATTTCACACAGAAAAATGATTTACGCACTAAGAATGAATTACAAAAAAGTTCGCTCTTCATTTACTAAATGCAACAGCTTCGCTTACCATCCCAGAGTAGCAAAATAAATTGAAAAGATAATAAGAAAAATAAACTCAAAATCAGGGATTTTTTTAGGAACATACCTCAAGCAGCATCCGCATATACACCCATTTACCTCGGAAAAAAACTTCTCACTCAGATGTTTCTGATTTCTAACAGCATTAATACATATTGGACTTCGAGTTTCCATGGTCGATACGCAGCCATACATTATAAGGGAAAAAAATGAACACGAAAAAAATCTCCGTCGCTCTACTAAACGCATCATCCAGCGGACCGTGGATTCCGACCTTCATTTATTCGGTTTGCTACCTTCATTTTTTTCCGCCACATTATTAATAGCGATGTGAATCACTGGAACGTAAAATAAAACTTTCACGAACCAGTTAAATGGGATTTTGCCCTCGATCATGACTCCAGTCAACCACGAACTAATATTTCTCTGCTCTTCATGAGATTATAATTACCGCAGTTACACCTTATAATAAATTATTTTCCAAGACATGTACATTTAACGTACTGGAGGCCGCTTATAACTAATTAAAGATAAAACCACACCCTATTCGCCAAGAGCAATTATTTTGGGTCAAATCACCAGAGTTATTACAACACTCACGCCCCACTTGACATCCCGTAGGCCTCTTATTTCCAGATACCTCACATGACCCTAAACTTCACGCAATAGAAAATTTATTTCGAAATTGATTTTCACCCTTCATCTATCCACTAATATTATACAACATTTTCTATATACATGTGATCGAGGCAGCTGCGTTCATAAATTATGATGGCAAAAAAATAAAAAAAGTGAAAAAAATGAGGTCCACGACTTTTTTCTCATTTGGCGCATCCCGACTAGTTTACATTGAATAGAATTTTTGGAATGCATACGAACAGAATTCGCCAAAGTTCCGGGAAAGTATTCGTTATTATTTTGGTGGGCAAGTTTTAATTTAAAAAAACATACGGAGCAGAAAACACGTCGCAAGCCGTTGAACACAGTGACTTATGAATCAATCGACCATTACTGAGAAGAGAATTAAATTATAAATAAAGTAAAAGTTTATGGAAATAATTAGGGCATTACCAGCGTCAATAAAATGTTACCATCAGAACTCATTACGAAGAACTTATATGAAGAGTAGCAAATCCTCAAATACCTCGCGAGAGAACAATTACAAACAAAGCTCCAATGCCGCACCTATCAAATGGTATGTTCCGGATGAAATGAAACTTTGTAAGTCTAATTATTTATCCATAAAAATAGGTAACGAAGAAAGGTAAAATAATATTAATAAACTAAAATAGCAAAGGCGATTGCTGTTCGTTAATCGATTGGGCTGAACTGTCGTGCACTACCACTTGAGTTTTCCCATCCCGTCACCTACCGTCTTCAGCTACACCGGCTTGGAAATCGTTTTTTAATTAATCTACTCACCAAGAAATCGAGGGCTTTTTGCTCTTCCGTGGGCAAGCATACAACACTAGCTGAAGTTTTCTCGTTTGTTTTCTTTCTTGTAAACATAATAAACACTGATCCCTTTATTCTCACCTTCCAGGTTGGACGCCTTTTGTGTACAAACTGTGAACAGAGCACAAGTTCACTGTAGGGAAGCGAAATGCTCGCAGTACTCTGGCCGCAGATTGGCAGCAGAGACGAAGATAAAGGCAAAGGAAGGCACTTGATTTTATTTATAGAACAAGGGTCCTTCAGTCATGCTGCGCAATTAACCGAAATATTTCGCACAGGAGCTCCGGCAAAAAGAGAATCTCATTCGTTTTGGCGGAATCAATTCAACAATAAAAAAATCCTTAAAATAATATTGTCACCAAGTGTGTACGTGAACAGCAATGTTCCGAATAAAATAAATTAGGAGCAGAATCGTTTGGTGATGATAATTTAGCTACAAGGAATGTAGTTGCAGTGTTTCTCGTATAGTATCATTGAATGAGATCTTAAAATGCAAAAACGACCCAGAAACAGTATAGAGAAATGGTAAAATGGTATTGAAATACAACAACGCAAAATTGCATATCCTATCCTCCAAAAACTTGCTGACCCAATTACGCAGTAAAATGCTCAAATTACGGCTAAAATAATACGACATCGTATTCCTGAGTAGTATTTAATTACTCTACAAACAAACTGAAAGCCTATGATAAAGGATTATAAAATATCACATGGAAGCAATCGATGATGCCTCGAAGAATACAAAATGCCGTTGAATACCGTTAATTCTTGGGAGCGTTCCCCAAGGATAAACTCAACACAAACACACGAGAGAACTTTACGCTTACTATCGATGATTCGCATCAAATGAATGCCTCCTCCTATTGTGTAAATCTTCCAACGCGAAATCATTCGAAAGCAAAGCCATCAAAACTAATCACTGAGAAATTCAAGAATCCTACATCGCTGAAAAAGTAGGCCAGTTTATCCGATCCCAGCGACGTCGATTCGACTATCGAAGTAAAATCGATACAGCAGTGACCAGCAGGATTGCCAGAAGGACTTAATGATATAGGCGTCGCTGCAATACTACGAAACAAATTCTCCAATGGAAATGACTACCAGAGAGCAAACTGTAATCTTGACTTAAAAACGCTCAAATAAGGGTATGAGCAAATCTGCAGTAATCCGGGAAAGGTTTCCTATGACCATTACTACTATTAGGGTGCTTTCGATTTAGAACGGTGATCCCCGGCGATAGACGGCTATTCCGCAAAATCGAAAACATTGCGGCGTGGCGATCGCCGTCTATCGCCGGCTATAGCCGCAAATCGAAAGCACCCTTAATATCGTCTACCTGCATTAACCGCGTACTGAGGAAAACTGAAAGACAGCATTGCACATGAGTTCACCAGAACACTATTGGTACTTAGCAAATTACTACTTTCTGCCCATTATTTCAGTAGGGAGAAAAATAAAAATGGAATATCTTGAAAATGAAGGACAATGGGAACTGAAATTCCAAAAATCGCTCGGGAGTAAATAAAATTCAGTCATACCGCATTTTGGGAGGCTATTTGAATTTTATGACTTTAAATCGATCATATCCAAAGGAATCTTCATCAAACAACCCGCCGAGATTTAATTTCCTTATTTATATAAAAAGAGACGTCTGTTCGCAATTCCAGACGTAGAAGCACAGAGTAGAGCCTTTTTTTATTAAACGAAAACTGAAATGAAAAAAATTTGGAGAATGCCTCAGAAAAATAAACCTACTAGCTCAGTGACTAACGCGAAAATATTCGTAGCCAAGCATTCTGCCATGACGTAATTCGCGAAGAAGAGACGCGACGCAGTTGCAGAAAACAAGACGGGACTTGTGTCTGCCATCTCGAATCCCGAGTGAGTCAGAGAGCTTTAAAATTATAGCAATGGAAAACGGGAAAAACAGAGCAAACCCAGACGCGCAATCCTAAGAAATATATTTATTTTTATTCTTTTTAGAGCTGTTGATGGGACGAGACTATTCCAACGCTATGAAAAAATCCCTTTTGAGGCTAAACCCATCCATAACAATGGAATGAAAGACGCTGCCGTGATAAAAATTCTAGCGATGAATAATTACGACCGTGATGGAGATAATTGTCGATGCTTCAAAATAAATACAAGAAAGAATGAAGAAATAACCTGAAATGCGTATTTTTTTCTATTCAGTAGTTTCGAAGCAGTGCCAAGTACTTCTCTTTGGGAGAATCCATTTAGTTCCCACTTCGAAACCAAGATACTTTCAACTATAAAATAATAACTTAAAGGTTGTATAATGTAGGTGTATTATAATAATCAAAGAGATCTGAGTAAAATTCAATCAACCTTTTTTCTTTCTCGAATCGATTCTTTCGCTTCAATATATACAAAATTTCAAAGACATCGCAGGAGTCGCAACACAGAATAATCAGGACAGTGAAGTCACGAAAGAAAAATTCATGCCACGAAAAATCATTACCTAAGCAACTAAATACATTAATTTATTATTTTTTGCCCTTAAGTAACGGCATTAATAAAGCGCAGTTATTACAAAGAGCGCTAAAATAATGGAATACTTAGTTCCATTTGTATGCTTCGTTATCATATTCGTTTGAAATAAATTCATTCCATTTTTAAATATTAAAAAGAGGCGCATACTGGTCAATTCTTTTGTTTTAATTTCTTGTCTGTAATTTAAGCTAAGCGTCAGTCAATCTCGTGATCGATACAAGTTTAAACGATCATAAACCCATGATTAACATTTATCCGGGTGATTGTGGGATGCGTTTTTTTTCCAAAGTTGCTTGATAAGTTCTTATCGCGTGAACATGTGAAATCCATTTGCGATCTATCTCCTCACTTTGACAATTTGTAAGGAAAAGCATCGAGAGACACTGCACGAAGCCTTGTAATAATCCCTGACTTATCGTACCATTACTGCCTAGTAACCATGTACGTTTGCACCTTGACCATACTCTAAAAGCGTAAAAATCGTTTTATCTCAACTGCGACGACATCCGGGCACGCTAAAGCTGTTTTTTTTTCATTCATGATCAAGTGGATGCGCTAAAAGATCAGGGCCAAGAGGGTGAAAAGATTAGAAATTACGAAAATTTCTCTTTCGAGGTAAAAATCGATTGATATCTCGCCATCACATCGATAAACTTGGACAAAGTTTTATTTTAAATGTTTGTCGCAAAACTCTCCAATTGCCTCCCACGTGAAACACAGCCAACCCCCGTCTCCAGTTTCGGAACCACCAACGAAGAGTCAACACTCCACTACGCAAAACTGCTGGACACGAAGGAGTACTGACAAAGAATATCGCGGTGAATGCCAAAATGCCTTATGCTGACTATAAAAAATTCAATTTCGCGCAAAGCATCCATAAAAAGGAAGAGCGAATGGATTGCCAAGTAAAAGGAACGCAAATAATAAAGACATCCATAACTCAGTGACATCAAACGGCTACTCCGCAGATCCTCAGTCTTTATTGGTATTAAATTATTTCGATGCCTGTTGCAGTTTCAAAAATTTTTTAAATACCTTCCGTATTTCAAACAGAACTTCACCCACGAAAAAAATGGGTAAAGATTTTGATATGAAAATATAAGGTTCACACGTATTAAAGTAAAGACTAAATTCTATTCCACACTCTTTCTTTCTAAAATCTGACCATGGTTTCAGCACATTATCAACGTAATATGTTTCATGCATGGCAACTGTGATAAGTTTTCAGAACTAAAAAATAAGAACAGAACGAAGTCTTATTTAACATACATGAAGCAAAATTATTCCACTAATGATGCACGAGACATCCTTCAAAATATCAAGTGTTCGCCGTCTCTTGATGCCTCCTTGACCGAGAATTGGCAAGGTTAACTGGTGTTTAAGAATCGATGAGAGGAAGGTTTCCCATAATCTAATCATAAAACCAACGATAACCGCAAATACTAAATTAAACCTTGAAGTACGCGGCTACCATCGATATTGTAGCAAATGTGAACAGAGGTATGTAGAGGTGGTTACCCACGCCCCCCACGCCAAGAATCTCGCGTTCAGAAACCCGATGAGACAATCACAAACAGTTGCACTAAGCATTCCGATAAAAAAAACAGAATACGGGTGGAAAAAACTACTTAAGTCCGCCACATATTTTCATTCTACAGCAGGCTTTTAAAAAGTTATTCGGTCAATTTATTAGCACGGGGCGTTTCAAGCACAGCGCTGCCAGATACTTATATGATGTTTTAAATATCCACTTCAAATTAATGGAAAAGCGCTAAAATGCATTGAAAACATTCACATTAAGGAAGTAAATCAAAATTGTTTCAAAATTCCTACACGGCTAATTTATAATTTTTAATTCAATTTCTCAGGGAAAAAATGGGGGAGAGAAAAAACTGTTGTAGAACTGTCAACAGTGTTATCAATGAGTGCCGTGGACAGCTGCAAACGTGGACCGCCCTCCTGGTCAACGTACTAAGAGGTCGTCCGAACAGGACACTGCGTGTTACGACTTCTTAAGAAGTTTTATTATATTAACTGGAGAACTGATAAATGTCGCTTCCGCGATAACTGCAATTCTATTAAAATTTCTACACCCACACAAAAATTTGAAACTTTACGAAAATGACGAGTGGCAGGGGAAGGTAGTTAGGAAGTAATGAAAATAAAAAATGAGGAAAGAAACAGGAAATGAAAGGGATGTGCCTTATCATGATCCGACCCAATCCCCACATTAAAGTGAATCAGCACTCTGTGACGCTCCCCACATTGTATATACTCCCCACATTGTATAAAAAAGGGCCTTCACGGATCGGAAAGAAACACCTGAGGACAACGACAAGCCGGTTGCCAGCGCCTGTCTGCCATACATCGCAACGATCTCAGGGAAAATCTCTAGAATTCTATGGAAGTACAATATCCGGACCGTCCACAAGCCACTTCAGACACTAAGAAGCCAACTTGTCCGTGTTAAGGATGACCTCGGACTTAAAACACCGGGAGTTTATCGAATTCCCTGCGAATGTGGTGAAGTATACATTGGTGAGACGGGCCGGACCATTGAGACGCGAGTTAAGGAGCACATGAGGTGCATCTGACTATGCCATCCGGAACAATCCGCGGTGGCAGAACATAGTCTAAGCAAGGACCACCGCATAATGTTTGACGACACCAGACTACTCAGCCGATCCAACGGATACTGGGAAAGACTGACGAAGGAATCCATAGAGATCCGGATGGAAAAGAAAAACTTTAACCGGGACACGGGCTACGCTAAGCGAGGCTTGGAACCCAGCCCTTCGCAGAATAAAGGCGGAGAGGAAGAAGAACATCGCTAGCCAATCAGAGCCGACCTGACCTTTTTGGCGCGAAAACGGCCAGGCATATAAGGAGGCACCTTTCTCGATACTGACGTGCCCTGAGGACGATGGCGGTGGTAGCTATCGAAACGTCGGCCCACAACGACCTGACCCGGTGGAAAACCCGAGAAGATTTCACCATTGTATATACTCATTTGAAGAAAACGGTTCACGTTTCGAGACGGCGGCACGCCGCAAAAGAAAATATGTAAAGGAAAGAGGTGAGGAATTCGATTTGGAGTGAGGCGTTATGGGAGTTGATTTGATTGGAACTTGTAAGTGGAAGCAGAAGGTTCAATGGACGGAAGAGGAGACAAACGAAAAAGTGCTCACCGTGATAGGGGAAGAAAGGAAATAGTAGGAGGACAATAGGGAGAGGAAGATCAAGCGGTTGGAATAAGGTCCTACGGGCGAGATTTTGGAGACCGTTCTTTAAAATAGAAAGGTGGAAAAATGGGGAGAGCATGGGCTGGCCAGGGTGACGAAGACATGGGTAGTTTCCAGGGATGGAGAGAGAACCATAAAGAGGAAATAGGAGTACATATTAAAATGGAAAAGAGTGGTAGAAATGACACACCTTACTCCACCCATTTCGGCAGATGGTTACCCACAAGAATACGCAATCGGAACACATTTTCCAGACACTACGTTTCCTGACTCTCGGGATTTGGCGAAGTTTGGGTGCCGGAAAGAGAATTGTTCACTCCATATCAGCACTGGTAATGCTGAAATTACACTCAACAGTCTCCGAGAACTTGACGAAAGGTTAAATTAGTATTTTTCTCTGCATAGTGAATTTTTTCCATCCACTCCTTAGCCAGTAATAACGAGCTCCTCAAGGCAAAACAAAAGTTGAGGAAACAAATGTTTTCAATGTGAACTACGAGTCACATCCACGTTTCATCTATCGATTCGAAACCATAGCGTCGGCCACGGGGTGTCATAACAACCATTTCTGTGTTATCGAATGAAAAAATGAGGGTGGTTTTAGTGAAATAAATTTCTCCTAATGGCAGCTACCTCTCACAAAGTGATTCGAAAGAATGCAGAGTACCTTCATAAATGAAGGGCGAAAAAAATCTTATGCAAAGCCTCGCATTAACCAACTTTGCTTCTCTCGAGCATTTTGATGTTGGAGATTCAACACGGCATCTTTGCTAGAGAGGGAAAAGAAACGGCTCTAATTTATGGTGGTTTTAACACAAAAAAGATTTCTCCGCATCGTAGTCACCGCTCTGGTGAGTGAAAGGGCTAAAGAGAGGGAAAATGTGAACAAAAAAAAACACTTCTTGTGATGTAAAGCCTCGCTAAAGCCTCCTCGCTCACACGGGTCGCCACATATCTGACGCTGTCACGGAGGCGCGACCATCACTTCCATTCGACTGGTCACACGTCGAAAGGTCCGCCCTCCAAGGACGGACGGATGGGGGACGAAGGGCGGGCGAACGACGACGCGTTTGAGCGAAACAGCCTATTATCCACTAATGGCAGCGGGGGAGGAGGGGGGGCGGAAAAGACAGAATTTTTCGGCGGTGGCGATCATTACAACGAGGTCTCACACACCGCAAGGCCTATTGCCGCTATTATCGCGCCCCGTATATAACGTCGCTCTTCCGAGACGACTGCGTATTAATTCACGCCTCGCACGCATTTCGCACGTACGCATGCTTGCGTGAGCACGCGAGCTGGCCCACCCACCCACGCTTGATACCCAGTAGGTATGTGTGCCTCCCAACTCGATGGCACAATAGCAGGAAGGCCACAGGCGGGCGAGCGCGGGTTTAGTGCGGTTGGGCCGCGTTCCAAATTCAGCAGAGCACAGCGACGTAAATTTCGCATAGCAAACTGAAAAATACAAAGCACACACCTAGACAGTAGTCAGCAATTCACATCAAGAGTGCGCGTCAGGGGTTGCGTTATCACTAGCATACACCACACCAAGGAGCGGACACGAACATCGATAAGCGAGGCATATTTTACACAAAATTCCATCACAGGCGGGCCCGTGCCACTCTATAAGCGTTTACATCCATCGGGAAAAGGAAGCAGCAATATATTCTGTAATAGCATGTTAAATAGGAACGAAAAATATATTTCATACAAGGTGCACAAATGGTATAGGAGCGCAAAGCTTTAGTGAAAATGATACTTAGATATCATTAAATAAAAAAATAAATAATTACACACAATATTCATTACATTACAAGAATTAAATGAGTGCGGGTCATCCTCATTTTTCAAATAAACCTTTACGAAAAATACATTAGATATCGAAAATTTTTGTCTATATTATAATCACACTTTTCTTGGCGTGAAAACAAACAATAAACATTTCGCGTGCCACCAGATGGTAGCGCGGATCATACGTGACCGATCGCTGAACTATATTACATCCAACAAATGTTAACTAAACCATGACGGTTAATGCAACAACTAAAATCTGTAAATACCTGACAGGAGGCTAAGTTTCATTCACATGCACTATAGTCTACCACCACACTTACAGGCATAGGATAATCAATACAACGTATAAGCTGTAGTAAATCAATTTTTGTGTCTTCCACATTTTTATTATTAGGAGTACAACCGGTTTCGGCAGTCACATCATCATCAGGTACACTTAATAATACAACTATGAAAGACACTAAGTTTGATTTACTACACTCTTGACCTTCCACCACGCGAAGCCTTCAACTTTTTAATCTAAAACGTATAAGATCCATTGGCATTTGTAGAATATAGTCCAGCGCATGTTCATGAAAACTCACCCCCTGCCACACACTCTTAAGCTGGCTCGCAGGGTGCCAAGCAAGAAGATATGTCACTGTACTTCAGCACCACATCAAAATCGCATACATTTAAAAATATAGCTTTGCATCGCATCTAAAATTGCATAGCATCATACGCATTGCAACAACATTGTTAAGTGAAAGCTGTAACTTAGTAATTCCTAATAGACTTTATTAATGACCAAGTTTTCGACTTATGAAGTCATCCACATGACCTGATCTGGACCCGATCAGGACATTGGGACCTGATGATGACTCCAACAGTCGAAACTTAGGAGGAAATACTAAATTACAGCTTTCATTCACAATGTTAGGCGAGTTCCACAAAGTTTCGCCTGACTCAATCAGCATTGCAACGAATTACATGGAATATCGTGCGTATTTAATTGAATAGCAGCAGAATTAAGGGACCTGGCAATGCGACATTTCCGATGCTTACAAAAATTTCAGCCGATTATTCGCAACGTCGTGCGTGAGTGACGTCGCGTACCCATACGGATGGGAGAGTGGTGGGCGAGGAAGGCGGTATTAATGGAGAGAGAGCAAGCGAGGCAAAAAACAATCCCTCCTACAGCATGACCTCCTACAATTTGCAAACCCATTTGGGGGAGTGGGACGCCGTCCTAATGAAGTCTCGGCTTTAATTGGATTACCTGCCTTCGCCGGCGATCGTATCGGTCCGCGAAAACAGTTTAAACTACCGCTAAGCGGAGATCCCCGAGTGTTATACCCAGATGCATATTCATCCAACAGGAGGAGAGGGGGCAAGCAAGAGAAGCGAGGCAAGGAGTAGTTCTCCCAATAAGCCTCGACCAGGGGAGGCAAAAAAAATACACAGCCTTCGTCACCCAGTCGCGGAGAAACTAAGTTGATGCGCTTTTCTTTCACTCAAACAAAACTCACTTTTACGCGACCGAATAAAACGGCTGAACGCGTACACCACCGTAAATCTCGAGCTGAAAATTCACCGAGCGAAATGAGGTTAATTCACCCCCCAAGGCAGTTAATTTATGCATCTACGCGTGAAATGATCGGTATGAAACCCACTTGCATACATACTCGACAATTCGTTACACTTTCGGGCCACGCAGGACAAAAAAAATAGCCTAATTAGCGGAGGAAGACCTGGACACATCCCTGCTTTGCTACGTTCCTCCACAATGCTCCCTTTTTTCACAATAACTCTTTCATTTCCCTCATTACCTACAAAAACAGTCCAACACAAAGGAATTTAGTACAAAGGAAAATCACGCCTATTATTAAAAACCGCTCGGAGAGATTTTATGGAATAATTACGCTACTGCAGGAACTGGGGTGACAGCTGCTGTTGACTCTGATATTACATGCAAGGCTGATCTGGCTAGGATTATTCAGATCACAGGACTTTCACGGTCACAAGGAAGATATTACACGCACGTTATTCCAGATGTGCTGTCCTTCAGTAGAAAGAAACAAAAGAGAGAAGCGAGAGACAGGTTTGAAACGAAAGCTATTAGAATTATTTCTTCCCACGTGATATCCTCACTGTGTGGGGGACAGGTCGAGTAGCAAATCAAAAAAGTATCTAATGTAAGCTAATCAGAAAAGGTTATTGAAAATAAAAAAATCCGATCCATACCAAGAAACTAGAGAGATTACAGATGATGGTTATTGTAAAGAGGCTATCATGCTACCCTTTGAAAAGTTATTGCAGCATGTTATAATCACTGAAAATTATTTCAGTGATAAATACAAAGAGAAAAGAGTGTACTAACAAAATACTGAACATAGAAAAGTTGATAGATATAAAGTTCCAAGATATTACACACACAAAGGTTTCAGGCAATTAAGTGTTTATGATATGAGTGATGATTTAAAAATATGGAATCTATAAGGGAATTTATGATAAGGACTATGGAACGGTTATGCACCTAAATTATTTTGCCGGTGATAAATGAAAACACTACTGATAAATTATAGGAGGTACATGCTGATAAGCCATGAATGGCTTAGCAGGACCATAACGTTGTAAAATTGATAAAATGGTGGGCATTTTACATGATATTGCTTTTATATGACTTTATATGACTATTCTTTTATATTTCAGGTATTGAACTTACACATTTTTTGTAATTTAGTTATTAAATAAATGTCTTCAAATGGTTTCGAAGTACACAACAAAAACAGTGAGGCATAAATCTATATCTCAACCTTCCGCTTAAGGTAGTTTGAGCGAAATACCATTTTACCTAGAAATCAATGAATTTGGTCTCATGTTAAACAAAAATATTTCACCCTTCTAATGACACCAAAAATTCAACCCCTTACCACATAACTTTCGGAGTAATTTGCCAAAAAATACCAGCCCTTTTACATGAGAAATGCTACGTGTATTCACTCCAGAGGACCTTATTTACAAAATGAGGAATTTCTAACACTTAGATGTCGTAAAAGAACTAACAGCGTGTAGTTTGTATGTTTTCTGAATTATTTTTGAAAATGAATCATATTGTTACCACAATAGGTTCTTGGGTATCACAAAAAAACCTTCCGTTTTGAAGGAGTTTCAAACGCACCACACGAAAAAAATGAGTCAAGTTACAGACTTATTTAGACATTTTCATTTAATTAGTTACCATTTCTGTCATATGAAACTATATTATTGCACCATTAATAATGCAATATTTAATTGATGTGTCCTACAGCTGGTGAACTTAACACGTATAATTCGAATATGGTCTCTATTATGACTACCTTCTCGCTACGACAACCTTAATCCGTATTCCTACTCTTTCCCTTTTCAGGGCTGCTATCCTATGCCATATGCCCTTGAGGAGGACTTCCGGAGATATAGACAGGTTTACGCATTCATTCATGATCAACCTGCTTCTAAGTCTCATTTTAAGTTCCTCTACAGCACCACTTACCTCACATTCAACCTTACGCTCTTCGAACCTACATTATGTGGGCTGGTTCTACTAATATCCCTTCATTGGGCATAACCAAACCGATAAAATAACAAGCCTCCAAATTATTTTCCACCACCTGAAAAATCAGTGAAAAATTCATTCAAAGTCTTCTTGGGCCTCCATCTATCCCTCATGTTTTTCAACTTAATTACCTACTCCTTACGCTCCTACCTACCCCAAGTCGATTAAGCCTACGTCTAAACTATGCTGGAAAACTGGCTATTAACACTGGAAACAAACGTTATAATCCCAGCCCAAAGCAATAATCCTATAAATTCGATTTTTAACCAGAATTAACGCCACAAAACATCAAAGAGACTGATTGCTGACAATAGCATTTTTGATTGACAATAAGCAAATGTATCTACGTTAACAGCATAAGGTCGATGAAGTCCCAATCCCCTCAATTCAGGTATCAACGCCGGGGATCATTTGAAGGAGACTAACTTAAGGAACTTCTAACGGAACTTATGCTTCTCCGTAAATCATAATTACTGCTGGCCAAACCTAAGTTCCAAGGCATTGATAATTCTCGACAATAACGAGGCTCGAAAAAAAAGAGAATAATTTACGAAAAAGTGGAGTTAATCTAATCGTTATTATGCCTTATAAATAAACAGGTTTACGACCTTAAAACCCTAAGCTCAGCTAGCTTTTCTAAATTCTGACTTCTTCAAGATTTAAGTTAAAATTGTAAGGCTTTTTAGCTGTTTCAGAGAGTGACGATTCGTATGATAATAATAAAGGAAGGTTCTCATCCAAAAGGAGACACTCTTCTTCACTAAACTAGCAGGATATTAGCACTTTCTTGGGCCAATAGCAGTAGAAAAGCAATTTGAACGCAACAGTAGCACCCGGGGGTGCTGCTGTCTGTCTACCTACGGACGCTACTCGAAAGTTCTTACGTTTTCGAAGGCCAACTGCAAAAAAACTCTGGAGCAGCTAAATGAGTATGAGATTTTTTTTG
Organism: Ceriagrion tenellum; assembly: GCA_963169105.1. Classification (NCBI taxonomy): domain Eukaryota; kingdom Metazoa; phylum Arthropoda; class Insecta; order Odonata; family Coenagrionidae; genus Ceriagrion; species Ceriagrion tenellum. Next base: position 77,259,283 of record OY720641.1, on the reverse strand, counting down.
ATAATTCCCACGCTATTTAGCACAGCAAGAGACTTTCCATAAAACGATGGTAAATCCATATAGGGCATGAAACATTTCGACCCGGTTTTGTAACCCTGGGTTATATTTTATCGGCAAGAAAACCAGTGATAATAAATTCCCCCCTCCATAACGATCACGTCGACATATTGAGTCTGATGTGCTTAACTACACCCAAATTCTAAGTTGAATTCAATTACATGAAAACGCTGCGTCACCTTACTGTTGACAACAAGTATCCGGCGGTATGGAATTCCAGCATAATGAAGAACAGAATAGGCTATTATCCACAGGATATATATCTAGTTATCTAGTGGAAAGTCGCCTATTCTATTCTATGTCTTACTCTTGACGTAACCCAGACACCAATAAACCAAGCATAAACGTGTAGAAAATAAGGATCTTTACCCGTTTGATGTATGGTGATTCTGTGTTAGGAGGTAATTATAGCAGTAGTAGTACTTATTCTAAAACGATGCGGAAAAGAAAGAGACGCGGAGTCGGAAAAGGTTTCTCCTTCAAATGTCCACTGAAGCCCACGTAAAAACAGACTGAAATAAATGAAAGAATCAGTAGACAAAATCAGGACAAGAACGAAGTAAACCCCGAATTTACTAACAGACATATTATTTTAGGGAAAATTTATTTTTATAGGGAAAAGAGTGACTGGGCAGGCGCATCCATTTTCCCATCTTTAACAAGTAAATAGTTTAATGTCTCATCAGAATGCTAGACTTCCACACTTGGCGTGCACTCAGCACCGAAACAATAGATAAACAAGTAAAAATCTATCCCCTTCGGAAGTCGAACGTCGACGCGCGATTTATTTACACCAGTCCGAGCAGTGTTCTAGCTCCACAGTCGACAAGTGCAACATTTTAGACACGACATTCTGAGCGATGCGACGCCACCCGGCGCCCACCAAAATACATCGAGCCAATTCAATGGAATACGCATTCAATAGCACGCACACCCTTGGATTCTGGCCAAGTAGTTCTTCGCATGAGGTTGAATTCCGAAGCCACCGCACAAATTTTCCATTTCATTTTCCTCAAGCACTGCCTCAAGAAAATACTACCGATAATTTATTCCTTTTGATAACATTATTACCTCTTCAAACTTTGATACCTTCGCATACATTTCTCCCCGCGACCCACTACAAGGGAATGTGGACAGGGGGACACGTAAAATATTTTTGTATAACAACTGGTAAACTATAATGTAATTAAAAACATGCATGCGGTTGAGATGGAACTAATTAGGCTACCTGTCTATCAACAAACCTATCCTATTTGATATGTTGATAAAAGCAACTACTATTTCGTATTGTTAGCGCAAAAATGGTGTTTCAAACTTATATACTCGGTACTATTTTCTTAACCTAATGTCCATAACCAAATAAAACGCAGTAATCGAGGTTAACAATAAGTGTATAGCCAGAGAAGATGACTGTCTGATAATTTTTCCTTAAAATAATTCATCCTGCATTTTGGTCTGCGGCCAGATAGCGATTCCTATCCCATTCCCATCTTTCAATAGTTTAGAGGCGCAATTAAGATTAACATTTCATCCTTTCACAAATATTAGCAATTTTTGTAGCACATGTTCTAGTTCGATATCTTAGCCTACCAATCCAAAAACCATACACAAGCAGCGTATTCTAAACGAGGCATACTAAGAGAGTAGATAGGTAGGTACCCAAGCATTAAAGTCGTACTTACCCGGTGTATGCAATCCGAATGAATAAGAATCAAATTAATAGCAAACTTATTAAACCCAAAGAGGCTTCTTTGGAGCAGGGCAATGCTTTCAAATTCCTTCCTTCATTCAAAGTAATGAACTAATGAAAACAGCAGTTAACGAAGGATTCGGCAGTGAGAAAGTGGAATGATATTCAAGAATATAATATAAATTCATGATAATTTTATCAAATTTCACTGTCAATGTCCTCATATCGATATGCATATTTTAATTACATTGGCGACTTGTAGCAACAAAACTCATTTTCAACGAGCACATTAATTTTTTTATAATTAAATATTTTATTGCCTGTTCACATTCAACGTACGTTATGTTCACGCTGATTTGTACAGAATTTTTGGTTTCAAATCATGTAAAAAATACTCAAATCCTAATACATTAAAATTTTCCTACTAACAATTCTAGATTTGCTGGTCAAATTATTTTCCCGATTCGCATAACCAAGAGATGAGAGGGCAGGATTGGAAGCCGTTAAGAGATTTGCTACACGCAAGGATAAGACTATTAGAAAAATTCAGATCAGATGAGATTTGATGTGACACGGGGGATTTTCTTGACTCCACACTATATATCGGGACCTGATAGCAAAATTAGAGGTTCTAATTTGAACTAGAATGAAAGATGCATGCCTGGTGAGGAATCACCCCATGTCACACCTTGGTGGCTTCCACGGTATTTCGTAGATGCATGAGAGATGTCGGACACCACACAGAAAAGAAGAACAAGATGGATTGGATACACCCTGAGACACATTGGGTTTGTGAAGAACATAATTGAAGGCATAATAGGGGGAAGAGTCCCCAGAGAAAAACCGAGGTATTAAGTTCATGGACTGAATAAACAGGAAAGTACATCGGATGAGATACCAGGAGGTAAGGAAACTAGAATTAGATAGGGAAGGGAGGAGGGCTGCAGTCAACCAAACTTAGGATTGAACGAGTAATGATGAATGGTGAGAGAGAAACTGCCGGACTGAGAGGTACAACAATTCCTTACTTCTACGCACTATGGAAGAGATAGCAACAAAAGCAACGTGACACTAAAATAAAACAAATCGCTAATATTTAGTTCACCTCTGAGTTCTCTTCCCCCCTCCTTTCACTATTCTCTTCCCTGGTGTCCTAATAAACCACACTTGTGGCGCATACACGCGGCTCTAATGCGTTCAGGATGCACGATGGGCTTGGATCGAAATCAAGACCTCCCCACGTGTTGATCGAAAGCAAATTCAAAGGATTGCGGACGCACGATGAGAGACTGCGGACGTGGGTGCTTCCTATAAAGCGCTCGCATCTCCCCTCACCCTTCGCCAACCTTCCCGCCACCCCCTATTTGCGCTTGGGAAACCCTCATCCCCCGTCTCTCCCTCCCCATCGGCAGCGACGCGCGGAGTCGCACGAAGACGTCCAAACCTTGGACGTGTTCCTCCTCACGGGTGGCGACGACGGGCGGCGGGAGGAGGCGATGACGGATGAGGGCAGGGAGAGAAAGACGTAAGCATTCGCGCGCGGAGAAATGGTTGAGACATGGGCTACGGAACTTTCGAAATTACTTCGAAACGGGAGAGGAAGTTCGAAGGTAGTGTGGAGGGTCGGTCAGAAAATCTCCTAATAGCTGCTAATATTACTTACTTATTCTTACTTTAACTCCCAGGGCCATTTTACCCAAGTTGATATTTAGCCACACCAACATATCCCCTCCATCTCTTTCGGTTCATTGCATCCTCTGCAGCTCCAAGCCTCTCTTAATCTCTCTTGACTTGGTTCCACCATCTCTGTTGAGGTCTTCCCCGGGGTCGTCTTCCTTCTGGATTTCCTCTTAAAACCTCCTTCATCTCACACCCGTCCTCTTCTCTTAATAAGTGTCCTGCCCATCTCATTCTTCAGCATTTGATCTAGGCCCGTCGATTTTTCGTAACATCTTGTTTTCAAATACTATCAATTTTTTCTCCTCTTTCTGATTCAGATTCCCTGTTTCGGATCCATAGAGCAATACTGGGCAGATCATTGTTTTGTACAATCTAATTTTTGTTATATGCGACAGGGATTTCGAAGCTAGGAGTCTGTGGCATGCATGTAAGCATCTATGGGCTAGATTCAATCTGTTTTGTATCTCTGGTTCTTTTCTGTTGTCATTTGACATAATGACTCCTAAGAATTAAAAATAGTCTACTTTATTCCAATTCATGCCCCTCTATGAGTAGGGAACCTATATTTTCCTTTGAAGTTCTTGAGAAATGTATGTACTTTGTTTTTGAGTCATTTATCTTTATCCTATTATTGCAGTTTCTTCCAGAAATATTTTGGTTGGCCCTGTCACTTCTTCTTAACTCTCTGCTAATATAAACACCTCCATAAATTGGACAACTCACTGCTATCTATCGTCACAATTTCGACTATTCTCACGAAGAGACTTCAAGATAGGGTTCAAGATAGGATAAGGTGTCTCTGGCTTTAGGGTCATCCATTCAAGAGCTTGTGATAAATTCTATACAGCATCTCTGACAAGCGTTTTATACACTGGGATGAAAATAAAAGTGTTAGTTTGCGGGCTAGTTTGACTGTATTTCAGCCTTTAGAAGTGGAGATTTAAATATGCGCTCTCACGGTGATTGCCCAAATTACATAAATTGACAAAAACGTAAATTTTACCCAAAAAATAACTTAGGGTTTTCCTTCAAACTATTTGTAACAAGTGAAAATCCCAAAAAATTGAATTAAACTAAAATAAAGGCATCTACGACCAAATTTTTAAAGTCATTATCGAATTAGTGCCGTAATTGAAGTAAAGTTAGTTTAGTTGTTAAGTTTGCTTGTATATGTCCTTAAGTATGCGTATTTTTACGTGGCCACTATAAAATGGCACCATAGCTGTATGTGGCTTTCTTACTTTAAATAAAAAAAAATTAAAAAAAATAAAAATGCGGTAATGAAATGATGAATTACTTGGTTTTCCACAAAAGATTGATTACGTTCTAACGACCCGAGTTTCACCGCTGTGAGACATCATTAGAGTAATTCACTTTCACATTCATCTGCACGACGTAATTCATCATTATATTATGAAGGAATTCCAAGTACTGCCAATACCTACCATTAATTCTAAAATTGCGGTCATTCCAAGCAATTGGCGCTGTATTCGGCTCCTACGACTAGACAAATGAGGCCATAAAAATATATTCGAGGAATAATCCGCACATCTCGTACCTTAATTTTGGTTTTCAAGAGGCAACCAATTTCATCAGCGAAAGCAGAATCTGTGAAACTGAATAAATGAAAATTTTAATTATTTGTCTAAACCATGGTCTTAAGTCACATGGTCAAGCCAGAGACACCTTCAGTCATAACGATGGGTGATTTCCGCCACTCGCATTTCTACGTCTATCTACATCTACATACCACCCTGCTAGCCGCCGCATGGGCGTGTGGCAGGGGAAGTTAGGACACCAGCCGTGTAAACATGTAAGATATAAGGGTTTGGGAGATGAAATGGTGATGTTTATTATGAGAGTGTATTTAGTAGAGCTCAGTTTTTATTGTGGTCGCTTATTGCGCGTGGAAAGAACGAGTTTTTGTATACCTATCTGTTCGGCAATGTTTCTCTCTTCTTTTATCGCTTCTATCAGACCTAGAGACGTAGAGAGACGTCATGATAATATTCTCTGAGTCATTCGGAAACATTGAGTGTAAGTACCTCGTGATTTTTTCCCAAAGTAGTTTGGATCCTCTGTATCTTTCTCATTTCCTTCTCCTCCTACCCTCCTTCCTTTCACTTTAATCACTCCACTTTCACCTCCCCTACTTGCCGCGCCGGTATGCGCCAGAATCTTCGGCGTAAACTATAGAGAGAAGGATGGAAGGCAGGAATGATAGGAAGGCAGGTAGGCGGAGAGAGAGAGAGAGAGGGAGTGGGATAGTGGAGGTGACGCCTGGCGTGCTAAGTGCGCAAGACGGCCGAAGTGACTCACTTACTGGCTCGAGGCCTCGGGCTGAGAGAGGATGGAAAAAGCCTTAGGATGGCAGGCATCACGAGAGGAGATGGCACACACGAAATATTCCCGAGCCGCTGGGGGTTGGTGTGGAAACAACATCTCCCGTGAGCTCACAAGACATAAGACCCAGAGTGGCGCGGGGGCGGGAAAAGAGATGAGACGATGGGTTCTATGCCTTAAAATTTTCCTCAACACGGGTGCTCCAAATTTAGTCGACAGTATGGACTCATAACTCCCGTGTGACTCTGCAAAAGGCCGAAAGTGCGATGTTGCCAATAGCAAAAGTAGTGCCAACAGCAGCAAGAAAATATAAAATAGTTCGATTCAGCATACTGAATCTTGTCAGCATACTATATCTTGGAGTCTTCCCTTCTACAAATAATATTCCCTGAAGTCAATAAATGAAATTTTACGTGGTGATGGAAATGGGCACATGCGCAGCTAACATAAGAGGTAAACGGGGGGAGCGAAAATATGACAACAGCGTTATCCATTAGGCTAAACATACGTTAACTAAATGCAGAACACTATAACGAGAATCAATACAGATAGCTGGAGAATTTTCCGGAATACGCAGCGAAACTAAAACTAGGAATTGTACTGGTAACATTTTTAATGGCCACAGTTACCTCCTATATCGATGACTTAGACAATATTAAAACATGAACAAATTCTGCAGAAGCCCAATTATATTGCATATTCTGCCATTACTTCTATTTTTATTATGATAATTTGTTTTTCAAAAAAAAAGTTTCCAATAAAGGCCCATTTGCCTCACTCTTCCACAGCAATTGCTACAATACCGCTATTTTGATCATTTTCATGACGATGCAGCGATTTGAGAGAGTTGCATCCGAGAAAAACATTCTGTGCGAAAAAAATCACTTTCCAACTATAATATTCGCATTCGAGAATTGGATGCATCAGAAAACTAAATAAATACGTCAAAGTGCTAATTTGTAGGGAATTTCTTAGGGATAAAATGGATATTGAATGGAGATAATCAGATAACCAATCTTTCAAAAAGTAACAGTTAATGATGATATTCAAACTTATGAAGTGATCTCGTCAATAATTAAAAAAATATTTACAAACTATATTACTGCCCCCAGAGAAAAGAGATTAACGAATTGGACACATTTCTCCGTCGAGGGAAAAGTAAACCCGAAGAGCGGGTATTACTACTACGAAAAATATTCATGCCGAACAGTTCTTGAATGTAAACTACATACATGCATAATCTTAGTGGCCATACCAACCAATGTAACAGCAGACCATCTCTACCAACTTAGCATAGGCTGAGAGTTGCCGTTCTCTTGATATTGATTGCTTAGCAGATTAACAAGAAGGCAAAACCAAAATTTCGGGTTAAATTCGTCAAGGAGTTCACATTAACAAAATTATCCCTTCCCTTGAGCGTATCTGACTGCGTGAATCATTTCATTCTCTCAGACTTTTTTTTTACATTATCTTCTTCCACGGGCGAGTTTTGTCGCGCGACTGCCACAGATTTCTCAACATCCTCGGGATGTCGTCATTGAAAAACTTTATGGCATCCGTTCCCACCCTTTCCTAGTAGCTAGGCCACCGAGGAAAGATGTCGTATGGGGGAAAGAAACGGCGAGAAAATCGCCATAACGCTCCGGGGGCCATCCACAATTGGCCAGGGGAAGAGAAAGAAGTTAGGACCGGGAGAGAGAGAGAGGGTCGCCATGGAGGAGGAGGAGGAGGAGGAGGGAATTGGCCGGGGTCAACGCAGAAGGTCGCGAGGGTGTCATAAAGAAGAAAGGCTGCCGAGGGGGGGGCGTGGCGGTGGGAGGGGGAAAGATGAGAAGTATTAGAACGGAGGGAATTGAGACGGGAGCATAAAAACGGGCCCGGCGAGCGAGGGACGGGTCCCTCGGAGAAAGGCTTCCCACGCAAGCGGAGTGGGAGAAAGGGAGTCAGAAGCACTGGTGCTGCTGGGACCGTGCACACTCAAAATGCTGGGAATGTATGTGTACACGAAAGAGGAGGAAAGAAAGGAAAAGGAGAAACGGAGGACGCGGAACGAAGGAGTTGAAGGGTTTGACGGGCGCGAAAAGAGGAACATTGAAGCATTCATCATTTGGTGCCCCACCGACTGTTTCGAAGGTTTTGGGTTTTTGGGACAAGAAGAATACGTTGCATCTACACGAATAACGAAACACATTCCAGATAGTGGAGTGAATGACGTGATAGGAAGAGGTAGACCACGAAAGACATGGGTGAGAATGGAGGAAGAGACTACATATAAAGAACATTTGGAGTCTAAAGAACAGGAGAGAGATTTTGAAGTAATTCATACGGTTAACTAAAGAATAGGACATAATGGAGGCAGTTAATAAATGTTGAGTCGGCTAAAACAAGCCTAACAGCATGAACTAAATTAAGGTCTAGGACTTATCCTGCCTCGAAATGTAATAGCGTCATAGTTACGCATTAATGTCCGCCGTACATCAACAAAATATTTTTATTTGTTCGACCGCGGTTTCGATGATAACGCTTTATATTAAAGATGACAAATTATAAATATTACTCTAGATATCCAAGAGTGTGGAGATACGAAGTATTTCTAATAACTGCTGAGATGCCAAAAAGAACAGCTAGAAACCAGGATATTAGGATTTTTCTAGCGGGCCTTCATTCATTTGTTCGACGAAAAGATCATCTTTTTACATATATTAATTCATTACATGAAAATAGCCCCCATACTTCAGTATTTCAAGAGAGGAATTAACAGAACAATCGTAACAAATGTAAACATAAGGCTTGCACATAAAGCATTAGCAAGAAATATAACACGAAAAAGAAGAAGAAAGAAAGATAATAAATTATGAACGGAGAGATAAGCGATGGCCAAGTTGGTTAAGTTTTTAGAGGGCAGAAAAAAGTGATCAATGTCAACAGGGAACGAATTTACGAGAAAGGCGAGACGAAATAAGAGTTTAACGAGTGATAATCGGTTAGCGGGCTTAAAGTGTAATAAAACTGGAAGGGTGGGACGTTAATGAACGCTGAAACTGATAGGCGAAAGTATGTAAACTTACTTAAAATCAAGTCAAAAACCAAAATAATACCTTCACACTGTTTCGAGAAACAACTGAAAAACATAATATTTAAAACCAAAAAATGACACAAAACAAAAGAACGTAAACCTCGAAGAAGGTAGCAAATACGGGATTATTTACGTGAACAGGTGTTTCTGAAGGGACAAGGACGTATTTAGAGATTAAAAAGGCAAATGAATATCTATAAATGTACATTCACGACAAATCCAGCTCTTTTCCCAACACGGAATCTCTAATCAAATCCTCGTACATCCAACCCCTTAACATCGTCCAAAATGGTTCTACTTGGTCGGTTATTTGTGGAATTGACCAAAAACTGAGGCCATCTGGTCCATATACGGCTGAGAAGAAGGGTGGTAAGGGAAAGATAATTTAGGAAGAGCGGGGAAGAAACTCGGTGTTAGGATTACCCTGTTATTTTACAACAGGAGGCAATGATTCGGACAGTTGGGCGTCCAACCTGGCCAAAGGAGTACTACTTGAAATGATCACCACAAAGTACCTTATCAGGACTCGTGATTTCGCTGATTAATTTCCTCCACTGCCGAAATCAGACCGGGCCCCTCTGAATTAGAAGCCGGTACTCTAATCGGGTACTGTAATCACTGAACCAACCCTAACTCCTCTCTTACCTTACCCTTCCTCGATTGCGAACATCGTCCCTCTTAACTCTTCTTCTAAAGCAAGCCCTTTCTTAAGAATACATCCTCCATCAATTTCGCTGCCTTAATCCAATCTTTACACCCAACTTTCCTCCCATCCCACAACCTCCCAAAAGAAAAATTGTTACTCAACAGTTTTCATACAGTGCTGTGAACAAATACAGAGGATCTTTAGGGAGCCTTAAAGGTCACAGACCTGCGTGCAGACAGCCTTCCATCAACGTAATGCAATGCTGGCATAAAACAAAAATATTTTCAAAATCACATATAATAATTAGCAAAAAAGATTTCATTTTAGCCCACTTTTAAACAAGAAAAGCAAATAAAATACTAATAATTCATACATTCAAAATAATAAAAACCCGCCCGTTAGTGCATATCCTCGAATCTCAACGCCCAAGTCCACGACACATTGAACGCACATAAGAAAAATATTATTAGCCAAACGCCAAATATACAGGAAAATTTCCTCCGATTAACCTTCATTGAAACGGATACGAAGCGTTGAATCAATGTTTCTGTGAGGCACCGAACCTACAATAAACTAAGCAAATTCGATTAATTCGTGCAGGGAACTAATTATTTATTCGAATATATCCCGTGATTACCGAAAATCTCAGAGAAAGTTGGAAACCACCGAATTCAATATCCACAGCCAAGATAGACACACTAACAAGGGGAGTGTCAGATAGCCGGGTCTCAGATTTTATTCAAACGTAGTAGTTGTACAGACCGCTGTATGTGGTTCATGAATCACCCCACATATAGTGTTATATAACCAATAGTTTAAACAAAAAAGGCCTTTAAAATTTTCAAAATTCCCTTTAGACGGGCCACCCACATAACTGACAAGCTGAACGGGTGGCTGACATGCTCGTCTCCGGTCTAGAGACACGGGTTCGATTCCAAAACGGGGTATGTTTCTTCCGTTGTTTTTTTAGTTTTTCCTTTACGGCATCCTACAATACGCTCAAGATTTTTTATTTTCACTCGAAATATTATTTTTGCGCAAGGCAAATTTTTCATTTGCATACACGACGTCAGGCTTAGTCTCTCTTTTCGGTCGAAGGCAGCCTTCTAATTATGTCACTTCCTTATCTTTTCACGACGTATTTTCATTATTCCTTCATGCACATGATTTCCATTTTCTATAATTATTTTATAATATTGTCTTCATACTCTTACAACTCAAGCATAATTCTTAAAAATATTCAAATTTTTCGTAGCTTGTCAGTTATGTGGGTGGCCCGTCTAAAGGGAATTTTGAAATTTTTAAAGGCCTTTTTCGTTTAAACTATTGGTTATATAACCCTATATGCGGGGTGATTCATGAACCACATACAGCGGTCTGTACAACTACTAAGTTTGAATAAAATCTGAGAGCCGGCTATCTGACACTCCCCTTGTAAGAGAAGGGAATAAATTAAGACACTTAACATTGGAAAAAAATCTCGTTGTCCCTTCTGGTAGTAAAGATCGTCCCGAATGGAAATGAAACAACTGAAAAATGCACAGTTGAACAATATATATATCAACTCCATGAATTACGTAGAGCCTTTCTCGTCCATACAGAAATATATAAGGAAGAAATTTGACAACTGTGAGAGAAAAAAGACAAAACTAAACCAGATACAAAGTCTGCCTAGTTCAAACTTGGTCACTCCGAGGATTTCGATGAGAGTCCTCATTAAATATAAGGGGTTTTTTTCTCCGTCGGATTTTCAACCCCACGCAGCTGAGTTCTTGCGCATGAATGCAAGATGGATTAGTCTCTAATTCAATTTCAGTAGCTCACTAACCCATATAAAAGGCAGCGGCCAAGCGTGATGTAATCATGTTCCTCAGATTAAAAGAGGGCTAAAAGGGATCCATGATATTATTCCATACTCGCGCGTCACAGGAATGCTTGCCAAGGAGAAGCCACCCGAATTTTGATTAGGAATGCTAAAATACCCAAACTTCGCCAAAGCAATAGTCAGCAAATAGGTTACACAGCGATTTCAACGAAGAAACGGCATTCTTCAAATGAAATCGCCAACCAAAGATGACGAAAGTACTGAATTTAGGGACTACCAACATAAGTGCGTAGATGTTTAAGCAAAAATTCAAAATTTAGTCCACATTTTCAACATTATTTTCTAATTTAATCGACCTTCGGTACAAAATCATGGAACAGGCTTAAATTCACCGAAGAGGTTTGCTCATAAGAGTGACGTGTATACATTTCGCATCAGTATTGAGAGCGCTACGTTTCCCCAAGGATAGGTTAGATCGAGTAACAAGCGCTAAAAACCCACAAAATGAGGTAAAAATCTTCACATTTGCCATTTGTGATCAGCATCAAAAGTAGCTTCAAATATATGATAGCCATAAAAACAAGGGGTTGATGAAACAAATAATAATAGTGTTGATGAATAACATACGATAAAATTAGGCAAACCCTTGAGCATCGGTAACTATATCAAAGACTAGCTGCGCCCGACATGCGATGCAATGTCTCTTTTTCTTTCTAAGTAGGCACACATATACACAGCAGACACAAACGAATTCGAGGCCGAGTCCAATTAATTCATCTTACCAACACAGAAATTGGTAACGCACAAATGGTGGCATGAGTTTCCATACCATGCCTATGCTGAGGTTTCCGAGTAAATAAAATATTCTATTGTTGAAGTAGTGCAAAAATTTAAGACTTTCAAGCTCAAAAATCACTTTTGGAAAAAGTGAAGCGTATACGTAAAAAGATGTAAGAATTAAAAAGAAGCAAACAAAGAGACCGCTGCACCAAATCTCACTCTATGTACAAATAAATTACGTACCTTTTATCACAAATTACGTCTCACTCATATGATTCTGATGCACGCAATATTATGTCTCACTGATGTGATTCTGATGCACGTCATTAAGCAACTCGTAGAGGATTTCCTTCGTTGCTTGCTAGTCGCTCCTTGCTTGTTTGAGAAGCTCGCGTGCCAACACTCATTTGTTGAAACGACTCGCGCTCCACCTATTGCGCAATGGATTTAATAATTTAGAAACCTTCGCGGGCGCGCGCACAATAACTCATCAAAGTTTCATCTCAATCTGGTGAATGGTATTGGAATGCATAGAAGACGAAAAAACATTCAATTTTATATATTATCAACGAATCAACGATATAAGACGAACAATAACAATGGCACGACGCATCTCAATTGAACTAACAAACTATAACAATAGCATGAGACATCCCAATAGAACTAAGGGCCCACGCACACTTCCCTTATAGCTCATTCATTCTTTATATTGATTAAATTTTGTTTAGAAATTCATCAGAACCAGTTAGGATATGGTCTTACACTTCATTTAACCTAGTTTTTATTCGACGACCCCCAATACATTTTATACCATAAGTGGCGCCCTACTGCGGACTTAAGTCATCCCACGCTTTATGGGAGAAATTAACGCGGCATTTTGATCGCCAATATACGGCGGCCAAGAAAATTTAATACTTCCATCGACTCAACTCGAAGACACAAGGTCGTGGTTTCCACAACCACGCGGATATAAGACATAATGAAATCCAAATCAACGTGGGTGTACGATTGTTTGCCTCGAGTCCCCGCGAACGTTTGTCATGGGTGCAATGTCATCATACGCCACAGGCATTCCGCTTGCCTTATTTAATCCTCCGGGGAGAGCGGAGACATAACAGACGAAGGCGGAGGAATTCTGGGAAACATTCCGCTGAATGACTTTATGACCGTCATTCCTTCCATATCTCCAAGCGCCTCTCCCCCCTCTTCTCCCTCCCCTTCCCCTCCCACACATACACCCGAGTCGTTTAAGGCCAGTGGCATGACGACCGAAGTCCGACACTGCTGCCGCCCACCGACCGAGACGCGAATCAAAATCGAAATCCGATAAGGCACGCAGGAAAGCATCCCGCGGACCAATTTCGCTGCCTGGCATTCCTTCATCATCGAAAACAGGTTTCCACTTAAGAGAGGGAAAAAAAATAGTCGCGTACTCATCCGACGACGACGGAGCGTGGGGTCCTCAGCGGAGTTTTCATCAAAAGGGGAGCGGGACTGATTTGATTTCATGGATCGGGTCCAGATGTGAGCTGCTGCGAGGAAGACGTACTGAAGAATCGCGAAAGAATATGAAAAATAAAACATCTCCGAGGAATAGATTGGGATGTGTATGGCAACGCGAACGGACAGTTGGTAGGATTCCCTTGAAACCCAACATTGAGTGTCCCGTTTTCTTCCAATTCTACGAATCCTATGCATTGGCTTCACACTAGTCAAGAGACGACCGACAAAGCATTTCCACCAATCAAAACTCATCCAGTTACACTCACCAGCCAACACGATAATATATAACATTGACATGCATGGTTTTCTCCCCATATTTAATTGAAATAAAAAAATAAAACCCCATATTCTCCGAACCGAGACCGAGTGAAAACTATCTTCTTCTTTTCATCGCTTCCGCAGTTTCACGCTTTAATCTAGCATATCTCGTTCCTCGACCTTGGTTAAGAATTTTCTCAGCAAATTGACAGCTAACAAATGCGCCCCCTTGAGACCAACACTCTCGAAAGTATACGTCAATTACACTTTATTTAACAAGTAACCCAAACAATAGAATGGTATAGAGATTAATACGTTTTACAAATTACAAGTATTGGAGATCAAGACTTGATAATGTTACTTTGAAATATGCACCAAAAATCCGCCATGACCAAATATTTGTCGATAGTCGGGAAAGGCGGGGAACAGAAGACAGTAAGACGTTAAGTTTCTGCTTTCCAGTTCTGCCTCAATCAAGAAAAGTAATGGGCACAAATAAACCACTCTAATTAAGCTGCACAAATATTCAGATACCGAAGATGGACATATTGAGGAGCATACGTCAGATAGATTTTTCCTTTCACTGGAAAACTTCCGCTAAAGTGCACTAACTAATAAAAAAGGAACGCAGTACGCGAAAGCGTATCAAAGTAACATCACTCTAATAATAAATTTATATATTTTAAGACTATGTTCGACGCATAGGGAAAGTTTTTAGACTTCGCAAAAGAGGAACTGATCTGAGAGCAGCAGAAAATTACGAAACCAAGTTTTTTATGATTTTTGAAGGGAAAAGCTAACTTCCTGACACTGCTTTTCCCTCACATAACACGTGATCAAGAAATAATCAGGGTACAAGCGCTTACACAGAAAACTACTTCCCTCCAACAGAACTTCCTCTCCCCTAAAGCAAAATATCCAGACTTCTACAACCAAAAACCTACACAACGGTTCAGGACGTGCAGTTCAGGGACCATTAATGAACTCTATTCATACATAAATACTCACTTATCACGCCGTTACCATTCGGGATAGATGTAGTAAAAAATTAGTCTTCTGTGACTGGGCATTAAACCTGTCTCTAACAATTCCCTCCATAATACTGTCCTTGTACACCTCTCCCGCTTCAGAGGCTTTCACGCATTGCTTCATAACGCCCTCTTTTAAGACAGTTAATATTCATCCTCTAATGAATATCTTCCACCCCATGCACCCAAGACTAGCTCAGTCCACGAATTCCTCCCAAGCCATACACTACCGTCAAAAATGTGCTCCTTTATCCGATTCTTATTCATTCTCACAACATAGCCAAACCAACAAAGCACTCCCTTTCATACACGTGTCAATAACAATGCATCTGGTCAAAATTCTATCATTAAATATCTTTACCTAGCTTTATCCCTTCTGCTTTTGCTACAAAAACTCCTCGGATACCTAATACCCAATTCATTTAATATACTCATATGCTCACCCTGACAGACCCAATTTTCGAAACTATTTCCATAAAGTGAGAAATGGTTCACTTTTGTGGACAGCAATTTTCGCTCCGATAGACATTCATTCCTTGATGTATGATCTAGTGCTTTCCCGACGAACTACAGTCATCGTCTTCGGGACTGAGACGGCTGAGAACTCAGTCCTGAAGAAGACGACCAAGTGAGACATTGAAACGTCGGCAATTACGGAAAATCTACCCCATTGTAAAACTCGAGAAGAATTCTTGCATTCATTCCGTGATATTCTTGGTGGAGTACATCATGAAATCATCTACACAAATTCCTAAAATCATTATAAAGTCTTTTCCGTAAGGATATAAATTTCCGCAGCGGGTTACCTTTAAAGGCTATCCTATCTGTAAAACCTTCAATTTCCCGTACTGTGAAACTCAAACAAATTATAAGGGTTCCGGCGCTTATCACCATTGCAGTACGCGAAAACCAACAAGGACTGATAAACCATCTTCAAATTTTGAGGAGCGCGCAACAAAGCTAAGAACGAGACCGCCAGACAAAAGGAAATCGACGCTAACTTTCTGCAACTGCTCCGCATCGACATCGTGGAAATAAAAGGTGGGGAGAAAATGCGAATGGCAGGCAGGCATGAGGACTTTTCCAAATTGCTCGCCTGCCGCAGTTATATTGACGGAGTGAGGTTCGGGAACAAAGGAAAAGGGGCGGGGGGAGATGATTTGAGAGGCACAGAAAGGAGGAAACCTGCAGAGAGAAGGAGTAGAGAGATGGGAGAAGGAGCAGGAGAGGGTAGAGGAGGGGTAGAGGTAGAAGCGAGATGGTTTGGTTTGGGGGTATATATATCGCGGGCGGACAGGGGTGAAGGGACCGAGGGCGGGGAGGTTAAGCACCCTTGGGGAACGCCGGGAGAAGGATACAATTACGGGGCGCACGGGATATTAGAGGGCGGAAAAAAGAAAGAAAGAGAATTCTGTGAAGGGGGAAATATAAAAAAAATGAGAAAACGCGGGAAGTGGAGAGCGACTCATACTTTATTTCCGTTTCTCCGCCTCAACACGCAGTTACCGTTAGATGGCGAGATACAACAACTGCGATGAGGGTGAATCAAACGCCTAGAACGCTTGCATACACGCACAAATAGAGCTGTTCTAACTTTTTCCGAAATTAGAATTCATCCGGGGATACGTTTGACATGTGGTTGGCCGGGTTGGGTTTAAACCCGGCCACACTCCAGACCCACCGTGTTTTGAACCCAATTGGTGAGATTTTGTTGACACGACCCGGAGAGTAAAATCTTAAGTGTTTGACACTCGTGTCGAGGATCACAGGTTCGATCCCACTCACATTAATCAGTTGTACCTTTAGTGGAGAACCGGATAGAAATTCATCGCTGAGCGTCTTTTCCTGATTGAAATTATGTATATCGCTATGTATTTCCTCCTCCATTGGGACAAATATCAAACATCTTGTCTTTTGTGACTAATGTACCCCTCCTTGCAGCACCAACCCGAGGTGTTTTGCCTTTGGAATATTTTAACGGGAGGAATTTCATCATGTCATGCATAAAATGCAAGACCGCATCAACTAGAGATGTTAATATAGTGGCTTCCCCGATACCATCCACATCGCAGTACACCGGCCGATTCCGTGAACTTCGCTCTCGCCCGAAGCTGTGGCGGTTGATACCGGCCATCAATGCCTTCCTTCTAGTGAAGTAAGTTCGGGCAGAATGAAAAGTTGAGCTCGAGAGCCAAGAAAAAAGCAGCTTCTTCCATTTGTAGGTGACTCTTGGAAACACAGGCACAGGGGCGGGAATAGTCATGTTAAATAATTTTAACAAAGGAAATGGTTGTAGGCTTTACTTGGTGGAAGCTATACATCAAGGAGATTTTGAATAACTTTTAAAACCCATTTCATTTATTGTCACGACCCGGAGAGTAAAACCATACACGAGTGACAAAGTTATTTCAATTCTTCCGCGAAGTTACTTTAAATTATGCTCGCTGAGTGATTTTTAGGAAAGCGTTGACACATTGTGCTGATGAACGAGATACAGAGAAGCTTCAGATCAATTTCAGAGTGAAATTATTTGAATGCATAATTTATCATAGCCTTTCTGTGAAAGGAGTATTTATGTTCGAAATTACTTGGTAGCATTTTTCAACAAAATATGTGACACTTGCGGAAGTATATTTTTGTGACAGCAAAATTCACTTTCACAAAGTCGCCCCGTGATATGGCGTCACGCTTATAATTGATTTTAGGGTTCAGAATGTCTACAATAAATGAAAGGAAGCCTCGCCTCCACATTGCAATTAACTGACTATCTAGCGCAATAAGAGCCAAAAAGAACTCTCGTGGGAAGATCCGAATATCTTATTTTTCGAGTGAAAGTGATGTAGAATCTGTAGTGTATGAAGCATCAGCTAACAGCTAATATGAAAGACTGAAAGAGAAGTCAACGTCTACCTTGCAATCAGGCTGGAAAGTAAAAAATAGGTGTCTATATTTTTGTAGTTTTGGGGTTAAATGCCTTCCAGGAATGCCACCCAAATAATTAATGTTTTTCATTGAATGTGATGGAGCAATCACGCTAACACTGGAAATGGAAAGATGGGAGGGACGAAAGCTGATTCTAAGAAAAAAGAAATAGTGAGCAGGAATACAAAGGTATACAGAGCAGTGTGCTCCTAAGCAGAGAGGGAAACGAAACCATAGTTGAGCCTAAATTATTGGTCATTTGTTTACCCTTACCCTTCGGAGTCCTTAAGCAACCACCTTGAGTCCAATTTTGTGTCACATATCAAAGTACAGACAAAAAAGAGGAAAATCTGACAGTCACAAAGTAGTACTACACGCAAGGATAGCTTTGCGAGAGTTATTTAGAGACATATTATCTGTTAAAATAATGATTAGTTATCTTACTGATCGGTAATTAAGAAGATTAGAGGTGATTCCGACCAATAGCTTAATATTCTTTATAATATTAACATGTTAATGTAAAATTTTACAAATACCTACACCCTACAACAAAGTAGCCTAGGTTTACAGTATTTACTCCATTCGCATTTCGCCGATAGAGCGCATATTTATCAATGCTTCTTTAGAGCTCAGAGAGAGGTCCTTCTGGAATAAATAATGGTTAATTTGTTGGACGAAAATCTCCATTAATGAAACAGTATTTTTACTGATTTCTGGTGCTGCTGATCAATATTGTATCTGTTAATCGAACGCGTGACGTGCAGGTTGCGGCGTTCCAGGGGTCTTACATTCCAACTAACTGGAAGGAATTCCGTCGAGTTCCTCACCGGGAGCTCCACAAAAAAACAGAGCTCACTGATTTCAGGAGCCGCTTATGCTGCTCCGCAACGGGAAACGTTGGTGCAGTCGAAAACACGCGTCAATTGCTGCGCTCCAAAAAAAACGCGTTTCGCCACTCGCCTTCACACTTCGCCGCTTCTACACGCACCTTTCACTGCCGTAGAGTTTGAGAATTACTCTATGAATTTCCTTTAAATTCAAGTCGTTCTAAAAGTAAGGCCTGATACATTTGAACATATAACAAGGGATATAACGAATGTAAAGAGTTAATTGGAAAAATTCTATATCGAAACAATGAGGAAAGGAATCTTGGAGGGGAGCAAATATTGTGTACCACTCCCCATCATACTGTATGGAAGAAAAACGTAGGTATAACAGAATAAGCACGAAAGTATACAGTGGATATGGGGTATGAACGTAGGCAGTGGGTATGGGGTGCGTGAGAAATTCTAGCGGTGAAAGCACGGATTAGAAACGGATAGGATTAAGAATTAGTTGATTATCAATGTGGTATGGATGCTTCGGTAAAAAAGATTTTTAAAAATCGTGCTTCGTTAGTTCGGCCATATCGTGAGAATGGAAAAGAATCTAATGATACTTCTTAGTCTAATCAATTTATGAAAATAATTTAATGGAGATATAGGTAAAACCATTTCATATAACAGGAAGTCTCCGAGTTAAATTTTGGATCGATTTACCCAATGGTTGGCGAGGTATTACTCACTAAAACTGACCGCTTTTACACTACGTTGCATGGCGAACGACGAAATACAAGAACCAAATTTATAATAATTAAACAGTTAGGTATACTCAAGATACCTCCAAAATCTACCAAAATATAAATAAGACATATTGAAAGCAAACTTCGCTATTTCTGGATGAATGACCGTTTATTTCTTTTGAATGAATGCATATAGAAGAAAACGTAAGCGCAAAAATACGAAGCCACGTTCAAAATATGTCTATATTTCATGAATGAATCGAAGTATTATTTTCCAAAGTTTCAATGAATCGATAATATTTATTTATTTACACAGATCAGTAAGAATAGACAAAGGTCAGGTGGCGCTGTAAGGTTACGTCAAAATATACCATGTGAGGCGAAATATAAACAAAATCATGGATAATCAAAAACATCGAGAAACATAAACATAGATATTTATATCACCGATCAAATTGCGTAAATGGTGCACATCAAAGTCTTTGCATGCATTTATTATATTTCTTTTTAAATTCCTGTATTTTTTAAGGTAAGGGTTCAAACAACTCTCCAGGTAACTGGTTCCATTCAATAATTGTCCTGTTGAGGAATGAGAATTTTTTAACATTTGTTTTTTGGGATCTCTGTTATACCATTCCATTAAATATATTCCATTCCATAAATTCCATATACTCCATTAAAATCCAGAATGTATAAACTTCTGAAAATTATTATATTTCCTTCCATCATTCTTCTTTTCTGTACGGTGTTCATATTGGTGTCCATATTGGTCCTTAGATCTTCTACTATTCTGTACACTTCATCATTTCTAATTTTCTCCGTCCATTTCATCTTCAGCATCCTCCTCCAGCACCAGGTACCCAAGGATTCTAGTCATTCCTGGTCAGCTTTTCAAATGGTCCATGCTTCCGATCCATAGAGTGATACGCAACACATGAATGTTTTCACATACAATTTCCTGGTTTAGTAGTCCTATCATCTTTGAGCACAGGAGTTGTCTTTTTACCATGAACACCTTCTAAGATTTGGCTATTCTCTGCTTCGATGTCCGTCGTACTTCCTCCGTTCCACGTGATGGTATTTCTGAGATTGGTGAAGGAATCCACTTGCTCTAATTTCTCTCCTCTCAGAGTGACTTCTGCACTCAGCTTCTCACAATTATTTATAATTGATAAATTATTTTGATTTGTTGAATTCTGATATTTGATTTGACAGTTCATTATAATTTGCGTAGTGGGCAAAGGACTATCTTAAAGCGAAGCAGAGTTATGTTAGTGGAGTGAACGATGAAAGAGAAAGGGGAATGTCAAACGTGCACGTGAAGTATCAGAGGATGGGACTGGGATAGGGCATCGCGGAGTTATTTACTAAAGCAGTGTCAGCTTTACAAGATAATCACCTAGAATCAAACCTTTTTGACGGTACTTACCCCGAAAGGTAACGGTTCGATGGGAATGTTTGACTAAAATGTTCGTGATAAACAGTTCACGACTGGAGTGAGAAACGATCCAGGGTCCTAGTCGTAAAGAGCGAAGGGACAAGCAATCTTCGGAAGTTTTTGACTCGAATTCACAGCGAGGAATAGCGACAATAACCAGGAGGCACAGAGTGACAATCGGGGAAGGGAAAAATATGGCTGAGAAAGCTGGAACTTATCGGAACAAGAAAGTAGTGGAGGGGAGAAATGAAAAAGGGAGATATTGAAAAGTAACAGATGTTCAAGGCAGATAAAGAAAAAGTAATAACATAAGAGAGGGAAAAACAGGGAAAGAACTTAGAATAAGAATTTTTGCGAGGAATAGTTACGTCTCATCAATTTATTCTCATGCCAATAGAAAATTAGTTGCTAAACTTCTCTGAAGTTTGATAGTGCATAACTTCAACTTCCGAGAGGAAATACGAGGAACTCATCGACTTCATAAGAGATAGAGCTATAGATTTTGAACAACATTCCCCAACAACAAGTTTGAGAAGAAACAGAAATAAATAGCACACAAAAGTGTAAGTGAAATAAAATTGCCAGAAAATAAAGCAACACATCATCTTTGACTCTACTAAATGGAATATTTTTCAAGATATGTAGAAATAAAATGGAAAACTTTGTAATCCCAAAGTGATTTCTTAAACAGGATACTTCTTCTAGAGATTCAGGACAGTCAATAAGATCTGATGGTCCTGGAGATGTCACAAAATAACAAAATAATTTTGAATTGATTTGAATAATTTGAATGATGAAAATTTGCTAATTATTATGCCGAAACAGTTGGAATCGAAGAAAAACCATACGTGGTAACAAAAAAGTAGAAACCGAACAGTGAATTTAGATGTTTCCCTTCTGTCAGTCGCCGATGCTCATATCCAGATGAAACAAATGAAACTAGTAGTAGGGAGGCAGGGAAAGGAGTAAGCTCACTGAGCTGATGGGAGTTCGAGTCAGCGGGGATAATGGAAAGGGGTTAGGGGCAAAGGAGACAGGGATTAGGGGGAGGGAGAAGCAATTCTCCCTATCTCTCCCTCCCCATCATAAAGAGGAAGAGAGGAGGAGCGCTGGAGGGAATCGGGCGAGGTGTGCGAGTAAAGAGTTTTATGGGATAATCGGCGCGCATTTGGAGAGAAGAGTGTTCTTCGGAAAGGGGAAAAAGGGAGGCGTGGGCGGATTCAATGCGCTGCTAGAGACGAACTCGGGGAAGAATTAAACTAAAATCGGACTTTTTCCCGGCGAGTGTGGCATGCCAGGGAGGATTCGGCTCCGCCTCGTCAGATAGTCTCGCCAGATAAATTGTTTAAATCGAGATAATTTTTCAACTTTGGACGAAAACGCCACGGATCGAAATTCGATTGCAGGGGGAGAAAAACCCTTTCCGTAATGCCTTTTAATTTCCTTGAGGATTCATTTTTCGTGGAAATAGATACAGTAAGTCCTCGGTATACATCGTTTCGATTTACGTCTGATTCGATGTTACGTCCATGCTGATAAAGGTCGTCGGAAAATTTTTCCCTGTTTAATGTTAATAAATAGGCCGTGCTTGCATTTGCATGCGTTTTTTGATGATTGAGACAATCATCCCATCTGATATAGCTTTTTTTCCTGGAAGGAGGCAAAAAACGAATTTTGAAATAAACGCCTTGATTTATCGCGGGATTAAGTGGTCACGAATATCTGGATCAGTTTTACGTTGTTTCGACTTACGTCGCTCTTCTTCAACACGCATCTCTGACGTAAATTGAAGACTTACTGTATTGTGTGGTTACACAAGGAGTCCTGCCACTTACACACTGGTCATAAAGTCATACTGGGACGGGATGTCTGAAAAGCCTTGCGGTTGTAGATTTCAAGAGGGAAAACTCGAAAAGCGCTAACAGCGGTGAATAAATTCAGGAGGGACTTAAGATTAACATTAACTCACAACAAACATATGTCCAACTCACTTATTTTAATGACATCAGCACCGATACTTATTGGACAATCGCTGTACATACCTCTTACAAGGGAAAGCCCTTCATCCAGGAAACCTTTTGTTAAACTTTAACCATGAAGTACAAAAAAGAAGAAAATCGAAGAATTACGTAAGATTTAGTCATTTCGAACTAAAAACTCGAATATTAAAGGAAAAAGCAACGAAAAAGTAACAAAAAAGCAAACTCGAGTCATAGCATTTAAATAATGTCACCCGAGGTCACCACTGATATATAAAATACAATACTTTCGATTACATAAAAGGACCATTTGCTCTTTGGGGATATTTCCTCATACATAATATTCCGGGAAATGGCTTGAGAGTATCAAAATAAGAATATTCATTGCATGGAAATCCATTCAATTAATATGCTCCGAATTTTTGCGATTCCAAGAAAATAACCTCGACAAAAAAGTTCATTTTTCGTCAGTGCGTAATATTCAAAGCCGTATTCCGGAGACAACACAGAGAAAAAATTTGCGCAAGCGACATGAGTTGGTAGTAGTCGGGCAATTAACTAAAACATATGTATGAAGCATTCTCTTCCATTTCTGAGAATCCAAATAAAGCGAGAGGTGGGGGAAAAATGACGGCTGAAAGCAATGAAAATGTGAGTGCCGTAAACGAATGGCGAAGATCAAATGGACTGAATCACAAAAAAGTCCTAAAAATAGCTGATGAGAAAAAAGGCTAAATGAAAACTCTATGAAATAAAAGACACGGCTGAACGAACCTAGATGCATAAAAGCCCCCTGACAACATTCATGGAAGCAAAAATGGAAAAGATTTAAGACTGCGAAGACCGAAAATGGAATTCTTTGAGAAAATAATGAAAAATGTAAAAGTAAGAACTTGAATAAAGGTAATCGCGGTTGTTCGTGAAGAGAATGGAGAGTAACGTTGACAGCAAATCGATCTTTGAGATAATGAGTATGAATCAAACCATTCACGCTATACATTAATCACATGAAGTATTATTATAAATACTGCATTTATTAATCAGGACTGTGAGAAGGGAAACTCTGACGGAGCCCTCATTTGCAAACGCTAAAGGTATTTTCCAGAACTGTCGACAGAGTCCGACGAAAGGGCTAAATGCAACTACGAGAGAGACCTACAGGAGATAAAATTTCACCGCACCTTAGCACCTCTGCCACGCTTAATGCTCTTTTACAAGACCAATATCCATGTAAAACCATTGGCAAGTAAAAACAAAAGAAACATCTGGGTATATCTACATTTAAGGACGCCTATATAATTAGTGCGTCGCCAGAGCGACGATTATCTTTTTCACAGGGGTATAAATCTATGAAATAAACTTGAATATGTTCAAAGATGTTATGTCAGCAGACAATATACTGATGGAGCTCCAACAATGCATGAAAAGAATCAACATTGGTAAATATATTAGAGTTAAATTTAATTTATTACGTGGATAGAAACACGAAGAAAACAGAAAAGTAATAGGCGCCAGGATTCCCTATATCGCTCTGCATAAAAAAATTGTAAAAGAGATTATCTGTTAGAAATGGATTTTAGTGGATTCATTCAGACATAAAATGGTTTCCTTAAGCCTAATCCACGTCACGATAGTGTGGAAGACTGGGCAAAGTTGGTCGATACAGATTCCGCTTGAGACTAGACCATTAGTGTTTGGTCGCATGCGGTGATTCACCCGCGCCGGATCTTGCGACATGTACTCGACCGTCCCAGTGCCTCTAAGCCTCGCAGCAACATCAGCTAAAATTCGCCCGGAGATTTGGACAGTGCCACAGTGCCGCAGTGCAGCAGGGGGAGTGGTTACCCCATCACACCCCCAGGGATAAACCCCCTCCGGGTCAAAACCCAAACCCACGCGTTAAGTCAAACAGAGGCAGGGAAGATACACATAACACCCATCCCCCAACGGAATGGGTAGGGATCAGGGATGAACCCTCCGGACCAAACTGCGACGTGGGGGTGAGAGGAGATGCTGGCGGCGGGAAAGGGCCAGAAGCAGCACGCTTTATGGTTTAAGCGAGACGATGGGGCACTCGGATGGGGAGGGGAAGGAGAGTTGGTCGAGGAAGGTTCTCCAGCTTTATTGGGGCATAAAGGCCTGTAAGGCAGCGGCGGCGAAGTGAGGGAGGAGGCCAGTGGCTCCCCCTTCACAGTGATTATTTGGCCCGAAGCGAGAGAGGAGATCCCGAGGAACGGACGGATACTTCGATTGGTTGCCCGGTCATCTGTAAAACGGATGGCGATTGGTGGTTCACGAAACCGGAAATGGACGCGGAAGGTGGATTTCGGGCACGGATGAACGGTGGGCAGTCAGAGGGACGAAGAGGTAATCGAGGTACTCGAGAGAGAGAGGGGGGGAGAGGGAGGGAGGCAGAGAAAGAGAAGGAAGGGGTTTATGTGGAGAGATGAAAGTTTAAAATAGCGGATGGGTACGTTAAAAAAGAACTCCGAGCGCTGAACGATGCCGTAAACGAGCAATCAATCAAATCGGTTCGGGTTGAAAGTGAGTAGGAGGTAAAGGGTTGCACAAGTGAGTGGCGTTTGGCACCGAAAACATCAAAATCCTCGCCGTCAAAACGCCTCGATGGGGAAAGAGACATCGAAAGGCGAGTCGAATGTGCTTCATCACGGAAATCACTCACTCACCATGAAGCGCTTCGTGAAGTAAAGATTTCCCTCCCCCTACACCCCACCGTTACCAATTGACGACAATGAGGTTGGTGATCAGCACATCAAATTCATAATGATACAGCATATTCTAATTCAATGGGTAACCCAAATTATTATTCATTTTTAAAGACAAGGAATTCAAAAAAAACCGCGATGAAAGTAGCATCGAACATGAAGAATTACTAAGGCTGGAATAGGTATATCCCGCGAATGTAAAATATATCTGAACAAGAAATTAATCGGGTAGATGACAATAGGATGGAGTTGAGAGCAGTAATGGAAAATAATCTGAGAGTAAAAGGTGATATTAAAACGTTGAGATTTCGAGTATGAGACAAACTTTTATAATCAATAACTAATCGACAAAGAGTTTTAGAGAAAATAATATAGCAAGGTCTTCGAATAAAAAGGAAAGAAAATTGAAACTTACACATTTACTACACAGAGAATGTTGAGAAAGATTTACGCTACGCCAAGATTACTTGTGGATGGAGGTAGGTACGTAGTTTTGCAATCCTCAGTGGTTTACAAGAAAAAACCGACTTTTTTAAATACTAAGTCCACACGAAGTTTTAAAAAAAATTTCTTATATGAGGCTGAATAAAAAAGAAACGGACAGTGGACGAGGGATAGGGGGACCAAATACACCTGGATTAGAAATCTTTTATTCATTAAGAATACATAACCACTGTCCTGATACTTGATTATCTTGCAGAGGTAAAACGTACAGATTAGCTACTTTGTAGCCCAATTTCAGCCAAAACAGGAAACAAAAAAAAACACCTATCATATCTAACATAAGTATTCGATTTTCCTATGTCCCCTGGAGAGAATATAGAAAAAAATCCGCCCGGCAACAGCAAACCGTAAGTAAACATTAACTTTCTAAAAAATAACAATACAAGCTTAAAAGCAGATATTTTGAACTTATGAGTCCTCTCATTGTCTCATTGTCTCATGAATAACTCCAGTTTTTCGAAAAGAAAGGACGAGATGATTCCACAGCGGACCAAAATAATGCTCGCCAGGCCATTTCCTGCATTATTCTCATTTTAAATTTCTTATAAGAGGCTCTAATAAAAGGAAATGGACTGTGGAGGAGAGAGAGAGGGCGGGGACTCAAATACACCGCAAACCGAGAACCACCACAACATTTCCACGCTACACTATCTCTCTCGGTGCGTGAAATTGACCAAGAAAAAGAAGCGGAAGCTCCGGGTCATGACGCGGCCCCGCAAAATAAACACGCGAAAGCAAAAGCGGAAGGCGATTCGCCAGGAGAACACCAGTCATTGCACTCCCTCGCACACAAAGACGAGTAAACACAAGAGGGATTAAATGCTACTCTAGCAAAGGTAACCTCCTCATACAAAAGGATATTTTCAGATACTATTGAAGGCACCAGGATGGAATCAGTCACACTAAACCCTGAGGTTAGATACACGACGCCCAAGATACAATTCTTTCTATTGAGTTAACCGTTTAGCACTTTAACCCCAGGAGAGTCAGTCCTCCGACTATCCCAAAAATAATTGGAATGAAAAAGATATTAGGATCGTCAAAATAAATAAAACAATACTGTGAAAATATAAAAGCAACTACAGATACATTTTAAAATATTTTTTGGCGATTTTACGGAAGAAATGAGACGTACAGAAGGGAGCCAGTTTTCTGTATGTCTCATTCCGGGCTAACGGCAATAGCAAACTCTTTTCCTTTGCCTGTACCGAAAGGGAATGGCGAGATGAGTAGGCATGCGTGTACATAAATTATAATCTTTCCGTCGCACGTGCACTGCATTGCCTCTATTTGCGCGCCATTAGTATTCAAGTCCGCATTACTTTCGCCACAGCCACCACTATAAAAGTTGTTCTAAAAATTTCCCCAATTTAACATTCGAATGGCACAATCATCAGCAGTATTCGCCATACTTCAACAATCAAATGGCAAATCCATTAACAGTACTAAGATATATGCAGAAGAATGTATTTTTGCAAATTAGTTGAGTGCTTATCAATGAATGATTTGTAAACACCATTATTTATGAGGAATAACGACAGGAGATACGAGAAAAAAAGAAGTAATAAGGGTTTCCATCCTAAATTTCTGACAAACCCTTATTCACCACTCATTTGAAGTACATATTCCATCTTTGGACTCACTTGAAAATCTGACTTATCTAATAAAAAAATCTATTTAATAAAATCGCTACTTCTCGAGGGTGTCAACAAGCCTGTATACACAAAGAAAACGATAAGGTAACAACACAGATCACTACTCTTTTCAACAAGTCGAAAGCACACCTACACACAGGTTGTTTTTACAAGTATATCAAAAACTTAATAAGACAATACTCCACCCATAAGCGAGATATCAAACTCCACCAGGCCGAAATCTACTGGTGCCAAATGAAACAAGCACAGATTGAATTGGGTGAACCACTTGGGAGAGTCAGCTTTTGTCTTCTCTGATGACGGGTTACGTATATGTACTAGGTACGACACTATCTAAATTTGGCGAAAAAGTTTTCAGGGAACTGCGAGGCGAACACTGTTCCCGCGTTCAGGCTATCGGAACGATGAGCCACCGCTCGATCGGACGATAACTTCGGAGCACTTGGCAAAATATTTCAAAAGAACCCACCACACAGCCCTTTTGTTTCACCTTTGCCCTCTTTTCTCCATCTCCAGCACGCAATCGAGATCCTGAGGATGAATATAACAAAAAAAGAAACGATCCAGGGCGTGCGGGGTTGAGTACGAAACAATGCAGCAATCTCGTAAAAAAATGCCACTCGCGTGGAAACCTCCAGAGAGAGGCGAGCTATACTGGTAAGGGGGATGGAACATGAGCTGTTGTAAAAATGCCTCGCGGCGATCGATAGGACTTCTACGGGCGGGCTGGGGCGTCTGGTGGGTTGCAGGTGGCGAAGGGGTGAGAATGAGGAGCGAGGAATAGACGGGAAGTGGGTGCAGAAGAAAGAGACTTCGCTAGAGATTACCACCACGAGATAGCAGGCTCTTTCGAGGATAGATGGAGGGGGATCTCATAGGATGGGTACACAGAGCTTACCAAACGAGGTTGCCTGAAGCCGTAAGTCGTACGATATAACAGAACGTCGACGCATATCGAATATATTTATAAGTTACCCAAAAAAAACGACAATTGACAACTAAAGATTAGATTGAAAGATAATTACGGACACACAGCCATGAAGATTATTTATCTCAGCATCGAAATGACAAAAATATTGCCGAATCGATATGATGATCGTAATAATTTCGAATGCGTAAAAACGATACTTCAAAGCAACAAATAAAACTCGACTATCCTGATAATCCTACTAATGCCGAAATTTCGTCACCACTAGCTAATGCTTTTCTATTGAGGGCCAATAATGAACACTGAGAATAGAGCAGTCCTATGAAATTTACTATAGCTACCGAAATACGTACACGAAACGTGTTTCGGAAGTATACACACGAAGAAAAGGGACGTCAGACGAGATTCTTACCCTGCAAAATGAGGAACGTAGTTCGTCAGAGGAGTGGATAACATAACTATCATACGATTAAAGGATCAGACAAAAGATTAAAAAGACGCTAGCTCTTTATAAGGGGTGAGAAAACTAAAATAAACAGAAACCTTGCGTCTATGACACCCAAGGAAAGAAACATTTATTTCCCTTTAATCATTATACCATAGAAGCAATACAAAAACAAGATGAAGAGTGAATAAGGCGAGATCTGATAAAAATTCTAATTAATTACTTTTACCGATAATTCATCAATAAGTTTCTTAAGTAATATTTGATAAAAATACTCAAATTATCCTTCCGGTAAATACCTCCGCAATCCAATGATTAAAACTTTTGGCTGTTTCTCTCCTTATGACAAAAGTGTAACAGAATACCTTCAAATCCAACGAGAAGGATTTCAAAAAGAGAAGAGTCAGGCTTGATGTGGTAGCAACAATTCATCATAAAGAATGAGAATAAGGCAATTTTCCACTTAGATAAATTTTATTCGGCCTAGGTTTCGATGTACTACATTCTACAAAAATTAACGAGCACTTGTTTGAAAGAGGTATCTTTCTTCGGAGGTCAGTAGATGATGGGCCTACGAAATACGCCTTGAGACGAGGTAGAAGTCCGCGGAAGGCAGGTTGAAGCACATTCATCTCAATTTCGGAAATTCATCATGAAAATGGCGAAGACTTTAATATTTATTCTAGTTTCAAAATGGATTCTGAAGATGATATTAATAGATGACGCATTTTATGAGATGGGCACAAATGCTAAGAATGTGAAAAGCATGCGAAGAAGAACCTGCGATAAGGATCACCGCCGAAGAAAGATACAGTGAGCCTTGTAGTACAAACTAAGAAAGCATTCTACCAGAAGAAGAGTACCTTTACGGCCTGGAGCAAAAGCTAGGGAGTGACGAAGTACTTCATTTAACACACGCAATGAGTATGATATAGCATGGCAGATAAGCTACGACCTAATGGTAGCTGAATAGAGAAGACTTAAGGCAAAGGAGATATGGAGTTAAAGAAGAATTTTTAAGATCAAATACTAGGAGCGGATCACCAATGAAGAGGTGCAAAGGCAGCGTTAAGAAGAGAAATGCTTACCTAATGAAAACTTTGCTAAGTAGAAAAAGTAGAAGACACAGAATCAAAGATACATTCTGAGACATAAAACCATCCTAAAAACTCTCACAAAATATAAATGATGACAGTAATTACCAAGGAAGATATAAATTAGAATGCATAGTGAAAATTATAATCGCTATATCTGAAGAGACATATGATGAAATGAAGTGGTAATGAAATCGAGAACTGCATAAAACAATTTTCGAACCGATGCTAGCCGATAACTCTGCTGCTGTGAAGACAATGAATGAATTATTCATTATGCCAGGGAGTAAATAGCACAGAGAGTGATCGCGCTTATGGGATAAACTCGAGTTGCTTTAGTTCTGAGGATGATATTCAGAGGATCGAGAGTCACTTGAGGCGGATTCTGTTTTCACCTAGGGCCGTCTTCTGTGAAGAGACGGCAGAATTCGAGGCATATACAAGGAGGCGGAAATTACGTTCAGCACGCGCTCATCGAACCTACAAAGGCCCCATAACTCCATTCTTTAGTCCATGATTCTACAACCCTTGACGAGTTACCCCGTCGTCCTGCAAATTGCTTCCGGGAGGGTTCTTTTAAAGGATACTGTTAAGTTGGGTCGCCTCATTGCTAGGAGATGACGGAATGAGGAAGAAGAATTGCTAGACAGGGGTTTGTGGAGTGGGAAGGAGCGTGCGGAGCGGCGTGTAAGAAGGCAAAGAGGGTGCGGACAGAGAGGAGAAGAGAGGAACCTCTTCCCAACCAACACGCCCTCTTGCGTCGCTGCCGAAACCGCTTCCGCTATATATCCTCTGTGACCCCCTTCAACGTTCTTTTTCTTTTAATTTCATCTCACGACGCTCTTCCGGATGCGCATGGCATCACAAAGGGGGGAAGAGAGGAGGGTTGAGGAAGGGAGGGGGCGGAGGTGGTGAGGTGAGGCAGCGCCGCGTGTGGAGGTGACGGCAAGTGAGGGCGAACTGACGAACAAAACACTCGCGGGGCACGCACTCCCGGGTAAGGAAAAAAATTCCGCGTAGGCATTTCGTTTACGGTGCACGCTCTCTGTCTCTCCCTCGCATGCGGCGGCACGCATCTCGTTTGTTCGGCAAGGCGAGCGTCGAACGGTGCGGCATCAAAAGCAAGGAGAGTCGCGAGCGCGAGGCTATTCGGTTGGTTGGATTATTTTGAGGGAGGTGAGGTCACTCGCGTCATTACCGGAAGGTGGGTGGGACGGCAAGAGAAGAATCGTTCCTTGGAAGAAGGTCGGAGAGAAACTCGGCGTCGGATTCGGCCGTGTAACAAGATACCTTTTCCCCAACGAGAAGGATTTCCATAAAAATTGACGAGGACTTGTTTCAAAGAGGTATCTTTCTTCGTAGGTCTACAAATGATGACCCTACTAAGTACGCCTTGCGACGAAGTAGCTGGGCAGGCAGGTAGAAGCACATTCGTCTCCATTTCGGAAATTCCACATGAAAATCGTGAAGGATCTAATAGTTATTCTGATACCAAAATGGATTATGATGATGATGATATTATTAGAGGTCAGATTTTATGAGATCAGCACAAATGCTAAGAATGTGGGTCGGAGAGAAACCCGGCGTCGGTTTGGGCCCACTCTACACGTCAGGTTGACAGGTCTCCCACACAGCAAATGAATCCATTTACGTCATTAAGGACTGAGAGACAGGTTGGTAGGCAAGTATACTTTGTAAAAATATTCAAATGAAAATATATTTTTGGCATTATCCTACCCCAAAAAGTTTGTAAACATATAATTTCTAATCGATTGAGGATTCCATAACATATTTTTAAAAGCATTAAGGTCCCACGAGCCGAGGAAGTATGAAGACTACTGGAATATGCATAACGAAATTCGAACAGTCCGCCCGCCTGTGACGAATACTATGTTTGCTCAAGAAACGAATGTAATAAAAATAACAAAATTACCCCAGAATTATCTCTTCATCACTGTAAGCAGCGTAACTCTCACCATTACTTTCAATTACCACATCCGTCTCCTCCCTTAATCCCAGCACTTTTTGCTGGCCAAAAACGGCCTCAACAGCCCATTTACTTTCATCACTTGCTCCATGACTGCCGTCCCTGGAATTTTTCGAACAACACTCCATCTCCACCATGCTCACAAATTCTCCATTTACCTTCCTTCCCATCCATCGCAACTTCTCCATCCTACGCCACCCACAAACGCCTACTCGGCCGTTCTCTTTTTGTCCTCTCTTCTCACGGTTTGAAGAGTCAAGAGTGGTCTAAATGCCAATTCGTAGGTGAACACTGATAATTTCTATACCAACTACATGTTGTCCTAGAGAAGTAAAGAGTCTTGAGGCACCAATTTATCGCACAAAGAGAACAGAGTCCTCGGTGACGGAGGCCGATTCGTAAAAAAAACGCTGAACATCACTACTATATGAACAAGTTGCACTTCAGGAGTAGAAAAAACTGAAATTAAATTGCAAGAAGAGCTGCAGGCTATTAGAATAGACAGAAAGACAGCTACAGCATTAAGACAAGACTCAACGTACCAGGCATCAAAGAAACCACATGAAAACGTTGAAATATACGGAGAGAAAACGTAAAAACAATGGATGAAAGGAGAAAACACAAAGAAATATGTAAACAGAGCGAGAGGCAAAAGATCTCCGGGACGTCGAATCAATAAATAGAAAGATAAAAATTTGAATAAAATCGTAACAAGGCTAATGATTAACACATACGTGATTGTAGACGATTGTACTTGCTGGAATTTAGACATAGCAAAATAATAATGACTGATATAAAGCCATCGCACCTGTACTTAACACACGACCTCTGAAGATGATGTGCTAACATCGTAACCGGTTAGGTATTTTAATAAAAATTATGGGAAATACGAAATCATTTTTCATTTACTAATACTTAACACTTTCAGAAGGAAGAATCAACGTCGATGCGCCAATATATCGCACAAAGTAAAAATTAATATTCGTGAGACAAAGAACGATTTGTAAATGAACAAGATGAAAATTCCTACTCCAAGAACAAGTCGCTTTCCTGAAGTAAAAACAGTCTCGGAACACCAATTTATCGCGCAAACCAAAAATTAGAGTCACGCTACAGAGGCAGATTCGGAAATGAACAAGCTCAAAAACACAATTCCGAGAACAAGCTGTATTACAGGAGAGGAGTGAATTTCGGAGCACATTATTATCGCACAAAGCAAACATAATCAGTCCTAAGGACGAGTCGTTGATGAAAATTTCTACTCAAAGAACATGTTGTTTAACTAGGACAGAAATAGTCTCCGAGCTACAAAAAAAGTTCCATTCTCAAACAGGTAAGTCTCGAGGTGCCACTTTATCGCACAAAGCCAGCCTACGGTGATTGCGACGCATCGATCTTCGGGACATTCATTCGTTGATGAAAGCCGCCAAAGCCAGCGAGCGATCCCTGTGTGAGTGGGTGGAGGACAGGAGAGGCGAGAGGGCTGGAGAAGAACTACCGTATCAGAGAGAGGGTCTCGAAATACGATAGCGTACTGCGAAGGGGCGGATGAGAACCATTTAAGCGAATGGAAGACAAGAGGGAAACCCCCCCAAGGTACATTAGAACATAATGACGAGACTATGGAAATGAGGGAAAACGAAGCACGCGTCACCAAAGGTTGTCGACCATTCTCCTCTCCCAACCAACCTCCCCCAGGGCGGTGCTGGAGCGGTGGCTATTGGCCTGCTTTTGAAGAGGATTGGCATAGTTCCCACATTCGCCCTACCAAGGTCGTCGTTACGAACATCACGTCAAGGGAGCTCGCGGTCGGCGAGAACTCGACAAACTTTATTCGTCAGTCGGGAGGATTACTGATGTACCTATCTCGGCGCGGAACATGTAACGCTGATGGCATTCCGCCCTCTCTCTGTTTCACTACAATAACCCTGAAGGGACGTGCCAAAACAGAGCATTGCATGCAATCAGACAATATTGGCGAAAAGCGCCGTGAGAGATTCCCCACTGATACCTTATGTCATGACGATCACGCAAAATGATCCTGAAAATTTCCTTTTGTTGGTTCCATAGAATAAACAGAAAAACAGATGAAAGCATGTAGCACTATGACATAGGGGAATATTAAAACCATTAAAATGCGTAATCGGCCAAGTTGAAAGGAGAATTTGTAAAATTATAACGACGAAAACATACATACACATCAGTAACGGTGACGTTTCGCTACTGTAATGATTTATGTTAAATATTCAAAATAGAATTTAAAAAACTGGAACATTGAATAATTCTCTACATTTAATAGGAAAATTGAGCGCAATAGCCAGGATAGGCGAATAATTACGAGAAAAACAGGCTTCACTTTCTCCTATCAAGACGCCATCGACTCTTACCTTTATATTTTGGTTTATTCAAATCATTTACGTCTACAGAGCCACATATTTAGCACAATGCATCCTAACCACTTAATAAGTATAGTCATTGTAGTGATGATTCAGATTAATCGAAAAAGACTTATTTCAGACTTACTTGACTAGGTCCAACTGCTGCGTCAATTCGACCTTCCTGAACACACTTCATCGGGAATAATAGCAGTAAACCGATGATAACTCGAAACCAAAAGAAGGGCTAAAGCATTCATCAGCATTAACCATAACCAGGTAGAATGCGTATTTGATTTCAGCTTTGCTGAATTATTCGACACCGCAAACAATTGAGGTAGTCAGGTGCGTATTCTAAATAATATTTCATTTAATAAATCCGCGTAATTTGACAACAACCAAATAATATGTTTGTCACAGCATATTATTTTATTAAATGACCTACTCTCATCAAAATCAAGAAGACCAAAGCGGGGTAGCAAGGCAATATACGTCATCCAAGTAAATAAAGTTTTTGAAAACATACGGTTAGTGTATATTATTGCATTGATTTTTATTTTTCAAGAAAATAGACCCATTATCGTCTTCCAGCCAAGGAAAAGTTAGTCCAAGCGTTCTTTTATTAAATAAATGAAGGTGTATGCTTAACTTTTATTAAATAAAATCATTTTATGAAGTATCAGTTGACCCTTGTAGCTACAGAGATGACAAGGGGATTTGAAAAATGCTTGATTGTTAAAGACACTATTTTATCCTGACGTGACCAATTTCGACGTTTTGTTATGTCATTTCCATGTCATATATCAGGAGTACTAACTCATTAAAAGCACAGCCATTCATTAAGACGTGAAAATTTGAAACATGATCAGGACACCGATAATAGAATAGAGAGACA
The DNA here is from genome assembly GCA_963169105.1 of Ceriagrion tenellum. NCBI lineage: Eukaryota > Metazoa > Arthropoda > Insecta > Odonata > Coenagrionidae > Ceriagrion > Ceriagrion tenellum. The sequence continues at coordinate 77,223,888 of OY720641.1, read as the reverse complement.
AATTACCAAGTATTGTCTTTTAATCCTCGTGATAGGAAATCGTCACAAAGTCACGTCGGCGGCAGCTTACTCCACTAAATATATGGCGTGTAACGATGCCGAGAGAGAAGAGTCTGACCACCCATACACATGAAATTACGGAAGAAGCATGGCGAACCAATCACAGCGTCAGCAACCAAGACTTCACTCCAGAACAAACCAGACCGTTTTTTGTTTCTTTTCTTATCGAGGCAAGGGGCACACGAGCACACCTTGCCGTTCCCATTCGTCATGAATCGTCCGACAACTTTTTCATATTTTTTTTCTCTCCCTTTACCGAATTTCATTTCGAATGACCTTCGGGCGTAGCTGGCACGCGTGTCCCACGCGCGCTAACGTAAGGAGATAGAGATAAAGAGAGAGTGGGAGACGGGAGGGATGGGACGGGAGGCGGAGAACACGGAGTGGGAGGGAAGGGTGGCAGGTGAAAACAATCGCAGGCGGCCATACCATATGGCGTGCTCCGGGCACCTCAATCAGGCACGGGGGAGCAGTTGCGACGGGAAGACGCGGGGTGACGGACGGGCCACACTCGCGTGCGTGCCGTGAGAAGGAATGCGTGCCATGGTTAACGAACGATTTGGCACGCGATCAACACCACCAGCGAGGACACAATGCCATTGGTTTCCAATGAGTTAGCCAACGATACCATGGCATCTAGAATTATGGGAATACCAGACGAGCTCATCGTTCTTCTAACTAAATTTTCCAAACACTGGGCTAGAGGCTCCATCGTTATCTCACACAAAACTCCTTACGTTGTTCCTTTATTAATGACTAGCTGTGCCCGGTATGCGTTGCAATGCCTCTTCTTCTTTCTAAGTAGGCACACGTATGAAAAGCAGACATATTAACATGCACAAAACAAATAAAAGACAATGATTTTTTATAGTCAAATGAAGTTGTCGTGCCTACAAAGGAATTCTAAACGTACAAATGATGGCATTAGTCTCCATTCCATGCCTATGCTGCAGTTTAAATGTAAATAAAATATTGTATTGCTGAAGTAGTGCATAAGATTCAAATTTTTCGAGCTTAAAATCCAATTTTAGGAAAGAGCGAAGCGTATACGAAAATCGAATGCAAGAATTAAAAAAATCAAACAAAGAGACCACTGCATCAAATCTTATTCAACGCACAAATAAATTACGTACTTTTTAACACAAATTATGCATAAATGATGATTCTGATCCATGTGATAGTGATACGAATCTGATGCACGTGATTTAGTAACTCGTAAACGATCTGCTTCGTAGCTTGCTTGTCGCTCCTCGCATGTTTGAGAAGCTCGTGTGTCAACACTCATTTGTTGAGACGATTTGCGCTCCACCTATTGTACAATGGATTTAATAAGTAAGAAACCTTCGTGGGCGCGGGCACAACATCTCACCAAAGTTTCATCGTAATCTGATGAATGACATTGGAACGCATAGAAGGCTAACAAAAAAATATTCATTTCTATGCTTTAGATTTCCTAAAAAAAGTTGCGTGATTTCTCCAGTTTCACAACGCCATCTGATTCTTCATGAGAGTTCGGAAATATAGGCGAAAATATTTATTGACTCTTCAACCTAGCAACCCATGCTAAAAACTTGAATTTAAAAAAAGGATAACTTTGCATCCTTGAAACGGAAAAATAAAATTGGCTGATCTGACCTCATACAAATCCAAAGAGCTAAAGAAAATATACGAAAGCATTTACTCGAATTCCGAAGCTTTTGGCACGGACAACTGCATATAACTGCCAGGGGCGATTGATCATGATGAATAAGTCGTTATACCGTAACTATTTTTCAATATTCTTGAGTAGGGCGGCACAAAATATTTTAGTCAGTGATGTCACGATGTACCGCAAAACGATAACACAATTGGTATAAAAACAAATAAACATTATAAACTATGTCGGCACTTAATGACTACATAGCTGCTCGTTTTAACTATGCAGGATAGTGAGCCATGAGTATGGACGTAAACCACTAAGGAGAATGAAATGAAGAAACCTTCTTACGGTTGATTTTGGAAAGGTCTTGCATACTAATGTGCACTTAGAATCTGTTGCGATGAACAGCGTGCACATAGAATCTGATGCGAAAAACAGAGAGAAAAAATCACTTATGAAGAAGAAAGAGGAAAACGAAAACATATGTCATATGTCAAACGAAAACATTGCAAAAGAGAAGACGCAAACTTGTTGGAAAATTTTGCTACATAAAAAGCCCGCCGAAAACGGTAATTGGCTAAGAAATGAATGGGAAGAGTCACCTAAGAAGATCAAGATTGAAATATATGACGCAAATCAAGGGGGACTTTAAAATGAAGATATGTGAAGGAGAAAAACTGTTAGCAGATATAAGAGATGAGTGAAGAGCAGAAGCATTTCAATCATCGCATTGAAGACTAACAATAACACACATTTGATAAATATATTACAAAAATGTAGTCAAATATATTCATTCATTTTTCTTTCAGCCAACCCCAGCGACTTTGGCATAAAATATTGAACTATACTAATGTTATATTAAGTTTTTCCGAAGCTTATGCATTGCTTTAGATGAAAAGTACCTTGCGAATTCTGTCACACAATTGAACACCTGATCATAAACAAAGATTAGATGGTGATACATTAGAGAACTAAATTTGAAAAGCCTTTCTTTCCTATCAATTAGGGGAATGAAAGGAGCTGTTATCAAGTACGGTAGCATACGATACAGTAAGGTAGCTTCATTTTAGGCTGACCACCATCAACCTCACATGGTTGCCGTTCAGTGCTAAACTTAACTATCTCGTGTGAGTCCTCAAAACAAATATTCATTGCTATTTTATTATTGCTATATTAAAATGTAAATCTTAATTCCTAAATGACTCCAACGATGTAGTTTAAACTAAAGCAATTTAGTGACTATATTAAGTGCGACGTGTATAAAGTTCTATAATAATAGTCAACCCAAAATCCATTACTGCATTACTTTTTAGGTTCAAGAACAATTTTTGTCTTCAGAGCAACTTACATATGCTACTAAATAAACTGGTGTTACTTAAGTATCCGTTAGCTTTGTACTTTCTCTGATGAGACTAATTCGATGGACAAAATCCAACAGTAATGTCAACTACGATGTAATAACAGAGCAGCTATGACTCACTTGTTCTTCAACAAGACAGAGTAATGATAATCATAACCACAGAATTACAAGACCCAGGAGATGGGCAGATGGAGGGAGATCTCAGACTTTCCACCACTGGTTTTCCTTTCACTTGGTGACCACCGGCAGTTGAACAGAGTGAAACACGTCAATGGGGCGCTGAATACGCTGAGAATGTCATTACTTGCGAGGAAGCTCGATGGTAATCCAACTTTGCTTTACTTCAGGTCCAAAGGACGAAAAAACGACGGGGGTTTATGGACTTAAGTGTGACACATGTGGTAGTGTTTATGTCGGTCAAACTGGGAGAACTTTTGTAACCAGGGTGTCGGAACACAAAAGGTGTTTGGTGAACAGCGACCCTAAGTCTTATTTCGCCAAACATCTAATGGAAGAATCTCACCACTCCACATTTAATGTGAAAATCCTCCGTTCCATGGATAAAGGACACCGTTTACATGTTTCGGAACAGTGGCAAAATAGTCAAAAGGAAACAAAAGAAAATGAACTTATTAAATGAGAACGAATTTGTTTGTCATTCTCCTATTTTTGACTCCATTGTTAAATAACTTTACCTCCTCCAACAAACCACCCTCTCCCCTCACACCACACCCCCCTTTCAATTTTCTCCCACTTGTCCTTCAATCCTTTCCTAGTGTGATGTAAATATGGTGTTTCACGTATTATATAAGCTCATATCTGTTTATGTTGTATTAGTCTTGCCTGATGATGACTGCTAGTCAGTCGAAACACGTGTAGCAAGAGGTGAAATAAAAATTAGTAGACAGTACGAAATCTTTTGAGCTTCATTACTCCACAGGACGACCTAAGCCAGGTTGACGTCTCTTTTCGAGAATTCAAACTTTCAAACTCAATGGAGAAGGCGATAGAATGAATTTAAACTCAAGAACGTAAACATTCTCTGGCAAGAAGCCTCCAAAGCAAGTTAAATGTGACACGTAACAAAATAGGCCACACCACGAGAAAAATGCTGAGGTTTTCGCGAACTGTTGCTCCCAGCTCTTTGCCATAGAACGTTTGGCTTAAGGGCAAACAGTGAAGAAGTACAAATGTGGATAAACCTACGAAGATTAAAAATAAAGAAGTAGAACGGAAAGGGACACAAACATTGAATCATAAAATGTAGTGAATGGAGGCTGGCAACTTGAAAGAGATACGGGAACACCGAAGATTATATTTATGGCACATTTTATAGGAGATATTTCAGTGGGAAAAAGAATGGGGAATAATAAAAGGAAATACAGACCGGGAAAGAGATTCTTGGATACTTAAATTTCATGAAGACATGTATGAAGGCAGGCAATAATTATTACCGAAATATTACAAGAAAGCGTTATACCGATGAACAGCTTAGCCATTACCAAAGTCATGAGAGTGATTAAATAAATCATTTTTTCAGCACAAAACAAAATTCGATCGCTCCTGCGAAACAATGAGAAGCGATAAATTATTTAGACGTAAGTCAATCCATTACTTAGGTAAGGAAACTGCAAAAACCATGGTCACCGGAGCCATACATTATTGATTACATTAACGGAAAATTATAACTCATTTAAAAACTAAAGAACAATCACAAATGCACCGAGGTATTAAAACTTTAAAGAAAAATAGCTAAGTTTTCGGATATTTATCATCATTTTCCATATCAACTGACGATTTCAACTAATTAAGAAGAAATGACAGAGATATTCCAAGTAAATTGAATTTTTACAAAGCAAAGTTCAGGCTTACGGATTCTGAATTATAATTTAGCTTTTTACACACTAACACGTGCTAAAAATGATTGATTTCCACGTTTGATTTTTCAAATTTATGTGACTTAATACAATTTGTTCAAACAACCAAATTGCTCACAGTAATTGTAATTTAGCTAGAAAAAAATCGCACCCTTTGATAAACTACATCCGATACAGAATTCGCTTTAAAAGAATGAGCTTAACAGCGAGTTTTCGGCACTCCTCAACAAGATAAACACAAGATCGGCCCGACGGGCTTTGAAAAGACTTGAGCAAGGGACTTCTTTAGGAGGGCCACCGATTGCCTTCACGTCTCTCGCCTTTTTCGGCAGCGGTCCGCAGGCTGGGATCATCGTCCCCGCACCGACAATACTTCGCCAAAAACGCCGGAGGCGGCTCCTTCTTTAAGCAACTCCGGTCGCTCGCGATAAATCAGCGACGCTAACAAATTGCGCCCATCGAAATAATAACCCCTATATATGACGATTCGCGTGCCTCGACTCGAGGAGTAGGCGTTGTGGAGATTCACGTAACATCTGATTCCAGCCCGAGCTGATGCCGCCGCCACAGCGAGCTGGAGGCAGTCGTCCTCCTCCCCCCCCCAAACCAAAGATCACTTTCACCGCTTGTCTTCGATTGCCTTTTACGCCCGAGAGGTCAGCGGCTACTAGGACAAGAGAAGTACCCATGAGAGTTGCAACACCTGTCCATTCCATTTAACATTTCAAAGCTATAATACGACCTACACTATGGTGAAATAATCATTGTACCAAGGTGAGCTTGCTGTGTTGAAATCCAGAGGTGTAACCTTCTAAAATACAACAAAATGTAAACATATTTTGAATTAGGAATCAATTTGCGCTCGATTATGTAACGTGATCTCCAAAATTACAACTTACTCCACAAAAATTGGAAAAACGAGCACCAATAGTTGCGCGAATATACAATGGAGTTTCCACGAGTAAACATAATCTACGCATATTGAAAACCAGGTAGCAATTATTCCACCAACGTACGGCATGAAATATTTATATGTGTACTTCATTTAAACTTTAAAACGTATAAATTATTTTGGGGTAATGCTGTTAACCTGTAAGCAATGACGCATACATAACGGCCATTTTCAGGAAGAGGTAATGTTAATAGTTATACTATAAAAGGTAATAAACTCAAGGCCAACAGCGTTATTACCATCGTAAATTTTCAACAAAACAACATGTAAACTCAAGCGCTAATATTAGTATGACATAAAAGTAGAGAAAAATAGGAAAATTAGCAAATAAATCACTGAAAAGTATCGGAAGAAGAAATGTTTCTTTCATGGCTAGGCTGACGAGTATTATCTCGTCTTACGGTTCTACTATCAGAGCACCATGGTTAAGCATACACGTCCGGAATGGAATCTTTAAAAGCCCTTGAATTGATTTCACAGAGTGAGAAAAAATATCAAAATAAATAAGAAAAGTAAACGTCGAGCCTCCACAATTCAAACATAGCTTTTGAAAGATAGGACTTCTCCACCTTGAGGCTGGTACGCCCACTTTTCCTTGAGTGCAGATCGAGTACACGTGAAGCGACGAGGGTAAGAGAGCAATCGTGCTTTGTAGTGGGTAATGACGCCTACTCCCATAAGCGAGGCTTGAATGAATCCAATCCAGCCCGCATCAATTACGTACCACACAACGTTCCCTCGCTTGAAGTTATGCTCTGCGAAATGCACCACTCGTCTCATGCGACTGAATCTTTTCCACTCCTGAAACCCGCGATTCGTTCCTCAAAATTCTCTCCTGAAGTACCCTAAGTATTTTTTTTAGATAAAACTAGGTGGGGAAGTATATGTACCTCTTTCTACACTGCATACCTTAACTTTGGATCTCAGATTTGGACTATTTGCAAAGCAGATCATGATTAAACCGTTCTAGACTTGGCGTTGGAGACGGGTGGTTATGATAATATGGATATATAAAATGGAAAAGAGGAAGTAAGGTAAGGAGCATTATCAGGTACATTTGGAAGATATTACTCTAGATGGACTGTATGTTCCTACGACACATGGAATACGTAATCCCATAAATAATATCCGAAGTATTATGTCACTAATTTATTTAAATAGGTCGTTACAATTAAGTAATTGGCCTGGTGGCAACGATCAATAATATAACATAAGAAATAAAGTCGATTAAAGTTAAAACAATATACTCATTGTGAAACTCATGACTGATACATACAAGCTCTTAGTATGCACCCAAGAGTAATTTATCTCTTATTAACTTTCTAAATTGTTTAACTGTGTTAGGTCTTAAAAATATTTTCAGGCAACTCATTCCATTCTTTAATTCCGCGGTTTAGGAAGGAATTCTTTACTACATCCGACTTCTGTGGCCTGTATTTTATTTTGAAACTGTCGTCCTTCCTACCTATGAGGGTTGCGAGAAAGGAGAATTAACAGGAATAGCTGTGAAGACAGTAGAACGAAGGGCAGCAGTTAAACAATCCCGGAATTGTCACAACCAACAATAAAGGATGAACTAACAGTTTGATGCAAGGAGTGGAGAGTTGCTACAAAACTAACTTCGGATTGACGACTGCTAAAGATTAGGATTGAAGAAGTTATAACGATATATTACGTCAGACTGCAGCTAACAAATCCTATAACTTAAATAGTCAAAATGAAGAAATATGAAGGAAACAGGGGTTAAACTGAAAAGATAAAGAAGTGGGAATGGTGACTGCTGATGATTAGGTTTGAAATAGTCAAGACGGCATTTCATCTCATCCATCTATAGCATTAATCAAATGTATCTCCAGCTGATTATCGAGCTAGTCCACAAAAGGAATCGAAAAAAATACCATCATAATCGCCCCAGCTTTTAAGAGAGGAATCCTGCACAGGCTCTCATTCACTAAGCGGGGAAAAACCGCAGGACGGATACGGCGTATAAACGAAACAAAAGGGCTTACCTTTCCGTCGAGTCGCGCAAACAAGGGGGGGAGGGGACGCTCTCAAAGCCACGCGACGAGACGAAACGAAAGGAGAGCGGCACACACAAGCGTCACAGCGACCGCGGCGCGGCCATCCCTCATCCACGGGGAGCCTCAGATGGGCCTCTCGCAAGCGGCTGTGCGGCTGCCCCGGCCACGACCCAGGAGTAGACGTAATCCACACAGGGAATTCTGGACGAAGGAATATACCCCCTTTTACGAAAACGCCGAGCGAAAATACTACGGAGCCCTGGCCGGAGGACGATGAGACGGGATCAAGGGACCCGAATAACACGGTTCCTCAAAAACACACGAACGGGAGACCTTATCCCTTCCCGTGTTTCAGACTCCCCCCAGACGAGTGCTCTGAATTTCACGTCCCTCACGGCAGGAGAGCAACACTTGAACGCACAGCGACGGGAAGTCACAGAACTTGGTGGTAGAAGACGCGTTTCCAACTACAGTTCCAGTGGTGGAGTGGACCGATTTATATTTTTTAAAGGGAATATAAACTCCTTCCGTATCTTCACAGCGGACCTCGTCACATTGATCTCCTGCGCTCTATCTCCCTTGTGGCAAAACTAGAGGGGGACTAAAGGGGAGGAATGGGGGTTAGAGAGAGAGAAAGAGGGGTGGTAACACAGGGGGGAGGGTGTTCGGACGGAGATGTTGGGGGGACCACACTTCAGGGGGAGGAGGGGGTGGGGCTACCTTCACCCCGTGTTGCGCGGAGGGTTGGAATGGCTGGCAGGAAGAGGGGAAAGAGACGCACTGTATGCTACTACCAACCCCCAACTGAACTTCTCCCCTCTGGCTTTACCCCCGAAAAACCCTGAACCGCCCGCCCCTGCCGCTAAAACCCCACTTCCCTCCCCTTCCAAAAGACCCCGCACGCCCCTCGCCGAACCCTGTGTAGCGGCAAAGGCTTCCCTCTATCCCCCTCTCCTCCCCTCACACCCCACGCGTGTCCTTCCTGGCACGCCGAAGAAGACGAACACACTAAGTCCGGCCCGGAGACACTTCTGCGACGGTCACACGCCACACGATTCGGCGCACCTCGCACCGACTGACTGACTCACTGCCTGCACACCGCACCACGGATCCCCCTCGCTCTCCCACCCCCTTGGGATCAAATGGGCATGCGCAGACGGCGACACGCGGGTGGAAGGGGGACAAGAGGAAGGTGCCCGGAGGGGGGAATGGGGAGGTGCGGAGGAGAGTTGGCAGAAAAACCCCCCCTTCCCCCTCCGTTAATCTCGCAACGTTGACCCCCTCCCCTACTCCGCTCCCCTCCCTCCGCGTTCCGCCCACCTCTCTTTCGCCTTCCCAATTCTTCCTCGCCAACTGAGAATTCGCGATACTCCCTTTCGGGCATCGATGCTGAGAGAAAATCGAGTGCGTAATGGTGTTTCGATATGCACAACGACAGTCAATAACTGTTCCAAAACTAGAGCATTGTAAGACATAATTCAGGTCCAAAATTCATCACAAAAGGTGTAAGAATGTACGACGCGAATTAATTCGTACACACGTTTGAATTCGCAGAATATTCGGGAGAAGCACTCCATTCTCTCATCGCTAAACTGGAACATCATATCATTTTGCATTAGTTTAGCACGTAATCAAATACAAAATAGGACATAACTAATCACCTCCGGCTTTACTTGGTGGAAGTTTTCAACATTCATCATGAAAAACTCCTTTTGTTTTAATCCACACTATTTGTATAATAAAACCGACTCGGGTTTCGACACCACAACTGTGCCATCATCTTGGATTCTAAGCAGAGGACTCAATGGCACACAATCCCGAATGATGCTTGCACTTTTTGTCCTTGACTAGGCATGCCAAAGCAAATTTTGATACGGATGACACAATTTAGACTTCCTCTGGCTCAGCACTGAATAATTCGAAGGGTGAAAGCGGAGTAGACATAAGCGGAATGGGCCCAGATGAGGGCACAGTTGTGGTGTCGAAACCCGGGTCGGTTTTATTAAATAAATAGTGTAGATTAAAACAAAAGGAGTTTTTATGATGAATACAAATATAGAGATAATAAAATACGAGAGCTATATCAGCAATATCAAGTGCATCGAGAAATATCAGTTTTTTCACCTAAATTACCATAATAGCAACGAAGGAATTATCGATCTCAACCCTGATTGCATCATAAAGGAATAGAAATATCTAATTGAAGTAAATCGAGAAAAATGGGTTGGATCGACTAGGACACTAATCTCCATAAGAATGAATGATCGATACATATTTTTCTCAATATCGTTAACGACAGCATGGAAAATACGCGCATCATTCCCATATTGAAAATAGTCACCGAAATCGTAAACCCATCGAGTTACACGAATCGGTCGATAATTATCCATACCGTCAACGACATCGACACCTCTTCCCTTTCCTAATAAGCTCTAGTGTTAAGTGCTATTTTGGTGAATCGATCGGACCGATATGAAGTATCGAAAGGATTACGACAATCGAAAAATCAACAATCACTCGATGGATCGTCATGGTTGTTGATTCGTCTTTATTGATCGTGATTGTTGATTCGACTTACGACGACGTGTCAGCATTGTTCGATTAGTACAAATGTAACACAAATCATAGTCGCGCCCTTTTTCCTCCAAATCCTACACTAATGGTCGGTTGCAAGAATATATAGTAGTGGAATCAATAATTATGAGATCCATAAAGTTATAGATCTCATAAAAATACTCGGGCAGCAGGAACTCATCTATTAGTTACAATACTAATTTACCAATAGTCAATAGCTTCGAATATTCGATCAAATTTTCTATCGCTGGATAAAATTTATGAAAGTTTACCCTATTAATAATTGCTAATGCACATAATAATTAGCCAGTAAGAGTAAATTAACTTGTCATTTGTCTCAAAACAACTCTTATACCTGGTAATGAAGTCTCCAAGAGGTTCATTGCGCCTCCGCCATCTTGGAAACTCATGGAACTCATAACAATGTCATAATTTATGAAACCAATAGTTTTATCGAATGTTTCTGCAACACTTATTGAATGGTTGCCATGGTTTATGGGTCCCATAACTTTATAGAATACATATGTGTCGTTCCTCCCAACTGGCCATTAGACACACAAACCCCTTTCAAAGAGTGACTCTCTCAGTCGCACTTCATCCTACCCGATCTTGGCCTCTCGCCCTTCGCCATTTCTCATCCAAGCCTGTCTCAGGTGCGCGGCTTAGGGGTTCAGGGCACGCTTTAAGGACGAGAAGCTGAAAGTCGACCCTAGGGAGAGGGTTAGATAGAGTAGGAAAAAAATGACGAAGGAGCTGGATGAGATACGACAAGTGCGGGGGTAAAAGAGTGCGTTAAAGAGGGAAAGAAGTGAAACAGTGGAGACGCGGGGAGCGAAGCACGAGGGAAAAATATATAACTCAAATGGCAAGAGGAGGGGAGAGAGTGGAAGGAGATGGGGGAAGGAAAATAGAGAAAGAAAGGGGTGGGACTGCGGAAGGAGAACAAGTGGAGGAAGTCTGTGGTAAGGGGAGCGGGGTTTAGGGGACGGCGACAAACAGACTAACGGCTTCATTAGGGCGAGGACGAAACACGTGGATACTCCGCAGACCGGTCGACAAACGCCGGAGGTTTCCACGCAAAAGAAAACGGCAAAGCTTCCTTCGGAATAGCAATCGAATGTTCGCGACGACTCCGCATCGAATGGTCATTGGATTCCCGTTTCCAAAACCGAATGTTACTCCATCTCTTGCACGAGGAAAACTTAGAGCAGTCGCTGTAATACTACACACACTACAGATCGGCACTCTCCGTAACATAAATGCGGTCGAACTTCTGTATGAGCCAAGGAACATTGAATACCAGTTAAAAGAAAAAGTTGGATAAGTTTGAGTCGTAACGAGCTGGGAAATGTCGCCAATGGCCTCAGCCATTAATACTCTTTATATAACTGCAACTACTAGAACGCAGGTTAAAATTTAGGTTAAACCTTTTAAATAAATTCGAAACCGATTTGTTCACAGATGACGTTAGATATATATTGAGAACCCCTGCGTAATACGCTAGGTTTGACCGGATTAACAAGATTAGAGAGATAGATTGTCGTACCGATAGATTTAAAATGTCATTTTTCCCGCGTACTATAAGAGAGAACAATAGGCAGCGTAGCAAAGGGATAGGTAGGTGAAATATAGTTAGATTAGTCTGTAGCGAATGATGCATGTAATAACAACCAATAATCCCATTTCTTATAATGTAGATACTAACCATCTAGCTGCTTGTGACCCTATTATCTAGCATGTCTCCATTAAATATCCTAGTCGCATTTCAATAGTGCATGTCTGGTGATCTTCACCCCCTATCACACACCCTCGTGGTGGCTCGCAGGGTATTACGTAGATGTAGATGTACTTGGACACCAGGCTCATACAGGAAAGTATAGAGGGAAAAACAAATTAATTGAGTAGAAAGAAAATGACAATCAGATGATGAGTACCGCGAACAAGTTTGAGAAGGAATAAGCTTTATCGACTGGATGAAGAGAGATACAATGACTGTAGAGAAAAAGAATTTTTCGGCACAGTACAGAGAGCAGACTTTTTAAAAAATGCACCCATTTTTTCCGATCTTTCCCATTCTCATAATTACGAATTCGCTAGTCAATAAATCACTCTCCCAAAATAGTACCTCGGGAAGACCTGTTAAATCTTTTCCAAGGTTAACGGCAGCGTCAATTAAAAACAGTTGGGAACCACTGCGTAGCAGGAATTTATATGAAAGTGAATTAAACGGGGCATCCATGCGTGGGCGATGAAATACAATGTTGCAGAACAACGTTTCCGGCGCGGCCGCGGCTGTTAAAAAATGGAGCCCACACGGTTCACTCATTTACGTTTGAGTGAGCGTGTGAAGGATAATGACTTCACTCAAGGCGAAGAGGACAGTTCCCCACAGTTCCCGAGGAATTTCAGCGGCAGTGGGAAAAACTGAAAGCTCATGAAGAAAAACAACTCAGCTTCGAGGCAGCTAATACCACGCATTACTTAGCAATATTCTAAGAGGAACTTCGAAAATTTTCTGAAAAGATGACCCGTTCAGAGGACGTCGAAACTAATTTGCCAGTTGCCATCTCAACTATTTATTTATTTATTTATAAAGTATAACGTTCGCACAGCAAAATAATTACAGAGCAAACAAAAAATACAAAACACAGCGAAATCAAGGAAATTATACAGAAATCTCGAAACACATTAAGAAACTATAAGATTTATTAATTTACAAAAGAGACTTCTTCGTTACCATCTATCAATTTTATCACAGTAGTTGTTAAAAGTTCGGCACATTCTGTTCAGAAGAAGTGAAGAAGAACCGCTGTGAAGAGTGTTCACAGCGGTTTGATTTTACCATGCTAAACTTGAATTTTCTTGCTAACCTTACACTATTACAAGGCACAAAAAATTAATTTAGCTAATTAATTCACAATTTTCTACAGCATTAAGTAAATTATAAAAGTAAGATGTATCACAATTGGTTCTTCTGTATTGCACACATTGCATAGTATTCCATAACACTCATACAAGTCTTAAAAAAAAGATTTCAAACTAATCCCTGAGCAATTAATTTCTTCAATTATTATCTCACTGACACTTGGTAAGGAGATAACAGGCTTGCTAACAGCAGACACCTATGCATCTCTATTATTTGATAATCCACCAAATACTCGGTCTATCTGAACTTTCTTTGCAAAAATAAACATCTGCCTAAGGCTCTTCAACATTCTGCCTCATATTTTTCATCCAAATTTCGCTTCCTTTTTCTCTCTGGTCGCAATCGCCAAGCTCTCCTTCCCTCGAACACTTTTCACAACACTTCTTCACAAGAGCGAAGCACTCTCCGTTTCTGCTAATAAAAGGTTTTTTAATGGATAAACTGCACAGTAAATCAAACATTTTCCCACAAAGCATCCTCTTCTGGTTTACTGTCACGAACGTCGTCGTACATATATAAGTCACGCGTCTGACCAGTAAAAACATTGAAACATAAATAAAGGAGCAAGCTTACTGTTTTTGATATTTCGGCTACTATTTATACAGACGCACATTATAAGAACCTCGTTTACGTACAACTAAGAAACTCGCACATACGTAACACACTGCTTCACCAACGATAAGTTCTTGCGACGAGTCACTTCAATGTGATTACGGGAGAGTTAAATATATTCACAAAGGAAATGGCTGTAGGCTTTAACTTTGCGGAATTTATCCAGAATGGACCAAATAAGAATGACTTTGATAACTCCACTGGAGGTTTATTGACACGAAGTGTTGAAACTCGGGTCGTGCCAATATACCTCTAGTGGAGTTAACAAAGTCATTTTTATTTGGTCCAGTTAAAACTTTTCTTGATTCCGTTCGATCAATGCCGTTGCTCGCTAAGAAACACATTAAGTTTATCATTGATATTACTTCATTATGATTGAGGATCTTCAGGTTATACCATTTGTCTGAATTAACACCACGAAAAGCGTCAAAATAATACTTCTACAACGTCACAGGAGACAAATCAAATAAGAGACCGTATTAACTCTCGAAAAAAAGCACCCGTCTGGAGTTTTCTAAACAATTTTTAAAAAAGCCGGACACACTTATCAGCAAATGGAGATTGGACGGAGATTTAGGCGAAACGGAAGATTTTTTTGGTCGAACTCGAGATGGATCGAGATCAAGCTATTTTTGGTGCACACACAAGACGAAATTCGCGAGTTGGAGCTGGGCGTGGGTCGAAAAATGGGAGAAAGATGTTGCCTCTTGAATGAGGGAAGAAACGACCTTAATGGCAAGGACGCTCAAGTGCCCCAATATAGTCTTTTGGACGGAGACAGAGGAATCAGGGAATTCAAAGTGATGAGGAAAAACGCAACTGCTTCACAGCAGGACGGCATTATTAATGAGGCGGAGGAAGATGGTTGAGAGGTCCTCTTGACTCTTCTGTTCGGCTCAGTCAACGAGAAGAGGGACGAAAAAGGCACCTTCAGTGTCACAATTCCCCTTTGATTTCCTTCCATCTGAGATGAAAGCATTAGCCACGTAAACAAGGAGACGCTGTTGTTTGCTGAAGTCGTCTTAATGAGCAAGACCTTCAAAATCATTTGAAAAACCAGTTACATACATGGGCAGACGCTACAATAATGAATGATTACATTTTCCTGACCTCCCTCACGGCAATCGATCAAGTTTCTCAAGGTGATTCTCCAGATGTCACATTTATCGAGGGAAACACGAGTTAACGACGGAATTCTAATAGACTATGTAGGTACAAAAGGTAAATAAATCGAAAGCAGAAGTAACTTAGAATTTAAGATGTGCAAACTGGTTGGGTAATATTGAATCTCCCGACCTGATAACTTAATATGTTCCACTGTCACAGGCTTCATTTTGAGGAATCGCTCCATTATGAAGCAATAAACTTAGTACTTATCACACTAACGGTGAATAACCATTAACCTTTCATATTTAACAAACTAGAATTAAACCTTTCATCATAAACTTGTGATTCCAGTGCATCACAAGAAAATTAATACCACTCCACACCGTTTAACTAAAAAACAATTTCTGAAGAGGACGCATTCTTTGACGGAAACAGACAGGTTGGAGGATGGTAACCCGCAAGAATTAGTAAAGGTGCTTCAATTTCTTAGGTTATACTTCGCCGTCTAACCTAAGGAATTTCCCTTTTGACGCACAATATCCATACCAAATGCGTGATTTGGACACACGGCTTAAACGTTCACGTGCCAATGGGTTAGAGCGCCACGCCTAGCTACTGCGGTCATATAGCTCTAATTATCTACCCAACGAGCAGAAATTTCGCTGTAGCCATCATTGCATCAAAAAATGGACATGCAAGTTCATCCATATAGTTTCTGAGTATCTCAACTTCCAAAAATCAAAGAATTACCTGTTTTTATAATGAATTCCGCGATCTTCGCAAGTTTAGAAGCCTTAGTTTACAATTAAATTACGGTGATTCAAAATAAGTTGCCTTCCTTTCGAAGCTGGTGGCAGTCATAATTTCGCCAGAAGTTTTTTCGGTCTCTATATCAACCCTTTCATCACTTTTTCCCATTCAAGCTCTATCATATTAATATATATGCTCATATCTAATCTGCTACTTTGATTCCGTCATAATTCATGGACTATTAAACCATTGCTCAGTTGCACTTTGGCCAACAGTCGTTCCGCGTGCCACTGAGGAGAGGTAACTTAAGATGGTAGAAGCGCGAATCGTGAGTCGTTGAGTGCACATTAAAATAGCTTTTCAGGTAAAAAGAAAAAAAAATTCTTGGACCACACTTCACTCAGGAAAATAAATTTATAAGTTGGAAATAATCATGCATGTAGTGATATAAACGATGCAATATTTATACTTTAACGTTTTAGTCTCAATTAAAGCGCTGTTATGACTTGAGTTTACGGCGTGGAATCCAAAATTTAAGCAAAACCGTACACATATATAGGTGTTTATATTCGGCGCAAAACCTTGGTTTTTAATAGGACCCATTACTATGATGTTTAAGGTACGTTTTTGTGTTTAGGAGAAAATGAGTACATATGTCATCGAGTCATTTTGACATGTATGTCAAGTGGTATAAGACTACGCG
Source organism: Ceriagrion tenellum (assembly GCA_963169105.1). Taxonomy (NCBI): domain Eukaryota; kingdom Metazoa; phylum Arthropoda; class Insecta; order Odonata; family Coenagrionidae; genus Ceriagrion; species Ceriagrion tenellum. Next base: position 77,207,307 of record OY720641.1, on the reverse strand, counting down.
TTAAAATAGCATTCAATTGACAAGAAACCAAATCAGTAACGTGCAATTTTTTCACATTTACCCATGCATATTACTAATAACTACGTGCATGAAAAGTTTCACCCAAATGTGCACGGAAACGAATATCGCTCGAGCCACCTAAATTGTTAATCGTGTAGAATTGGGGCATTTACCGCGTGGCGTCACACTTACCACGACCAAGTCACGCCATTTTGAATTCCTCCTCCAGTTCAAGCGATTCTTTGCATGCAAGGATACATAATTAGCCACAGTGTAGTAAATAGGTGCATAGATAGCGGAGAAATGTTGGAATACATTACGCAAACTGTGACCTTTTACGCCGCTTATCTTTCAAATATCGTTAAAATATAACATAACATTTTCCGTCGAGCCCTAAAAGAAATATTAGCAATAAAAGACGCTATAAAAGGTTTATTTTTAGTACGTTAAAGAGGTGGAGATAAGAAAAACAGCTAATACAGACCTTGAAGATCACGTGAGAATTAAGGGAGAAAGCAGAAATATATATCCATAAATACCAAGCCTGGAAGCACAGAAAGTATATCCATGTGTTATGCAAAAAAGGGGGCAAATGGAAGAAAAATAAAGAAGTTCTTCTCGGAAAAAATGTTTTTATCTTGCATTCCCGCCCGAGATTTTAAACACGCGACGCTGGCCACTCTGCTTTCGCGCAGGGACGTCAGACCTCACCACAAGGCGATTTGGGTTTAAAAGTTGTACCGTCTTGAAAGAAAACGGGAATTGTGCCAGCACTATTCATTCTCATGGAGAATTATGAATGCGTTCACGAAATGAATGCCAAAAATGGAGAAGGAATGAGAATGAAGAAACGCCTGTCGTAAGGAGAACGGAGCTTAATGAGGATTTTTCTCCGAAGAAATGCAGCGATGAACTACGAAGCACAAGTGGATCCTGTCTAGTCGGAAAAGGGACTTCATTAGACCTAGAAATACACGGCGATAAAATACGAAACGGAAATATTATCACAAAAATGGAAAACGAAATATTTTCTCAACGGAGCAAGATTTTCTAGGACACGAGGCTAATACCTATTAGAGGGAAGCCTAATACTTGAAAGAAGTTTTTTCCCCGATGGTATCTAAGTTGTCAATCGATTTAATGGCCTTTCTCTTTTCTTCGCAGTAACGTAATACATTAAAAAATGTATCTAACGCCCATATTTGTAACGGTAAAGATATCCTCAATAATTTTTACAAAATAAACGTTTCCTCGAGCTACAAGTGATAGGCTTCAAAACTTCTTTCCCTCTCGCAAAATTAGTGTACATAACAATTTCCGCGGAGCGCCCAGAGATTGTATAACAATGTAGTATTTGCAATATAGTAAAACAATATAGTACAGTAGGGTAAATTATAAGAAATAAGGAAGTGTACAGAAGACCAAGATGAATTGGACACACTCTGAAACACAATGGTTTGTGAAGAATATAATTGAGGGTACAATAGAAGGAAAATCCCCCTGATGAAGGAAGAAGTTCATGGACCAAATAAAGAGGAAAGTACGTAGGAAGAGATACCAGGATGTAAGAGAACTAGCATTAGATAGGGAAGGGTGGAGGGCTGCAGTCAACCAATCTTAGGATTGAATAACCAATGAATGAATTTCCGCACATCAAATACCCCTATTTTCTATTCGCAAAATCACAAAAAACAGCTGCTGACCAAACAATCCAGCGTTCCGCAGGGTATTTTAAAAGGGCATCCTCGTTTGGGGGCCAAATACAATATCGATTACCTTAAAGCTGTCTTCGTCGATATTAGCGTTACACGAGAATATTCTCTGCTATTTTCAGAACGAAATTCGCAATACTTTACGAGAATGAAGTCTTAAGAGCGTCAAATGTCCTGGAGGCGGTCAAAAGACACGAATTAGAACCACATAGATGAAACGAGTAGAAAATAATAATGGACGAAACAATGCCACAAAAACGTCGAAACCTATTCGTCGGTGTTGAAGACCTATGGCAGAATGTATGAAAGGGTTTCAGCCAAAATAGACATCTTCCCACCATCATGGAAACTATGGAAGATTTTCTTCAGACAGAAAAACCTAAGATCTGAGAAAAAATTATTCCTCCATGGGTCTGTCTCTATTAAAACTTTTAAAAGATCGTCTTATTGTTTCTCGTCAAACATAGGTATAAATATGTTTGTTAATAAATGGATTGAGACAAAAATCTTTTTTGTTACATTATAATTAGCATCCGCAGGAACAACCCCGTTGGAAGGGGCAGCAATGTGAGTCGCGAGGATACAGATTTTTTTATTCGTTTTTCCTTTCGCGCGTCACGGCCATTGAGATTTATGCTCCAGCCCCGCTTCCTTCCTGGCTCTCCTCACTCCTAACCCCTCCACCCACCTACTCCAACCCAGAAGCCGTCACTCACCGACCGTAACACCTCCAACCAGAGGCGAGAAGGAGATAGAGAGAGAGAGAGAGATGGATTCTTTCTGATTTAAGCAAAAACTTAGTAATAATAAAACAAAAAGAGAAACAGAAAGGCGAAAAATGAGTCTACACACTCGCGAAAGGTAAGAAGATGAAGGGGCCCGGGAAATTTGGGTCGCGAAGGGTCTAACACATAGATTTATGCATGAGGAGCAATAAAATTCTCGAGACAATTCACGTGACGGCTGAATCAAGAATTTGGAGGCTTTGACGTTAATTAGGCGAATAAAAACATCGTTCTAACGGGAAGGGAGGCGTTGGTGAGTGGGTGGGGAGAGTATCATCACGTTAAAGCGAGGAGTTGAGCGAAAACAATCAAAAGTGTGTCAGCGCGTTGCATAACGATCTCAGAATGCGACCGTTAAAAAAATAACTTGGACTTTTAAGACTGCGAGAGCATTCGAGACGCCTCCGTCTTGAACATTCTTTTTTTAATGTACGGAGCGAAATGGGTTGACGTCACGAAAACTCACTAGAGGGAGTAAGTCTCATTTTTTAAAATACATGCGACCCAAGTAACGTGCACCAACCGTATTTGATCCCAGTTCTCAGGCGTCGACCATTAAACTCCAAGAAGTGACACACGTAAAACCCTTCTATCTGAGCTGAGGCAGCTTATCAAGGGAAACAGGGCCGTCTATCTTTCTGAATGTAATGTTTACAAGCCCATATCGTACGATACTTGATTCCATACAAGAGGAAGTAACTTCAAAGTACGCGCTAAAGACCTCACAGTTTTACAGTTCACCAACAGAGTTCCGTAACCATCTGTAAAGCCGCCTACACAGGTGGGCACACTCATATGGCACACATTACGAAGGTTTAATTAGTAGTAGCACGAGTAGACTCGCCGAAGTTCGCTGACCGTACCAACTATCATCGGGAGCCAGTGGATGTCGACCAATCATATTAACTCTTCAAACATGCCATGCGATCATGATTTGTCAGCGCTATTTCTCCCACGCTTCTTTCCGAGTACAATCACAGGGAACATGCGTAGCAGCTAATTTTGTACAACGACCGTTGAGAGCACCCAACATATTTTTAACGAGTTATCCGAGCGCTTTGATCTAATTAGACCTACCTAAAAGAAATAATTTTTGGACACGAAAAAGATTGTGATTCCGATTGAAAGAGAAGACTAAAAAATCTACAAACCCGCCACTTTACACAGTGATAGATTAATAAATTGCTCGTTTCTCGTTCAAGTGAGGGAAATATGAGGGGACTATTGAAAAAGTATTTCATCAGTTCATATCAAAGCAAATATTTAAAACACGAACGTATTGCTTTTTCATTCCTTAAACTTTCGTGGAAAATCATGTCAGGGTGGACTAAATAAGGTCAAAAAGACACATGAAGACAAAATCGGACATAAAATGAGAGTATTTTTTTCCCTAGAAAAAAAGTTATCACTGCTCGCCACTGCTTAACTATATCGACTGACTTGGATGGATTTCTGATGAGAACAAGGCGAGTTAGGCAAAACCGCAGTGACTGGAAACGCTTTTGGCCACAGAGTAAGTACTCTATGGTAATACTATTTGCCTACAGTGAACTCCTCTATCGTAATATAGGACTTAAACAAAATCGACAAACATGACGTATACATGAAATAGGTTTTACAATGAGCGCATTACACGTTACAAGTCTCTCTTTGGTTGTAAAGCAAGATATTTTTAACTTTCAGCACACATATTTGCGGTCACACGTCATGCAGTTAACCTACAAAGAATTCATTCATTTCTTTTTAAATCAGCTCACTATCGGTAACTGGCCCGCCGCCTTGCACTCAATGTGCAAAAATGAAATGATATGCAAATTTTAAGGCAACTTGATAAAGGCAAAAGTACCTAAGTGGCGAACTTTACGTTTTCACTTCAAAATACGATTTCCTCAAGGCTAAATAAACATTGACGATACACGAAATGGTGACCAGGACATGGTTGCTTAGCATGCAAAACTTCAAATGGCCGCGTGAATGCTTTTAAGGGAGAGCCTAATCATTCCGGCGTTCATCCACGTTATCAAGCGTTCATTAGCATACTAGGCGCTACATAGAAACAAGAGTCGAGTGATAGAGGAATTAGGTGATTTCAAGCGCACTGATTAATGATTCAATATCTGGAAAATTCTAGTTGATCTCCATTGCTACAGGTCTAGATCAAGCCAACCATGAAAATCCTAAACGTAACGTACACCGCTGGTATATGCAAAAGTTGGTGGATTCTATAGTCATGTAGAGCATCTATTTTTACTGAACTCACGGGGTCTTGGTCTATGAAAAGCAAAAAAATAGCTTATGAGGATCAAATGGGCAAACCAGCCGCAAAAAATCTCTGAAAACAACATTTTTTTAAATATTTTACGCCGAAAATAAATTTACGAAATCACTCCACATAGCCCATCCCACGGTCATTCCGGTGACAGAGTTTTAAGGTTTGACCAATCCGCCGCGTATTCAACATAATGATTTTTAAACATTGTTTGAATGTAGTACGGATTTATCTTATCAATAAAAAAAACATGATACACCGAGACAGGTAATCACAGGGTCAGCCTGGCCGTCCAAAATAATTTATGCGGCATAAAAACGATAAAAAATAGATTAATTTTTTTCGGAAAAAAGTCTATTAACTAAATATAATGACTATTTTCAATGGAACCGCACACTTCGTTAGACAATGCCGTTGAAGAAAAATGGATAGTAAATTAACTGAACATTGACGATTGATGCGTGGTGCATGTAATGGATAGGTAAATTGATTACTGCTGCATTTATAACTATGCAATTAAAAATAATATCAATGGTTTTTTAGGATTATTTATTGAACATAATTAAAATGCACGCAAAAAAAAATATAAAGGAGAGAAGAGGCATGGGAAACGCTAACAATCGAGACGGCAAGAAAAATCGAACGCATGGCAAGTGATTCGATATTTTACTTCCATAACATGTTTCAAATTTTTTTATCAAAATGAAAACCGATTAAAGCTTTTTTTTCTATAGGACAGACATTTATTCCGAACTAGAAAGTTTACCTAAATTCCGGAACGTAATGTCTGATTACCCATAGGTTGTTGGTGTGAATTCCACACAAAAAGTTGATGTCGCGCTTGCCTAAGGATTAAAATATTCAGTTTGATAGTTTTATAAACTTTCAGCAGCTGTAAAATTTGTACTACTTTTCCCATTTTATATTCTATTTTATCCCATTGTCAACGTCTATAAGGAGATAGAACAAGACACTAAAGAAAGAATCAGCCTGATAGGTATGGCATTTAAGAGGGATCAAATATATCCAAGAGGTATTTTGTTTTTTTTAAATTATTTTATCCAATCCAGTCCACCAGATGACGACCTAAAGTGCAGATGGTGACAAATAGTTTTGTGAAAAATGAACTGAACAGTATATCTACGATTGAACTCGGAATTAGAGGACTACTGGGCATACGGAAACGAGCTTTCAAAAGCTCCTGAAAGAAAATAAATAGCGATTTGGAGAACAAGAGGATAAAGACTTCGCTATGCTCTATCCCGGAGGGTTTATGCGCGCGCTCTATTCCAGCTTTTGGGTAATCGAATACTTGTGGCCGATAGGTGGGAGTTTCATTAAATCATCATGACTCAACCCGACCACTCTGTGACACGAGGATGATACCAAGAACGACAAGGCCATGAATTGGAACGAGATGAATTAAGTTTTTGCTGGAATTAGAGAACCCGCCGAAGTAAAAAAAACTAACCACTCAACAAACATGTCTGTTCACGATACACGGGCGCACCGAGTTTATGGAGGAATGTTCCATGTATTGAACCGAGTTCAAGGAAATGATGGAACTTCAAGAAGTAATTACTGAGTCAAATCTATGGAGGCCTTCATAAAAGTAACTACAATGCGGTGTTTATCGACAACTATTTCTTTTACCATTGACACCATAGATACCTCGTGCGTCTTTGTGACTTACTTTAATGAGTGTAGGTATACTTTTGAGCTCACAGCGGTGCCTGGAGTTGACAAAAAAGCATTTCGTGATCGAAACAATCCCATATTAACAAAGGCGAGATTGTTCCAATATCATCTTTGACTGGCAAAAAGTAACGCAATTTCCGCAAAAAAATTCCATCATGGTGGCCGCCAAACTAATATCGCGTCACCTTGATCCTAAGACCCAGAGGCAAACATTGACCTGAACGGTTTGATTTAAAAAATGGCACGCGATATCTATAAAATATAGCGGAATAATGTTAGAAATGTAATACAAAAGTTGACTAAGGGATAAAATGGAATATGAAGGAAAATGTAACACAAATTTTACAAATCTCCAATCATTGCATATAACAAATGACGTGGTACGAAGTCACTCGCATGGGTGCATGTATACCAGGGTTGAAATTCGCCATGAAAAAATCATTTGACTTGACCGGGATTCGAACTCAACCCCTTCGAAATTCGCCTTGAAAGTGGATGGCTTGGTGGTGTAACTGGCTAACACATCTGACCGACAATAGGGAGATACTGGTTCGAATCCCCGTCAAGTCAAATGATTTTTTCACGGCGAATTTCAACCCTGGTGTACAGATTTAACAGCTCTTGAAGGTTTATAAAACGATTAGACTTAATATTTAAACGCTTAAGCAAGCGCGACATCCACGCTAAGGGCTGAATTCACACCAACAACATATGGGTAGTCAGACAGGCGCCTTACTGACATAGCTAATCATTTTGAGCGGGAGAGGCACGTTTAATCATATAACTCATCTATATGGCTCAGGGACATGGGCCATTGGAAAGCTATAACACCAGAGATTATACGCTTTTGAAACTCGGTGATGGAGGTAAATACTGAGAATGAAATGGACGGAATTGGATTAGAAATGAGGAAGTGAACCGAAGAATAAAAAAAGGAGGCAACCATATGGAGCACTACTCGGAGGACATGGTTGACATGGAGGGGACAAAACAAATTTGTAAGGAGTAGAGTAGAACGGAAACTTGAAGGATATGCTCCCCAAGGGATACCGATGGCCATGCATACACAGACCAACTAAAATAAGACATAGGCCAAGTAAAATGTAATATGAAACAGAAGAGTAACAATGACATAAAAAATTACCAGGGGACAGAGAAGAACAGAGGGATTGCAGTCAACCATCATGGGACAGTGACTGTCATGATGGTTCGCTCAATTTTAACATTTTTATGCAATTTTTGTATATTGTCGCCCATTTGAAAATTATTCAATACGATGATATTGACAGCTCGTCAAGATAGATTTATTCTGATTGATAATACCACGACCAGAAAACTGCTGCACGGCAATTGCAATAAAAAAATTGATAACGCTCGTTAAACGACCATCTTGACGAGTGAACTGCCGGAACATTTAAAAAATTCACATAGTGGCGTTGCAGTGAAGGCTAGGCCATAATATACCGAAGGTAATAAATATCCTGAAAAATCATCGGTAGCTACCAACTGAGAAAATAATCCCTTCGAATAATATCGAAACGAAAATACCGCCGTAGACTAGGGTATTTTCAATTGAGGAACAGCCGCTCTGATTTGCCTCCAAAATGGATATCCTCACAAAATTAACACTGAACTCTTTGATCGGCGCAACGAAAATTAACAGCTCGATTCAAATCTTCACTAACCTCTTAAAACGCGCTCTCTTACTTTGACACAAATTTAATATCGCTAGCACTAAATGAAAAAAAAATCTTGCACTTTTTCACAGAAGGATGAAAATTCAGAATAAAATCGCGAACATCGCCTTTTCCGAGTACCAAGGAAGACCCAAGAGGAGGAGCATGCCACAATATTACACCATCGAATCTGACCCTCGGTCGAATAGCAAACTAGTGCTGAAGCATTCATTCACTTGAATTAAGAGTTTATATCTTTTATGTCTAACAAAGACGAGGGGTTAAATAATTTTTCCCATGAAGTTGGCGAAATCTTCGCTTATCCGACGCACAGATGCAGAACAGATTACCCGACCCGTCGCGACGTTCGTGTCAAAAGTAAAGTATTGACTAGAGCACTTTAAAATCTCAAACTCAAAGTTAAAAAAAACCGGTGACGATTAAATAGCTTCCTTGCGTGGTTGTTGGTTTGTGAAAAAGTCCAATGAAATTTCATAGGTGTCACTTATAGATTTCTGAAAGAGGAATTCCTTCAGAGAATAACTATGGGCTGTGTTTTCTAATTCCAATTAAATTTGGACAAGATCTTCACGAAACTAAACGCAAATGCATAATTTGAGGAAACTCCAAACAGGAGCTGTCCATAATTTGTGCACAGCCTATGGGCTAAATGTCGCTGAGCTGACAGGCAGTAAAACATCGGGTCGGTCGGGTAAGGCTTCCTTCGTACTAAAAAAGAAACTTAAAGATGGGTGGAAGGACCCTTGAGCCTAAGAAGAAGAATCTTCAGAGGTAAAACTGCCTTGACATATGGCAAATCCTTAAGAAATACACCTCGATGGTAAATTGAACATCTACTCACACCGAGCATAACATATAAGCGTTTCTAGTTAGCTAATTCCCTAGCACTCGCTGCCTCGTTGTAAATGATAATATCATCGTATCAGGTCAACCATTGAGTAGACCCCACGTTATCAGATTTAAATAGAATGCTGACTTCGGGGAAATAACGTCTTGGAATTCATTTTAATCCCCTGGGAGATGCCCACTTCCAGAAACTTTTTAAATTACGAAACGAGCAACAGAGAATGCACGAGTGAGATATCAATATGGACTTCCCACCCCGCTAGATGGATATGAGCATAAAATGAACACGCCATCATAGAATGGATGTCTAGCCTGAGGCCTCCAAATCTCCTGGGGCACCCACCTTAATTCCTAAAAAAATAAGTGAAACAGTATACATTCGTTCGTAGCAGTTTTTAACGTAGTGTGCAGCTTTTTGTATTTTTTAAATTTTTTTGGTGAAATCTTTATGACCAGGGTCCCAAATGCTCGCGGCGTATTCGAGGTGTGGCCTAACCAGAGCGAAGTAGTATCTCTCTTTTACTTTTCTCATCAGAGGACCTTCCTATTACACGCTTAACAAAACCTAGTTTCAAATTCAAAAGATACTTGAATAGAAGAGCTTCAACAGACGGTTTCGAAAACCACGTGACGTCAAATCAATCGACGTTGCGCGAAGTTATTAATGCGATACGTAGAACTGAATCAGAGCTGTCTTCCAGGTAGGTCGTCCATAGGTATTCATGAAGTAAGTGAAATGTTGAAGCCCTATTTCCCGAGAAGAGTACTTAGCTGAGTACCTTTCATGGAAGTCATCACCCGGGAGTAATTCCTCGCCTTTTACTTCCGGCACGAAAGCCACCTTTGGATTAGTAAAGGCTCTAATGGCTAAGCGCCGTCACAATCGATCATGAACAATCCTTGAGTGCCTTGCGACAACTTCACGAAAGTACTCTATAAACTTCCGAGAGCGCGCTCCGGACTAGGAACACATCCGAATGGAGGAAAAATTCGAGACGCGGGTTACAACGATTGAATGATAAAATGAAAGTTATACAGAAAATGTTCCCGTCCGCGCTGCTCGCAGAAAAAAAAGAGCAGCGATAGTCTTTGTGTTAGTCAAGATCCCTCTTTCATTCCGCTCCTTCAAAACAGATTCCTAACACGCGAAATTGCATTTTACTAAAAACGAGAACGGGCGTCATCGAGGGAAAGAAATATTTTCCCGTCATTTCAAAGCGATACTTGACGAAAAACTTTCGCGCCACTTAGATTCTTAAGAGTAATCAAATTTTTTTTTAATTGAAGCACTAATCCATCATAATTTATGAGTTTTTCGCGGCATGCAGAAAATATTGCTAATGAAATTCGTGTAATAAAAATTTGTAATGTAAATGCTTTCAAATGCATGGAAAAGCATACGCAGAACAAAATAATCCTTAACGCTTAACTCTTAAAAAGTAAAGATACATCACCAAGGCAGGCAAACCATAACAATTAGAAATAAAAAGAATACATTAAAAATAAAAGAAAACAAAAATATGTCGACCAATCTAAATCTCTATTTTCTCTATTTTTCAAGGTTCATACATGTTACGAGCGAAATAATTGAAAAAGAAAAGAGAATAATGTGAGAAATTTGAACGAATAAAATGAAATAAACCGGATAAATAAACAAACAAACAAAAGAAGCGATCGTCCGCACTGACTTAAACCTGCGCAATGGATAGCCAAAATCTTTCAAAGCTATGCAGAAAGGGCAAATTTGCGAACACTCAAAATATTTAAGCGGGGCTGTGGTTCATCAGGTTATATTAGGGAAAGAGTGATGAAATGACAAGCCAACACAAGTTTCAAAGCTCCTAGTTTAATAATTTTTTGCTTACATGGATCTCTAAAGCGCAAACTTCTTCCGACAATTCTCAATAAAAGACCGTCTGCATGCACTCCTTTCGTAGGTAAGACAGGTTTTGCATTTTTAAATAACTTCAATAAAACCTAACGAAACCCACTACTAGAAGGAATATAAATAATTTTAATTATGCAATTAAGGTGACATATTAATGGCAGCTGACTAAAGTGAATAAAGGTCCTCAAGATTATGACATGATTTAAAAAATACTATATTGAATTAAATGGGCCAGTTATACATTTAGAAGAATTAAAACACGGCACAGGCGGACAGGGTCGTCACCAATGTAGAATGGTTACAGGTAACCTACGATGCCTAGCTTTAAGCCTGCAACCCGTCGTACCCAATCAGGGGGAGTATTCACAATAATAGCAAATGTGAGGCGCTGTCGTCTCATTGAAATAGTATGTCTTCCTTTGACCTCTTCCACGATACACTCGAGACAGGATCGCTTCATGCCATCACTGCCCGCACTAAATCACGAGGAACGAACGAATATTCGCTTCCAAGAAACGCCTCCCGACTTGAATCCGAGAACCCACCACAACGCAACGTCGAGTAAATGGAATGCTTTACGAAACGGCGCGGCGTACCCATACAGTAATGGTGGAAAACTTTCCAAGGCTCTTTTACTCTTTTAGACGATACCCACTTCTTTGGGAAATACAGCACACCAAAAAATTAAAGACTAAAATTCGTTGTCGAAGTTTTTTCTCAGTAAAACTGTAATGCATTCATATTTGTACTTACGACTCTTATTTCAATTCTTACCTTCTAACGAGTTCTTCGAATGATCTTAAACTTACGAAAATACATAAAAGCGAGAACATGCCATATCATGGGTTCCACGAACTTTTTTTTACAGACGACCCATTCAAATATTTCTCAGCATTTAATCTATTCACTCAGCCATCCATTTAATGTAATGATAATAAGACAAGCAAATTAATGACAATGGAGACGCCTATCTGTTCAAGACAGGCGAAACTCAGTAGATATGACTTCACGAATACAACTTTTTCATAGATTATCATCACCATTGATTGCTCAATCCTAAGATTGGTTGACTGCAGCCCTCCATCCTTCCCTATCTAATACTAGTTCCCTTACCTCTTGGTATCTCTTCCTATGTAATAGCCTCTTTATTTTGTCCATGAACTTATCCCTGGGTCTTCCTCTGGGGACTTTACCCTCTCTTTTGCCTTCAATTATATTCTTCACTAATCTATTGTGTCTCAGGGTGTGTCCAGTCCATCTGGTTCCTCTTTTCTCTATGGTTTTCCATATGTTCCTTTCGACTGAGTACACTTCGTCATATCTTATTTTGTCCGTCCATTTTACCTTCAGCATCCTTTTATGGGTTAAAATACCACCTTTCCAGGGATAGATAACGAATTCAGTGTCCTCAACGTTAAACAGATACGAATCCGTTTGAGCGACCACGGTAGATTATTCATAAATTCGAATTCTCTATTAACATATGTGGGTGCGTTATTGATACACGCGCGTAGTATACACGGTTAATAATGAAGGGCAACGCGAGATTCCCGAACGTGCCCTTTCCCACGGCTGCTAGACCTCATTTTTTCTCGGTATCCTTGGTAACGCGTCAGAAGCCATGTCACGCTGCTTCTATTCCTACACGTGGCGCCATAAATATTTCGCGAGAGGGCGTGGATTATGTGGGAAGGATGGGGGGGATTGAGGAAGGAAGGACAAGAGCGGAGGGTGGAGAAATGAGGAAGGAAGTTGAGGCAAGAGAGGGTAAATAATTTTCATACCGACGGCGTTGGGGCGCGACGGATGGAATGACGTGTTGTCAGGACGAAGTGAATAAGGAGGAGAAAAACCGCAAAGCCATCAATAAAAACACTAGTCCGTCAGCAAATCCTCATGAGGTACCAAGATTAAAACACCGGATTTTCTTCGAAAAAAAGATCCTCTCCAGCTCCACTTCATGTCAGCATTTCAAGGGTGTTTCGCGCACTTACAACTCCCGCCTAGTTAGATGGGACTGACAAAACAGTACGTAAAAACATTGAAATCACACAACTTCACGACATGATTTTGTACATACCCATCACGTTGTTCCCTCACGGGGTGGACACAGTTAAAAAATGAAAATTCTCATGGAAGGGTCTCTTATGTTAACTCTAATGATTTTTCTCCACACTGCCCTGTCCATCCATACATCTTTTGCCCATTTCCACTCACACATTGCTTCATAGACACCCTCCTGTTCTTCAGACTCATAATATTCCTTCTCTTCGGAGTACCTTCCACCACATCCACCCAAGACTTTCTCGGTATACCCCTTCCTCTCATACCATTTACATCTCAAACATTAATTTGCTTTCCCATAGATACATAAGGCACAAAAGTCCTGGTCATAGCTGCCGAGGTGGTATCCTGTCGTCCTGGCGAATCAGAGATTGCGGGCTCGAACGGGCTGTCGATATTGTCAAAGAATTAGCGTCGCGATTAACACACCATAAACTAAGAAATAGGATCAATTTAAAAAATAGTCCACTATCGCCATAAGAAAATAGAGATACACTGTTAAACGGTGTGGATACGAATGTCTTCCTCTATTATGCATGTTATCTGACAAGTTGTCCCTATCAAATACGGCAGATTTGACAATAATCAAGATGTACTGCGAATTAAAATAATAAATACATTAAATACATGACGAAATATAATAAAAAACACGGAAAATTGAAGATAATAAACAAAAATAAACAATGTAATGAACTGAGAAAAAGATTTTTCAATCCGCCAACCGTGAGGTTCAAAATAGCCGTCACTAATTGCGGATAGAGCTGTCAATAGAACTTCAACCTCCGTAAAGAAGCCCTGTCCTAATTTATCCACTTCAAAACTCAGAACTAACACAAGAGTTGTACTTTTAAAATGCTACATGTTGTCGTAAGTACAACCTCTATGTACGCAAATTCTATTGATAAAAACGCAGTTCTATAATTCAATCCTGTAGTAACGGGTGTATGCCTGCCACGAACTCTTGCGGTATGTTGCTGGGTGCAGTGTAGATTCAAACCATGAAGATAAATCTTTGCCTACTTGCAGATACTCAACCCTGATTTAGTCACGCGATGACAACCTACGGCCATAAACGATTGAGTACTAAAAAACCAGCTCCATATTCATCTTTCCAAATTCCGATACTTCGATTTCTTACTGAATTCTTTTAAAATAAAAACTCCGAAAATATAATTCTCGAAAAATGTATTTTTTTTAAAGGACTGAACTCGCGAAGAGCCTTTCGTAGTTGAAAGTCTCCCTCTCTCGACACAACATACAACGAATGTTATTCGATACCGTAATCGGGTCGAGAGGTCATCAACCTCAACAAACACTGAAAATATTTGAAAAAGTTGAAAGAAAAGTTCCGACTTCCAACGTCGATGTTTTTCGTGAAGAAATTCAGACGAAGCAACTGAAGACTGGTGGAAAAAATGCAGTCTTTTATCAGATCACAACGTGACGTCAAGGCGAGAGAGTCTTCTGGATTGACAGGATCAAGCTCATTAACCTTACAAAAAAGCACCTTTTCTGCTCCTTTAAACTTGAGGAGTTAACGATCTTCTGCACATTTCCCACGACCCCTGACTTTTAATGACTCCAGAAATGCGAATTGATGGCGCTCGTATAAACGCAAAAAAATATTCTAAAACCCGTCATGATAATCGTCGAAACGGTTGCTTCACTTCCATTTTAATTACGCTGTGAAAAATTTCAGGTGGCCTTCAATCATAACGGAAAATCTTTGAGAGAGGATACATTATTCTTCAACTTCCTCGTATTTTAGCATATGAACTTAAAAACGAGTTTAGGTACGAAACCTTAGCGCTACAAGTGAGGACGATACCTATGTACATTGAGATAAAAAAATACGGTGGTTTTTCAATACCCTGGCGTTATAAATTAAAATAGTGTAGGCTCACCTCAATTTAGGTTATTGTAATACAGTTAACATCTACTTCGAACCCGTAGACTTTCGGAAAACTGAAATGAGTTGCTTCAATACTGCCATTTTCGCGAGCAGCCTATTCTCTAAGTAAAATATTAACGAGCCGCCTCTTTGTTAAACCAAATCACGTTTTTCATCTGAATAGCTACGGAAGTTTTACGTTACAATCCAAACAAAAGTAATCTAGTGCCTGCCTCGTAACGATTGGCTAGATGTGTTCAACTGTACAGAATCATACTCGAAGTTCAAAAATATCAAAATACATTTAATCAGCCAAGGTATGCTATTTTCTATGAAGGTTATTCACTGCTAAAGAGTAAGTAAACCACTTAAAACAGGTATATATAAAAATTCCTTCTTCAACTCCCGCGAAATACTTACAGTCTCCATGCACATTAGTATGAAATGTTACCAATCGATTAGGGATAACCTTAAAACGTGATAGAATATCGGTATAAATGTCTACAGTATACTCTCAAAACGTACGCAGCACCGTTCAGCATAATTTCCTACATTATCTCCTCATAATCTTGGCCCCACAAATGATGACGTCTTCCCAGTTAATATATAAAAAATGCTCCCAACAATTCAGGAGAATCATTAAGGTAAATGTGGAGGAAAGACAATGCCAAGATATAGGTTAAGAAATCTCTTATTCAACATTTTCTAGCTAAGAGGCAACATCTTGAGCCAAAATCTCTGAGTAGTTTACTTATTTAAATAAGTTTCAATTAGTCCAGAAGAGATACCACGAACTAATTAAACACATGCGTAAAAATCATGACTACGAATCATGAACTGTTAGCAAAAATTAAGCATTCAACCCAGCTGTATTCAACCGGTAACGTAAAGTTTCGACGGAAAACAGGGAATTCATTTGTCCACAACAAATTTTAATTCAGAAACCGCTTCGCTATAAACTATTTCACTCCTAATCAGGCTTCCTTCATAGCAGTTAAGTTAAAAGTCCCCACTCCTTCCCTTTTCTCCACCAAACCAGCAATCTACCTTCAACAATATATCACCCCTAATTTCGGCTCTTCTCATACTCACTAGACTAAGGATATTATTGAGTAACCTATTTTGGTTTGCTTTGTACTTTTAGCCCGCCGAAATAATACATTGACTTGTTCCACCCACTCTTGTGCAATCCTAATATCGCCCTTATAATCACACCAATTAATCACTCTCATTAATCACATGAGTAACACTCATAGCAGATATTTTGAGGTTTATAAATTAGACATTTTTATTTATTAGTTCAGTTCAAACTAGTTTCCGCAGTGATCTCGATTAATAGAATTGATCATGTAAATAAACAATGCAACGATAAGGATTGTGTAGCAGTCTAAACACGTTCCTGTCCCACTGTGGCAAGTTAAGGCTCTAAATTTTTGCGAGAACGCGGATAAAGAAACCGGGGGACACCGAAGTTTCCAAACAAGGATCAAAAGAAACGTTTCAAGTGCAACTCTTCCGGACAAATCAACGCTTGGACTCCGTGAGATCCATAAGTTCAAGATACAATGGATTTTTCCTTGCTACCGCATACTTACATTCCGTCGACAAGATACGTATTTCTTTGTTATCACTTAGCAACGCAACTTTTCTCGCTCTTCTCCTGAACCTTAAAACGCTAAAATAAAAAAAAATTAGCTCTGATGAAATGACGGTGAAAAGGTGAGCGCATAGCACTGTCTTTTCTCGTTCATAGCGCGTGAATTATCATCACCTGCCACAAGTCCTCGCTGCTGGCTGGCAGACGTATATGCTCACTACTTGCATCATCCACTTCTCACTTCCCCCTTCACGGCGTCCAATTCACATAATCGCTTCCCACAACTCCCCTCTGCCCCAGCCAAACAATTCGCCCCCACATCGTCCTTGAACAATCCTTTCCCTCTCATTCCACCCTCAATCCACAATCATCCCTCACTGGCGACGCGGATTACATCAATGAGCAACAGACAAGATTACCAGATGCTGACTGTCAGAGTAAATGCTGTTACGTTCAACTCACACTCGTTTGACAGCTACGGTATATCACTGTTCAAAGAGGCAGGTGCGGGTTAAACATTCTGAAATACTAACCTTCAATTATGCTTGGTCTCTCTTAACTGGTTCCATTCTTTAAGTTATTTCCCAGTCAAAAATGAAAAATACTCGATGTTCTACTGCCCACTTATTTAATTCTCAAACTTTACGACACGTAATTCGGCACTTTATTTGGCCGTCTTCAGGTATATACATTCAGCTACTTTATACCTCCAGGTACTGTACCTATGGATGGCCAAAAAAGTGCCGAAACACGTGTCGTAGAGTTTTAGAATTAAATAAGTGGACAGTATAACATCGATTATTTTTCATTTTTGATAATATAGTTCCACAACATCTCGCCCGAAACTGCTGAATTTATTCCCCAGTAGTTACCGCGATACACCAAAAACTGATAATGGCAACGTGCAACGGAGTACTGATCATGATCTACGAATAGTCGAAGAAAACCGAACATCTATGTCAACACGTTTTACTGAACGCTGTTAAAAGGATGTTGTAAGATGTGGGCCAAGGCTATTGTTACAACCGTTATGTATATGCATTATCAAACAACAAGCCTATTAAAAATTGAGTTAAGTAGCAAAACAATGTTTTCAATTGACGAGTGGAGGACAGTTCTCCGTAAAATGTCCAAGAATCTGCATTGAGAGATAATAAGATGGTCTGGTTACGCACTTCTGGCTTTAACTTGTACTTATTTTTCGCCCTCTTAAACTGCATACTAGCTTCCTACACACATTCAGCACCTAACCACAAATTTACCCATAAGCACAATACTTCAACTCACATACTTTCACGATTCAAACTAAGTGGCAATACCTTCAACTTCATCTCTCAAATACTTACGTTTTTTAAAGCTAGTTACAATTTGGTGTCTATATGATACTGCTATCTGATTGCCGCCATGCGCAATTGCCATGATCAACGTTTATGAATTGTCAGCGAAAGCAAACATATCCAGATAAGTCGTAACCTCGAAGCTGCTACAGTAAGCTGTGTCTAGTAAATGTTATATTGTACCAACACCCACTTTTACGAGCTTGTAAACACGAAAGTTTAATGTAAATGCCATTCTACCGGGACATGCAAGGTTTTCTTTCTACCATTTGCTTCGTAAGCTACTCGTATTACAACCCCACTCACGCCATACAAAATTCATAATTGTTTCCCAACCTCAAAGAGCATTAAACTTCACCCTCCTGCAGCAACGTTCATCGACAATCCTTCGCTTCTCATTACTAGCCTGAACCACACTTGGTGGCGACACCTTGAACTTCATCCCTCAAGTAGTTTTTCCCTTTTTCAAGGCGGTTCCAATTAGTCCCAGGCGAGGAGATACCACAAACTGATTACGTTAATACGCAACAGCGAGGATCACGAGCCGTGAATTGGTCGCGGGCATACTTCGGGTGAGTCTGGAGCCACAACCACCACCAAACCAAACTCCCTCCCTACCCTGATCCATCCAGCCAACCCTTTTTTATCCTTCGAAAAGGGTAAAAAGGAGGGGGATGAAGGATCGCTTGTACCACTGGGGTTGTTGCAGAAAAGGAACGGAGTAAGGGGGGGGGCGGAGAGGGTTTCGTCTCGAACGTTCCCACCTCTCTCAGGGCCGCTACAGGGGGATGCAACCCCGACGGCCACCCCTGGGATGGAGCACGAGCGTACCCATCCATATACACACCCCCAGCCCCCCCTGTGCGCTCAAACCCGCCCCCCTTTTGGCTCGATTTTGAAGAGAGAGTTAACCGGGGGGGAGGAGGGAGGAGGGGGAAGGGAAAAAGCCCGGCGCGTAACCAGGGAGAGAGGGAGACAAGACGGGCTGTTCTCGCCCCATTCATTACTCATTCTTGCAGTGCCTTCCCAACCCTCTCTCACACAGACATGAACGACCGAAATGCAACCATCCTCCCCTACCCTTTATCTCTCTCTCTCCCTCTTGTTCTTCTCTTCCCTACCACCCCTGCACACGAGAAACCTTCGTCCGTTTTACCCATCATCCCCCTATCTCTTTTTCTTTCGCCCCTGAAACTCAACCCTCTCCAATACTTCTCCGCTACTCTCCACGTTCGCCGACCCCCACCGATGTCGTAAACCCAGCCGACGCAACCTTCCGTTCTCAGGGGGAGGCTAAAAAGATCCAAACTTCTTCCAGGGCCCCCACTACAACAAACCAACCCCCTCGAGAAGCCAAGAATTGCGGATGTCTCATTGACATCGATACACGGTCTTCGATATTACTCACATATTTTTTCTCGACCACCAGGCGAATAGGTGCGCCGGCCAAGGCACATTTACGGTTAGAGTGTGACTAATGAAGGAGACTTTTGATCAAAGGCATAAAGTAAAGATAAGTCATGAGTTAATTATGGAAAGATAAGTCATGAGTTAATTATGGAAAGGGGTATTAATGGCTCGAAAACCAGGTAGTAGCGGAAACAGGCTTTTGCTTCAGAGACATGGATGCGTGGAAGAGAAAAGAGGTTTACCACACTGAATAAATACTTATGGAGTGCATGACCGAGAAGACGATATGATGGCGAGAAAAAAATAAATGTTAATATTAATGAAAAGTGAAAAGGCAGATAAATGAACAATGGACGTATTAAATGGATGCGCGATCTTAGGTAGAGTAGTGGGGAAAACTTCGAGCAAGCAAGACCAGAATGACTGACGAGAAGAAGTATAACGCCACGCCGCAAGAAGGTTGGAGGAAGATACGAGGGACGTAGCATTTTGAAACATGATTGCTCATAATGGAAAGTTAATAGTTGATGAGCCAGGGATCTCGCCAGACAACCGGCGATCAGGGGAAATTCAAGAGAAAGGACTGCCCAAAAACCTTCATATTAAGGCAAACTAATCATTATGATTACGGAAATTATGCCGAAGACTGATGGCTGGGCATTGATATTTTATTTACACCAAATCCAGGAAACTTTGGGAAATCACACTGGCAAGTTGTTTTTATGATTTGGAGCACGAAATTTTGCACCCGAGTATTTTTTTTAATACTCAACTTCCACACGGGTCTGAGTTTACACTATATGAAGGTAAAAGGAATGCGATTCTATCAGAATAAGAGAACGATTTCTTTTAACATTCTTTTAGGTAGATTGCTCGACATTATTAAAATCATTTGGTCCTTCGATTTCATGCCTATCAAATGGTAGCTGAAGCTTTTTTAATAATTTTTTTAGCAAAATGAAGACGAGACATTGTGTTGATGATTTTGATCCATAACCATCGAACGTCCACCTCAACGGCAAAGAATAAAGAATTATTTTCAGCATTCGTTTTCAATTCCAACTGGTGAAGTCAGCCGATTTTGAAAGGTCTAAATACGTAATATACCTCAATAGTGTCCTCATTCATACAAAATCCAGCAAGACATATCGATAGTATGCTCAACAATAAAAAACTGTCACAAATGAGCAAACAAAAATACCCATTATTCGATGTATTTTCGGTTATGTTACACCATATAAATGCTATAGATAGCTGTCTGTCGATCTCATCAAGGCCGCTCCGTTAGACAGACATTCGATGCACTTTCCCTGCTATACTGACCACCGACGCTTCACACGAAATACATTGTTAAAGAGACACCCAGTATCAAAATTTATCTCACATAATTTATCCATTATTCTTTGCATCTCCGGTTAGGTTGTATATTATTCTTTGCCCCTCTGGCCTTCTCGTAAATTCCATCAAGAGACATCATACGATATTTGCGCGGTGGCTTTCATGTCCCATGCCATTTCCTCGATACGTTGTCTATCTGCGTCTAACGCCCAACACATCAGGAGAGCGGTAAGTAATAAGAATGATCTCCGGCGTATATATAACTCGATTCATTTGCGGTCATACTTCACCAAAAATTCATCACCTGATCTTATTCAGATTATTCGTTTGGATGATCGATTCTGTGAGCTGCTGACATGGTTCGGGGATGTTCAAAAGCGCAACCGCACAATACAAGCAAGTACAATAAGGGACCATAACAGTTGCGATAGATCAGTTCTAGTATACTGACTAGGTTAAATAGGTTTTTTTCAGTAGTTCTAAATATCTTTTACATGATTATTAGATACTAACCTCGCATGCCATCTCTGGCATGATGAACTCTTGCATGTTTTAGTACCTTGTAGTGCTATTAATTTGTCGCATTAAAAATACAAACCAGTAGCTGTATCTTGAGTAGTCAACTGTATGGTTGCATGCTCTTCTACGTATCAGTCTCCGGGTTTCTGGTCTGATTGCGTACCGTTGTCCTGACTGCTTTTGGCCTCCGCCTGGCATCCGGGGGAACGTGCGCGGTTCTGATTTGAACTGAGATAAGTGAAGCCGATGAGTGATACCTGGTGTGGAATCACCCCGTGCCACACACCCTAGTGGTGGCTTTCGCGGTATTTCATAGATGTAGATGAAGCGATATACCGAACCTAGAGCTAAATCACTCCTCGATACATAAATTTAGCATCGATATTTTTACAGCGATGCTACACCCGCATCGAATCAACCAACCCCCTTCTGGACGGGGGCAAAATTCTGAAACCACCCTCTCTCTCTCTCTATCTCACCAACCCCCGTCCTGCATTGCCGGGGCAGGCAAATCCACCCTCTCACCCCCTCTCCGCCCCCTCCCCCCACTCCAGCCCTCCTTCCCCACTGCCGACCTCCACGCGCACGCCCCCTATCCCTCGGTGTGTGTACAACATCCACGTTTCGAAATCAATACGCCAGGGGGCACGGGTGAAGCGGAGGGAAACGTTTCGCTGGATAGGGAACCAAAACCATCCGACCCTCTCTCATCCCTCTGCCAGCTTGGCCCTGATGATTCTGTTAGGTCGAGGCAACCCTCCACCCACTGCAATTCCTCCCACCCTTCGACAATGTTTTGAGCGGGAGGGTTGAAGGTGATCGCAGTGGGGCTTCCGACATCTCCTCCAAACACACTTATACCAACGCACAGTGTTGCCAAACTTACGACAGTTACAAGCCTTTGGCGGCAAAAGTAGGTATACATTTAAGCGCCGAGCGACAAATATGGCTACCTTTCAGGAAAAAAGGGTCACTCTCAGCGAGATTTCTCACATTTGCGCCTTACCAGGATCCTGATTTTTCCTTGAGAAAAATGTATAAATATTTTTTTAAAATTGTTCTCAAACCTTAATGGAATACAAAAAAAGCGTAGAAAACGTTTCAAAAATCAATAAAATGTTAATATTAATAATACCTTAAAAATCGCGAAAAAATATGAAGCACTAACGATTCCCTCAGGCTCACTGGGGGTAAGTTGAAGAGAAAATTAATAATTAGTGAGTAAAATGTACATTTAGTGAATCCCTATCTTGTGATAAAACTAGTAGCCTATCATCAAGTGGTAAAATAGCAACTTTTTAAATTGAAGTTAGCTCCTGAATCCGATTATGATTCGGCAACACTGCCCACACCTACGACCTCCCAAAATATTCCGAAAACACACGGCAAAGCCGCTCAGGAAGGAAAATGAATTCCGCAAATGCGGAGCCCGATCAAAACAACACGTGAAAAAAATCCCTAAACACGATTATGTCTCCGGAAAAAAAGACTGAGAGCTTAGCACGCACGCGGAGGGGTAGACCATCGGGCAGGGATTTTGGCTTGGGACAAGGAGGACTTGGGTTCAAACACGGGTGAAGCACCGTCGGACGCTGCGACCTCAAAAAATTGAGCTTGCCCGAACTTCGCAGGAATCCGCAGGCGACCCAAGGAATGGAACTGTCCACTCCATACCTGGATACAAATGACCTACTCGCGTCTCTGAGGTCTGAGCACCGTTCGGGACTAATTCTACCCTCACCTGAATAGAACTGATCAATGATCATTCAACAGATCTGCAGTTGAACCACTCAATGGAGAATGGAAAATTGAACCACTCAATGGAGTGTGACAAGGGAAAAATTGTCATTCTTCTATCGGTAAACTGTTTGATCCAAGAAGCCCAATGCAAGGTGATTTAGACAGTGTTGGAATCTCTCAGCTAATAAAGCAAATTCACATTCTACAAGAACTTTCAGCATCAAAATATCTTGAACCATACCCTGGGATCTTATCTTTAGAGATCTAGTAGGTAGTTCTTGTAGAGAAGGCAAAGATGTTGAAGTGATTGCCATGCTTCTCTCCCTGAAATCAGAGTATGGGCATTTTTTGGAAGCTGCAGTAAAAGCTTTATTGATTCCAGTCAGTAATGTTGATAGTGAAAGGTCAATTTCAATATATTGCAATATAATGCCTGACAGGAGAACAGCTCTGACCCCCAGTAATATGAAAGTCATGGTACATATCTCCGTCTATCTCAGACTGATTTGTAGATTACGTACATAGGCTAGACCCTACTCATCAAAAGGGCATGATAAATGTTTTCCAAACATTCATACTTTGATTATGCGTTCTCATCAGATGTAAAAATAAAAGATCATGTTTCACAGCAAATATGTTATCAATGATCGTTTAGCTTTTATTGCTGAAATTTGGAAATAAAATTTAGGGAAATTATTGATGAAATGAAATAAAAATAGCAAAAAATATACCGAAATAACTTTTTTTACATGACCAAATCAGGAAAACATTTTCACCAAAAACAGGTGCCTCTACTGTCATTTCATGAGAAAGATACCGAATTCTGAAAAAACCTATCGCTTAAATGACAAGTAGGCTTTCCCTCCATAGATCGCGGTTGCCAAGCGCGGTAACGGTGATTTTTCAAGGGTGTTCTCATCACTTCCTAGGGCAGTGGGGAGAGTACTAAAAGCGCATTACCCCTCATATCGGAGGGGAAACCAATTGGAGGACTTCTTGGCGCCATTCCTTAACAGTAGGCCGTACCCGATTACTTGTACAAGGAGTTTCTCTCAATCATCATAATCAGCTGCTACCAATCAGGGAAGATTGGTTAGCTTCAGCCCTCCACTTCACTCTCCGTCAACCTCTTCATGCTTATCTAATTCTTCACTTCACTTCCCTCGTAATTTTCCTGACCTGGGCCTTCCTCTGTAACTCCTCCCATTCATTATCTGCATCCAAAATTGTAATCGAATGAGCTGATGTGTCACAAAATGCGTCCATTAATTTTGTCACGAACAGATGGTAAAGACGATGAGCAAGCATCGTATTTCAACTAGATGAGAATATTGCCATCGCTAAGAGGAAAAAGAGACGAGAAGTACAAGCACAGGAGATGAAGGTAAATAGGAAACCAGATCATCTCAAGAATTAATCCTATGAGAGCGTAAGAGTAAGGACTACAGTAAAGATAAGTAGATGAATCATTTTACAATTAGTTGACGACAGCGAGAGACTTAACACTATGACAGTACCAAACGTAAAACGACAATCTCACATACATGCATCAGAAGTATCGTGGAAAACAGGAGGGTAAGGTGCAGCGACACTCAAGGCACCGACATGCGGCTATTAAATCAATCCGAAAGTAAAACACAGTATTCAGGCGTGCTTTCTCGGCGGTCTCTTTTTCTGTCCTTCTCCACATAAACATGTATCTTTTTAGCCCAATCCAAACACATTCTATTCTAGGAGAAGACTATGCTGATTTACAGACCACCTGAATACATGTTACGAGGACAGCTGAAGCTGAAACGGCGCTTGCATCTTCAGCTAAAAGCGAAGGATATTTGCTACATGGACTCTCGTAGCGGAATTCACCAATCATGACAAAATTATCCTTATACCAAAAAAGTGGTTGAAAATTGATTATAATAAGAAAATAAATCCTCAATTTTTATTTATATTAACGTATTATTATAGTAATCTAAATTTCTAATTGTTAACATTTGTCTCCAATCCGTTTTAAGCATATTACCAAAGCTTATTAAGATTTTACCGAAGCACAAAAGCTCTTCACTTCCGTATTTCAGAGAATTCGGCGAATATCGCAGAAAAAACTGCCGATAACACACTTCCTGGCCCTCAGCTAACGTTCTGGATTACATACAACTTAAGTCTTTCCCAACATGGGCGGCATTTTCAACAAAAATCCCTACTCCAGGAACAATCTGGCACACACGTGAACGTCAGAAAAGAATACAAGCGGTAATGAGGGATCAATCACAAAGGCGTCCGCGGAAAAACGGAAATATAACCGTCATTCGGAGAATAACGAGGGACGAAGAAATAGATAGGGTAAAGGGAGAACGGATATTACTTCAGAAAGTTCGAAGAAGGCATGAAAAATTAAAGGAGAGGGAGACGATGGGAAGAGACGATCGCTGAAGGCCGGAATTGAGAAATGATAATACATAAACAGCGGCTTCTGCGTACGTATTCCTACCAATGGAGTAAGTGGCCGTTCCGCGATTTCTAAGCGCCGTTAAGAAGTCTGTCTCAAGGAGGAATTCATCGTTTCGCAAAAAAATACATTCGCCGAAGCACGAAAGGGAAGAATTGAGCATCGCTTGCTCAACACCCAAGCCGAGTTGAAAACCGTTTCCGAATCGTTGAATCACTAAGGAATCGTAGCATCAAGGAATATAAATTGCTTTTGTTCAGATGTTATCGACACCCTTACCACTTTCGGTGTCCAAATTTTTTAACACGAGAACACCGCAAAACACTTTTTTGTGCTAGAAATCTAGATGAGAGATGCAGGGTAGATTTGGAAGCTGAACATAAAGATAAAGACAAACATTCAGCGGAGTGGACAAGGACGAAATGTTATGAGCAGAGTTGGGCAACAATGAAAGGCGAAATCAATTTATATTGTATTAAGTGTACAAAAAAACTAAAATAAATAGTGATAAACAAAATTGACAGATAGTCACTAACAAGACGAGTCGAAGGATATGATTGAATACCAACAATTTAAATTTCTGTGAACAACAAATATGTATCATATACTTGTTGGCACGTCATATAAGAAGAAGTACAACGGACATCAAGCGGAGAATAGCCCAAGCTAAAAAGGCGTTCATGGGAAAAAGACAACTTCTGGGCTCAAAAAGATAAGACCACAAACCGGGAACAGTATGTGAAAACATTCGTGTGGAGCGTGGTACTCTACGAATCGGAAGCATGGACCATTGGAAAAGAAAAGCTGACCAGAAAAGAATAGAAGCCTTAAAAACCACGTGCTGGAGGAGGATGCCAAAGATATATGGACGGATAAAATAAGAAATGATCAAGTACACAGAAGAGGAAAGGACCATATAGAACACGATAGAGAGAAGAAGAACAAGTTGGATTGGACACACCCTGAGACACAATGAGTTCGTGAAGAACATAATTGAAGGCAAAATAGAGGGAAAGGTCCCCGGAGGAAGATCCAGGAATATAAAGGATGGTTCATGGGCCAAATATAAAGGAAAGTAGATAGGAAGATATATCAGGAGGTAAGGGAACTAGCATTAGATGGGAAAGACTGCAGTCAACCAATCTTAGGATTGCACATCCAATGGGAGACGTCAAATACACATTTCTTGTAAGCTTATCCGCGGTTCTAATGCCAGCAAATACGAGAAGGAAGATGGAATATACCAAGCGTTTCAGCAATAATTTCTACATCCATATTCCAATCTGTATCGTCGATTCCACAGATATATAACGCAAGAGCATTTTAACCAAGTGGATAGCACATACCAACTCGGGTAACCTTCACCAGTCGGGACATGAATGGATAAAGAGGAGGGGAAACGCAAGGCCATCAATAAAAACATTCCGCCAATTAGTCATAAACGACACTCCGAACCAAAATACCGCGAATTCTCTGAAAGGCAGCTCCAAACCAGACACACTACAAGTCAGCATCTCCGGGGGTTTGACATACCTTTATATAGGAATCACTAAGTATCGAGTAAAAACATGCCAACTGTTATGAAATTCATACAATTGTTTACTATCCTAAAATTGTAATTTCCTTGTTTTGTTTACAGTCAAAAGTAATATTAAATGTTTTCTGTACATTCTGCACTAGTTACAGATTGTCTTGTCATTGGAAAAAAACTACTAATACCATTATAAATTATCTGCAGAACTTCCGCTTTTTCCATTCAGCGTTTCGAGTCCTGTGTTGAGGGCTTCCTCGGGAAAAATGAGCGCTGCGGTAGGCTATTCACTTGTTAAGTCTATGGTGTCGGCCGTTATAAGACCGTCTCCTTCAAATTTATACTCTCGACCGACATTTTTCCTGAGAGATTGTCGTACCTTTTGATTAACAGAAATTTAAATAAAAAGATCAACACAAAAAATGAGATGACATTTTTTTTCAACGCTACTTCCTATGCCAAAGATACACTAGGCTCTTCCTAAGTCCGCGGATCAATATAAGGAATCACTCACATAGGAGGACACATTCTTCTATGTTGTAGATGACAAGCAACGAAAAAATACTACGCAAGTCGAGGAGCGTGCGGGGTCGACGGAGTGTAGGTGGGATGGGGGGAGGAGGACGGACGCAACAGGACTGTTACCCAAATCAAATCGCATTTCACGAGGGAATCTAATTCACCACCATTTCTCGGGAGCACATTCGATTTGCGAGAGTGACGTCCCGAATTGTGAGGGGGAGAGGAATGGGAAAACAAAAACAAAGAGCTTCGGTCGCCCACGCAATCAATTCGCGGACACGTGACCAAGCAGGTTAGGAGGGAAGGGGGGCGTCAGCCTTCAGTGTTCACGGCATCAAGGCGAGAGTTTCCGCGGACGCAATCCCCACATCGGACAGGAGAGTTTTTTTAATCAGGAGACAACCACAGAACAAAAAAAAATGTTTCTTCTGGAAAAAAAGCTTGCAACCGTAAAACTACGTAATCTGCGTCGGGGACAAGAATACATGAATTGAATATGGACCCTGTGCAATGAATTTTATTGAAAGGCTATAGAAGTAACTGCAGATTAGAACTTCAAAAATTCCTTGAAACGCCAACCCATAACAGCTCTGCGCCAAAGTCGTGATCTCCCTCTCTCTCTCTGCAGTTGTCAATCCATCAGGATTGGTTGGCGACAGCCATCCACCTCTCTCTATCCTCTGCCATCTTCATTTCTGCCATCCACCTCTCTATCCTCTGCCTCTTCATTTCGGAAAATCGTCCGCATTCCATGTTCTCCATTATCTGCCTCCAATACTCCACTCTTGGTCTTCCTCTATACCGTTTGCCCTCTATCATCCCTTCTAAAATTATATTTTCCAAACCCTCATGTCGCAGTACATGACCAATAAATTTGTCCCGTCTTCTTTTTAATGTTTTCCATAGGTTCCGCTTTTCTTTCACTTTTCTTAATACCTCTTCATTCGTTACACGCTCTTTCCTACTTATTTTACACATCCTTCGATAGCACCACATCTCAAAAGCCTCTAGTATTTTCTTCTCCTCTTGCCCCACAGTCCATGTCTCGCTGCCATACAGCAAACCCCTACACACAAAGGTCTATCACCTTTTTCTTTAGCGAGCTTTTGATGGAGTTGGAAGTGAAAATTTTTCTTTTACCGTTGAAAGCGATCTTTGCTCGAAGTATTCTGCATCGTATTTATTTTGAGCTCCTTCCATCAGAAGTAATTTTGCTTCTTAAGTAATCAAATTCTCTCACTTGTAAGTTCTCCATTCAACATAATCCTCGCATTCTTATCTCCTGCTCAGTCAAGATCGTAGTCATGAAAATTCTATAAAATGCATAGCGCCGACACTCAAGGTCTCCTATCAGTTACGGTGCGAAAATTATTTGATATCGAAAATATTTACTGATGACATATATCAACCATGCGCCAACGGCCACGCTAGCAGTCCGTAATTAGATTTTACAAACGCTACCCCGAAGGAGTTAGATTAATGATTCAATTCACAGGGCGAATATATACCATCGCAAAGTGAAGCGAGTCGGATTGTGCACACCCACGCCGAGGCTGAAATTTGCAGAAGGGGGAAGAATTTTCCACAGTATACTGCCCCCCACCGGTCTTTTGCCGTGTTTTGATTTGATTCATAACGACTCACATTCAGCAAGTGAACGGCATCGTTCCGAAATCAATTTCATTTTAAAGGCAAATAAATCCTCACTTCAACAATATGCAATATGTCCCACACATACATACTCAGTGTTAATGTTGAACGCATCAAAGTCAAGGTCGATAGCATTTTGACATCCAGAGTGGGGCCAGGTTTCAGGTAAAATTAGCGTACACAGCTAGAAGACGGAACCCCTTTGCTGTCTTGATTCTAACTGAGACCTAGGGTAAAATAAATGGTTGAAGGCATAACTTTTTGGAAGGTTACCGCAGATATGACGAAAAAGAAAATCTCTTATCTTAATAAATTACACGCTAAAAATTTCATTACCGACCCAGGTTTCGATTGCCTTGCAATCATTTTCAAAATTAGCTTTGAAGATGATTGCAAGACAATCGAAACCTTTGAAAGATACCTTTGAAAATGATTACAAGGCAATCGAAACCTAAGTCGGTAATAAAATTTTAAGTGTGGAATTTACCAAGAGATTTTTCTTTTTCGTCATGTCTGAGACCTAGGGATATGGATAGTAAAGCGGAATATCTTTTATTAATGTGTACGTTATCGACGGGAGAGCCTATACACTTCAGTTTTCTTGAAGATAAAATGTAAAACCAGAGAATATATAAGGACCAACTATAGTAGATATTATTGTTTAGTGCCTACAGTTAGAAACTTACACTATTTTATACCATTAGAATATATCAGTGTTGTTCAATTTCATTCGTTACTGTTAAACGCTAGCGCAGGAGAGAACAACAGTTTAATGAAAACAACGTAAATGATGGGGATCGGGTTGGTGTGGTGGCTAGAGTACTGGCTAACCACACAGGCGGCCAGGGTTCAAATCCCTGCAGAGGAGAATGTTTTTCAGAAGAAACCCGATCTCTACTTGAGTGTCTCGTGGAGGGCACTTCAAGTGCAGAACAATGTCTGTCGGATGAGACGTTAATCCGTGGTCCCCTTGGCGCCTTTCGTTAAGAGCAGGCTAATGCCGACGCCGGGTTTCTATCCACCCTTCCTCCCTTACCTGTCCTCTAGGGCGCAAATGAACTGTCGTTCGCCTCCCCAAAAAATCCAAATCAAATTTAATGATAAGACTGGCTTAGTAATACTACATTAATTTATTTAAAGACGACCCAGATTTCGACGTGGCACGTCATCATCAGGTGAAATGTCAATGATATGATTGACTTGATTAATATACAAAAATTCATTCGAAGACGCCGATGCTAAGTAAATTCCACCGAGTAACGCCTCAGAAGACGGAGTTTAATGAAAACTCTGCAAAGTAGAACTTACTGAACACAGGCAAAATCGCCTCTAGAAACATAATACAAAAAAACAATCAAAAGAAAACGGCATCGGAAGAGAAAAATTATGGGAGGAGCTATGGATGAGGACCGAGTATGATTCATGTACGAACATCAGGAAAACTACGATCGAAGCCAAAATGAAGATTTAAGAAGGAATAGAACGGTGCGCAAATAAGGGATTGACAATGAAAACTGCAGCGACAGAATCTTTAAATTTAATATTGCCCATGGTGATGAATGATACATTAGGAAGCGGTTTACACCTTCGCGCTTCTAGTACCTGTATCATACGAAGTGAGAATTCCCATAACTTTCTATTCACATGGAGGAAAGAAGATTGGAGAGACAGTACAATTGACTTGCATATTCTCTGGCGTATCTCTTGGTCTCATTTCCTTATCGGACTTACTACTTCGAACTAATAAAAGATCGTAGGCTTTCCCGGCGAATACTATAGATAAATATTTCTCGGGTTTGGCACCGGGTAAGGCCGGGTAAGGCCAACAGCCTTACCCGGTGCCAAACCCGAGAAATATTTATCTACTTCGAACTAATGGAGGTACAAATCAGGCAAATTTTATTTTGAGGGAATTACAGTAAGTCTTAGGAATGCGTCGTTTCAATTTACGTCTGATTCGATATTACATACATCCACACTGACAAGGTCCTCCGGAAAATTTTTCCTTATTCAACGCTAATAAAATAGAGCGTACGTGCATATCCTCGCGTTTGTTGATGATTGAGACAAAATCATCCCATATGAAATAGCTATTTTTTTCTAGATGAAGGCAAAAAACGAATTTTTAAAATGAGGGAGAATTTAAAACACTTAGTAATATTCCACAAAGATTTATTTTCCCAACCGGTTTCAACGCTGACGCGTCATTTTCAAGGGTACAATTCCCTTGAAAATGACGCGTCAGCGTTGAAACCGGTTGGGAAAATAAATCTTTGTGGAATATTACTAAGTGTTTTAAATTCTCCCACGATATGTTATTCCACCAAGCACAGCCGTCAACCGTTGAAAAGAATTTTTAAAAATTAACGCCTTGATTTATCTTGGAATTAAAGTGGTCACAATAATCTGGATTCATTTTACTTCGTTTCGACTTACCTCGCTCTTCTTCAACACGCATCCCGACGTAAATCAAGGACTTGCAGTACTGCGGATATTATGCGGATATTACGAGGGAGCTGGGGATGAATTTTTAAACTCAATTGAAGCATTCGTGGCGTACAAATGTCTCCATTTTTATAATTCACGTCGGTTCATGTAGGAAAAATCAAACCATAAAATCTTTCAAAACCAAACCCTCCCTCCCATCTTCTTCGCAAGAATATTTTCATTAAAAAAGGCTGGCACCTTGCTAAAAACGTAAAATTAAACTGAACCTTCGACCAATCCCACGGTTTCTTCCACCGTTGAGGGAATAAAGAAGCCCATCTCAGGGCGGGTTCTCATCTCCTACACGCGTTACCTCCTTGCCCTGCACTATAATTGGAATGAAAGGAATACAGGCTCCGAATTCGTTAGCGCCACGACTATTAAAGGATGGTCCTAGTAGCTAATGGGGGATATTTAATTAAGGACAAAAACCTCGACCCCATAAGCTATAAATCGTTCAGCCACGCTCAAGGGGAAGCTGCTGAGGGGGGTAAGGATCGGAAATGAAATTTTCGCCAGCAAGAGGCGAACGAGATCTAGGTAAAAGGGCGCACACCTTTTCGCAAGATTAGAAGGTCACATCAACGCCGTACGCTAAAAGCATTAGGGTTATTCCACGTCAATTCGAACACCTAGTTGCCCTTCACATCTCGAATTTAGATCAGAATTTCATTTCAATACGCATTCCGCATTACTACTTTGCTGATCACGCCAAATTGTATGGTAAAATATCCATCCGTTGCCTAGTTACATGAAAATTTAGCTTTTCGTACACTTGTGTTTGGTTTGTCTTCAATATCTCCAGACAAAAATAATTACGTCAAAGCGTAAATGCTCACTTGAAAAAGAAAGTAACGGGAAATAATACTGCGACGTCTTTAATTCAAGAGCTAGCATATTTGTGCATGAATTTTTAATTGGAAAACTTCAAACGCGTTTCCCTCAAAACACGTATCCCCACGATTTTGCTAATGTTTTTATATTCTGTAGCTACATATCTTGGCACTGTAATATGAAAAAGTTGCAATGGTAATTTTCCTTTATGAAAGGAATTAATCTCTATGTTTCCCGATGCACACTTATTAAGTCCCAGTTTCGTGGAATCCGAAACGAGGGGAGGGTGTTTTGATATCGAGATAAATGGCCTTTTCTGTCTTATTTTAGTCGTTTTGATATGGAATTACCCATAACAAAAAATAAATCGGATGAATTTTCATAAGTGCATAATCAAACATATCGAACGCTTCAATAGGATTCACGAGAATAAGAACCAACAACATCTAAATGACGGAGCTTCCGGATCCTGGACATAAAAATACCTCCAAGAGCTCGAAAGAGACTTCACTGCTATTGGTTTCACATCGTAGAAGTTTTCACGGTCAGTCACCAAAGAATGAAATTCATCATGAAAAAAAATCCTCTGACTTAACCATGATTCGAACCCGGGCGTTTCAATTGCCAGTCAGGTGGCCGAAATTCACTTTGATGGAGTATGGGTTTGTGGTGTGACAAGATAACACATCTAAACAGCAATTACGAGACACGGATTCAATTCCCGGTCAAGTAAGATGATCATTACGTAGCGAATTTACTTCCCCGGGGTACATGCACCCGTAAATGGATTGCGCAAAGTATTTCATTTTAATATTGACAACTAATTTCGAAAGCAGCATTTATGTTCAGCAGTAAACCATTTTTAACTTATCGCTGAACTATAGAATGAAAAATCCATCAGGTTCATCGGAGATATCAAAGCTCCATAATCTCGATGCGTGCAAAAAGATACGGTAATTCAATTTAAAACTTTCAGCGTACCATTCTGACAAATAAAGATGAACTCATCTCAGTCTTTCTTTCCGTCGCGGAACAATAAGAGGTAACTAACATTAAATACATGCATTATCATTTAAAATGGCAAGTACTACAAAGGTCCGGTTTCAGAATCCTCGGTTACAGAGTTTACCGCTAAGAACATCGATGCATCAACGCACTCCCATCGATAATGCTCATGTAAACAAATCGGTAGTGAGATGCAATCTATGCACAAAACCGTAGTGTACTCTGCATCAATTACACGGCTGGTTTAAGTCTTGCGGTCAACGCTTACCAGGCACTACAACACCTTACGCCTTACCTACCACGCCTTAGAAAACGATGAACTTCTACATCTACTTACACCTGCATAATACCCTGCAAGACACCTCAAGGGTGTGTGGCAGATGGAGGCAACCTCTAATTCAATCGGGGTTTTTAATCAATCTTTTTCGGAGACACTAAAATTATTTCCGTGGGTAACCGTAATAAAAAGTAATCCTCCGAAAAATAATTTAGTCAAAAGTAACATTTTGTCAACATTTTTAAAAGGCAAAGTTCAGCATTTTCACCTGAGAAGCAGATGCCGACACACTGGCTGTTGGCTGTAAGAGGGTAAAGCTGGTCATCTTCAGCCCGAAGTGAAAGTCACGGAAGGGTGACTGTCCAGCAGGGAGAAGGGGAAGGCTCAATGAATGAATCGTTGGAAGTGACTATTGCCTGGGTGGGGAAATTACCGACGAAGGTAATGAAGCGTTGTCAAAAGTTGGGAGATCAGCTTCTTCGCTCCAAGAGTTTGGGGTCGCCCCTTACGAACACATCTTGCCAATACCAATCTCAGGAGCAATCTTGAACCTTGAACTTTCAGTGTGAATTTTCACTCGCTTTTATTGGTGATTATACTTCAACTCTCATCGAACAGATCGATGTTCGTGGTTTAAACTGCGATTTTATGTAATTTGAACAATGGCACTTACTCTGATGATTTGCAGGTAGTACAACAATTGGGTGTAAGCAGACATCGTAGTTTTTACCAAAGTAGCTGAGCTCTTTTTCGTTACAGAATGATTAAAGATGCTAATTGTACGCGGATAAGGTTGAGAAGTACTGTTAACCGTTAAGGATTTATAAAAGGAATAGGAAATGAGAAAATTATGAGCGATACAATTTTTCTCTCGCGAGACCTCACTTGGAGTATGCCGCTAGTATGGTACGAAGTAGTGATAGTTTCAGAAAAAGATCGAATACAGCGGAGAAGCAGCAATATGTGTTAGAAGTAGTTACGATAAACTTAGCAGTGTCACTAAATTGTTGAAAGAATAAGGGAGGGAACTTCAAGATGATCGAAGGGAAAAATATAGAATAGAGGTTCAATCTTTCACGCAAGTTTAGGGCAAACTATTCTTTCCCGATGATGATAAATATAAAGTTTGTGACATCTACAATCTATTTAAAAGCTATCGACCGGTTTCGGCTGTCAAGCCATCTTCAGATTACGTTTTACTTTTTTTACTTGTAAATAAGTTGTGGAAATCACAAACTTATCTTGATCATTATGATGTCCTTTCACCAAGTGAAAGCTTCCCTTTTCGATATTGTCCTTTCCCGGTTTGATGATAGACTAATTTTCTTCAGGGCGTAATTAATGCAGAAGTAGCACTCTACGAAGATGCGGCACGAGATGATACGCCATGATTTACGTCGAATGTCACTCCGAAGTAGATCATAAAATTGGCAAACTGCTAAAGGACCAGGTGGAAGAATTTACTTATTAGAAGAAGTAATTTTCGATTGACGAGTACTACAACCTCACAATTGAACCCCTTTTCATTCCTTATTAAAAAAGTAGACAAGAGATGGTAGCATAACGATGCACTCTGTGACAATATTAAATGTTTTTACCATGCAAATAACTTTAAATTTTTTGTGCTTTTTATATATACACAAATTACATCAACACCACGTTACTTGACTTAGTTTTGAAAGAAAATGCTGAACAGAGGAAAACAAAGCGATAAAGATATGGGTAAAAATAACCGGGAAATTAAAAAAAAAAAATATAAGTTTAATGAGGTCGGCCTTAAGGCCACGAGGTAGAGACCGCTCAAGCCCCTATCGTGTCTCCCTAACATTTCCTACCACAGGAAACCCTTGGCAGGGCATTTCCGAAAACTAAACCTCGGCGCACACTGTACCTTTGCACAATAAGACGGCGCAACAAACAATTATGCTTTCCATATCCCCATCATCATTCAATTGTTTTGGGAAACCCCTCCATTCACCGAGCGCGATTCACTCAGAGCGCACTTACGGCTGATTGCGTACTGTTGGTTTGATGGAAAAAAGGAAAAATGTGCTTTACCTAGGGTAACACGGATTCTCACAATACCCACCAAACACCTACTGTAAAAAATAATTTTAAAGGAGACGAAATGCGAATTCTACCAATACATGAGTAGTATGCAAAATTGGGCAAGTTTCTCCGTCAGTTCACTCTAAGCAACTCTTCCGCAGGAGAACTAAAAAGAATCATTCAGATTAATAAATTTGGAGTAAGTTGAAAATGATTCTATTCTACCCCCAATTGAATGACTCCGAAGCAGATGAAGCATATAAAATGCACTTATAATGATCATATTTTAGTTTTCTAAACCAATCCAGAGAATTTTACCATTTTAATACACCAATCAAGGCACTCAGAGACCTGTGACGCTTATTCCTGGATTTCACTTCGGGGAGGTATGTATCGATTTTTCCCAGTGTCAGGGCCTTCCTCTAGCGATTTATTTTATCACATACGAAAATAAACTACTAAGAAAAAACAACACTTCTACACTTCATTTGTTCTTCAATATCTCTGCATTTCGCTTCCCAAAGCTCTACTCGCGCGGATCAGAGGATCACGATCATTTTGAAGTTTAAGCGGCTTAGAAAGCATTTCATGTGTTCATAAGACCTCGTTGACCTAAATAGTATTGATCACTCCACGAGAAGAGATGGAAACATAGAACTATATACCTACTCAATACCATCAGAGTTAACACCCAAATACTGAAAGCACTTGTTGCTACCGGCCAAAACAACCGGAATAAACACGTAAGCTGTGACTTAGGGAAAAAATATTTTTAAAACAGCGATAACTAAACCGGGAATTACGACAGAAATGTATTTATTCCACGAATATAATCGATTCTTCAACGATCAAGCGAGCTAAGTCAGAAGGGAATTAATTTAGCGAATTTAAGAAAAACAGAAAGACATCGAGCCCGGCTGTTACCTTTAGCCTCAGCTAGGTCAATCAAGCCTGTACCTGGGAGCAAGAGCGTTTTGAGTTTATATCGGGGGTAAATTGAAAAAAGGCTGAAATTCGAATACCCCATGATGTAAAATGAATTTATTAATGACAATAATCCGACGGGTAAAGGAGGGTTTTATACACAGAGAAACTACACCTGATTTTTACAGGTGTCAGGCCTTAACTTCCGCAATGCTCCAGTAATGAACGAAGCAATCTCCGAGAATACTATCTGTGAACGTAAATATTCAAAATAATTTTACGTACAAATAACAAATTTCTTCTATTCTCCTTCTATCCATCTAATACAAAATATTCTTAAAGCCTAATCAGCTTTTCTTTCCTCCTATAACTAAAGACTCGTCAATTGAAGTCAAAGATCGAAGATTTTGTAAGGGAAATTAACACCTACGACATTGGTAAACCCCATGTCTTCACTATATTTAACTTGATATCGGAAACAAGGGTAGGTATAAGTTTTTTTAGATAACGTACGACAAATACGTACATTCTTTTTCTACAATCATTGCACAGAAGAACCACCAAATTCCAAACAGTAACATAAAAATCATAGAAAATACATACTTCAACCAAATAAAATAGGTCGTATGGCAGAATACGTACAATTTAATCTCGTCGGTTAAAGTTGCGTGGTAAAACTGCGAAATGCAAAATATATGAGATAAAATGGCCGAAAATTCTATGAGAAATAAAATACAAAAGCCTTTGCACAAAAATGTGCTGAAATCTCTAGATCAATTTATAACATTTGAATTTTTCACTGAGGGAAGGAATTAATGAGCACAACGACTTTATGGGTAACCGTACTCGAAGGCGTTATTGCTTCGATTTATGTTTCACTGAAAATCAATCGGAAAATTAATTAGACAAATCGTTAATCAACCAAAAGCAAATGATGGTATGGGCACAATAATGAGGAATAAAAAAATGGACGGAAAAATTTTTGTTATTTCTCATTTATAAGAGCAAGTGCCAGCATATCATAAATACAATCAATTTGGAGATACACCCAATTTATACTTCAAAATTTCTCACATTACGGGGAGGATAAAACGAGGGAATAAGAGAAAAAATTTTCATCGGCATAAATACCGTAAAATAAATAAATAAATAAATAAATATATATATATATATATATATATATATATATATATATATATATATATATATATATAATATTTTTGTGTGTATAAATGTTGTTTACAATTATCAATGAAAAAAACAATTAAGGACATCCAGGAAATCCAAATTTCCGTGCCATCAAATCAAAAAACACATTTATTTCCGACGGCTGAATTACTGAACCTGAACCTGACAAAAATAATTTTCAATTTTTTTAGTTAAAAAGTACCATAAAATATAAAAATTGATGCCAGTATATTCTTGAATTACAATTAATTAATTTTGCTCAAATAATATGAGTGACATTTTCTACAAACTTTCATTGTATATCCACGGGTGATTTTGATAGAGTAAAGAAGGGACAGTGTTGTCTCATGTAACCGAGGTGAAAAATTATTAATAGCCGTATTATAACGTCCGCCGCCGATAGTAACCAGGTCGCAATTAGTTTTCCAATTAGCGAAGTAAATAATGGGTTTTAAAATTAGGATAAGAACACACTTTAATTTTCCACAATATTTTAATACCGGTACCTGACCGCTTCCGATGTTTTGAAACAATGAAACTCATATGGCGCCAATAAAACAGTGTGGAAATTTACTATTGTGCCCAGGTATTCTCTATCCCCATTATGAGCAACCTTTACGAGACAATGCCGTCACCTACGCTTGACTCCATCATAAGCTATAGGCTGGCCCACATTCCCTCTCCCATTGGTCAAGCCGATGCCCCTGAGGTCACAATTTTTGCCAAAAAAAACTGACTATGGAATTGAGCAGTGTCGCGGCATATTCTAAACAAACTTCAATTTTCAACAACACAAGCTATATTTCCAAACATTGCATTTAACAAATGATGTGGTACAAAGTCACTCGCACGGGTGCATATACACCAAGGTAGAAATTCGCTATGAAAAAATCATTTGAGCTACAACGTAAACTTGAGGCCTGAACATCTAGTTCGCATAAACCCCCCTCGAAATTCGCCTCGAAGGAAGATGGCTTGGTGGTGTAACTGGCTAACACACCTGACCGGCAATTGGGAGATCCGGGTTCGTATCCCGGTCAAGTCAAATGATTTTTTTCATAACAAACTTCAACACAAGCTATGACAAACCAATCCGAAAATCAAATTCTTGAAATAACGCAACAGTTCATTTAAATTCAGAAGAATATGCATCGAAATCATCTACTAGCTTAAACATTGGAAATTTCGTTGGAGGGACATCGGCTTCTGGCTGGTGCGTCACCGCAAGCCTTTGATGGCATTACTATCCGACCCAAAAGGGGTCTGCCCCCCATCACCTGTGCTCAACAAATGGATTCGGAAGACCTTGAGGGGATAGGACTGATGCGGTCGGTGACCACGGTGCTCGCTCCCCAAGCGCCGAACCCTCAATCAGGGCGGCGGTAGCGGAATATTTTCTTTTTTGATAGCGATGCGAGCCTCTTCCCCATTTGCGTGCCAACCACAGTGGATAGAGGGTGGGCGAGGCTCAAGCGAAGTGCTCAATTTTGTCGGATGGAAGGCTAAACCGAAGATTCCCCTTTCGCCGAAGAGCGAGAGGGCGCTGGTTTCTGCCACGGGACCAATCCCCTTGCACCATCATCCCCGAATACACCTACGTCGAACACTTATTACCACGATAGCCACAACGCAAGGGCACGTGGCGGGCAGTGGCGAAGCTATGGGTAGCGGGGGCTTGAGGGGGAGAGCAGCCCTCCCGGGAGGATCGCATTCTGGGACGGCAATATTAAGCCAATGTCAAAATTATAACACGGCAATTGACTCGAATTTAACCCTCTATGGACGAGCGAGTCGACTTTGTTACGTTCAAAATCATTGAAATATTTGCCTTCTAAGAGGCTTTTCCATTTAGTTGCTGCGCTAGACAGAATTGTAACGCTTTGGATTAAGTGTGTAGAAAGTTGCGTCTCTTTCGGCGGTTTGTCAAACAATTTGAACTGATGAATGTGTGACGCTATTCACTGACCAGGCAGGTGGAGTTCTGAAATAAATTGTTTCGGCTGTCATGTGAAGAAAAAATTAAGAACATTAAATAAAGTGTAAGAGAGAGAGACTCGGTAATTTTCCTTCCACACCTATTCCATCGTGTGTTGCAGTTTTGCCACCCCCCTTACATTCCACCTGCTTCCGGAGAGCTCTCTCGCCTCAGCCAACACCTAGAGTCAGCACGGACTATGTACCGTCGCATGATCGAACATCGAGAGCTCTCTCGCCTCATCCAACACCTAGAGTCAGCACGGACTATGTACCGTCGCATGATCGAACATGCGGCGTTTACGAGCCAATAAGGTGGCCAGGTAAAGTCACGAGGTGACGCTAAGGTGTACAAGTGGAAGGAGACGGCGTTGCTGCGTGGTCAGTTGGCCGCGAGATGTAACGGAGTCAACACAATAAAGGTCTGGTCTCTACCTCGCTCTTGTTCTGTTCCCTGTACTCCCTCTGACGGACCCCAAATCCCTTCGCGGGTTAACAAAAGGTACGTTATGAAGGTAATGTTGAAGTATACCTTGTGTAAATATTATTATGTTGAGAATAATTTATAATTAAATACATGCAATATAAATACGTCACATTTCAAAATAAATGTTAACATCAAATAAATTAAAATTTTTTTGAATACTTAAATAGCACTTTAAAAAAACTAATATGGTAGCAGCATTTTCTTCATACTGTTTTATAAAACTGTCCATAGAGGGTTAACGCGATTCAAGTTCATCGAAGCAAAAAATCTGTTATTCATAAAGCTAAAAATATTATCTCGATTTTTGTCTGAATGCCTCCGGGAAACGCTTGCAACGATATGAAAATAATTCGATATAAATACCAGAGTAAACCCCCGTCAAGCATGACTGAGTTTGATTTAATGTATAGAAAGATACCTATCATTTCCTTATACATATATTTTATAATTTGCAACATTTGTCGGTTTCATAATTTGTAATTCTTCGACATCAATGTTTTAGAAATTCAAACATGGCGGGTGAATTTTTTTCTTCAATCAATGTTTTAGTACTGAAAAATACCAAAATTCCCTAAAGTAGAAATCGTAATCATAACATTCGAATTTCCTGTTTTGACATATTCTATACTACTCAAATTTGCTGCAACCTTGCGAAAGCCTAATACATGATGACCCGAATTTTCCATGATTCAGTTAAGGTAGTTTGAGCGAAATATCATTTTACCTATAAATCAATGCATTCGGTCTCATTTTAAAGAAAAATGTCTCACCCTTCTAATGACTCTGATAATTCAACCCCTTACCACATTACTTTCGGAGATATTTACCAAAATATACCAGCCCCTTTAAATGGGAAATGGTACGTGTATGCACTCCAGAGAGACATTATTTACGAAACGAGGAATTTCTAACACATAGATGTCCTAAAAAAACTAACAGCTTGTAGTTTGTATGTTTTCTCAACTATATTTGAAAATAAATCATATTATCACCGCAGTAGGTTCTTGGCTATCGCAAAAAAACCTTCTGTTTTTCTGAAAAAAATCTTGCTCGGCCTACCTTAAGAGGAGTCATTTGCGGTTTCAAGTCGGCAGTGAGTATTCAATTCCGAGTTATTTTTATTTCCATGTATGATACCCCGGCACTACAGACCAGGAAACAATATGTGAAAACATTCGTGTGAGGCGTGGCACTCTAAGGATCGAAAGCATGGACCATTGGAAAAGCTGACCAGAAAAGAAATGAAAACTTCGAAACCCAGTGCTGGAGGAGGAAGCTGAGGATAAAATGGACGGACAAAATAAGAAAAGATGAAGTTTACAGAAGAGTAGAAGAGGAAAGGACTATATGCAACATCATGCAGAAAATAAGAACTAGATAGATTGGACACACCCTGAGACACAATGGGTTCGTGAAAAACATAACTGAAGGCAAAATGGAGAGAAAAGTCCCCAGGGGAACACCCAGGAATAAATCTATGGACCAAATAAAGAGGAAAGAAAATTGGAAGAGATACCAGGAGGTACGGGAGCAAGAATTCGATAGGGAAGGGTGGAGGGCTGCAGTTAACAAATCTTAGGACTGCACCATCAATGAATGAATATGATACCCTGTCCATTGCCCTCTCCTGTACCCTATTCCCACCTCTTTCTCGGCTGGGATCCTAACCCCCTACAGCAAAACGCCTCTGTGGCAGTCGCAGGGTAGTATGCCGATGCATATATTATCTTCGCAATGTCTCCGTCGCCAAACAATGTCCTACATAACTTTCTCTACATCATTTTCAATTCCTATTAAAGTAGGTAAGAATATTAAGATACGAGGGAGGGAGGCATATTGTAGGACCGTCCAGGCGGCTCAAACTGTAGGTACGTCTCCGGAGGCAGGCAATGCCTGAGGAGAATGGGAAGCTGCAAGAGGAGATTAATTAGAGGCAAGGTACGAGGCAGGAACGAATAATAAGAGAGTCGAGGGAATGTCGAAAGCTGCGACGGAAGGCAATGGTAGGTAGGCGTAGAGAAAATGGGAGG
Source organism: Ceriagrion tenellum (assembly GCA_963169105.1). Taxonomy (NCBI): domain Eukaryota; kingdom Metazoa; phylum Arthropoda; class Insecta; order Odonata; family Coenagrionidae; genus Ceriagrion; species Ceriagrion tenellum. The sequence goes on along the minus strand of OY720641.1, from coordinate 77,165,112 downwards.
AAAAGGATTGCCATTACGGGCTGAATAATAAGAGGAAAAAAGAATGAAAAGCAGTGAAAATAGGAGTAAAAGGAGGATTTCACAAAGGATTTATAGGTATATATCGGCCAATCAAGGCATTATGGTCATCAAATAAGTCTTGGTTAACTGAAATATATTTCAAACGGAAGTATGCTCTGAAAGTGAAGTGAAATTAAGAAGATTGAGCGAATCCAGGAAACATGTGGTCAATGAAACATCCTATCGTGGTTCGCGATTATAGATACGGGGCAAGTGAAAAAAATGGAAGGGCCATTACACTTCTCCTGTTTTTTCCATTTAGAATACGCTGCCAGTCGATGGAATCGCATGGAGGCAGGCTTAAATCCAGATTTTGAACGTGTGTAGGATTACTTAAAAAAATCAAACTTTCATGCTAAAAACTCACGGTGGCCACAGGAATATTGCATGAAATTGAGTAAATAACAGAGTGTAGGATAAAATAAAAACGAAATCTTATATGGAAAGATTGGCGTTCATCTTTTTTCCAACGACAGCAAAACCCCAGTTCACCACTCTCAATTCGATCGACAGCGCAAGTGTCATAAAGCAGTTAGACAGCCACATTCGGCGTTCTAAAAAAATTTTTTTTTTCAAGAATAATTAAATATCGTTTCCAGGGTCATTAAGACTGGCTAAACAAGTTCTTTGTCATATTAGATAAGTTTAAAATTAGTAATTATAATTATAGTATGTTTAATAAATGTAAAAAATAATAAAAAATTTATAAAGCGCATTACATATTCAAGTATTAGTAAGTAAAAAGTCGGAAGTTAAAGTAAGGTACAAAATGAAGATTTAAAAAAAATTGTATCCTGGCCACGAATCTAGACTATCAGCTTAATGTATATAAAAAAACGAGCCTTACAGAGTTCGAATGTGTGTTCTTCAGCCAAGGGTACAAAGTTCAACTAGCGGCATATAGTCCCCAATCTTTGCGCATCCAGTACCGTGGTGCTTGGGTGGTGAAAATTCACCTACTGGCTTACACCCTTAAGGTGGGCTCGCAGGGTGATGTGCAGAGGTAGACGACGTGTAAGCCGAAAAATATCCTGAACGAGGGCACGTTCTCACGAGACATACATATTGCTTGCACCCCCGGATCCATTCGCCGGCACATCCATTCCCTTAAAGGGGACACGGAGGAATTCCGGGCAGGAGGGGCGAAACGAGCAGCGACGACTCCGGGAGCAAACATACCATCATCGACACAGAGCCCTCAGCATCCGAGTTGGCGAACTACGAGCCCCAACCCAACCTTCATTTCGTCCTCTTTATTCTTTTTTTTAAGTGGCACACACACAAACAACCGAGGGAGAGAGAGAGAGAGACATGGAATATGGAACATGATTCGAGCGCAGTCATTCCCCCGGAGGCCGAAGAGACATTGATCTCCCCTTTTCGACGCCTCCGAGACAACGGAAAAAAGTTATCTATTGACAGAGAGAGGGACGCTTCCAACACGGCTTTTCCGAAGAGGAGGAGGAGCTAGAGAGATAGGAGGGAGGGGGGCAAGTAGTGTCTCTCGCCTGCTCTATATTTAAACTTCCCACTTCGAATGGGATGAAGCGCCCCGGACTCAACGAGGAAAACTTCGAGAAAAATTTCCCTCCCAACCCCAAAAGTCACCTCGCACCCGGGAGACGAGAACCCGAAAAATTTGTCCACGAGCCGAGCCGAGGTTTTTTTTTTTCAAAATACTCGCGGCGTAAAACGCTCCCCAAGTCCATTCCATTAAAAAAAAAAGACAGACAAACGTCGAAATGCAAGAGTCGGCGTTAATGAAGTCGCAAACAATTTGAAGGATTCGATAAAAGCAGGATGAGAGATAAATCGAAGGCACGACTGTGGGAGGAACATAAGGCTTAATGCATTACTATCCCGCAAGTACAATGTCTCCCTTCGGTGTTTATTCATTAGCATACGAATGAGAAGGTGGAAATGTGTCTCTTAATTATTCATAGTTCCCAACAGCCACACGGTGTACGAAACAGCTGAATATACGCGATGTATTCTTCCCCATCGTCACCTCATCTTCATTTTTAAAAAGCAAAGCCCGAGGAAAATTGAGCTGAGTGACTTAAAATTGAATACTTAGGCGAGAGAGGGAAAGAAAAGAGAAACATAAAAGAGAATTTTGATAAGATACACTCCACTCAATCAAGAAAGTATAAATTTCACAAAAAATAGACTTTAATGGGACATACAATTAATAAAATGTTACCAACATACGGGTTCTGCTGAGCAACGTGCGACAATTCTAATTTACATTAGTGACATTAGTTGCAAGACGTATCAGAAGCAGTTAAAAGCAGTAGTGACTTATAAAGGAAACATAATCATCTGACGGAGGTTTTTAGTTAATTGAGAGCCCGAAGCAAGACAAAAAAATCAGTAACTGCAGGATATAAATCATTAAGAACAACACAGTTAACATTTTAACAGATAAAAGAAAAGAAACCGAGAGGTTAGCCGTTCCGCACAATGTACAGAATATAAATACTCTACGTTCCCCCACTCTTTCTCTTAAACTCACACTTCAAAAATGGTAGTTCACGAGCAACGAATGAAAGAAAATATTAAAACAACCGAAATGGCAGACGGCAGAGGCAACGGATGAAGATTACGAACAATCATGGTGAGCATTTTGAAACGCGCACCTTACGAATATAAGCAAGATTTGAATAGAACAGATCGGAATAGCATATTCATATTATATTAGCACGGAAAATTAATGCAGTTACATTAAAATATATAAAAACCATAACTTCATGCACTTTTGACTGCAAATACTGGCCATTTCAAGAATAGAATATCATTTACTGATTCACTTACAACGCACAAAACATTTCCAGGACAAACATGTCAATGCAAATATATCGACGACGCTGACACACAACACGTCGTTCCTAAAACGGGACTGACTGGCGTGGATTCTCCAAGCACTCCTGACAGACTCCACACCGAAAATATCAACTTCTCAGGCGATCCAATAAATAATCCAACCACACTAGACACTTTCAAGCGGACAGGACCTAAAATAGGTGGGGAGGGGGAAACGGCGCCTAGCTGCTTCCGCCCGGAATTTTTAAAATAAAACCAGGATTTATAAATCCGGATTTGGAGTTAAGAGTGCACATAATCTACTTACTCTCTACAAGGGGGAAAACGAGGGGGTGGGGCTTACCCATTCGTTCGACCTCTTCTCTCCGAGAGGGGGCAACGGGAGAAAGACACTAGACAGCCCTAAAAGGAGGAGATTGGACTTCCGCTCTGCAGGGCTCAAGAAATAGAACGCGGGGTTGGAAAATGTACGAGCGGGGGCAAAAATAAATAAAAATAAATGACTGGGGCGAGGCGAGGGTCGCGTGTTATCCCCGAAGCCATTCCACCTCTCTCCCCACCTCTCGAGTTCCGGCAATGGTTTCGAATCGTCCGCCGTTTTGTGCGCAAACATGTCTCGGAAATGCTCGCTTTGCGAAAAAAAATGTAAACAGGGAGACGACCATTTAGGTAAAATATCTATTTCATCGCCTGGGATAAAAAAACGCAAAAACACTGCTCGAAACTCTCGTGCGAAAAAATTCGCGACCTCATAAACTACATCGGCCATGTTTCCATTATTTATCACCACCGAAATATCGATGTACAGTATTCGGCGAGACAACAGAGGCATTTAAATAGTTCATTTCACATAAATGTCGAAGGGAAACAGCAATTTTCCACCATATTTCCACTCAAGGTGATTCATGAAGTGGAGGAAAATGACTACCTTTGAATGAAGGTCGTGAGGAAAAAAAACAAACTTTATTCCTCTTTATTTCAACTTTTTCCACATGTTCAAACGCAACTTATTATTCAATTCCCGCAAAAACGAAAATAAACTCTTACGTCGCGAGCAGTAAAAATAAGCGGCGCTCTAGACGATCGAGCGAGTGTCAAAAATTCGGCTTAATTTCGCAACACGATCGCACAATGTTATTCCAAACGGTGCTCCGCTACAGCCACCAGCAAAAAAAATAATCGCAAAAATCATTGGCTATAAGGCGGCCTTTGGCATTATAAACGTTTAATAATATTCCAACTATGAATGCTAAAATGTGGGGCGAGAAAATATTTACAATTCACCATACGAGTTCTACAGTTCCAGAACATTACTAGTAAAATAGGGGAGGGGAAAACTTCTAAGACCAACAATAATAGCTCTGGACCAATACTCGGTTTATTACTAACAAAGATATAAATACTCTCCAGCTGATAAGTAATTTTAATGGGTACTCAAAATCACACTAGTTTAAGACGAGATGAAGACTGATCACAGCTCTGATGAGGTGATGACATGAGCCAGAATTGAAACGATAGCTCAAGCTCAAAATTTGGAGGGTCTGTGCAAGAGTTGTTGAAGTAGGTCAGTTACTAGGTCAGCAATTTTTCGAAAATGGACATCACGCTACAAATAAGTCCTATCTGTTCCATTACGCCTTAGAATCACCACTCCGATTAGAGGACGCATTTGAAATAATAATTGCGAGTACTTACATATAGTTTTCGGAGTAGAGCGGGATTGTGTTCTTACCTGTAAAGACAGAAAAAATTAATTAATCAGATGAAATTAAGAATTTCGTGCGTTGAGAATAAAGACAAACACAAAATAGGAAGCACTTATAAACATAAAGAGTACTAGAAACACAAAGATAGGCCGAGAGTGGCGACCTTTAAAAATTAACGACAAACGTACGCATCACATTCTGTCCTCCCTCCTGAGAATGCGTTTTTTTCACCTTATCTTGCGTGTCGGCATCACCCGAATGAGCGATGAATAAACTCTTCTTCAAAACATTGGAATTCCATAAAAATCATTGAAAGTGTTTTAAGTATTCACCACGTTGATTCAGAAGAAGGCCCGAAGTCATCCAACCTACCACCTATCATTTCAATCGACCACATCAACGAAATTTACACCACGAATACCTAAAAAATAATCAACGAATATCATTGAACAGTGCTTCATTAATAGTGGCTTATAATTTGGCGCATTCTGTATCATCCCTCGTATTAATGAAGAATCCTACCTTCCGTTATCATATTCCTATGCTTCACATTTATCTTTTTTTAACAGTTTTTTAACAAATGGTCGCTTATATTTAGGCACATTCTGTATCATCGCCATTCAAAACGAAGATTCCTACCTTCCGTAACCATATTCCTTAGCTTCACATTGATCATTTTTACAGTAAACTAGAGCTCTATTTTATACTGAGCTATTTCTAATCTCGTTATATCTAGGCTGAATAATTCGAGACAATTCAAAGTTTTTATGAAAGGAGAATACACCACGAAAGTGACAAAAATAAACAATACCAAACTTTGGAATCGAACTTAGAAACTGTTCTACATATTCCACGAACAAAGTCTTTCATGCTTTTTTTACCCTTTGGCAAGTGACATTAGGGCGCCTGAACCGAAAATAAAAAGCCTTCGCTTCCACCGCCTCTCGTAATGGCATGCTATGTCGTTCTTCTTCCAAGTCGGCCGTTGGTTCTACAGTTACCCCCGACTCGTATCGATAATCGAAGACTTCTTCATCATTCTTCGAAGTCCCTCAGCAAATACCTCATCCCTAGACCATTTTCTTCCATCCACATCGATCTGAAGCAATAATCAACCGTCGCAAAGAAGGTCACGCCCTAAAAAATGCACTACTATTGGTCATTCACTCTTTTCTTCTTATATGCCTCCATTTTTATCCTCTTTCGGGTCGGAAAGTCGGAGTGATTACTCATTCCCATAATCCCCAACCGATGTAAATTTAATGTCGTAAAAGTGTCGATATAATGGCATTTAAGAGTGTTGGTTCGTCGCGGCAGCAGCACTAAAATCGCACTCACATGGAATATTTCTCACGCTTGAGAGATTTCCATGGTTTTTATAGGCGGGAATGTACGTGCATTCTCGAAACCCCATACTCCAATATAATACCTATATCTGACAATTTAAATACGAAAGAATAAAAGGGAAATCAATCCTGTTATATACCCAATCAATATCCATTACACCTTTCATGATAATTAAAAATGATAAAAAGTTTTTTAAACGCTGCAGACACATGCCATGGATCTACTAATTAAATAGACTGATCAATCCAACGTCCCCATATATATTAATAAATCTCTACCTCTCATTATTAGATTTCTGATGATTAGATTCTACACTTCCTCTTCCGTTGAAAAAGTTGATAACCATTGAGTTCTGCAGAACCGACAAAATAACTTTATGTACTTAAAATATTCATCACAAAAGAATTATTTCCAGAATTAAATTTTCTGGTATTCTCTAACAATAAAAAAATTAACTTAAGTTGAAATTTGTTCACATTTGCTAAACTGAAGGCATGTCTTGAATTTCCTCCCGTAACATTTATTAACCCAACAGGTCAACCATCCTCCACGATCCCCACAGAAACATCAACATGAAATATGTTTTAATGCACGTACACCAATCGTTGACTAAATCATTTCCTTGAGTATGGAAAATGGATGTACAACTTCTCTATTGCATCAGGGCTGGACAATTGTACAATTACTTGGCGTTCTCGGGGGGGTTCAGCGTGCTCCGATGTACAGGGTGGATTTTGATGGATGACTGATATTTTCCCGTTTCAATACCAAGTGGTAGTATGCGATTAGGTTAACGTGAGTTCTCTCTTGATCGCATCAATCTTCCATTTTTATTTCTCACCATAACGTCAAAAACGCCGCTTCTTTCTCTCGGTGTTTCCCAGTATCCTCCAATCCGATATGGCCATCAGCATCCAACCCCTATAAATTAGGGATTTGCGCCACGCACCAAATCCCCATCTCCTCCAAGCAGGTACACGTGAGGTAGAATCAAAAATATTTTTCAACATTTCGCCATTTAGGTTAATCAAATTTTGTCGCATTAAACAGGCATTCCCTAATACCAACCATTTTCGGGTAAACAACCTTCCTGCTGGGAACGTCGTCAGGAGTCTCCTGGACGCGGAACGAAACGTTGAGCCGTTAAAGTTTACCACGCAGCAGTATACCCGAAAATGGTTGATACTAGTGCATCTAATCGCTGCAAACATCTAAAAACAAAAATTAGGTATTCCCTAACTCAACCTTAATAATATTCAGCATTAAATAACGCACAAAACTACAATTGTGTAAGATTGCAGCGAGAATTCCAAATATACATTGTCATCCAATCATAAGTTTACCTTTGTCAAGCGTAAGGTACTGTAAAAATATCGTACTAGGGAAGAGTCACCATCTACGTTTTTTAACAGGTTTAAAAAACCCGAGAATTTTTAGTTGTAACCAAGCAATGACAAAGAGAATTAAAATAATTTTTAACTATTAAAAATAAAGTTCGGTTGGTCGCATTGAAAGGGGTATCCAAGGTCCGATAATAATTTTAAACGTCAAATAATAGCTTACGACTCCCTTTCACCAAAATTATTCGAAAATTGCGAAAACAAACGCTCTCCAAATATCAGGGTATCTAAATCACGGCGATTACATCGCAATAATATTTTACGCGGGACGTTTTTCCGCACAGGATGCAACAACCAGGAGTGCTGCAGTGTCATCAATAGCAGAAAAAACGTTAACTATTTTTTAAGTTTTAAACATAATTTGCGAATTTAATATTTCACTGGTGATAGGTAGCGAGCAATCCCATAGTAACTGGCGTAGCATTTCTGTTCATTTTTAAAAAATATTAATTTTACTTAATCCTTTCCGAAAAGTACTGGAGTTACAAAAATGCATGTGGAGACTGAAAATAACCCAGTGAGTAATATTTATAATCAATTTGGATCATAGTGAACAATGCCTGTGTTCAATACACTGTAGAGTTGTGAAGTTAACCGACGTAACATAAACATGACATCCACGCAGGACCGCCATTAACAAAGTAAAAACTCTCTGAATCTATGAGCAACATTATAAAAATATCTAAGAAATGTTTAGTACACAGATACCGCATTATTATTAAATAACTGAAGCAAAAAATACTACTTCACAACTTCAGCAGTAATGTAAATGAATGGTAACTTACGTAACAGCCATGGGTAGCTGATGTAACCTATGTGAACCATTGAAATACTATGAATTATTTATAAGTTACCTATTTTTTTATCACCAGATGGCAGGAGTGGAGATAAATGAATTTAAATGTTAGGCAGATGACGATTATTAATTAAAAATACCACTATCATTTTCTCATGAAGAAATATGATTTCCCTTTTCATGTTATATTTTCTGTGGTATTGCCCCAGTTCAAGTTGCATACAGGCCCAGAGCGATAAGTCTGGTCAATGTAGGCGTAGAGTAACTACCGTAAGCTACTCCAGTCCTACCACCCTCGCGTTCTCTCCATGTGAAGAGCAACGACTTCAACAGTATGTATTTCAATCCTCTTGGTCTCCTCTTGATTTCCTCAAAGCAACTTCCTTTTCCTAGCCAATGATTCCCAGGATTCCTTCGTTTTTCTTCGCCGAGCGAATTTCCTCCACCCTCCTCGACACCTACTCATCGAACGCCTCCAAAACCACCCTCATCCTTCCTCCCCAGAGACAAGAGTTCGTTACCACACGATCCCCCGTTCCACATCAGCCTCCCACCATCCTTTTCACATCCTCTTCACCCAGGGTTTACACCAAATATTGTTTCCAGCGAATGAAATCCTCTTTTGCTAATGCGATTTTCCCACAATCACTCTTGGTTTGATATCTATTTTTGTTCAGAAGAGTCGTAGGTAGGAAAATATTTGCACCCGTTTCAATTTATATCTTCCCAATTTCAGGCTCGACTTCAACATAATTTTCCAGGAAAATCTCGTTGTCTTTGCTTCACTATGAAAAGCTGCCATACGGATTTCCATAGAAATCGCATGGCTAAAAATGACCGCAAAAGAGATAGAAAAAAATTCTAAATACGAAAATACTCGACACTTTTTCTCGCCGTATTGCCTATTAGTCCCACTTATTCGAAAAATAATCTCCGTAGAATGTTCCACATTTTTAAAACAAACTCGACATAACACTAATAAGACATTCGATCTTGAAGATTGCAGAAATATCATGAAATATGAGTGGGAGTATTGGTAAAAAAGTGAGGAACAATACTATGCAAGTCTAAATTAAAAAATTGACTACTTGTATTAAGCACAGTTCTCGCGCAATCTACAGGCATACGGATTCACAGAACCCAATTAGAAGTTTCTTGCAAGTGGTACTTTGAGTACGAAAATACTTACTCGGCAGTAGTCGTTAGTTTTAGAGTACGTTCGATGTAATAGCGCAGATAACGGAAATATAGCCGATTTCTAAACATGTCCAACGCCGTCTGAGAAAGGGATACGTGTCCAAAGAATCCATGATGGTAACATTTGTTTAAATCATACGGTCTGTAATTTTGTTTTACTTTTTTCATAATTTCCAAGCCAAATCAGGGTGTTCCAAGAGCGCTATTACGTTGGTAGGACTCCAGTAATGCAATTCGCACCTGCAAAGAAAATAGACTGGGTTCTATTTTGTCGGCACTAGGAAATACGATTGTGCGATAGAAACCACATTGCATCCGATGATATCCTGTTCACACGAACGAATGAAAGACGCTAACGAAGAATGAATTTGCTGGAGGATGACTTACAGTCACGTACGCAGATATTAATTTGCACCGGAAAATATTTTAATGCTAAAAAAAACATAGATATAAGACATGATTTTTCCAGCACTAGATAACAAATTTATATAAATTAATAAAATACACGAATGTTTCGGAAATCGAACACTGCGATTCATAAATTCAATTGCCGAAATCAGGTGGTTCAAGAAATAACCATATTCATGGTTGCCACCGTACGTCTTTTACTTGGGAAAAAGCTGAACGAATTCCGTAAAAGCAGAACGATGCCCCGCAAGTGACAACATTCACGACTTCGCTAGGGAAATCGGAATTTTCCATTCAACGTGTGAAGTTAGCGCAGATCGGAACACATCAGCGTACTAAGGCGTTCACGAACGACGATGAACCGAACAATGTGCACAAGTGAAATCTGCCGGTAGGAAGCATTCAAGGGTGCAAAACGGTCACCGGCAAACGTTAACCACAGATTATCCGCATTCGTAAAGAGTACATTTATAAAATCGTATTTTATATAGGTAATTATGATTAAAAAATATATAGTATCGATGTCTTATGGCTTCGAGGAAAATATACGCAAAAACAACAATAGGATTCCACATTTTCATCTACGAAATAACTTGCACACCACCACTACTGTGTGTGGCACGGGGTGATTCCATACCAGGCAAGCAGCACTCAAAGCAGAACCGCGCACGTTCCTATGGCCGCGAGGCTTTCGTAAAAGATTTGACCTATACTTTTACCTTATATTGCTACCGATCAGATAGAGGTACCCACTCTAATTTCATCAACAATTCAGTAATGCATGCGTAGCAGGAGATAAGCTTATCTTCTTTCTATTGTAGTTAAGAGAACATCAAACCAGTCCCCGACCTGGTTTTTCAAGTGTGCAGATACAGAAACTAAAGGAAGACAATTGCCTTGTTGTGTTGCGAAGTGAACAGCTCGCAAGAGGGAATGGATAGCTCCCATGTCTGCACTCGCTACTTCCACAGAAGCCATCTTCCATTGGTAAAGCTGCCTGCGCAGCTGTCACATCGATGTCGATACGGCGCCCTATCGATAAGAGCTCCGAGGGTAAATCTCGGCGCGAAAGGAGGTAGGAGGGGGGGCTAAAACGCGTAAAATGATTGGCAGGCAGTATGCATAATTATGGGAGGAGGAGGGGGGAGGAAAATGGGTTAGGTGACGTGCTACCATCTAACGACGTTCACCGAGGAGGATGAAGACGGAATTGGAGCGGAAGAGGGCAGGGCGGTCGGTGGCGGCTAACCGCAACTTTGAGGGTCACACACGGAGTGTCGTGTCAGCGAAGAGGGAGACGTTGGGGGGGGATTTAGAGTGGAGGGAATGGGGCGGAACAAACCGACGAGAGCGTTCGTGGAGTGTAAGAGGAGGAAGACGAGGGGGGCGTGTATGTGCTCAGGGAAGGGTTGGTAAAATAACGACAGAAGGAAACGAAAGAGAAGATGAAGAGTGCTTCGGAGAAGACGTGCGGGGGTCGGCGGGGGAGGAAGAGAATGACGAGCAGTGGAGGACAGAGTGAGGGTGTCAAAAGTATAGCAAAAGCAAAAGATCCTGGTGCATTTCTACGCAGCGGAGGGGAAAGGTAAAGTGGAAGGAGTGAAGTGAACGGACGGAGGGGAAAGTTGAGAAGGGGACGGCTGAAAACGAGGCAGGGGAGCCAGACTACTTTGCACGAAGCACACACACACACAAGACTAATAGGCAAGTGGCTTTGCTTCATCGATGCCATGCTTTACCCGTGCACTTCCTTCTCACGTGCAAGGTGTGGTAGTACGAATCAAATGCAGCAAACCGGGCGCCAGGTAGCTGTGACTCAAGGAATTAACCGAGGCTCTAACGTTGGCAGCAACTAGAAAAGGTTCGCTCACTGACGCTCCATAATTTTCAACCTTCCTCCCCCGCCAGGTGGGGTTTTAAAAGTTCTGAGGTCCATGTCCCAAAATCGTCCACGGCGCAGCGCCAGGTTCTTTTGCGACTGCAATATATATGTAGGAGAGAACTCAGACTAGAACGTCCTCTTTGCATTGGCTTGAGTTTGAGTAAAACAGAGCGTCCCAAGCTATAATTGGTAGAATATATACATCTACATACTGCCCTGCGAGCCGCCCCTTGGCCATGTGGCAGGGGGTATTAGGACAACAGACGTTAAAGATGTACGGTTCTGAAATTTCGAACCGACAAATCGATTGGACACAATCTTTTCACTTTTCTTTTACTGTTGCTTGGATTACAATGATATCCCTGACTTTCTTGATCTACTTCAGCGCTGGCCATTTTCATGTGTAACATTCGTGTTCAACCTACGAAGAAATGTACATATATCACCATACATTAAGGAAATCGGATGGGTGACCACCAAAAACCAACGAAAATATTTCCTAGCCTCATGCCTCTATTCATTATTTCTTAATAAAAAGCCCGAATATATGTGTGTTTGCATAAAAAAATGTCTATAGGAGGTGAAATGGTGACGTGAATTATGTGAATGGATTTAGTGGATTTAGATTGTATTGTAGTCGCTTACTGTGTGCGGAAAGAACGAGTTTTTGTACCTATCTGCTCTACAATGTATCTCTCTTATTTTATCGCTCCTGTCAGACCTAGAGATGTAGTGAGGCGTCATGATAATAATCTGTGTCGCTCTTAAACAAACCAGTTCTGGACTTCTCAAGTAACCTAAGCCTAGCGTGTACCATCGAGTCTCTAGGGGCTCCCACCTTAATCCCTCTAAAAATTGTGAGACACTATTTCTTTGCTCGTAGCAGCTTTTAACGAAGCGTGCTGCTATACTTAGTTTTTAATTATTTTTTTGGTAAAATCTTTATGACCAGGGTCCCAAATTCTCGCGGCGTGTTCGAGGTGTGGCCTAACCAGAGCGAAGTAGCATCGGAGTGCTTCGGAGATGACGAGCGGGGGCTGGTTGGGGAGGAAGATCATGATGAGCAATAGAGAACAGAGTGAGGATGTCGAAAGTAGATGGGAGAGAATATCAAGCTAACTGCAGAAATTTAACAATATGAATTAACGTGACGGTGAGCGATTTAACTTTGCTGAATTCTGTCAAGAGAAAGAATTAACTACTAGATAATATCCCACACTCTGTTTAATGCACTAACCCGTTTCAATTTTATAACATCATCATTAACGTTCAAATACCGAAGCTCTGACGATGATGTAATAAGATCGAAACCGGTCAGCGTATTATACGAAGTGTGGATGATTATGAAGTGGTTACTTCTTAAACAAGACAAATAGTGATATTAAGTAAATAACAAGTTAGGCGTCCGTAGCAATTTTACACCTGAATTGATTCTGTATGACGTGTTCCGATCTAACTACCGAGTTCATCAAAATAATAATCCCAGCGAAAACAAACAACAGATTCTTAAACAAGCATTAACTGTGAAAAATGTCCACTGAGTCTCGACGATAACTGTGAAAAGGGCTGGGATACAATCAACGCTTATTCCATGACAACATTTCTACATGACTTAAGCAAAAGAAATTGATTTTTTTACATTTTCATTGATGGCTTTCAAGATTCTGATTAAATTCACTACCGAAAACTGCCTTTACGACCATTTACATGGGAGAATTTCACCTACACCAATATAGACAATGAAAAACAATGGGTTCGCCTATGCTAAGGCGAGTTTTGAATCCGCTCCCCTCAAATTAGCGGGCGAAACATTCACCCGGTAAAAACAGAGGCCGAAAATTTCATAGATAGTCAAATACTTAAACCCCAAAAAGGAAACCTAGGGCACTAAAGATGCCGATAAACCACGAATACATTTTCTTAAGAAAAAGTTATCAACTTCATATCAAACTATACCACCTTTCTAACGTAAAAAAGTATTAGTATTTTACCAAAGATAAAATTGTCCTAATCAATTTTACCAAAATTATTCCGAAATTAACCAGAACCTGTAATTCTCGTGTATTGATTTCTTGGCTATGTAACGTGTAATGGCGCTAGAAACAATATTTTTATCCAATAAGCAGCACCTGAAACGTAAAGGATCTAGGTTCTAGCGAGAACACTAACGCTAGTAACACAAAATTATTCATCAAAGTGACCAATTAAATTACAATTTATACTTCATGTCATCAAAATTTATGATTAGTTTTATCATTGGCTGTGACCAAAAGAACTATGCTATCTCAATAATTTAATCTAAGTTTCGCGAAACAAGTAACTGTTAATATTACAGACACATTGAAAGAAAATGATTCGAAATTGAGTCAAAAATGTTGATAATACTCTGAACCAAGGAAACATCACATCGTTATCTTGGAAAAAAATAAATACACATACTTGAGCAAGGACAAGGGATAATATTACTTTCATTTTCACAAAATGTTAGCTCTGAACACTAAAATAATTCACTCACCACAGAAAAATAAAATCACACACTTAGAGTGAAACAAAACTTAACCCCTCGGCAATAAAGAAGCATTAATTCATACAATTGATTTCACAATTTTCATTTTTATCATAGTTATTAGTGGGCAAATTGAGTGGCTGGAGCGGTAATCGTGGGCCATAGAGTATACATCATAATATTTTTTTGAGAATTTGGAAAAAAAATTCATGAAGCACATTTCATTAAAGGTAGTTTGAGCGAAATATCATTTCACCTAGATTTCAATGAATTTGGTCTCATCTTAAAGAAAAATATCTCACCCCTCCAACAATACCAAAATATCATCACTTAACCGAACTATTTCCCAAGTTTTTCGACTAAAAACACCAGCCCTATTACATGAGAAATGGAACGCGAGTGCACTCGAGAGAACAAATTTATAAAATGAGGCATTTCTAATGTCGAGATTTTGGCAAAAAATTAAGTGTGTAGTTTGTACGTTTTCTAAACTGATTTTCAAAATAAACCATATAGTTACCGCAGTAATTTTTTCAGGTTCACAAAAAAACCTCCCGTTATGAAGGAGTTTTAAAAAACCGCGTGAAAAAAATGATTCAAGTTAAAAAATTAAAAAAATGAAATGATTCAAGTTAAAGTCTCATGCAGATATTATTATTTAATTATTTAGAATTTCAGTCATATAAAAGAACGCAATTGCACCTTAAATAATGGAACATTTAATTCATGCTTCCTACAGCTGTTGGAAGCCAAACGTATATTTCGAAATTGGTCTCCAATATGACCAGGGAACTATCTCACTCAAACTTTCTTAAGTGCATCTGATTATGCGTTGGCACTCACCACACAAGAAGTTACGGAAATGATACAACAAATATATTTTTTTAAATTTACATCATTTAAACCCTGCTGTTAGAAGAGGCTACTACTCAGTATTCGATAACATTAGACGAAACTGCATCTAAATATGCTTTTTTTAAGTACTGGACTCGGTGTGGCACCTTGATATTTTCAGCAACAATTATAGTAAAAGAAAATGTATCATTTCGCGTTTGAAGAAAATCTGCACCAACATAATCGAAATATATATCCTCTGCAATAAGGATACGAGTTGAAATAGCAATAGTTGATTTGCTGAAAAGCCAAGTCGGTACGACACAATCTCTTCACTTTTATGTATCATCTTCTTACACATAAGAACGCGCATCCAAAATTTCACCCATATCTGTACATAAATAACAATCACTCCAACTACTTCCATTCGAGAATCACGTATAAAAAATCCTTAGCATCATAGCGACACCACGTTGCTCGCAGTGGCAAATGTAACATACATCTTATTGAGCAAGGACACAGGAAAATATTGCCTAAACATTTAACGAACCATTCGCTCGTATCAAAGAAAGAACCCATTCACAGCATAAACATTCAATCATGCAATTAAAGTGAAATAGAACTTCACACCGAAGCGGCATTGAAGGAATGATACGATTTGTTTTCGTGATGTTCATTTTCTTTTCACGACCGCGAGCGAGTCGCGATAGATCCCAAAGCAATTCTCACCGCCCCATCTTTCCCACGCACCGACATTTCCGATATTAGGTGCCCACGCCAATTTTATTTAGTTTCCTTTCCATTTCTAGCCTTGGAGTACGTGGGAACGGATCCTAACCCCTAGGGGACTTTCTTCCCTATTCCCAAGGGGGAGGGGGCGGGAGAGGCTGGTAGGAGGAGAAGGCAGCACTCGCTGCTGATCTTGGCGTTTTCGGATATTGGAATGTAGTGAAGAGGAGCGAACGGATGTCGCGTGGGTGGGTGCGAGTGAGAGAGAGAATATTTTGAAAATTGGAAAAAAGAGGAGTGAAAGGTTAAGCGCGGAAAGAAATACAAAATGAAGTGAAACTGTGAGGAAGCGGAAAAAATATTTCATGACAAAAATTATACATTTGGCGAAAAAAAAGGAGTGCACATGAAATCAGTAAGAAAAGAGAAACGTGGACGAACGGACGTTAGGACGAGTTTATTAAAAAAATCATATGACATTAAGAATTTCCCGCATTTTCAATGAAACCAAAGGTAAATAGAGAAATCAGGGAAAGTTAAATAACTGAAAAAGAATAAAGCCAAAACGTAAATATCTCCATACTTATTAATTATATTGATCAAAGAGACACTCCATTCGCCGCGCACTTTTTGCTTTACCGTCTATTTCACTAACATATCGAATGTCCTCACCGCAGGCTAACACACACGTAAACCTAACTGCCCACAAACCTGATTAAATATCATATGGAAGCCAGAGTGCCAGAAGCTCTGAATTCCAAAACGATGACCTTTGGACTCGTTAAATGTCCTAATTATACGGATTCGTATCTCGAATACGTCGTCACGTTTAATGACGCTTGTGATGTGAACATAAGCTTTTCCTTAATTTAGATTACGTGATACAGAGTTTCTATAATTCTCACTACGAAATCGTCCCTACAACGATACAGCCCCGAAAAACTGTATACAAACATAAAAGGTTGAATTATAAGAAACAAATCAATCTTAAGTCAAGACAAAAATTGAAAGGTAGGGGCGGGATCAAGTCTTCGCCTGCTAGTCTTAATATCCTGGGTTCGAGCCCCACCGAAGCGGATTGTTATTCCTAGTCTTGACACCCTGCTGTAAAAGGCTTTTAGTAATGTCTTTTGGGATGATTAAATGCATTAGTAGACATTGAAATAAAATATAAAACTAAAAATATAGAGGACTGAAAGGCGTTGCCTATCAGGATAGTACTGTCAGAATTCCCTTTCTCAATTCACTCTCGAATTGTATGGCTTTTATCCTAACACGCTTCTCCACACGCCCCTACGGCAACTCGCTGCGTGTTACATATATGTAGAGTGGTGTTGCATATCTACATGGGCTGCAAAGAGGCGGATGAAGCCCCAAGAACATGCGATACGGATTTAACATTGCATGCTTTGAATCTACAATCTACACGCGCAAGTAAATTGCACTTGTAGCCGATTAAAATGACCCGATAAGCACCACGAAACGTCCAACAGATTGCCACGGAAATCTCTCTCCCTCGACAAGGATCCATTTGCTCCGCTCGGACGACAATACGATGGACAAATGGGCAACAGGATATGGCAGGGGAAGGAGACACGTCGCCACCCTTAGGGTAGCGCGTGGGAGGGAGGCGCTTTGAAAGGATTACGGCGGAAACTACAGGACACTGGGAGTGTGTAGGGGGGTCGATGGGGTACAAGGGAACGCCAGCACAAGGGCCGTTGTGTGGGTGAGAGAGGGAGGGTGACTCCACATCGCCACTGCTCTGCTCTGCGATGTCTAGTTTACGCGGGCAGCACCTTCCCTTTGATCCGGCCCTGGCGTCGGGAGACGACAAAAGAGGAAGGAGTGCCATAGTGGACGTGAGCTCGAGTGGGCGAAGTCAAGAGGAACCCTCCCCCCCTGCGGCCAAGGGAAGGAAGATGAGGGGTCGGACTTCACCGAGGACAAAAGAAGGGGCTAGGGAAGCGGAAAAGGCGAGGTGGGAGAGAAAGGATAGGTGAGAGATGGCCGAGTCAAGTCCACGGCGAGAGAGTGGATGAAGCAGCAAGCCAGTGGGTTGAAATTCCAGGGAAGGACAATAAAATCTAAACCATCGATTCAGCTGTATCAATACATCTACATACTACCCTGCGAGCCGCCGCATGGGCGATTGGCAGGATATGCTAAGACACCATCCGTGTAAAGATGTAAGGGATAAGGTTTTGAGAGGAGAAATGTTGTCGTGCATTTACTGGAGTTCAGTTATTATTGTGGTCGCTCATTGTGCGCGGAAAGAACGAGTTTTTGTACTTATCTGTTCGGCAATATATCTCTTATTTTACCACTTCTGTCAGACCTAGAGATGAAGTGACGCTTCACAATAATATTCTCTGAGTCGCACTGAAACACACCAGTTCAGAAATTCTCAAGTTAGCTAAGCCGAGCGTGTAGCCTCCGAGTCTCCAGGGGCTCCCAGCTTAATCCCTCAAAAAGTAGTGAAACACTATATGTTCGTTCGTAGCAGTTTTTAACGCAGCGTGCAGCTTTTTGTATTTCATTAATTTTTTTGTCAACTCTTTATGACCAGGGTCCCAAATACTCGCGGCGTATTCCAAGCGTGGCCAAACCAGAGTGCAGTAGCATCTCTCTTTGACTTTTTTATCCAAGGACCTTCCTATTATACGCATAACTAAACCTAGTTTCTTTAATGATGTGCCGCGTATGATTTGTATGTGCGCTCCCCACGATATATCAGAGGTTAGGTAATTACAAGATATTTAATTGTATCTGATGATTTTGTGTTTACTCTAGCCACAGTGTACGTATGGCATTTGTATGATGATATTCGCAAGAAGTGAACTGTGATGCATTTAGTAAGATTTGATTCTAGTCCCCACCCCTGGCACCACGAATGAATGGTGCGATGACAGAACTCCTAAGTCCGCCTATGAGAATACAGCCGATAAGATTAAGATACGCAAACACGTCGACTTTTAGCTAGCCAAGATTAAGTTCATCATCATCTTGGTCGTTAAATCCTAAGACTAGTTGACTGCAGCCCTCCACTCATCCTAATACTAATTCCTTTACTTCCTGGTGGCGCTTCCTATGTTCTTTCCTCTTTATTTGGCCCATAAACTTATTCCTGAGTCTTCCTCTGGGGACTTTTCCCTCTATTTTACCTTCAATTACGTCCTTTATAAACTCACTGTCTCTCTGTGTGTCCCATACATCAGGTTCTTCTTTTCTGTATGGTGTCCCATATAGTCCTATCCTCTTCTGCCCTTCCGTAAACTGCATCATTTCTTTTCTCTCTCATAACATTAAGGGTAATCAATCGATTATAGTAGTTTTAAATGTAAATGAGTAAAAACCCCCAAGGGAATGATTTTTTAACTGCAGGTTCATAAATTATATCATAACCAATTAAAAAAACCGTATTTATAATATGTTATTAGACAAATAAGTTTTCCTTTCTCCTCTCCATGTACATACATGTATCACCCAAATTTTGTGTCAGATTGTGTTTATTTTTAAAGATTGTTTTCATGCTCAAAAAAATTGAATATTCAATTGTTGTAATATTGGAACCTAGAAACTGATTTGTAGTGTTTTTGTAGAACTCGAGGGACAATGTTCCAGAGTAAAATACATTATCTATCTATATATACCGATAATAATTCTTTCTTCACTTCAGCATAGGTCTCCATTTCTCCATACTGTCCATATAACGTATTCTGTTTCTTCCCCTTCCAGCATATCCAACGTTCTCCCCTCAATCACCTCTTTAAGCAACCATTCATCCCTCATACCCCCTCCAACGACCAACAGAGCCTCCTCCATATCTCATACAGAACTTTCCTTTCCTCGCCCACCATACTTCCTCTTTTCTTCCTCATTCGTCATCCTTTACGTCCTCTGCACCTTCTCTATCCCCCTCAGGGCCCACATCTAAAAAAATACGACTAATTATCATCTTCTCTCAGAGTCCTTATCTCTGCACCTGCACGACGATTCACTCCATTAAAGACTCATCACCAGCCCCTTCTTCAATTCCTTACTTAAGATCGCCAGCATTAGCTCCCTCCCATTACTGGACGCTGATAACATTAAAAGTACCGATTACAAAACGAAAAATTCAGTTCATATCTTTGACATCGCCCACTCAATCAGGTGTAGTCCATGACCACGCTCATAATATTTACTCCTGGCTTTCTAGTACATAGAACACTTTCTCGTGAAGTCTAAAAATATTTATAGATGAAATTCAGCCAGCATTATACGATAATTCTTCCTTTCGGTTACGCTGATATCATTTTTACAAAACACGAGCTTTTGCCGACCCTTCTGCCGGCTTTTTCCGGCGATTATGATCAACACAGTATAAAATTCTGTTTTCATGCTTAGGCCAGTGAAAATCCATCATTTACTGTGGTGAAACAATGTATATTTCCATCAGGATTTATAATGAAACTAAACCATTCAAGGTGACTACATACATTGTACTTATGATGACCCGACTGTTTAAACCAATATGCACCACTGAGCAATCATCGCGATTTTCGCTGTTTTTTGGTTTATTAGACAAACATTCATTCTTTGATTAGTAACCGAATGACATCACTGAAAAATATTCGAAAAGATACCATCCTCATATGGCTCAAGTTCATCGGACCTTACGTGAAATAAACGCTACAAATATCTCAAGCATTCCTCACTTACAAAATTGTGATCCAAGATAGGGCCCTAAAATTGTACGATCAAGACTCGAGAGGCTAAACCCAGAGACAAGGAAACTCTGCGCCAAAGATTAATAGGTATCGCGGTTGAAATCATGAGAGCTCCTTGGGGCCTAGGCTTGATCAAGCCACACTGTCAGGGAAATCAGTCGCAGCTTAGGCTGGGAGAAGACCTCGGGTAAAGGTGACACCCAAAAAAAGTTCACGATGAAGTCGCCAGTTCCTTCCGGGAAAACAAAAGCCCACAACCCATTCGTTCACCCACCCGCTTGGGAGTTCTCGGACCAGTTTCCCGTTCATCGCGAGGATTACGACAGGCTTGGAGACTTAAGGGGAGGATGATACTATTTTCGTACGACCGCCTCAAATGGAGAGGGCGGTTCGCAGAGGAACATTTGACGGGAGGAGATTGAGCGAGGAGATGAAAGGGGGCGTTAAGAGGTGTCGGCGACGTGAGGCTTCTGGTAGGAGGCTAAAGAGGAGTTCAAAGGCAAAGGTATTATAGGCTGGGCCCGCGACGGAAACCACAGGCCAAAGCAAATAAAAAGGAAAAGGAGGCAGAGAGTGATTATGAAGGAGTTTGCGATGATAATCCGCAAGCAGACAGCGACTGTCCCAATCACTATGGGGTGAAGTTTGGTTAGTTTGTTTCTCGTCGGAGAGACAACCGACAAGTAAGAGCTTGGGAGCCATTGAAGAAGGGTGGGCAGGTGAGAATGGGAACTATTAATTGGGAATTGAATGAGGAGAGGAGGGAAACCCGCCGCAGGTATTAGCCTGCTCTAAAAATAACATGTCAACGGTATCCACAGTTTTTTGTCCAATCCGACGGATAGAGTACAGCATTGGAAGTTATCTCCACATGGCACCGAAGTAGGGCTCGCGATTCCACTGAAAAGGAAACATCACGAGAATGATGTAACATGGAACTTTTTTTACGATATAGCAGACCATTAGATAGGAAAAGAGGTGATGGATTATTTCTCCATTCGCCCAGGTTCGAGGTTCACTTCCTAAGGGTGGCGTGACGAGAACCAAGCTGGAGGGTTGCAGGTTTGAGATCTACTGCGGGTAGTTTTTTTTCTTTTTCTTCCAACCATTGTCTTTCCAAATATACTTGGAAGAATCCGTATACTAATTGTTGCGATAGCTACTTTAGACGTATAGTGGATCCATATGTAACGGATGATACATCTATGCCTCATTAAATGTATATTTTCATTGAAAATTTTTAAATCCGTTTCCAGACCATAAACACACTAAAGTAGACTTCCTTATTGACCATGGCAAGTACAGTGACCAAACTTGTATTCATCAAAGCACGGTAAATAATTATGAAGTTTAATGTATGGTTCTGAACACGTGACTGTAATTAAGGTTCAAACAGAAAAAACTCTATTCCTCAAAGATACCTAAAGAAAAAACCTATTGATGCTAAACGTAATAGTAAATTATGTTTAGACAGTAATTCGAATTGATATTATACGAAGCTATTCTGAAAATTTCATTCAGTTTTGTAATTGATATTACGATTACTCTGTAACAGATGTCACAAAAATTTTCATCCTTTACATAAAGCACTATCAGTTTGTATACCCTACACCACTAAGTGGGTAGGGTATATCGATTTTGTCACAGCAGAAATGTAACGCAATGAAGGAGGCGTGGCAGGTAATGATCAGTATATACAGAAATGATCAGCATCACCTTATGAGTCCATCTACCTATGCCCGTCTGTCTATCTCTCTCTTCGAACGATAACTGCCGTAAAAATTGAGATATCGAGCTGAAATTTGGGTCATAAGCCTCTAGTAGTCCATAGATGGCACAGTTCTCAAATAGGTTGGATCGGACCAAAATCATGCATTTTTAAAAACAAAATTGAAAGTGGTGTAGGGTACTTAAACTTCGGCAAGGCCGAAGATAATTTCTTTACCAGTTTACATTGTTCAATCGACTGCGTCATTGTTTATCAATTAACTCATGTGTTTTCCATTGAGTTAAATCCACATAACATGCGTGCAATAAATTAAAAAAAACTACACTAACATGCTAATCTTTTATCTGATTTTCATCAGTAATTGTGGATTTCACTATGTATGGTAATTGATAAATTCATAGTTAGGTCATAAATGTTTTTCATTTATATAATGAAGGTTTCATCATTAAACTATCATTAAACGAGATCTAAATTATCTATTAATGCTTAGTGATTTTAGTGCTTTTTACAAAAATTCCTCCGACAAGTTGTAAAGGTGGTGGGCGATATGCTCGTCTTTACGAAGGTTAAGGACTAATCTTGCACAAGAATTAAAGAGTCGCTGAAGCTTAGTTTCTACTACCAATGGAAGATCATTATAGACCAAAGCGCAATAATCAAATGAGGGAAATATAAGCATTAAGACAAGCATTTTATGGGTAGTAATGGGAAGAAGAGATTTATGTAATTTTAACTGATATAAAGTTTTGTTGACCTTATTTCAGATTTCATTTATGTGATGATTCCACGAGAGATGCATTATAGTGGATGTTTTTGATAAATTACCTCCTGCCAAATACCCTTGAGGAGGCTAACAGGTAAATATGTAGATGTAGATGAAAAGCTAAATAATGACGTAGGTGTAGGAAATATACTCTCACATTGCGAAGAGTTCATCTCATTGGGTACTTACCATATAAATGGGCTATTCACGAATGTGACCGTCCAAAAGGGTACGTAACCACCGGCCTAGACAATGGACTGGTTAACCGAAAATAAATTTAGGCCTTCGCCCTTTCATTGCGACCAGGAATGAAAACCAAAAGGAAGTGAAGTTGCCCCTAACAGATGACATCCAACGGCCCATTCGAGTCAGTAGAAATGGGTGGTTATATGAAGAAGATGGGAATTATTGATCAGCATTCCAAGAACTCTGAGGATTAAATCAACAAGAGTTTGGGGGAATGATGTAGTTCCATCTAATAGGGAGCGTTTTGAAGAATATTGAAATATAAAGGGAAGGACCCCACCACAAAAGACTTTCAGCCAAGAGAAAAAGAAGGAATAACAGCCTGCACAGGAAAGATCTTTTAGGGAGAATTCCAGGGAAATATCCCAATGGAAAGGAGGAGGATAAATTGACGGAAAGAACCTTTGACAGAAAGAGGCAGAATTACATGCAGGCAAGAAGTAATATGGATTTAGTTAGTAAAATTTTACTTGATCCAGGGTATCAAACTATCGTCCTTAAGCTCTCCGAGTAGCCGCACTGTCCCCCAAACTTAGAATGTGACATACACAGTCTCCAAAATTTCTGCTACAATTTCTTACTCCATAGTTGTACTCAATTTAATTTTTGGAGGAACACATTAATGCTAGTTGGCTCGTGCAACTACAGATAAGGCAATAATAACAAGTAATACAAAATGACTGTCGTATATCAATTGATCGAAATAAAGAGAAAATATTCAATGACGAATAGCATGCACTCTAAATTTTGCAGTAGATCACTCGGTGTGATAAGTGACTCATTTTAAATGGTTGACACGTTGCAAAAAAAAACAGAAAATAATTGAGAGAATGTTCAACGTACTTCAACAGAAATAGGCGTAATAAAATTTAAAAAATAATATGCCTTAAATTTCTATTCGACCCCTTTTGTTATTTTTACGGGCACTTAAAGGATACCGAAACAAACAAACTTGACTTAGCTTTCCAAAAAAGGAAATACCGTAGTAAACACGCCTAATGAGTAACCAGCAGATCTGTCCCCATCTCAAGTAACTACATGGAAATACAGATATCCTTAGGATGATCATTTCAAAACTGTAGATATCCCGCTAATTTTTCAACGCAACTAATTTTCTTTCAATAGTTAACTGCAGATTCATTACGGTGAGAATGGAAGTCGAAAGGTGGAAATAAAGAGCGAGTAGAAATCTACATTCTTGCCTTATAATTTTCGCAAAATTAGAAAAAAACACTATGACTGAAGGGATATTGAATGAATTACAAAAGATTTATATTCATGAGAATCATTCCAACCAATCTAAGGAGGGAATCGCCATAAAGTTTACGAGTAAATAAGAAATTACGAGCCATTATAGATGAATCAGTTTTATACCGTGACTCGAAACAGAAAACGGGAAGTTAGGAAAACTCAGTTAATGACCAACGGATGAATGATGAGATACCATGATACTGAAGCCACACTCGAGAAGATAAGGGAAAGGAGATGGAATCGGTAGGTTGGAATTGAATTAACATGGAAACAAGCCACGCGTTGAACATTACGGCTAAAATTCTCACCAGAGGATAGAGAAGGCAGTATCAATACAATCGAGAAAAGACACTGGCTTTTTTGGATTGCAAAATTTAGCCAATTGTGAGCAGAATGGTTCCACTCTGAGAACGCGGTCCCTTACCTAAAAGATCTCTCCGGGCAAACGTTCGATTTCAGTGGCCACCTTCCCGCTATTAAGGCACTGGAGGGTGATTCCTCAGCAAATTCGCTTTCGTATTCGGTGAAAGCACGCGTCTACTTCAGTGTGCCTACCTCAGTTAGTGACGTGCCTGTTGCGAGCATAGTGGATGTTTCCGGTGGTATTTTGTTCTGTCTGGCTGTGTTCGTTTTGAATTCATTGGCACCGAGTTCATAAAATTAGATAAAGACACATGTTCCAACGAGAGGCTAAAATAATGAGGACACTCGCTCTTATTTTCGCTCTACATCTTATTTTCTTAAACAGAAGTTACAGCAATAAAACCGCTTCTTTGCAAGGTGGAACTGTTAAAACTAAGGTTTGATTGAAGTAATATGGGGGGAAGCCGTGTCTTCCGCAGTTTCCGACGCAACGTTTCAGTAAAAAATTACCCCGTGCAAATCAGGAAAGACAGCAGAACACAACTTTGGAGACACTGTGTGAACACAAGACTTCGGGGCATTCAGGGACGCTGAGGACACTTCGGACACAGAGTCCCCGAAGTGTCCTAATAAAATACGGTCTGAACCCGCAACGAACATATCGGTAAGTAACGGCATAGGTGCCCTGGCCCTCATCTCGTTCTCTTCGACAGTAAAGGCAACTCTACAGTAAAAATTTCGAAGCTTTACATTCCTTGTATTTGGAAGCGATCGCCTGACCCAGCATAAATAAGTCAACATAAATAAGACTCCAGTCCACTTGAGTAGGTGTGAAAGTTAAGTAATGGAATTGAGAATATTATAAAAAACGTTTATAAAATGATGATTTTCGATAGCACCATTCGAACAAACAAGCAAAAAATTACCTACAGCCTACTGAGCATCACGGGAAACAATAACTTAGTCCAGCTAGATGAAAAGTTTCTTTTAATCTAACGCTTGATCTTTTCCACATTCAGGAGAAAATTATCAAAAATATCCATATAATATTTATAGAATCCAGCTGCTACCAAAAACCTCAACTACCGGTACCTTACATTAAAAGTAGAGTTAATATACTGCATAAAATTCGTGTGTTCTAGGCTGTTTTTCGGATACGGAGTAGGTTTTGGACGGACGAACTATCGCGGTTTGAATAAACTTTCGCCTTAAACAATTGAAAATTTTATTATTCATTCGCTGCCCACGCATTTTTATGGTCAATGTCTACTCTTTTCCTCCCTTACTCCATCTGTCCTAAACCATTTACATTTTGGCCATCGCTTTTCGCCTCTCATTACCTCTGTATATCATCTAATCCCTATTTATATCATAATACACATTTTTCAGTAGGGACATCAAACTTCCACGAAACAACATTCAGTCCTCATCAGACGGCGACAGACACAAATAAACAAAGTAATTATTCACAATTACCCTCCAAATAAAACCCGCCCACGGGGAGATGAAAATGCTATTCAAAACAAATGAACATAAATGATTCCCGGAAGAGAAATTGAGAGGGCTACGTACAATTAATAACTTCGAAAGAGGATTACGATGTAGCATCGTCACAATTTCGCGGAATTTTTCAGCACCAAAATCAGGAAAATGGATCGCTACAACCGAGAAAACTTTTTGCACATTCAAATGTTCCGTGGTATTACAATGGTACTACATACGTACATTGTGTGGTGGGCATACAATGGTGCACACAATGGTGTACATACCAATCACGCCGTTCCCTTCCGGGGTAAGCACAGTCACTGAGTTTCACTCATTAACACACATTCGTACACCTAACTCAGCTTCAATAATTTCCTCCATACTGACCTATCTTTGCAATCCCCATTCGCCTCATTTACCCCCATACACTGCTTCATACACGCCCTCCTGTTTTTAAGACTCCTAATATTCCTCCTCCTAAGAATGTCTTCAACCACAACTTTTTCGACCTACCTCTACCTCTCGCGCCATTCATTTCACTGTTATATATCTGTTTCGTTATTCGACTCTCATTCATTCTCTCAACATGGCCAAACCAACGAAGCACACTCCTTTCATATATGTCCATTACTCACTCACCAAAAAGAATACATGAACATTCTACATTACAAGTAGCCGAAAAGCCTCGTGGATAGAGTGCGTTCGATCGCAACCCTTAGAAAAATGAACAGGGAAACGGGAATTAGGGAGGAAAAGAGACAAAACACAAAATTTGCACAAAGGATTCATTTCGCATTAAAAAAACACATCCAAACCTTAAGTTCATTTTATTGCATGACACGTATATTGCGGGGCGATAAATGGATACTCATCCAGGAAACGAGAACCGTTAACAAATACATTGCTACTGAATGTTGGCTCTTGGCTTTTAGTGTAATGAACTATAGCTATTGTGATTTCCAACATGTGATTTCTACTCTGAATTGAACGCTAGACGAAAAAAATCACTCTGATGCAACATTTTACACTTAAAATTGACGCCGCTAGGCATGCGACAGGTCCATAGCATACATTTCAGCGCGGGAATAGGATTACCTAATCTAAGAAAAATGTTGGATGGGTAATACAATTGGTGGGTTATTCGGTGAGGTGACCCGAAAAGAAGCCTCTTTGCGCCATGAAGAATAGGTGGACAAATTGGTATGTGACAAGCGGAGAAAAACCCGGCGTCGAATATCCAGAAGAAGGTCACAAAGTGGTCCAAAGTTTCGCTTCCATCCGAAGAACGGGAGAGTACAACAACAGGAGGGGCTCACAACCCGACATCTGTTAGGACTCTTCGGTATTTATTGTACAGGGATATTAACACAGAGTCTGACAGAATTGCGTTGGAGAAAGACTTAGATGCTATAGACGAATGGCGCGATAATAGTTCCACGTACAATTAGGGACCATAAGAGTAACGATAGATCAGTTCTAGGATACTTTGACCCTGACTGGGTTAAATAGGTTATTGCACCTGTGCTAAATATCTTAACATCATAATTAGTTACTAACCTCGAATGCAATTTCCGGCATGATTTAGCTCTTGCATGGTTTAGTACCTTGTATAACTATTTATCTGTCGCAGTAATTATAATCAGTGTTTGTTCAATAATACTTAAGGTACAACAATCAATAATTGTTGTACCTTAAGTAGGGTACCGCGTGGTAGCACTTTCGTCCATGTACTACTCTCCTAGTTTCTGGTATGACCGCGCACTGTTGTCCTGACTGCTTTTAGCCTGCGCCTGGCATTCCGGGGGAACGTGCACGGTTCGGATTTCAGCTGGGATGAGACCTTCACACCTGGTGTGTAATTACCCCGTGTTACACACCCAGGTGGTGGCTTGCACGGTATTTCGTAGATGTAAATCTGATTAGAGTTTGGTTTTCCGTCGTAAAATCTCCGCAGCACCCCAGATTTGAACCTCCACCCCCCTAAAGGAGACACCTATTCTCTAGCTGCCAAACCTATCCCATCTCCCGAAAGGGGAACAGAAGGAGATGGTGAGAGACAGGGGATGGATATCCTTCCTCTCTCTCCACAAATGCTTCCTACTTCATCCTCAAATAGATAACGGCGACCGGAAGTGAGAAAGGGGCCGAACAAGTACAATATGAGAGGGCGCTACACGTCGTTCCTGCAGATGACACTGGAGCGTAGCAGCAATAGGGGATCGAGGGACAGAAAGGTCACACCTACTTTTACCAAAGTATTGAAATCGCAATTGGTTTATCGTTAACTTAAACTACACTCACTCGATTTTGGATGAATCTTAATCCAAAACCTTAATTATATTTTAGTTTCTCTTGATAATTCACAAAACTCAGCTGTTGGTTTCATTCTGTTTTTCAATATTCAGAAAAACAGTTGCCGTTTGCATCATCAATACGAGATTTTCGGCGTGGCGATGGGACAGTAGCATATATCGGATATGCAGGGCAAATAATATCAAAGAAATTGGATTACAAAGAAATGATAGTATTATTTCATGATTAAAATGTGTTCGAAGAAGGGAAGTCCACTTCCATTTGACAAAAGTTTACGATACAAGGTGGCAGACTGATGACCGCGGAAATAGTGTCCTAAATAACCTCTCCTGTGCATCTCACCTTGGGGTGCGAATGTATAAGAAACACCCCATGACAACATCGCCAGAAAAACTCTTCATCTCTGAAAGTCTGATTTTCCATACAGTTGCATCCATCGCAGGAGCACTGCACGTGGGGTGGTCAAAGGCAAACGAAAACGGCTGTGGCTCAATCACTCGCAGAGGCGATTTCGCAGTAAATAAAGACTCCCAGTTCCAAAATCGTACAATGCGCGTCAGCCAAAAGCATTCACGTGGAAACAAGGACCAAAAAATCTCCATTTTCAAACAATTTTACAGGCAATAGCACTCCTGGTCTAATTTTTCCTCTTATTCGTCGCTATATGAGGCACATTGAAGCAGGTAGGCATTTTTAATCACTTGAAAAGTACGTTGGAGGAAAATGGGAGGTAGTAAACAGTAATGGATTGTAGTAAAAAAGGAGAATAACTAAATAGTAACTAAAAATAAGAGGCGAATAGAAAATAAGGGGTAACGGAGACGTAGATCAAAAGGATACCATTAATGCGAGGAACCTGAGTACTAATATTAAGAACAGATTGTCGAAATGCCTCATATAGGGTTGTATGGAGCAGAAACGTGGACTGTGAGGATAAAGGATGACAATAGGCTCCGGGTTTTCGAGATGGCAATGTTATAATGGAGTGAAGTTAACTGGAGAACGAAAGTGAATGAAATGGGAATAGTGGGAAGTAATATGGAGGAAGCGTGATGGACGAAAAGGAAGACAAAGGAGGAATTGCGTATACTGGGAGAGGAGATGAAACTATAACATTGGAGGAGACAGAAGGTGTGTGGTTGGAAGAGGAAATGAGAAGCGAAAGGATGCTTAAGGTCGTGACGGGGGAAGACGTGGGGTCACCGAACAAAGGGAAGAGAATCAGCTTTAGATAGGAGAGAGAATATGCTTTGAAGATAAAATGAACTGAGGTAGAACACATGCCGAATAGAAGAATGAAATGTTGTAAGCAGACGAGGACCGTCACTAATAAAAGATACTATCTTTCATTTAAACCTATTTTACTACGTAGATCACCTCTAAAAATAATTATACGTCACCAGAGTCCCCATCCTATGTTCTATTGTCGCCTAGAGAGGCAAAACCCCAAAATAAGCATCATGTGAAACGTAGCAAGGAGTGCAGAATTTGAGATTACATACCTGGACCACAATAAGGAGCACTTAAGGAAGCATAACTCGCTCTCTTCCATCTCAACGATGAAGTTCCGTTAGGCTGAATCTGTAACGTCACAGCACGGCACCCACGACCGCTAGACAGCGACTTCACAAGTTTGGGAGGACTCAAGCTCTAGATACGACGAGAGATCTTTCCCACATCGTGAAAGCCGGAATGATAAGCAGATGCCTACTTCACGATCCGGCAGGCGATTTGACTGCCAAATGAATGAGGAGTTCACTAGATATTTTTACTGGATGAGGTGGCGTGGAAAATACAGGAGCGCGGAGCATTCGGCATTTGACCTGGCCGTCGACGAATCGCATTGAGCGGTGACGCTAAAAAAAATGTATAACCCGAGTGATTTTCAGGCAAGCATAGTTATACAATACCTGATTTAGTGAAATGTAATCTGGTCTGCAATTATGTCATATGAACATAAGGTATAGTATGATCAACGCATGTAGGATATAGCAGAAGAAACAGATCTCTGGTTTTCCCCAAAGTTTTATTTTGATTGGACTGTCAAATAAATTGATTCTTATTTTTTCTAAATAAACCATTTCCTGTTATTGCAAGAAGAGGTACCAGGTCAGGATTGTGCATTTTTACTCAAAAAAGTGATTCGACACCACGAATACTTTTCCATTATTTCCTACCCGTTCCTATCTCCATTTTCATTGAATTATACCCGCTTATTCTTGATATAGCAAAAGGATGACTTCCATTTTATATAAAGACTCCCATCAATCTAATGAATTGTAAACCATATCCAATGTTTGGGTGAATTCATTCGACTTTTTTTCCATCAACGTACGCACATACGTGAAAGCGAATTCATTACTTGTCCGGAGCCTCCAAGGAATTCACTTAGTATTTCCCAGGACTCCATTCTGAGTATAACATGTACTTCAAATAAAATGATACAGTTATTACCAAGTGTTTGAAATAAAATCATAATTCACACCATTTAATTGCTAGTTTTTTTGCTAGAAGGAAATAAGGACGACCGATTCGTATGGACGAGGATATGAATCATAGAAATGTATTTTAAGCGAGATATATTTATAAAATTCATAGAATTCAGCCAGTTTAATAGAGAAATATCTTATATCTGTGTTGAAATCAAAGTATCAACCACTTAATGCACCCATTTTCGAGATTTCCGTCAATGTATATCAGTCAATATTCCTGGGAGATTGTAATTATGTGCATTCCAGAGAGATATCAATAAATAAATGCTGTACTCACGAAAGAAATCAAACTATATTCCTAATATTCGTGCGTTCCAACTATTACTTTTGAAAATAAATGCACAATTTAGCGTAATAATTTGAATGAAATCAGAAAAATCCCTCGGCTACGAAAGCGTTTTTAGCGAAAAGCGCGGAAAAAAGTCTAGTTGACGCTCCAGTTGAGTAATTACCGAGAACTTCACCGTAATACCATATCATCACAAAAGGAAAGCCATTAAAATTTTTATTATTACTACGCTGACTTAATGCTTCTTGTAACTGCTCAAATTTTAAAATAATATTTCAATATGTTGTCCCATATGACTAAAGGGCCCTTCACACTTATTTGACAACAGTATGTGCTTTTTGTGGAACATCGTATTCAGCGTAAAACTTCATAAAGGCCGGAGGTACGACACTGCCAATAGCAGCACGAAAACCACAGCCACCTGAAGAAAAAAGACAACCAAGAGGAAGAAAAGCTCTCCTGCCATATATTAAAGGAGCTACAGAAAAGGTATCCAGGATACTGTTAAAACACGATAGAAAACAACATTCATAACGACATAACACCGGATACAAAAGAAAAAGACAGAATGAAGACTTAAGGGAGTGTACGAGCTACCACGCAAAACATTCGATCAAGCATGGGGAACGGGAAGGACCATTAAGACGGGGATCGAGGATCGTTGGTCCGGAATTCGATAAGGGCCACCAAGAAACATCAGCGTCCGTCAAACAAGCAGGCAAAGGCCACAATATTAACGTCAAAAATACAACAATCCTCGAGGGAGATGAAAACCAAAAGCAGAGAACACTAAGGGAGTCCAAGGAATTAAAAAAACAGCAATAACTTCAATATGTACTTTGATACCTCACTACGTTATCCCTAAATGTACTTATGACAATCATAATTCAAATTTTCCGGTAAAAGCCACCTATGGAATTGTTTTCTGGGGTTATTCTCCTACAACGTTAAACAAGGTGTATCTAATTCAAAAGAAACTAAGGAGACTCATATTAAAACAACCATCTCGTTCCCATTGTCAACCATTGTTCCTTAAATTAAATGTATTAACTATTCCTTGCATGTAAATATATCACTTGTCCAATTATATAAAATCTGACCATCATCTGTGTACTCTAAACAACAGTGTTCACAATTACTCCACAAGGAGCTCCTCAAATATTCATGTAGCTCCTCAAATATTCATGTTCAACTCCACAAGAGAAGGTTGTCTCCCATAAGTCCATTAGCTAGTGGGACGAAAATTTTAAACAAAATCCCATTTTATCTAAAGGGTATCGAATCAATTTAAAGATTCAAGGTAGAAATGACAAAATTTCTGCAACATAAATGTTACTACTCTGTCACAGAGTTGTTGGAAGATAATGTTATATGACTTTAATCACTATAATATGCTTTGACTGCATTCTAGTGTATGCTATGACGAAGCCTATTCAACCGTATTATTGTCTACTGACGAATAAAAATTTGAATTGGAATGATGTTGACAAAAGATGAAAGCTTGGGGAATCATGGCTACCAAAGTTTTCGAGAGATAAAAAGAAATGCATCCAGAGGTTCCTACGCCCATTCTTACACTATTATCCTCTCATATTCGTGAGCATGTAAGTGGTGATGCGCAATTAAGGCAAAATCCACACACTTGAGGTAAGGAAACGGCAGACGGCAGAGGAAAGGAAATGCCGACATTTTTAAAATCCTGACACGTGTAATCCTCAAAAACAGAAGTCCTTCACAAATATGGACCGCAAGAGTTCCAACAAATTGATAACACTATCATACTGCGTATACAGAAGCCTTCCACTTTGCAAATATAATTCCCTAATATAACCCATGTTTAAAAAGATCTGTTTAAGGTGAGCCAGGCTTGACTGTGTGAGTCTAAACAAATACTGAATTTCACAATTTTATTTACTCAGTTAAAAAATCCTGCTTACGCTGATGAAATGATTTACCAATTGATTAAGGAAGGAATTATCCATATTATTTCACTAATATATTGTTAATGACCATATTTATCCTCCCATATGAGCCGAAGGCAGCGCCAGTTATATGGAAATACCGTATTTTAACTTCAATTACGGCAGTAATTCGCTAACAAATTTTAAAAATAGATTGTTTATATTTTATTCTTATTCATTTCCCGAGATTTTTTGCTCATTATAAGCAGGTACTATGAAAATCTTGAGGTGATGCGCAATATGCTGTATGCTTTCTCGTACAAATTGACATTTTACTGCTGTAATCAGAGTAATGTCTATAAGAAGCCATGTTAAAAATCTCCACTATCAAGATTGAATTTCTATGAAAATAACCTTGATACCCACTTTTTACCTCATCTCGGTTCATAAAACGCATTTCAAAGATGTTATATTCAAGTTCTCAGAAATTCTGGAATAAGTGACCCCGAGGCCAGAGTCACCTTAAGTGGCCTATAAGGTGAGTGTATATTTGGAAACAGTGCCCTCTTACTTGGCCCATAAAATCAACAAAATAAGCACCTCCATATGAAGAAAAACCTCGTCAAAACTGCGTCATTTTCAAGAAAATAATCACACACATATTTTCATTTTATGTTCACAACTCCCTTGGAGGAAGTCTGGGCAAGTAGATACGGAGAAATGAGCAGTTGAGCGGGTGAAAGAGGAAAAGGCGAGGTCAGGGATGCGGCCAAGTGCCCCGCTCGAGTTCCCGGTGTCACGAGGAGGAGGGAAGGAAGGGAGGACGGACGGCCTCTTTCCTCCTCTCGAGCCCTCTCCTCGATCTGTGAGTGTAAGCAAGTAAGAACTCCCTCATGCTCCTCCGAATCTCCCCACGTTCAACTTCAGCCAAGGTCGGCGAATACGGAAATAGAATGAAGGGGGAAGAGACCCAAAGGGACAACGGGAGAGAATGGGAAGTCTGGCCGAAAGAACAGAATAGAATCGCCATCCGCGTTCGAAGAACGAAAGGAATGGAGCCGATCGTGGGTCCGGGGGGAGGAGGGGGGTATTCTGTCACTGCCAGTGGCGCCCCCAAAGGTAGGGCTTGTTCTCGCGACCTCAGGCCAATGGAGTCCTCTCAGACCACATTATTTTTGAAATACAGTCAAACCTCCCAGTAGCGGACACGTTTGGGCCCGGAAAAATCGTCCGCTATTTAGAGAGGACCGAAATTACGACACGCTTCTCTATGCAGTAACTACGGTACATACATTAAAATATAAAGGCGTTAATATATTTATCTATTATGTCTTAGTACTAAAAAATTACACATTTTAACAAAATATATGGAATGAAATCATTATTCATTTCTTATCAATAGAGCAGCTAGTAGCACATCACCATCGAAACAAAAGTCGAAACGTGGCCCCAGGAAAGGAGACAATACACGCCTTTTAGAGTTCAAAATAGAATAATTACAGTAGCCGAAATAATCGCGCAGCAAAAAGGTGCATCATGGTCATCCACGAGGGAAAAGGGAACAGGCAGGATAACTAACTCGCTGACGGACAATATATTGAATTGCTAAGATAAGGTTTGGTCTGGAAGAGTTCCCGAGTTTCTTCAAGAAACGAGGTTCATTGTTCAGGAGAGGAGGCATTTTTACAGAATAGCTCGTCGCGAGTGTCTGATAATGGAGGTAACTGAAGGAAAAATGATTCTTTTCTGTTGTCCGCGTCCGTTATTGAGAGCGTCCGCTTTTTGGAGGTATTATTTCCATAAGTTTCCATGTTCTACTGCTGGAGATCGAAAAAAATGTCCGTTTTTAGGCGTCCGCTATTTGAAGGTGTCCATTAAGGCTAACAGACGACTTGCAGCTTTCATCTGAGCAATCTCCAAAGGACGCATTCTAAAATCTCATATTTCTCAAATACAGTAGAACCATCCCTGAAACCCTACACAGTAATTGCCATGAGAAAATTTCGGCCTGAACCGGGAGCACATCTTGTTCATACTTATCCCTATAAAATTTCCATGAGGGTTATAGAGCCTACGTAGCGTAGTAGTCTGCGCATTGGCCCAGAAAGCCAAAGTCTCGTGGTTTGATTACCGGTCCAGACCGAATTTTTCTTATGGCAATTTCATTGTATTTCACCGCCGAATGCGCAGGAGGCCTGAATACTTTGTGTACCCGAAACCATATTTTATTTTCATCTCAGTTTACTAAGCGCACTTCCAAGATGCTACATTCGAGTTTTCAGAAGATCAGGAATAAGTGACCCTGAGACCAGAGCCCCCTTAAAAGGAGGAATATTCGGAGACTGAAGAAAGGGAATGTGTGTATGAAGCGAGGCAAGAGTGTAAGCGACGGGAGAGCTCTTTGTAGGGAAAGGGCACCATGAAGGAAAGAAGAAAGGAGAAATTATTAAAAGGGAACCAGTTTTCTAAGACAAACGGAAATAACTAAATCGTCTTACTTGGCCTACCCTGGAAGGGAATGGTGTGAAGGGATGTATGTATGAATGCTTTGTTTCTTGTATGTATGCTTTCGCCCAGGTGCAAGAGGAAAAGGAATATTTCCTTCTCATCTTTCCTACGGAATCCCTTGACGGCTTGTGTCAATCTTAAGAATGCTATTGCGCTCTGGTTAGGCCACACCTCGATTACGCCGCGAGAATTTGGGATCCTGGTCAAAAAAAATATAACCAAAATAATTCATAGAATACAAAGAAAAGCAGCACGCTTCGTTCAAAACTGCTACAAGCGAACAAATAGTGTTTCAAAAGTGGGATTACGGTGGGAACCCCTAGAGACTCAGAGGCTACACACTAGGTTTAGCTTGCTTGAGAAATTCAGAACTGGTGTGTTTCATAGCGACTAGGAGAATATCATTATGACGCCTTACTAGGTCTGACAGAAGCGATAAAATAAGAGAGATATATTGCCGAACAGATAAGTACAAAAAGTCGTTCTTTCCGCACACAATAAGCGACCACAGTAAAAACTGAGCTCCACTAAATATACTCCCTCAATACACGTCACCATTCCACCTCCCTAAACTTTAACCGTCACATCTTTACCCGGCTGGTGTCCTAACACTCCCTGCCACATACCCATGCGGCGGCTCGCAGAGTAATATGTAGATGTAAGAAATTATAATGTCTTACATTATCTCAATCTCTTCCATGTATTTCTTTGCTCATGAGACCTACCGGCAACCATTCTGACCCTAATAAACACAATTATAAACTCGTTTAGTCTACTGTCGTCCACCCTCAGGTTATGTGGCCGATGCACCGAGATCAATATTTTATATTTATTTCCTACAGATCCACCTCATATTTGCGCCAGGGGAATAAAACGTCAAGAGCGTCTACAGTCGCTACATTTATAGGCTAACTTATGGAAGAAAATTCCAAGCCTGTTTCTATTTATAAAAAAATGCACCCTCAATACCAGCAATTTAAATACAGCTATAATTCGGCAATGGTGGATTTGCCAGAGGTGGATGTTTACCATGAATCATTCTCACATCACAAACTAAAATTATTCATGCGTAATAATTCCATAGAGTGATGCTCAAGCGAGTCATGTTACTTTATTTCTATAGTGCTATTGTCGTTCCAACAAAATTTCATGATTAATAATGCTTTTATTTCATGATTTTGTTTCGTTTTACTTTTCGTTATGTATTACTGGATAAATGCTTGAGTTTAAATCCGATAAACTAGAGAGAGAACACCGCTGGGTAATAAATAAATAAACCCCTCCCCTTAAAACATTTTCTACGAAGAGCTCTGTAAAGGCTAAATGGAAAGAATTAGCGAAGAAAAAAATGTCTATATGTTACACACATCAAGGTATATTTTTGGCGTAAATATCATGCACAGAGCGAATTCTTTGGCCATTAAAATTGGAGCATCATTAAAACGAGAACATGCCGTTGTTAGAGTAATGAACAGATGGAAAAATTCAATGCTCCAGGAAAAAACCTTCGCATGAAAATGACACAGCAGTCGAGTCTTAGTCGAGTCGAGTCCAGAGTAGGTAATCGCCCAAAACATACACAAATTTGTCTCTAACCCTCTAACTTCACAATCATTACGCAACCATGCATCAGCATGAAAATGATTTCAGTACATGAATAGTCGTTTTTATCAGTCAATATCAGCAGGTTTTAAGCGAATATTGGAATGAAAAGTTTTTTCGTAATTAGTCAAGAATTTATGAGACAATTTCTCTTCTTTACTAACAGTTGAGAAGCGAGAAATGCTCAGCATCGCTAGGAGATAATTGTCCATTTCTTGATTCTAGTTTTCGGATAGTCTGAAGGCAAAACCAAGGACTCACTGATATTACCTTGAAAGTGACACAGGCGTAATCTTCGGCCTTCAGTGATCACACAACTACAACAAGCATAATACATAGAAGGAGAAAAACACTTGATTATGGCAATTTATCCTCAAACAACACCATAAATTTGTTGATCCCTATACAATGTGATGCTTTCTCATTTTTCAGTCATTAATCCATATCTCGTACGGTTACCAACAAGAAATTACACCATAAAGATGAATATAATTACGTACACACCCCATAATTCGAAGTCTACGTAAAACTATTCTTATACTATGGAAAAGGAGTAAGAAAACAAACATTTTAGTGATAACCAAGGGTTCACTGATATTCTTCAACCCTAAAAGTAGCACAGGCGTAATCTACGGCCCTCACCAACCACACAACTACATTAGGCATAATACATGGAAGGAGAAAAACAATTAATTATGGCAGTTAATCCTCCAATAACAGGATAATTCACTGATCCCTTTACAATAAATTACGATGTTTTCTCATGTTTTAGTCATAAATCCAAAGCTCGCACTGTTACCAACAATAAATGACACACAGATAGATATAATTACGTATAAACCCCATATTTCAAAGTATACGATAAGTTATTCTTATAGTATGGAAAAGGAGGAAGAAAATACACATTTTGGTGTCCCACTATACAACCTTCTAATGATGAAACGGTAATAATAAACACTTCAGAGAATCAGAATTTTAAAAAAAAGTGCCGAGCCGGCAAACAATGTCTTCTGCCTTTCACGACCAACCGTCTAACAAAGTTAATTTTCTTCCAGGTTGATTCCTACGTTCTTCATTCAGGCTTGGGTTCCAATTAAAGACTGGGGAGGTGGGGGGGGAGTGGCTACTAAATATCTCACGTCTGCATCACTACACCGACTCAATAACCCGTAAAAAATGTGCCTATTAGTATAATTGCTTTCTTAATGAACGCGCGGTTAAGGGAGATGATACACATTTGCGTTGAGGCGAAAGATTAATGAGCATCTCTTACGGCGTGAGATGACTGGCAAAATACTAGCGCTCCAGAAAAAATAAGAATGCGACAGGTAATACGAAGGAATGTATTCAGTCAAGACCTCGTTATCACAAATTGGTATCTTTCCAAGGCGGATTATAAGGATGTCGCTTTTTATTATGAATGAAATAACCAACGGGGAGACCCTTTAGGCATAATCGCAGTTAAAAGCCCAAGTTCACCTTTCTCACCGAATGAGGTTGGCTTAGTATTGGAACAGTATACCGAATTTACGTGCGCTCGAGGTAGGAATCTACGGCGCATAAAAAAGGTAATGTGCTTACGACGCCTTTTACGCACCATCATCGCACCCAACTTAGCTGGACGCAATTCAGACAGCCCCAACCTTTATCTTCACTGCGGCTTATCTGTTGGCTTTCACACTCATACCTATTTAACCCAAATTTATTCATTTATTATGGCTATCTACCCGTTAAGGTACGTCTAATTGGAGTTGAATAAAATTTCCCTAGATTGTTGCAGGCTTCCGCTCCACCTCCATGATTGCCTTTCTCATCTCAGCATACGTTTAGTCTCTTTCAACCGCATCTTCCTATTTTCCTATTCTCACCCAATATACCAAGCACTTCGTAGTTTGTCGTCCTTTCTGTGCACCGCACTTTCTGCACCATGCTCCACACCAAATTGCAAACGCCTTGAGCACATTCTCGTCCTCTTTTCTCGGAGTCTATATTTCTGACCCACAGTAAGTCACATGAAATTTCTTCTTCCGCATCCAATAGTGTCGTAAGAAGTTCTTTTTATTTTGCGCCTTTTTCCGGGTATACCTCCCATCATTTCCCACCCATCAACCTTCTCCGATGAATCATTACCTTTTAATGCGTTCTCCATTCACTTAAAAATCTCAACTCAATTTTCCGCCTCCAATACGCTTTATTCCCCTGCTCTGAGTCCAATCAGATTGCAGATTCATTTTCAGATTCATCTGCTGCAGTGTATACATTTTCCTTATGTTGCAGGGTGAATACATTTTTTTATCGCACGTCATATATAATAACATGTGAGCTTTACTACATTTTTGGCTTATCGTTCACAATCAAACCCCAAATTACTTAGAGCTCCCTATGGTTATCCAAGCTTTATTGTTAAAAAATCAACCACTCGGTATTATTCTACTCAAAGTTCATCACACTTACCGGTTTTAATGTTATAACATCATCATCAGAGTAAAAATATGTGGAGGAATTTTAACTCTGGTGATGTTGTTGTAACATCGCTACCGGTTAGAGTATTACAAATTGTGTAGAATATCACTATGTGATTAACTCTTTAACACGTCAATATTACCACATGATTACGGAAAATGAAATAGCGAGCTGCCAAAATGACACAATATGGAAGAATAAAGTGAGGAATAAGGCTAAGGCAAGAAAATAAAATGCAACACAAAAATAAGGCAGGCCCAAGACCGGAGAAAAAACTGATAGACACTTAGAAACCACAGAATAAAAATCCCTGAAAAAAAACTTCACGGTGAATCTTAATGGATAAAATGAGAAGTGAAAGTATACATATAAATGAAAGGAATGCCAGGTAGAGATTCTCAACGAATAGGTAAATCGGCAGAAGTAGAAATTGAATGGTCACGTAGATAGAAATTTAGACGCAATAATAATTAACGTAGCCAGAGATAAGTTTCCTGATAAAGGTAAGGAGGTGTGGGCTGATCAAGGAAATTATGGCGGGACAATGAGGAGATGGAATAATTTGAGCATGAACTGATGAAATGAGGCGCAAGCCTAGAAAAAAATGGGTAGAAGAAGTCAAAATTCCACAAGGGGCTCCCGCCACTCACAGGCTGCTTCCCGCCGCCTTATCAATTGGCAGCAGCTACACACGAAGTCACGACATCTTCACACGGTTTTTCGGATATTTTTCAGTCATCTTACTCAGCGGCTACAAGGAGAGGAGATCCACAGAAAGTAAAATCTCAAGAGAATCGCAGACGGAGCAGAAAAAAATTGAAACTACTTCCACCGACAGATGGCACCTCGACCGCCCAAAGTCATTAGCAGGCGGCAGGTGAAGGGAAAAAAGGAGATATGGATATAGTAGGGTGACACAGAGACAAAGAGGGGAGGGGTAGGTCGACGAAAAAGCGGAGGAGAGAATAATCCAAGGAAGAGGAGCAGACAAAGAGTGACGGAAAGCCTGAAAGAAATATGAGGTGCAGAATAAAGGCCAAATGACATCGGGAGATGATGGCTTCAAAATTAAGTAAATACTCCAGCATACGGTAATCAGGCGTTCATTAGGGGGCTTTATGAATGAAAATTTAAAAGGGCGGAGAGACGATCACCAGTCAGTCCTTTGTCACCGTCGGCCCTCAAGATCCACACTAGTTAAAGAGATGTGAGATAGATGCAACGGGAGAAGGGAATTACTGTTATATTAACTTCATGAGAATGGTGCCAGTAATGCGTTACTAAAGCCTTATAACATACAAAGTAGCGAATTTCATGACGCAATGGTACACAGGCTTATTAAAACAAGTCTTCCGCACTGAATAGCGGCGGCGGATTGTCTTACACGACAGGAAAAGAATATGTGATTCTGTACAGTTCTCTTTTTATAAGTAGCGCAAAGGTTATTATTTTTTGCCTTTATTTCGAAGAAAGTAAGGGAACGAAACGCGGTTTCGTGGAAAAAGCTTACTGAGGAAAATTGGGTCTCCTATGAGCAAAAGCTTTTACTCTTGGGACGGAGATTCGAATAAATCAAAGGCAAAGGAAGTTAACAAAAGTTTTAGAAATTTTTAATTTTATAGGAATAGAGAACGGAATATACGACTGAGATTAGCCCAATTTCAGATCTTCTGTAATTTCGGAGAAGCTCTATCGCGAGATAATTAAAAGAATAAAAGAAATGCAAATGTTAAGCATATATTTATAATGCGACTGTTTAAAAGAGATAATTATAAAAAATATGCTTTCTCGATAAAAATTAAACAACGAAAACTGAATATCTAAACAAGTATCAAATACATATTCCTACGTATTTTCCGAGGACACACATGACCTTTCCAAAGGTAATTTGGGAGAAATATCACTATGCAAATTAATCAATGAATTTGCCTATGCCATACAGAAAAAGATGCAACCCTTCTCATTATGACTAAAGCAAAATTTAGCTAAACCACCTCGAAAATTTATTCGTAAAACCTCAAATTTAAGACTTCAAAATACGACATGAATGATAAATGAACCATTGGTTCGCTAAAATGCATAAAAGAACAAGATTTGAGGGAGGAAGAGGGAAATTTTAGAGAGATTACCCCAAAAATTAATGCAATTAAAAAATACCGCACCGCTTTCCGAGATATTTGCCAAAAAATCCAAGTCCATTTCTGTAGGATACGGTACAGCTCTGCGACTCAGAGAGAGAGAGAGAGAAATAACTTTTTAAAAATAGGAATTTCTGAACCACAGGTCACATCAGAAATATAACGGTGTATAATTCGCAAGTTTTCTCAAGAAGTTAAAAAACAAATATATCCATATCGAAAGACACGTGGCAAAATTGCAACAAAAGTTCGGTTGTGAAGGCGTTTTTAGCGTAACTTCAGTGGGACAAAAGTCAAATGGAAGCCCTAAGTAGGAATACACATTTCGTTTAATACTGAAAAATTGAGTCACAAAAATAATTGAGTAGTTAAAATTATTACATTAACTCAATTATTTTTACAACGGATAAAATTTTAAAAAATAAATGATACGTCACCTATAACTAGAATAAAATTTAGCTAAACCACCTCAAAAATTTATTCGTAAAACCTCAAATTTAAGACTTCCAAATACGAAATGAATGATAAATGAACCATTGGTTTGCTAAAATGCATATAAAAACTGAAGATTTTAGGGAGGAAGGGGGAAATTTTAGAGAGATTACCCCAAAAATTAATGCAAAAACTTTAGGCGAAGGAAATATCTACCACGGGTGTCTTGTGGTTAGACGTGGAGGAATCTTCGCCTGGCCACGCAAGACGACAAACTTATTGAGGAAGAGCGGGAGGAGGAGACTCCTTGAACCGACGAACTCGAGCCCGCAAAAGTGGAGGGAGCTTTCAAGTTAAGACCTCTCTGCAACTCAAAAGCAAGGCAAAATAACGAGGCAAAAAGTTGGGGGGAGGAGAATATTCAATTTTCGTAGAGTAAACGGTAGTCTGAACCTCCGCGACGAAAAGTTTTCGAGGCCGAGGGCCATTTTTCATGCAGCGGGAAAAATGCACTCCCGGATCAATCACGTCACTCCCAAGCACGCTCGATTCTAGGCACAAACTAAATTCAGGGGCATAGTTAGTTTGTCGGAAAAAGTTTATATACGCTTTTATCAGGCGGAAAAGAAATAAAATACAAAATAGGATGCATCAGCGGAAGACTTCTGACACATGCTAGGCAGCTGGATATAAGTTTTCCGAGGTGGAGGAGCTCCGTGGAGACAAACTTACATATCTATCGCGTCATTCCCTTTCGGAGTACACGAAGTCAAGTTAGGTACTTAGATGTGGCCTATTGTGCAAGGAAACTTCCTCTCTTAAAAATTTCCTCCACAACGGCTTATCCTAGAAAACCTTTTATGTTCAAACATAAATTTTATATCACTGCTAACCATATTCAAATTATAAGGTTGAAAATTTTGCAAAAAAAAAGTTTCTGTGAAATGAAAATTTTGAATGTTTTTCAAATATTCAATTTTTTGTTTTTATTCACCCGAATAAAAGTTCACTATTTTACTGCAACCAAATGCAAATTGAAATTTAGGAAATGGTTAAAGGCTCAGTTTCATAGAGATGTTCGATCTAATTTCCTGATTGTGTGTTACTGAATTAATAAGTACGTTATTTCACTGTTAGCCGAAGGTGAAGGGAACATGACAATCATTGATGGTGGCTCAATTCAGGATTTGACCTTGGAGCCGACCAAAAGCTTCAGTTGATAAGTTCGATTATTTTCAATGAAACGTTCTTGTTCTGCAGATGGAAGTAAATAAAATTCTATTCTATTCTATACTTAATATACGCTCTTTTATTCTTAAGATTCCTGACATTCCTTTAGAGTAATATTATCTATCATTAGTCTTATATTATATTATTATCGGCATCTTCTTTAGTCTCTTCAAAACACATTACAACTATTTAATCATGACTTTCTTGGTCTACCCCATCCTCTCACGCCCTTCACTCCTCGATATGACTGCTGCTTCAGTCGACTCTCATTCATACTAACGACATGGCCAACCAACGAAGAGCATACCATTCAAATATGTCCATTACAGGAGCATCCAGCCCACTCATTTCTAAAACTATCCCTTCGATCTTGGCTTCAAACACTTCTCAGGTACCCCCCTATTCTACAGAAATTAGCCTACTTAAGCATATCCTGGCATAATCATGCCTTGCAGCAGTAAAATATCATCGGGAGGAGAGAAATTTCCAATGTTCGTAATTTTTGCTTCCCCAAGCAAACACTGACTCGTTGATGTGCTCCACATACTACCTACGACTCTTCTTCAAGCATCCGCACACCTTTCAACCATTTCTTCAGCATCATAAAAATATCAAATCGTGAAAATATTGCGCGGAGCATCTGCTAATGACTCTGTTCTCTCTCTTCTCTCAGTACGATTACTAGAAATCTCTATCCGTATAAGCAGTACACCTATTACGACCGTTAAGCTTTTTTTTGGTCGGTCAAACCGGCACCTGCAGACTAAATTCGTGAGGGTTTTGTGTGTTTTTCGTAAATAACTTCTATAAAATCTCAAACGATTTCGTACTG
The DNA here is from genome assembly GCA_963169105.1 of Ceriagrion tenellum. NCBI lineage: Eukaryota > Metazoa > Arthropoda > Insecta > Odonata > Coenagrionidae > Ceriagrion > Ceriagrion tenellum. Next base: position 77,120,675 of record OY720641.1, on the reverse strand, counting down.
TCTACTAATTTAAAATTAAAATTAAAAAAAATAATAAAAAATAATAAAAAATAAAAAAATAATAAAAAAAAATAGTAGACAGTACGAAATCGTTTGAGCTTTTACTCATCACGCTGTTCTACGATATCTCGCCTGAGAAAGTGGAGTATATTCTACAAAATCTTTTTCTCTTCTTCGTTTGAGTGCACTATGTAAAATCCAAGAGTCGAAAAAGCAAAATGGCTCGCCTCGAATGAAACAGAAGAATTTAAAATTCATTTCTCAAGACACCGGAACACTAGGATTGTGCGCCGCGTGCGCCGAGGACTCGAGAGCACAACAGCTGAGCAGAGGAAAGCGAAACAAATTAGGCGCACCATATGACGATTCAGAGAGGGTGAGTGGGTCGATGATAAAGGGAGGAGAGATATGAATTTTTATTTTCGACGAAACGAATTTTTTTTAATCCACATCATACTGGGCAGAGAGATTCCGGCACACGAGAAGAAGCAATCTAGGCAATCCTACACGTCTCCAACCCTTCATATCCACTCTCATAAGTCCCGTCCGAACCTTATCCCATCACGTTCTTCACACAGTGGAACTCAGCTAAATCTATGTTTGCCGGTAGAAAGGTCAAAATCAAAACCATTTCCCCCTCTAGAGGTATCTTTGAAATCTTCCTGATAGAGGTTGCTATAAACCGGCTCCGAGAGTTATACATCAGAGTTACTATTGATAATTAGGCAGTTTAAAAAATATTAAGCTAGGGTCTAGAAAAAAGTGGAGGACACTTGCTCTGATAGCTAAGGAGGCTAAGGAGACAGATTCCAGCACAACCAGATTTCAGACGTCTTTCCGATGAACAATTGAAATCGAATAAAGATCTATTTGCATTTGGCGCTTGGTTCATCAGTAAAATAGGCAACAATCTACCACACAGATTACTTAAGTATGTACAGTTTGTAATCATCAGACCAATCTTAAAACTGCCTTTTCCCCCGGCTGCGGTCATCAGACATCGTCCCTCCCTTATTCCCGACTTTAATGCCTATGTTTTACTTTCCGCCTTTCTAACGTTTATCATTACACTGCCCTAAACTCCAACAATACACTCTCATCCTCCACGTCTAAGTTTCACATTTCGATTTCATGTAAGGCCACATTATAATTGTTGTCTGTTGCCTATTGTAATCGAAAAACAAGGTATATTTGATTTCTATGGCATTGGTTGCATGTAGTGGAGGTCATATTGGTAAAATTTCACCTGTTAACAGGTATTTCAAGGTTTCTACTGATGCATCAATTGCCATATTATCATTAACTTTTGAACGATACAGTGGAATCTACGTTGGTGAAGGCTCATCCCTTGCCATACCCCCTTGAAGTCGATTGCAAGAAACTATGCAGATCTTATCCTTTGTTTATGTTTTAAAATGTTCGAGATTTACTCCTTACTTCACCTCGCTCATCACGGGGATATTCAGCTGCGATTTCTTCACATACGGCAATGTGGTTCGAGCAATTCTCCGGGGAGCTATGTCTAACGCCAGTTCCATCTCCCACCTCCATGAGCCTCTGATTCCACGAAATCCTTTCTCAACCAAATTATCCGACCATCCATGCCTTACGAGTGGCAACGACCTCATCAGTCAGGTGCTCACCCAAATAAATGTCCGCTACACGGATACCACTCGGGGTTGGACTGCCCAAACGTCGCGCAGCCACTGAAATCGCAAGGTGTGAAGGGTCGCTTAAACGAAGACATCACCGTAACAAGGAGGGAGAAGACGCTCTGCTGAAGAAATGTTTGGAAAGGGGGGGGATGAGTCATAGTCACAGTCCGTTTTGGGGGGGATGAAAGGGGATGGCAGCGGAGAGCGAAATAGATACAGACAGAAAGTACCAGCGGCAGCTCGCTTGGATGAAACAGAAATACGAAAGCGTGACTCCTTACGGCGTGCCCAGTCGGAGACCATTTTTAATGGGAGGGCCCGCTTTAACGCTCTCCGAATAACGCGCGTGCAAAAGGGGGTCAACGCACGCTTCTTGGTCCCGTGCGAGAAGGCCTCACTTCACCCTCCTCAAGGGAGGAGACATTAAGTCTCGGGTGAGGGATCGCGCGCCGTAAAACTTTCGGTTTTTCGTTCCGCGGATAACGCCAGTCGAATAAGGAACCGTTATCACGACTCGCTGCATAAATGTTCGACCCTTCCTTCTGCTCCGACCACTGCAGGGCACGCCCACAACCCGTTATCATCGCGGTTCCTCTCTTCACGCTTCAAATGAGTGATACTGAATGCAGGCAATCCAGGAAACAGGTATATTTTTATTTTCTACCGCTGCACATGTTGCGAACAAGACGTTCCAGTACTTATTTTATTCCAACGGTACACTTATATCCTCTTTTTTTATGAAAAAGATCGTGAGAGATGCGCAATGAAATTTTCAACTTGTTTCAAGGCAATGAGAAACAAACTATGCATTCTATATCTTTTCGGATGCTTTTAAGCGACCAAAAAATTATGAAACAATGACGTATCTTTCAATTCGATTTTCAGATTTTAGTTTTTATCGTAAAATGTGAAATTATTACAATCAGCTTGGAATCATTTCATGCACTCGCGTTGATTAGGATTTATAATAATTTTAAGACTTATTTAGAAGAAGAGTTATTTTTAAAACGATCAAAACGATTTTTTCTACGTAGTGTGAAACAAATTACGCTTTCTACTTCTCTTCACATGTGTACCAGCGACATGATAATTTATTGACAATTCGAAAATTTCTATTTTCTTTGAAAACGATATTCAGAATTTCGTTTTCATGCTTAACTGTGACAAAGCAATTATTGTAATTTATTATATTTGAAAAAAACTAACGTCTATTTTTATAACGATTGTCAAAGCTTTTTTCAAGGCAGAATAAACAAATTATATATTCTAATTCCTCTGATGAGGTGTACAAGTGACATTGTAATTTATGAACCGTTTCGAAAACGATTTTTCAATTTGAAAGCGATTTTTAGATCTTAGTTTTGACGTTAAACTATGAACAATCAAGCAATCGCCTTTAAGTTTGATGCATGCCCTTGCGATAATATTTAGTTATAATATTTTTAATAGAAATTGCCCTTTGAAAAGATCCACAAGGCTACTTTGCCGTCGAAGCATCCTACAAATCTAAACCTACTTACATGGAAACCTGCGTAAAGAATACACGTTAGCATCCCAACGGGTAACGTACTTGGTTTCCACATACCTCAATCCTTACACGTAGAATTCTTAGAAGCCGCATAACAGAAGACGCGACTATTTTTGCTGGCATTGGTCAAACCTTTGTCGAGTATGCTTTCTGATGGATTGGAATACCTTAGCTTGTACCGGGACTGTCAAAAGGCGCAGGAATGAGTTTTTGACTGTATATAGAATATATGGCTGTGTTGAGAGATGTATCTCTAGTAAGTATGCCTCATTGCCACGTCACCACTCTACACATGCAATGTAATAGTGAAAACTTATTACCATTTACAACAACAGACCCTCGTTTTCTGAATAGTTTCATGTACAGAGAAAGGTTTATATATCGCAATTATTTAAGAAATAGGCTTGTTCTTAAGTGTTTAGCAGGTCTATTAAAGCGTGATACATACTGTGTAAGGAATTTTTCTCCAGGATGACATTACGGCCAGACATTCCCCAGGACGTGAGACACGCCAGTAAAACCCAAAAGAGGCATCCGAGGAGAATTAACATTGTTTTTCGGCACAAAGCATTCTCAACGTACTTCTCACGACTAGCATAACGCCTCACATTCCCAATTTATTGAGATAGGAATATCAGTTCCTGCTGAGCCAAAAATAAAACAAGTAAACTGCATTATTACGCGTAGTTCCAAAAACTTGCACACAACACAACATAGTAAATGTGTAACTAAATTATTCCCCCTAGCCACACACTCTTGGCGCGGTAGCACGATGCTCAGTGGACGAGATATCTACACTCGACTTGTCATAAATAGTGTCGCTTCCATAGAATAAGAAGAGCATTGATATACAGCTGTCAATCACTCTTAGGTTTACTATTGATTTGACCAATTTTCTTTAATGCAACACGCAGGTATCTTTCGGTCAATGTCACTTACTGACCAAAAAAAAACAAAAAAATATGAGCATTGCATCATCTCATAAATCTTGCAGGGTTTTTCCGACATTTTTTCTTGATCCCAAGGAGATAAATGATAAAAACGTGAAATGAATAAAAATGACCAGGAGTGGAGGCACAGTTCATTAAGCGCCGTATTTTCACCGCAATTTACGGCGGGAAGGTTTCAGTGTGCCGGGTAAGGGTTGAGTTCACCCGGGTACGATTTGAAAGCCGAGTTAACCTTACGCATGCAATGAAGGGTGTCCAAAAGCCCCAACGTCCACGGCATAGGAGGTAGAAGACGAAGATGTAGAGTAGAAAGACCGATTAGCCCTACCTGTGACGTTTATAGTTTTCAAATTAAGTCCTTCCATTCATATAATCACCAAAATTAGTAAAAGTCTCAGGTGCAACTTCGTGGAACATTTAAACGTCAATCTTAAGTAATACCCACGTTATTATAACCTTGATAATAATATAGCTAAAATTATCATTACCTTATTAGTGGTAACAATGGCTTGTAGTCAATTGAAATAAACATTGGTTATCTTTACAGAATTGTTGACACCAAAATTACACCTTATTAAGAGCATACACATACTTCAGATTCAAAATCGGGCCCTGCAACCAACCAACTCAAATTACGATACTAGGTACTCTCTCCATGGGAAAGTGACACTCGGAATAAATTACTTTTAAACGAACGATTCAACGAATAACAAACTTATTTCTACAGTGAAAAGTACTAGCATCAAGCGGATCTACGCGTTCTTAAGTAATCTAGTAAGCTGAGGGGTCTCAGACACTACGAGACCACTAAAAAGGAAAAAAAGACGCTTATGTCAATTAGGTAATATATACCTCAATTTTTTCCAATAAAATGATTTAAAGCAAATATTACACCATGGCCCTCTATTGAAACTATTTTTCTCAATACTAAGAGTGTCTGATTACGCAAGTTGATTGTTTTTTAAATTTTAAGACTCCGTGAAAACATGACATGCCAACTTTAACTGAAGAGTACAGTTACCGATGTTATTTGTTATAAGGGTGAATATGAGTATCTTTGAGGGATATTCATCAACATCTCCACGAAAGAGCTGAGTTTCAGAATCCACGTATATTGGCTGAAGTTTCGGGAAGTCGTCGAAAGGTTAATTGCTGAAAGATCAAATCAACACGAGCGGTCATTTAAGTACTAATATACCCAATTTCCACTCACTTACCATCTCCCTTTGAGCAATCACGAAAGGTTGCGGAAATGCCTCCAGTGCTCGCACGTACAATCACCAGAAAATGCATGAGGTATATTGACCAAGCCCAAATGAGAGAAGTACCATTCATCAATGCCATCAGAAATGCTGACGTACGGCCGTTAAGTAGAGCGTCCGAGATTACAAACACATCATCGCGTATACGCAGGCAAATGCGTATCTATGAGCGTGAGTGGAAAAAAAATTATCACATACCCTTCAAAATTAAACTTCATGAACTGAGAGTTTAAATACTGTATGACGCAAACGTTAAACAGGTTTCCTCCAGCAAGTGGAATCGTTCAACCATCATGGAAGCAGCATACTGGGTAAAATAAGAGGAAAAATAAAATTGCAGAACTGCGTACAAAACGCAGAATTGCACTGCAACTGAAAAAGAGCGCCTGATATGGATGGCACCACCGTCCCAAATCAACACATCATAGAAGACCAGGGAACTGTTCGAGATAACACTGGAATGGAGAGCGATATCCGACGGATATGTATCTTGGATAATCGAAATAGAAGATCAGAGAAGAACAGAAACCTCTCGAGACTTGGAGTCCGATGCGGACGCAAGATCAATTGTAAAAATGAAAGGAGGACTTAAGGTATGCACAACAGAACAGGAAAGAGAAAAAGGAAAGTGTTCCAAGAAGAAGAAGATGAAAGAAAGGGATTCCAGTGTGGTAGCCTAAGGATAAAAAATGCACAGCCAAAATGAATTGGGAAAAACTAATTGTTAGAGTCCAAAAGGATAATGAATGTAGGAAGGAACCCATTAAAACACCGAAGTTCAAAACAGGGATGATAGAAATCCAAACTTCTCGAAGATTGCAAATTTGTCATAAAAGAAAACCAAATATGATTACGCGGTAATTAGTCATAAAATCAAATATGATTACGCGGTAATTAGTCACAAAGCTAAATATGATTACGCGGTAATTTGGTAACTAGTGTCTGAATTATTTTTACAATACAATATAAAGGACACTTTGTATTTGTCCATAATTTATTTTCAATCAACAGGCAACCGAAAAATTTGGTACCAGAGGATGACGCCTTTGCGTCAAAACTATTAGTACGACTGAAAATCAATAGTGTTAAAATACAAAGTGTTCTTTACATTCGATTGTAAAAATAATTCTGACATCATGATTAATTTCCACGAAGTCATGCCTGAACTCAGTGATATTAGGTAAGTAACTAGTAATAATGCACTAATTAAAAGAGGTAAGCAATGCAGGTAGATTCTATTCTCCTATTCTCCTCCTATATAAATTTAAGTACGAATAGGAAAACATTATATTTCTCTTTGTAATCTCTTCTCATGCCCTCGGCATGAAAAATAACCATAATGAACACAGCCATCAACTTCCTAAAATTCCTGAAAAAGCCGCAAAGCTGTTGTAAATATCACATGGCTCCATCAAAACCATTTGCAATTAAGCAAAACTTTAATCTATGAGCCATCACGTATCTCACTCCGCCCCGCGCAACGGTCAAATCCATATTTACTCCCTCTTCACCCATCAATTTCAGATAAATTCCCGCTTCTCCCTCCGGGCGTAGTGCGTGGGAAGGACCGGTGGGGAAGATATAAAAAGAGAAAACTTAATTAACGGAGAACGGAGCGATGGAATTCTCGGAACGAAGTCTGTTTTGGTCGACGACTTAGGTTCATAATGGATTCCTCGAGAGCAGCAATCCCTGCACCGCAACCCTATTCCCATCCACGATAGCGAGTATGCCTTGCGGAGCTTCCCTTGCTGGAAACCACGGAGAGGAGGAGTTTCAGACTGAGGCATCGGAACGGGTCGGAGAGGACTAGAGAATAAGAGGGCAGAATGGGGAAAGATTGGAAGAAGAAAACTGGAGCGTGTAGGCAGTCGGTCCCGGCGATAGCGGAGAGGCCTCCCCGGTGCGACGGCGGTGCTGGCCGGGGAGGAAGCAACACGAATGGAGAGGGGGCGACGGAGAGGAGAGGGAACGCACAGGGTGGATACGCCCCCGCGCTCCAATCCCGCCGTTGCCAGGGCGACGAGTTGTCATGACGACCGTTTGCCAAAACTCAATCCACCCCCTCTATTCCCCCGTAACTATTTCCCCCGCCCCCACCCACTTCGCCCTTCCTTCCCTTTCCCCTTCCCCTCCTCCTGGTTAACCTTCCCTTCTGAACATCGCCCACGCAAGCTCGGCTTCCCTTCCCTCGGAATCCCTTTCACCTTCCTCTCCCTCTCTCTCACCCTCGTCCTGTCCATTAGGCCTGTAAGAGATATAGCGATGTATCGACTCAAAGGTGCGATATTTACGCTATCAAGCAACGGATTACAAAATAGTTGGCTTCACTTACGTATGACATGTAGCCTTCGGTACTCTATGCTGGAATCAGTATCTCCCAACCCTGTGACCCGACGAAAGTGAATGCATCAGTGGTTGTAAAGACACAGCCCAGAAGGACGGAGGGAATGCGGAAAGGGTATTGGAGTGAGAACTTTATTAACAAGTGTTCGGCTCTATTTTATCGAAATCATCCATGAAATAGGGAGAAAGATTGTCACCGTTGGTATTTATTTGTGAAGGGCCAATCCTCAGGAATAGATGACGCCAAATGATTTGAAGGCGAATGAATGGTAAGGTCTAAGGGTCTTTCAGACTTTCGCGACCACATCTACATACTATCCTGCGAGACGTCGCGGAGGCGTGCGGTAGGGGTTTAAGAACACCAGCAGGGTAAAAGTGTATAAGATAATGTTGGAAGGTTTTGGAAGGTGAAATTGTGAAGTGAACTACGGGAATATTTTGAGAGGATTTCATTTTTTATTACGGCCACTTAATTTGCATGGAAGGAACGAACTTTTGTACCCTTAAGTTCGGAAATGTATCTCTAAAATGTTATCGCTTCCGTCGAACCTAGAGGTGTAGTGTGGCACAAAATGATACTTTCTGTATCGCTCTGAAACGCACCTGCTCCGAATTTCTTGAGAAAACCGCCTAGCATTTAGCCTCCGAGTTTACGATGAGTGTTCTCAGAAGTTGACATTTAACTAATTACTCTCAATATTCGAAATGCCTTTGAACTTGGCAAACTTGTCACAACTCGTTCCCACGCTTAGCTTGTGCCCTCTACAACCGCTTACATGTCTGCAAGCGAACTAAGCTTTCCACTTTAAATTTCACCAATTAAGTCCCTTCTCATCCCCACCATATATCACCTACCGAACCTACACCTAAAAAGCCTCGAAACATGAGCTAAGGTACCCTCCTTCCGTAAAGACCAAATTTTTGAACCATGGTTTCTTAGGTAATAAAAAGAGGTACAATTTGTAGAAATTGCCACGAGTAAAAAAATGGACGCAGGGAGGGGAGAACTTCCGAGAAGCCACAGCCCAAAAAGCGGTTGCATACTATATCAGCCGTCCTCAGCAACGCATGAAGATTTTCATACCTGCCGAAAATACGGCGATGAAATATACATAAATTGCCACGAGAAAAAAAATCAGCCTGGACCGGGAGTAGAACCACAGATCTCAGGGTTTCCGAGCCAACACTGGTCCGACAGACCAAAGGCCTGTGGTTCCATAATGGCTTCGGGTCGATTATGTCACAAGACAACCACTACCCATTTCTTCGCCGTATTTTCAGGAGGTATGAAAATCTTTACAGGCATAATTCCCACATTTAATTTTAAACACTATTTCATGGTTTCATAAATAAATGAAGAAAGGAAAAATGTAACAGTGATAGACAATAATCAAAGACGTGTTTTCTTATGGTTTTTATTCAAATAATATGAGCGTATATATTTCCGTCAAATAAAGTGGGGTATTATTCCATGTATTCACAATGCAAGTACGGCAGTAAAGTTAATTATTTCTCTAACTTTCTGAACCCCGCCGTTATAATTTTGTGGAATCTTTGAAACCGTGAAGGAAAGGAAAATCTTCCAAGTGTTACCATTCCAATAATTTAAAATAGGTGATTGGACTCATGAGAAGTGATAACCTATCACCACCAGCAAACGCCAATCCGAAAAATGGTTTGCTGAACTCTCCACTTCGCTTTACGTCAACCATTTCATACGTTTCATTCCTATATGCCTATTTCTATACTTAGACTCCTCCATATTTTGCCTTATATATTCCATTCTTTCACTGCAAATCTTCCCGTCAATTTCCTCTTCGATTATTGTAGTCGTTAGTCCATAAAAAACACCAAACGCTTAAAACGTCCAAAGCCAGCTTAGTGCCTCACTCACTACGTTTACCAATCGAACTCAGATCGATTTGGCTGGTTCAGCTCGGTATGGTATACGCAACGGGCTAGTGGGATCGATATGAGAAGCGGGCGAACTCGGCCCGCTTTTTCTGCCAGTCTGAGATTTCAAATCGATATGAACCGATTCACACCGATATTTCAATCGATTTCGCATTGGTAAACCAGGAGATCCAAGCCGGCAGGCTTAGAATGTTCAGATCGGTCCACGTTAATTTCGATCTGAGTTCGATTGGTAAAAATAGTGGATAATAGAGCAGGGGGATCGGGAGGGTACTTTAGGGCTTCTTTTATTATTCAGGGCGCCAGGTAATTTTGTAAAAATTACCACCCAAGTCCACGTGACACTAAGGGTGATAAGAAGACAATTAAAGTCAACGTAAAGATCACACATTAACTTTATAATTCTCAAAAATTCAGAATCAAAATAAGTCTCATCAGAACAAATATGACAATTACTCCAAAACCACAAATTTATCAAGAATTAAGTGATAAAATCCAGCCAAGGCGTTCAAACATTTTATTTGTTAAATAAAATGTAAAATTGAAATGTAGCATAATTAACCATCACACTATCGTCTCGCAGAATGCCGCCAAATTTCTTCTTAGAATTTCCTCTTTAATTTTCAAAACTAATCAAAGGAAAAATGCAAGTGTTCATGAACGGAAACAGTTATCACAGAAGATAAAGGACAAAAACCCAAAATACGTGGTATCAACAACACGGAACTTGGAAGGAATTACGCGTTTCGCTGAAGAGTATAGAGTGAAGAGCTACAGCCAATCAATGACAACTAACGTTAATGATAAGTAAATGATGCTAGATAATAAAAATTCCCAACATACGAGTGTGTTCAGACTCAGATATACGATAAAACATGCAATCAATTATCTAATTCCCTTAATGCTTCGTTACCTTGAATTAACCTGCTACAATGCAATAACAATCTCGAGTGATTCACTGAATGAGCACAACTCGCGGCATATTGGTACGGTATAGGAGGCCAGCCTAGTATGTGATGCTCGTTCATTCACGAAACGTCAATGCAGTCTCCTGGGGAGGGTATACAAGAGCGACACAGCAACCATTAAGCAGCTATGAAATGCGTTCAGCTGACGAGGCTCATAAATAAATTCGATGCCGCAATGAAAATGTGTATATGAGGTTTAAAATTTTCAACGTCGATTCGCTAAATAAAATGCATCGATAAGATCATCGACTACAAGACGAAACTTAGGGAGGATTATCGACGCTGCCCAATGAGTCCATTAGTTATGACTACAATCGCGTAGATTTCTCGAAACAAAACGTAGGAATGAGGGCGCTTATCTTGCGCATGAGTCAACCGGAGGTAACGGAATATACAACTATTCAAAAATGCACTGTTTTCTTAAAATTTGCTCGACGGAAAAACTATGATACATACATATATACCAACCACGCCTTTCCAGGGTAGGCACAGTCACAAACTTTCACTCATAAATACATATTTGTACACCTAACTCTACTTCAATAATTTCCTCCATACTTACCTATCCTTGCAAACCTCTTTTGCCTCATTTACCCCCATACACTGCTTCATACACGTCATCCTGTTTTTAAGACTCCTAATATTCCTCCTCCGAAGAATTACCTCAACCACATTCGACCACAACTTTCTCGGCCTACCTCTGCCTCTCACACAATTCATTTCACTCTTAAATATCTGTTTCGTTATTCGACTCTCATCCATTCTCTCAACATGGCCAAACCATCGAAGCATACTCCTTTCATGTGTGTCCATTACTGGGGCATCTAACCTACATTCATTTATTACCCACTCATTCCTGACACTATTCATTCTACTTTTGCCGCAAGCTCTCCTCAGATAACTCATACCCACGGCGTTTAGTCTACGATAGTTCGAACGAAAATCAAACTTTCACTATATTCATTTGTTCTAGAAACTATACCACCTTAGATCAATCCCTAGTATCTTACCAAACTAAGCATCGAAACATCCAAAGCGTACTCAACGTACAGCTTAATGAACTTTAAAAAAACCAATGTTACGGAAATTTGCTCCACATACAAACGCATCGCCAAACTTGAGAACCTAAGCAAGTGAAAAAATAACTACCAATTCATAAATGAAATCATTGGACACTGATCATTGACGCACCCATTGCAACAAATAATCACGTGTTAGACTTTAATCCTTAATTTACAAGGGGATTAATTATCTTAATTTGAGGGTATTTCCACCACATTAGGTAGGGATTAAATTAAAAGAAATCTCGTAAGAATACAAGTGAAATTGATCCTCAGATGAGAAACGCTGAATCGGTCCACCAATAGAAGAAGCTTACAATCGTCGATAAGGAGAGAAACCCATTCATCTCCACCAAGGCCGAAGGATCAGGAGTAAATAGAAAAACCACACCATTTTGCACTGAATGAGAGAGGTTCGCAGCCCACTAGCGCCAGAGCAAGCGGCGGGCCGAAAAGGGGCAAGAGATCGGGTCATTACTCGTGGAGCTAGAATGATTTCTCATGCCCGGTTATTTCGGTCTTCGGAAGTTCGATTTATCGGTCCGGAGAATTCCATTAATCCATTGAGAACGCTGAAAAATGAAAACACCGACTCACTCCGACTGATATTACTTCAGCTTTTCCTCCACTATCCACTTTGAAGTCTCCACGTCGACCCAAATCCCTTTGGAGGCTTTTAATTCGCTCGGATGTTGAGTTTCCGACGATAAATACTCCCACTTGAAATACTTTCCAAAAATGATTCCTTTGCCAAACCTCATGGATGCAGCAAGAGGAAAATATCAAGCGTAAACGTTCGTTTCGCATAACAGATAGGCAAATAGATCAATGAAAACTTGAAGAATTTATGGAAATGTGGAAGATATTATTTAAATGCCGAAACAGGGTCATCGGTCAATGAAAACTTAAAAAATTTATATAAAAGGTGGATGAAATTATTTAACTACCGAAACAGTTTCCAACTTAATATCTGACATCCTTGAAGATTTAGATTTTAAACTAATACTGAACTTGATATTTCACGTTACTGAACAAGATAAATAATTATAATTTGCTAGCCGTTCAAAGGACTATCTAAAATCTGCGAACTCCTAATTGGAGTGGTTTACACTCATATTCACAGGTCCACCAAAATAAAAGCGTCTGACGGTAAAAAGCGATTCTCGCAAAAACTGTGGATTTGACCCGATACTGGACTATGCGTATATTATCGGATTTAGGATATAAGAAATTATCTTGCGAGATTAACTTTAGAATAGCAATGGTGAAGCTTCTTTTTCCACCATTTCGGGACATTTTATGTGATTTACACCACTTCCTGCTCCTAGACCATCACACGAAGACGAGCGGAAATGAAAGTGCAACAGAAAAGTAATCTTCATAAAAACGAGCGATTTACAACAAGTATATGATCGTTTTTACGTCACAAACAATGGAAAAGAATGTAAACATGGAAAACGCGCAATTACGTCACCTAGGCGATCAACTTCCCAAGAAGAAAAATTAAATGAAGAATTACATGGAAATAATATAAAATTACCATTATATGCACCAAAATCAAAACAGTTTCATAGCAACAGAAAATATTTCCTCAGTTCGATGAGAGAGCACATACTCCAAAGTTCTCTCCATGAGTTTCAAATGTCAATTTCACAATACTTCAATTAAAGTTCACAATACTTCAATTAAACAAAACACTTTTTCCCGCACTTACGAGAATCTAAGTTATTCTTAATAAATAAATCGTCGCATTAATAGGGAAGTAGTCTTCAGTTCACATTTTTTAATTCCGAAACACAAACTGACAAGTTAATAATCAGTTGAAGATAAACTCTAGCATACGATCTGACAACAGATTAGGTGAAACTAATTGATTTTTTACGCTTAAACTCGACAAAATGGTGCAAATGTGTGCTATTTACGAGCAAACGTGAACAGACTCTAAAAAAGGATAACAATCTCTATTCACCTTCTGTGCCTTCAAGCGTGTCAACGTAGCTTAAAAAACATAAATTATCGTAAAAAAGCAGCATGCTCAGATTTATTTTAGTGTTTGAAAATAAAAATATCAATTTTTCCATTTGGGAGACACACCTATCGGATCCATCCAAAAAATGAAACACAAACACATTAAAAAAATAAAATTAGCAGGCAATAATATCCAGCCCGTGAATTTTTTAACAGAAAATAACGTGGAGCATTATTGCCGCTCAGGGCAGAATTCCAATACAGATTTTACCCTCACACTCATCCGACGTCAGCTCATTTTCTCCTAGCTTAAAATATAAAAATGTCGAAATGCACGCATTCCCGGAAGCGCATTTGTGCCGCTGACACCACCGCACCCAAATCCTCGCTTTTATTTCTCATATTTTGCTTTGACGCCGCGCTTTTCCTCCCACGCCCTCACTCACATCCATCGCTTCCCCTCCTCACGCCCACTTATCTAAAAGCCGTACCAAACCCCTCAGGGTAAGGGTAACATCCTCCCCAGCCCTCTCTTCCTCCCTCTCCCACCCCCCGCCACCCACCTCCATTCCCCCAAATCGTCACTCGCCCTCCTACACACTCCCTTCGTGACAACTACCGCGCATCCATCGACATGTTCCCGGATAAGAGACTAAGGTAGTTTGAGCGAAATATCATTTCACCAAGAAATCAATGCATTAGGTCTCATCTACAGGAAAACTATCTCACCCCACCCAAAAAAATACCCAAATATCATCCCCTTACCGAACTACCTTACGAGATTTTTGACGAAAAATACCTGCCCTTTTTACATGGTACGTGTGTGTACTCCAGAGAGGTCTTATTTGAAAAATGAGGAATTTATAGCACCTAGATGTCGTCAAAGAATGAACAGTGCCTAGTTAGTACGTTTTCTTGAATAATTTTTAATATAGCTACCGCAGCAATTATTTTCAGGATCGTAAAAAAAACTTTCTGATGTGAAGGAGTAAACGTAAAGCGTAAATAAAAAGTTTAAGACTTATGAAGATATTTTTATTTGGTTAGTACGTTTCCTATATTTTTATTAATAAATCGTGAAGTTACCGCGGTAATGTTTTCAGGATCGCCAAAAATCTTCCGATGTGAAGGAGTTTTAAACGTACAGCGTGAAGAAAATGAGTCAAGTTAAAGACTTATGAAGATATATTTATTTAGTTTCTACGTTTCCTAAACAATTTTTAAAAAATGATAACGCTACCCCAGTAATTTTTCCAGGATTGTAAAAGAAAACCTTCAGATGGGAAGGAGTTCTAAACGTACCGCGTGAAGAAAATGAGTCAAGTGAAAGACTTATGAAGATATTTTTATTTAGTTTGTACGTTTCCCTGACAATTTTTGAAAATAAATAATGTAGTTACCACAGCAATGCTTACGGGATTGCAAAAAATCTTCCGATGTGAAGGAGTTTTAAACTTACCGCGTGAAGAAAATGAGTCAAGTTAAAGACTTATGAAGATATATTTATTTAGTTTCTACGTTTCCTAAACAATTTTTAAAAAATGATAACGCTACCCCAGTAATTTTTCCAGGATTGTAAAAGAAAACCTTCAGATGGGAAGGAGTTCTAAACGTACCGCGTGAAGAAAATGAGTCAAGTGAAAGACTTATGAAGATATTTTTATTTAGTTTGTACGTTTCCCTGACAATTTTTGAAAATAAATAATGTAGTTACCACAGCAATGCTTACGGGATTGCAAAAAATCTTCCGATGTGAAGGAGTTTTAAACTTACCGCGTGAAGAAAATGAGTCAAGTTAAAGACTTATGAAGATATATTTATTTAGTTTCTACGTTTCCTAAACAATTTTTAAAAAATGATAACGCTACCCCAGTAATTTTTCCAGGATTGTAAAAGAAAACCTTCAGATGGGAAGGAGTTCTAAACGTACCGCGTGAAGAAAATGAGTCAAGTGAAAGACTTATGAAGATATTTTTATTTAGTTTGTACGTTTCCCTGACAATTTTTGAAAATAAATAATGTAGTTACCACAGCAATGCTTACGGGATTGCAAAAAATCTTCCGATGTGAAGGAGTTTTAAACTTACCGCGTGAAGAAAATGAGTCAAGTTAAAGACTTATGAAGATATATTTATTTAGTTTCTACGTTTCCTAAACAATTTTTAAAAAATGATAACGCTACCCCAGTAATTTTTCCAGGATTGTAAAAGAAAACCTTCAGATGGGAAGGAGTTCTAAACGTACCGCGTGAAGAAAATGAGTCAACTGAAAGACTTATGAAGATATTTTTATTTAGTTTGTACGTTTCCCTGACAATTTTTGAAAATAAATAATGTAGTTACCACAGCAATGCTTACGGGATTGCAAAAAATCTTCCGATGTGAAGGAGTTTTAAACTTACCGCGTGAAGAAAATGAGTCAAGTTAAAGACTTATGAAGATATATTTATTTAGTTTCTACGTTTCCTAAACAATTTTTAAAAAATGATAACGCTACCCCAGTAATTTTTCCAGGATTGTAAAAGAAAACCTTCAGATGGGAAGGAGTTCTAAACGTACCGCGTGAAGAAAATGAGTCAAGTGAAAGACTTATGAAGATATTTTTATTTAGTTTGTACGTTTCCCTGACAATTTTTGAAAATAAATAATGTAGTTACCACAGCAATGCTTACGGGATTGCAAAAAATCTTCCGATGTGAAGGAGTTTTAAACTTACCGCGTGAAGAAAATGAGTCAAGTTAAAGACTTATGAAGATATATTTATTTAGTTTCTACGTTTCCTAAACAATTTTTAAAAAATGATAACGCTACCCCAGTAATTTTTCCAGGATTGTAAAAGAAAACCTTCAGATGGGAAGGAGTTCTAAACGTACCGCGTGAAGAAAATGAGTCAACTGAAAGACTTATGAAGATATTTTTATTTAGTTTGTACGTTTCCCTGACAATTTTTGAAAATAAATAATGTAGTTACCACAGCAATGCTTACGGGATTGCAAAAAATCTTCCGATGTGAAGGAGTTTTAAACTTACCGCGTGAAGAAAATGAGTCAAGTTAAAGACTTATGAAGATATATTTATTTAGTTTCTACGTTTCCTAAACAATTTTTAAAAAATGATAACGCTACCCCAGTAATTTTTCCAGGATTGTAAAAGAAAACCTTCAGATGGGAAGGAGTTCTAAACGTACCGCGTGAAGAAAATGAGTCAAGTGAAAGACTTATGAAGATATTTTTATTTAGTTTGTACGTTTCCCTGACAATTTTTGAAAATAAATAATGTAGTTACCACAGCAATGCTTACGGGATTGCAAAAAATCTTCCGATGTGAAGGAGTTTTAAACTTACCGCGTGAAGAAAATGAGTCAAGTTAAAGACTTATGAAGATATATTTATTTAGTTTCTACGTTTCCTAAACAATTTTTAAAAAATGATAACGCTACCCCAGTAATTTTTCCAGGATTGTAAAAGAAAACCTTCAGATGGGAAGGAGTTCTAAACGTACCGCGTGAAGAAAATGAGTCAACTGAAAGACTTATGAAGATATTTTTATTTAGTTTGTACGTTTCCCTGACAATTTTTGAAAATAAATAATGTAGTTACCACAGCAATGCTTACGGGATTGCAAAAAATCTTCCGATGTGAAGGAGTTTTAAACTTACCGCGTGAAGAAAATGAGTCAAGTTAAAGACTTATGAAGATATATTTATTTAGTTTCTACGTTTCCTAAACAATTTTTAAAAAATGATAACGCTACCCCAGTAATTTTTCCAGGATTGTAAAAGAAAACCTTCAGATGGGAAGGAGTTCTAAACGTACCGCGTGAAGAAAATGAGTCAAGTGAAAGACTTATGAAGATATTTTTATTTAGTTTGTACGTTTCCCTGACAATTTTTGAAAATAAATAATGTAGTTACCACAGCAATGCTTACGGGATTGCAAAAAATCTTCCGATGTGAAGGAGTTTTAAACTTACCGCGTGAAGAAAATGAGTCAAGTTAAAGACTTATGAAGATATATTTATTTAGTTTCTACGTTTCCTAAACAATTTTTAAAAAATGATAACGCTACCCCAGTAATTTTTCCAGGATTGTAAAAGAAAACCTTCAGATGGGAAGGAGTTCTAAACGTACCGCGTGAAGAAAATGAGTCAAGTGAAAGACTTATGAAGATATTTTTATTTAGTTTGTACGTTTCCCTGACAATTTTTGAAAATAAATAATGTAGTTACCACAGCAATGCTTACGGGATTGCAAAAAATCTTCCGATGTGAAGGAGTTTTAAACTTACCGCGTGAAGAAAATGAGTCAAGTTAAAGACTTATGAAGATATATTTATTTAGTTTCTACGTTTCCTAAACAATTTTTAAAAAATGATAACGCTACCCCAGTAATTTTTCCAGGATTGTAAAAGAAAACCTTCAGATGGGAAGGAGTTCTAAACGTACCGCGTGAAGAAAATGAGTCAACTGAAAGACTTATGAAGATATTTTTATTTAGTTTGTACGTTTCCCTGACAATTTTTGAAAATAAATAATGTAGTTACCACAGCAATGCTTACGGGATTGCAAAAAATCTTCCGATGTGAAGGAGTTTTAAACTTACCGCGTGAAGAAAATGAGTCAAGTTAAAGACTTATGAAGATATATTTATTTAGTTTCTACGTTTCCTAAACAATTTTTAAAAAATGATAACGCTACCCCAGTAATTTTTCCAGGATTGTAAAAGAAAACCTTCAGATGGGAAGGAGTTCTAAACGTACCGCGTGAAGAAAATGAGTCAAGTGAAAGACTTATGAAGATATTTTTATTTAGTTTGTACGTTTCCCTGACAATTTTTGAAAATAAATAATGTAGTTACCACAGCAATGCTTACGGGATTGCAAAAAATCTTCCGATGTGAAGGAGTTTTAAACTTACCGCGTGAAGAAAATGAGTCAAGTTAAAGACTTATGAAGATATATTTATTTAGTTTCTACGTTTCCTAAACAATTTTTAAAAAATGATAACGCTACCCCAGTAATTTTTCCAGGATTGTAAAAGAAAACCTTCAGATGGGAAGGAGTTCTAAACGTACCGCGTGAAGAAAATGAGTCAAGTGAAAGACTTATGAAGATATTTTTATTTAGTTTGTACGTTTCCCTGACAATTTTTGAAAATAAATAATGTAGTTACCACAGCAATGCTTACGGGATTGCAAAAAATCTTCCGATGTGAAGGAGTTTTAAACTTACCGCGTGAAGAAAATGAGTCAAGTTAAAGACTTATGAAGATATATTTATTTAGTTTCTACGTTTCCTAAACAATTTTTAAAAAATGATAACGCTACCCCAGTAATTTTTCCAGGATTGTAAAAGAAAACCTTCAGATGGGAAGGAGTTCTAAACGTACCGCGTGAAGAAAATGAGTCAAGTGAAAGACTTATGAAGATATTTTTATTTAGTTTGTACGTTTCCCTGACAATTTTTGAAAATAAATAATGTAGTTACCACAGCAATGCTTACGGGATTGCAAAAAATCTTCCGATGTGAAGGAGTTTTAAACTTACCGCGTGAAGAAAATGAGTCAAGTTAAAGACTTATGAAGATATATTTATTTAGTTTCTACGTTTCCTAAACAATTTTTAAAAAATGATAACGATACCCCAGTAATTTTTCCAGGATTGTAAAAGAAAACCTTCAGATGGGAAGGAGTTCTAAACGTACCGCGTGAAGAAAATGAGTCAAGTGAAAGACTTATGAAGATATTTTTATTTAGTTTGTACGTTTCCCTGACAATTTTTGAAAATAAATAATGTAGTTACCACAGCAATGCTTACGGGATTGCAAAAAATCTTCCGATGTGAAGGAGTTTTAAACTTACCGCGTGAAGAAAATGAGTCAAGTTAAAGACTTATGAAGATATATTTATTTAGTTTCTACGTTTCCTAAACAATTTTTAAAAAATGATAACGCTACCCCAGTAATTTTTCCAGGATTGTAAAAGAAAACCTTCAGATGGGAAGGAGTTCTAAACGTACCGCGTGAAGAAAATGAGTCAAGTGAAAGACTTATGAAGATATTTTTATTTAGTTTGTACGTTTCCCTGACAATTTTTGAAAATAAATAATGTAGTTACCACAGCAATGCTTACGGGATTGCAAAAAATCTTCCGATGTGAAGGAGTTTTAAACTTACCGCGTGAAGAAAATGAGTCAAGTTAAAGACTTATGAAGATATATTTATTTAGTTTCTACGTTTCCTAAACAATTTTTAAAAAATGATAACGCTACCCCAGTAATTTTTCCAGGATTGTAAAAGAAAACCTTCAGATGGGAAGGAGTTCTAAACGTACCGCGTGAAGAAAATGAGTCAAGTGAAAGACTTATGAAGATATTTTTATTTAGTTTGTACGTTTCCCTGACAATTTTTGAAAATAAATAATGTAGTTACCACAGCAATGCTTACGGGATTGCAAAAAATCTTCCGATGTGAAGGAGTTTTAAACTTACCGCGTGAAGAAAATGAGTCAAGTTAAAGACTTATGAAGATATATTTATTTAGTTTCTACGTTTCCTAAACAATTTTTAAAAAATGATAACGCTACCCCAGTAATTTTTCCAGGATTGTAAAAGAAAACCTTCAGATGGGAAGGAGTTCTAAACGTACCGCGTGAAGAAAATGAGTCAACTGAAAGACTTATGAAGATATTTTTATTTAGTTTGTACGTTTCCCTGACAATTTTTGAAAATAAATAATGTAGTTACCACAGCAATGCTTACGGGATTGCAAAAAATCTTCCGATGTGAAGGAGTTTTAAACTTACCGCGTGAAGAAAATGAGTCAAGTTAAAGACTTATGAAGATATATTTATTTAGTTTCTACGTTTCCTAAACAATTTTTAAAAAATGATAACGATACCCCAGTAATTTTTCCAGGATTGTAAAAGAAAACCTTCAGATGGGAAGGAGTTCTAAACGTACCGCGTGAAGAAAATGAGTCAAGTGAAAGACTTATGAAGATATTTTTATTTAGTTTGTACGTTTCCCTGACAATTTTTGAAAATAAATAATGTAGTTACCACAGCAATGCTTACGGGATTGCAAAAAATCTTCCGATGTGAAGGAGTTTTAAACTTACCGCGTGAAGAAAATGAGTCAAGTTAAAGACTTATGAAGATATATTTATTTAGTTTCTACGTTTCCTAAACAATTTTTAAAAAATGATAACGATACCCCAGTAATTTTTCCAGGATTGTAAAAGAAAACCTTCAGATGGGAAGGAGTTCTAAACGTACCGCGTGAAGAAAATGAGTCAAGTGAAAGACTTATGAAGATATTTTTATTTAGTTTGTACGTTTCCCTGACAATTTTTGAAAATAAATAATGTAGTTACCACAGCAATGCTTACGGGATTGCAAAAAATCTTCCGATGTGAAGGAGTTTTAAACTTACCGCGTGAAGAAAATGAGTCAAGTTAAAGACTTATGAAGATATATTTATTTAGTTTCTACGTTTCCTAAACAATTTTTAAAAAATGATAACGCTACCCCAGTAATTTTTCCAGGATTGTAAAAGAAAACCTTCAGATGGGAAGGAGTTCTAAACGTACCGCGTGAAGAAAATGAGTCAACTGAAAGACTTATGAAGATATTTTTATTTAGTTTGTACGTTTCCCTGACAATTTTTGAAAATAAATAATGTAGTTACCACAGCAATGCTTACGGGATTGCAAAAAATCTTCCGATGTGAAGGAGTTTTAAACTTACCGCGTGAAGAAAATGAGTCAAGTTAAAGACTTATGAAGATATATTTATTTAGTTTCTACGTTTCCTAAACAATTTTTAAAAAATGATAACGCTACCCCAGTAATTTTTCCAGGATTGTAAAAGAAAACCTTCAGATGGGAAGGAGTTCTAAACGTACCGCGTGAAGAAAATGAGTCAACTGAAAGACTTATGAAGATATTTTTATTTAGTTTGTACGTTTCCCTGACAATTTTTGAAAATAAATAATGTAGTTACCACAGCAATGCTTACGGGATTGCAAAAAATCTTCCGATGTGAAGGAGTTTTAAACTTACCGCGTGAAGAAAATGAGTCAAGTTAAAGACTTATGAAGATATATTTATTTAGTTTCTACGTTTCCTAAACAATTTTTAAAAAATGATAACGCTACCCCAGTAATTTTTCCAGGATTGTAAAAGAAAACCTTCAGATGGGAAGGAGTTCTAAACGTACCGCGTGAAGAAAATGAGTCAAGTGAAAGACTTATGAAGATATTTTTATTTAGTTTGTACGTTTCCCTGACAATTTTTGAAAATAAATAATGTAGTTACCACAGCAATGCTTACGGGATTGCAAAAAATCTTCCGATGTGAAGGAGTTTTAAACTTACCGCGTGAAGAAAATGAGTCAAGTTAAAGACTTATGAAGATATATTTATTTAGTTTCTACGTTTCCTAAACAATTTTTAAAAAATGATAACGCTACCCCAGTAATTTTTCCAGGATTGTAAAAGAAAACCTTCAGATGGGAAGGAGTTCTAAACGTACCGCGTGAAGAAAATGAGTCAAGTGAAAGACTTATGAAGATATTTTTATTTAGTTTGTACGTTTCCCTGACAATTTTTGAAAATAAATAATGTATTTACCACAGCAATGCTTACGGGATTGCAAAAAATCTTCCGATGTGAAGGAGTTTTAAACTTACCGCGTGAAGAAAATGAGTCAAGTTAAAGACTTATGAAGATATATTTATTTAAATACTTAGAATTTCATCCTTATTAAGTATAATATTGCACCATTAATAAATACATTTTAAACACATGCTTACGACAGAAGCTGAAATTAGAACGTATAATTTTAATATCATCTCCATTATGACTAGGGAACTATCTCGTTCTAATAACCTAAGGTTCGTCGCGTCACAGGATGGCGGGAAGGTGAATACACCTACACTCTGGGGCAGAATCCTAACCTGAAGGAAAAGCCGATGCCAAACCATAGGATAAGGTGGTAGCAGCGATTTTTCTCTCCGTGAATATTTACGAGAAACTTTATACGCGCGTTCCTATTACAGACATCCACAGATAAACGTGAAAATATTCTGTTTCCGGTATTTTCGGCGACCATTTTTTTTACCCCTTTTATGCATGTGCACACAATTCTTATTGAGGGATGGCTTTGAAAAAGTCAATTCAATCACCCGCTGTAGTTCAAACTCTCACATGTCGCATAAACACGGTAAATGGAGCTCGCGAAATAGTAGTAGAAGTAAAGATCTTTCACATTTACAACGCCCTTGGTAAAGATTCCACAAACATATTCTCCCAAGATTTAACTTGAGACGAACTACATGGAGGTAAATCGAGAGAAAAGATGCTTTCATATACTTTAAAAGGCCATACTAAAATACCATGGTTGCCGCATTTGTGGGGCAACTAGAAATACTCCACATGGCTGACAGGAATTTCACATTTTTCTCTAATTCGCTCTTTTTTCCTTTCATTTAATTTGCGAGCAAATTTGATTCATGGCCCCCTTTCACCAAGATATCTATGCTACAAAAAGGTACGGTTAACGTGATTAAAGACGTCAGTCAATTTAGAGAGGAAACTGAAACATTAGTTTCACCATGCGCAGTTCGGCTTCTTTATAAAACTTAAAACTACCATCAACAAACTATGCAAATAGCAACGCAAAGCTACCTCAAAAAATAAATGAATTTCAGATAATTGAATGATCCATCGAATGCCCAGATGGAATGTTCAGATGAATTTCAAATAATGAAAAAAGTTAACAGTCAAAGGGTATAGCTACAAGCAAATCAACAAATTATACAAATAGCCACGTAATGCTACCACAAAAAAAATTCCACACCCATTCAGTAGTGCCAACCGCGGTTTCATATTTTTCTTAAAAATCATATGGAAGAGTCATGCTTTACATGAACAGTTCACATCTTTAAAGCAATTACACGCTTCCCTTTTTTTATAAAATCAAACTACGGCCGGAAAAGATTTCACGCAGTGTTTCACGCTCGCGCGCAGCACGAAGGCCCGGTTTCATAAGCACACGCTTAACTCAGCATCAAAACCGATGATATTTCGTACTTTCATCGAATAGCTAAATTTATCAATCCGACAGTAAATTATCCGATTTTACATACCAAGTTAAAACACTAGTTAGCATGACGTAAACGAAAAGGCAATGTCATTTTACGTTAACCAGGCATTATAAAACCAGACAAAGCTGAACCAGAACAATTTATCGATACCTAAATAAATGGTAGGTCAACAGCGATCATGATAGTTGGCATTACTCGGAATACGTGAAAGAGTTGGGAGATGATTTTGAAACTGAGTATACTCCGAAATAAAAAGTACATGATTAAATTTGCACTCGGACAAATTTGTTTTTCCATAACTGGATTTACATCTTCCCAGTTCCACCTTATTCCTATCGACTTATATCTTTCTGGGTTGAAGATAATACCTGAAAATTTGAGTTATGACTACGGAAATGAGTAGGGAAGAAATAAGCTATGAAATGCAATAAAAACCAAGTCTTTTTCCACCATGCCCTCTCCAGATGAATTTCAAATGATGGAAGTTTACAGTCAACAGGCATAGAAATAATAAAATAATAAAAAATGTGCAATTTTTGAACCGAGGGAGGCGCTTCGCTTCCCAAGCTGATCGCAAATACCAGGATGCACATAATTTCAACGCCGACAGTAGTGTTAATTATCGAATCTCATCAATTCCTTACACTAAAGGTAAGCACTAACTTTATCTGGCTGAGCTGCCCTCACCGTGACGGAACAAATGCACATATGGGAGAAACGAAATCCCAATCTCCAATTGCCGAATAGTTTGTACGATACAAGAGTACACTCTCTTTGCTCTCAGCTATAATCATCTATGGTCACGTCGCGGAAGCAATGAACTGTCATGCGCCCTTTATATCTGCTCAGGCGAGAATCGGAAGTTAAAATATCTAAAAGTCCCATGCATTGAGAACGGCCCAAGAAGTATTTCGCAGACCGAAGACATAAAAGAGCGATATTATTCATTACACACGAGTAAAAATAATACAACATAATAACAATTCGAATTAAGACTCATTTCACGGGAACAGCAATTAAAATCCAGAGGCCGATTTTGTGCGTACTATGATGGATAGTCTCCCTAATCCACAAGTCAGAAGACAGACTGTGAATCGCATATCGACATTTATTTACAAGGCGACTCTGGGCCGGATGAAAAAGTTCAATGTAAGACATTTTAGCGCATTTAATATCCCGATTGAACACATGTATGTCAATTGGATTGGATTGGATTTTTTGGGTACGCGACCGACAGCTAAGGCCATTTGCGCAATACGAGAAAGGTTAGGGAGGAAGGGTGGATAGAAACCCGACGTCAGCATTAGCCCGCTCTTAACGAAAGGCGCAAAGGGGACCACGGTTTTACGTTTCATCCGACAGACAGAGTACAGCACTTGAAGAGTCCTCCACAAGACACTCAAGTAGGGATCGGGTTTCCTCTGAAAAACATCCCCCTCTGCAGGGATTTGAACCCTGGCTGCCTGTAAGGTTAGCCAGTACTCTAGCCACCACATCAACCCGATCCCCACATGTAGGTATGTCAACCGCAACGATAATGTTGCACTAGGAATTCTTTCTTTTCACATTATCTACCAGCATTAATTAAATAATGCTTAGAGAAGAAATGAGTCAAATATATATTTCAGACAACAAGCGCACAGTGGCGTGATTGAGCACAAACCTGTAGAAATTCACCACGGTAAAACACTTCATCCTATGCATTTTTTCATAAATATTAACACGGCGGCGTCGCATTGCATTTGACCGAATTTTATCATGAATAATGATCCAACATTTGCAACTAGCAGAGGAAATGCTCACTAGTAGTCAGCAGTACAATCTGACAAAAAATATCACCCGTGAAATGTGAAACAACAGTAAAAATACTTTAAGAGAATGGCATGCGTAATTTTGCTCGCGTAAATCAAATTGCAATCGCCACTTAAAAAGCTCATCAACTCCACAACTGTCAAAAAGTTAAGAAATGTCAAATTTAATGTTCGGCTATATTTTTATGTATCGGATGCAGCATGGAGCTCTAAACTACGACAGTTGAGAACTCAAAATCAGCGAAAAAAATTATTACGTACACTTTGCTGAATTAACCAGGCGCGATATTCGGCTATATTCCCGATCATGAATTTAAAAAATTAAGTAGAGAATTGGAATTTATACGTTCGGTGAAGAGGCCACAACAAATAATATCAGCAACACGAAAATAATGTGGTGTAGCGGAAGCGGGACATAAAGCCGTGCAAATATTCTCAATGGATACACCCCTTAATATCTTCTTGAATAAGCCAAAATTGAACTCCCAACATCAGATGCAGTTTATTAAGCCCAAAAGACGGTTATGAGTTCATATTTATTTTAACTCAATTGGTCACTTGATACCGTTCCAAAAAGTGGAAATTCGAGAGTCGAGAGGTCGAGTGCGTGTAATTCGGATACAGCAAGAACCGTTAACGCAACTACGCTATTCCGCGTCTCTGTGCAATTTCAGAGGCTAGGAAATTAGCACAGGGAGGAAGTATTAAGTTCAGCACTATCCCAGTGGCATCAAATTTCCTTTCAATTAAGCCATACGTTACGTTTTTCGCACGGGGGAATCTCTTCGTCCTCTCTTTTCTTCATTCTAGCTTTCCAGGAAGAGCTAGAAGACGATCCCAGATGATCCTACGGGCGGCGAAAAACACTTCTTCCTTTTTTCTTCTTCGAAATAAGAAATCGACCAAGGCGTTCGCATTCGAGAGGCTCCTATGATAAGAACCTTTAAGAAGCGAAACGAGTGGCTACGATAACTATGAGAAGACGGTCGGGAAATGAAGAAAAGTCCGCGTCGGATTTCAATGCGGCAATCACGTGGGAGGTGAAGGAGTCACGATACACCCGCCGCTACTTTTGTAATTAGTTCCTCGGACGAGGAAAAACCTCTCCAAATCCCTTCTCATTTCCGCCTGTCTAGGGACTAATTCCAGCGATGGGGAGATGACCAAAAGGCCCTCAGAAACTCAATCGGGCAATGGAAAATCACTTACATTTAAGGGCATAGAACGTGAGAACACAAAAATGACGTTTTATGTGACTGTGAAAATATATTTCGATATAATCGAAGGTAGTTTAAAATATAAAGGAGGGTAGAAAAGCTCTCGGCGAACATTGCAGACATACATATTTTTTCTGTACAAACACAGAAACATGAAAATACAAAATGGGAAATAATAAATTGTTTGTCGCTTCAACGTTCTGATCTTTAAAATTCCTGAATTCTTTTAAATATCCCTTCATGTTAGAAAATTGGCTTCACATTCTGAGGTTTCATATTTCTGTAACAGCGGAAAACCGTCATTTGGATTCCAATATCTACTAGAAGAGCACTTGAAGTACTCTACCCGTCCAATAGGACTGAGGGTCACTTCGGTCTGAAAACGACACGTCGCGACATTGGATTTCTCTGCTTCCTTCCCATGCCTCCAAAGCAACCCTGAATCTGATTTTGGGCATAAGCCACAGTTTGAAGTTTCACGCCAGCAATTAACAATGAAAATCGAGCCTTAGGTGCGTGCAGATATTAACTACGGTTCCAGCAACATACAATACAACAGAAGTTGGGTGCCATCAATACAGTTCCACAGCGTACTACTTATTTTCTCACAATCCCTCAGATTTTCCGGAGTTTTCCATGGAAGAAAGATTCTCTGAGATATTGCCGATCACCTAATTCAAAAAAATCAGAAAAAAATACGTACTACATAAATATCGTAAAGGTTGGAACCAAAATTCACAGGACAAAAACACATACTCGTCATTCAAAGTGCATTTAGAATTTTGCAAAGAATGAAATAATGAGAGTTTGACGAGGTAAATGAATAAAAAACAAATTGCAAAATTAAAGAGAGATGTTCAAAAGAAGTTCCAATTGGCTTACCGAAGAAGTCCACGTAAAAAAAATGATCCAATATGTTTAGCAACGGGAAATACCAAAGGTCAACCTCCGACAAAAAACGTGGGCAAAACAAAGAGGCTCGCAATTAACGATGCTACTCCACGGCACGAGTACACAATATGGTTCTCACTCTAACGCGAGTATGGAAAATGCCGAGATTAGTGACCACGTCGGGGTATGGTGGTCGCAATGCTCTTGAGATCAGCTAACAAGCGCCGGCTTTGGACCATTTGACGTCGAAATATGAACGGAACACGGGGGCGAGCAGTCATCATTAGCGAAGTAGGCCACCTCGTTAGTTTTACCCGGAATATCAACTCCGAGTATTAAGGGAACGTTAATCCTATTCTCTGACCTCCGACATAAATAGACTACACGAAAGCGCAGACTGGTACTGCAACAATAGGTAACAGTTTCAGGCCAGTTTTTAAGTAAGAATATAATGCTGAATCAACCACTCAAAAAGCTTACACGTTTAGGTAAATTTTTGCTAACGAGAGCAAAAAAATGAGATGGAGAAAATTACTCAGTAAGGCTTTATCCCCTGAGAGCGAAATCAATCATTAATTTTCTCAAGTTCGTTAATTTTTAGTCCAAAATATTAATACATTGCACTCGGCATACCTACTACGCTGGCGATGTGTATAAAAACACTTAGTCACAGCATTATTGTTCCTTTTAGATAAATTATTTACAAGACATCCTTCAAAACCGTTTAAGAAAGATGCTATGACCAAAATCTCGGACTCACTTTCCTAGCCCTGGTGGGCGAAAAACACGTCATATGCAACCAAATCATATGAGACACTGATAGAGTATTGCCAAGATTTAAAAGTCCTTAGAGGAATACCCAGAAATAAATCACGTGGAATATACGAGTAATGAAAATGAAACAAAAGAGGCAACATGGAAGGTTGGAGTGAAACAGAAGAAGGGGACGACCAAAAATAGATCGTTAATTCACTGCGCTATAATTTAGATAGATAACACCATTGAGGTAGATGGACAGGGCTCTTGCTATGGTAGGCAATGCTAAAGCTGTAAATTGGGCGTGGCTTTTCCGCCATCTTAATAAACCCCGTAAAAAATTTCCTTTGTACGTTTCATTTTAAATGCACCACAGTTCACTTCCTGCGAAAGTCATCACAAAAATGCTATACCTACACAGTGGGAGGAGTACACTTAAAATCCACAGACAAAGTAAAATATCTTGGAATTACCTTAAATTCTGATATACCCTGGGGATTACACAAACAGAACATATGTGGCGCAGCATTAAAGTAACTAGGTTTTGTTAAACGTATAATGGGAAGGTCCTCGGATGAAAAAGTCAAAGAGAGATGCTACTTCGCCCTGATTAGGCCACACCTTGAATACACCGCGAGCATTTGGGACCCTGGTCAAATAGATTTAACAAAAAAAATTAATAAAATACAAAGGAAAGCAGCGCGCTTCTTTAAAAACTTTTACGAGCGAACATGTAGTGTCACACAACTATTAGAGGGATTAAGGTGGGAGCCCCTAGAGACTCGGACGCTACACGCTAGGCTTAGGTTGCTTGATAAATTCAGAACTGATATTTTTCAGAGC
Source organism: Ceriagrion tenellum (assembly GCA_963169105.1). Taxonomy (NCBI): domain Eukaryota; kingdom Metazoa; phylum Arthropoda; class Insecta; order Odonata; family Coenagrionidae; genus Ceriagrion; species Ceriagrion tenellum. Next base: position 77,091,408 of record OY720641.1, on the reverse strand, counting down.
GGCATAGAGAATATTATCATGACTCCTCACTACACTCCAGGTTTGACAGAGGCAATAAAATAAGAGAGATAAACTGCCTAACAGATAGGTACAAAAACTCGTTCTTTCCGCGAACAATAAGCGACCCCACAATAAAAATTGAGCTCCACTAAATACACTCCTATTAAACACGTCAACATTTCATCTCCAAAATACTTACACCCTTACACGGCTGGTGACCTAACACCCCCTGCCACATACCCATGCGGCGGCTCGCGGGGTATTATGTAAATGTAGAACCAAGGTTTGATGAGCTAATGTTGCAACTTTATGACATTTTCTATCAAAAACTTACTAGATATAAGCATGTGTATCCATCATACAATAAGAAATGATGATGTGTGCAGAGGAGTAGAAAAGACCATATGGAACACTTTAGAATAAAGAAGAAAGATAGAATAGGGAAAAGAAGGACCAGATGGATTGGACACACCCTGAGACACAATGAGTTCGTGAAGAACATAATTGAAGGCAAAATAGAAGGTAAAGTCCCCAGAGGAAGACCTAGGAATAAGTTCATGGACAAAATAAAGAGGCTATTACATAGGAAGAGATACCAAGAGGTAAGGGAACTAGCATTAGATAGGGAAGGGTGGAGGGCTGTAGTCAACCAATCTAAGGATTGAACGACCAATGATGATGATGGTATCCCTACCTTTATTCATACAACATACACACTACTTCCACCAAAAAAACTACATGCACGCGAAAAAGATCTAAAAGCCGATTCCCATCGGGGCATTCACAGTCAAAATAGCCTAATTAGCGGCTGGAGATGTAGAGAATAGGCTCCTCTTAACCGGCAGACTCCACAATGTCCAATTCTTGCTAACTCCCATTGTCTCAGCCATATCCTTGAAGTGTTTCAAGCATGCTCACCGGTTCTTGAGACCGCTTCTATTCCTTATGAGAGCCACTTCCAGCACATTCACCCCGGAATCTCTTGGTTCCGACTCCTTCCGCTCAAACCACACAATACTCTTCCAGCAAGAATCTGCCATGAGATACGACTTCAATCCTTTCCCTCAACACGACTAAAACCAAGACCTCTCCCTATCATACATACCTCCAAACCAACGAAGATTAAATAAAAAATCTCTAAATACAAATATGAGATAAATCAACTGTGATCGTTCCTAAGCTAATAAAACACCTTCCCAACAAGTAACACTGCTGCAAAAGTTCCACCAAGTGCTTTGCTAGGAAAAATCTATCTAGTGTTTTGCACTTGTTCAATTTTTCAGCGCATACATTCCCGTTCCAATACAGACAATCACGCATTAAAAGAAGAGCCCATTTAATGCATTTCGAAAATGCTGCGGCTACTTCCAAATGACTCCCATCTCAGCTCGTCCAATGTAATGAGCAGCAGAGCTGGGAATACTGCCAGAAGAGAGTAATTAATACTGGACGATCAAAAAATTGATGTACACAGGAAATATTTTTCCCGTTCCGAAATTTAACTATAAAATACGCACTATGAAACCAGAGATAGAACGGACAGGATAAATATTTTCAAAGGTATATCATTTGTAACAAATGATTAAACGAAAATATCCGTGCCAGCTCCGTAAAAATTATGCTATGAAATAAAAGTTCCACGAAATAATTTCTACATCAAAGAATTGATGCTGAATCGCCAATGGTCAAAGGGAAAACAGAATCAGCAGATTTTGAAGGTAACTGCGAATTTGGACGCCAAATTTCCAAATCAGCTGTTTAAGAGCTATGTACCATGAGCCGAACTTTTGCAGAACCAATTGTGTCACAGAAAAAGAATTCTTGACGTTGAATAAATTTAGAGATGAAGAAAATTTGGTTGCCCTTAAACTGTACAAAGCAAAGCCAAAACCAAATTCTTCCCATAGAATAAAAGAAAAATCGACTTAATATACGCTCCAGTTTTGGTTATTTGGTTTCCAGCTAATAATTTGTGACTTCACGGTAATATGTGACGATAAGGAAAACGATTACCATTCATAAGCGTGAAATCACGACTTCTTCAAATGTGCACCGGCTGTAATATACGCTCATCGACGCCATGATTCCCATGGCTGATACAGTAAGAGGCCGCCACTCTTGTATCCCCTCCATTGACCTTTCGTAACCACCGAGTTTCAATTATAAGAGTCGAATATGGAACCGCTATCGTGGATAGAGACGGCCTTCCACCGAGACCCTGAAACAAGGATTCTTGAAAAATAGCTGACATTTTGGGTCCTTTGCTGTCACCGTGACAACCGGGAGCATATTACAACTCAAACACAGATCCAATTAGCGCCAAACTCTCCCACAGAGAGATAAAATGATGGCTACGGATTTTGGATGGAAAAACCGTATCTTAATCCGAGGGAAAAATTACGCCCTAAGTACAGAAAACACGCAGACAATTTAAGCAATTCTCCCTATCTCAATTTTGCATTATTGAATCGCAAAGGTCATTCCTACGATCATAAGGTCAAGAATCCGTAATATTTTCATTAAAGCAAACGCGGCTGGAAAAATAGTATCGTAATCCGAGGCAAAAATAACGCCCTAGACGTATTAAACGGGTAGACAATTGAGATAAAACTCAAATTTTCCACGTCTCAATCCAATTATTGCTTATTGAATCGCAAAGGTCATACCTACAACCCCCAAAGCAGAATGTGTTTTATCTTTCTGCAACGGTTAATGCTAAGACGAAAAACTTTCTGCGAGTGCGGGCTTTTTAGTAATAAATTTATCATAGAGGTTTTAAAACCTCTCATTTTCATTCGGCGACAATGTCGCGCCATCTCTCGATGTTCTGCTTTGGGGCCTACAACTATAATGTCGAGAATCAAAAAGATTTTAAATACATGATAACACACGCTTTTTTTGGCATTTCTCCACACACACAGACATTTTGAACATGCCGTAAAGCGTTTTCTGCACAATTTCCTTCGATGATTGATGTTGAAATATGGGAATTAACGAAGAACGAAAGCATTCATGCGTCGAAAGGCTGTCGCTGAATATTCCACGATCTGAGTTCGGCCCAGAGAATAGTTACTCGTGTTTCAAAAGCAGAGATCACATAAAACTCAGGCGCAGCTTATCACCCGTATCTGCCTTACTCATGTCCTGTCTTTTTAAAAATTCAAATCTAAACTATCAAATACCTTATTAATGACGGTAGAAATAACTAGTTCATGACTCAGCAACGAAGGCACTCTAGTATATTCCGATATTCGTCTGTCTGATCGTCTCTAAAAATGTAATCGGAGGCACATTTCGGTTTGTACATCGAAACGGTAAGCGCCACCAAACGCCCGATAAATGGTATGTCCAAAGCTATTTTGCTGTTACTCATAAATGGCATTGTATTAAGATGTACCTCCCTCTAAGTGAGTTGTATTTGGCGGAATTTCTTCAAATTTGACTACTTATTTATTTGAAAAGTGTTTATTAAAATGTCACCTTGCGTAACTAGCCTGGTAAGACTCCAACTATGAAAAGTTGGTGCCTGAAACCTACCATCAGTAACAAGAACTATTACTTGACATTATACGGTTCCCAAGGCTAAACAGATAGCTCCGATTTCATTACCTGCTCGATCAGTAATAATTAGCCAAATACGACATTAATTTTGACAAAATATATCGCATTAGGCAAATGCGTAGAAACTTCAGAAATCAATAAAAAGTCATTCACAAGAAAACAAGAATAAAACAGCATAACTTTAATCTGCTTGATTTATACTTATGTCTTGAAGAAGGACGACGGTTAATTTAAAACTTCTAATGGGCTTCCCGGAGAAATTTCGCAAATGACTCCCCTTTAACTTCACGACAGTCTTCGCAGATTGGGCTGAAGCTAGAAATGGTGCTGACGTTAAATTATTCATTGTGGTGCGTTCACCACATCTCATCTCAGCAATTCAAAGAGAAAGACTGGCTTCCCATTCCCGACTATATCCCCGTCTCCATATCCGACAAAGAAGTCATCTGGATGGCTCTGAAAAGCAATTTGAGTTCCTACTCGTCTTGGGACGACGGAGAAAATGGAACAAAGCTGCAATTTCGAAAAAGAAAACCATAAAACGGAATGAAAGGAAGCACTCGCACATTTCTTTCAAAACGGAATGTAAGGGACTAAATATTATGAATTACTACTAAGTGCGTGAATTTTAACCATTGAAAGTATGCTAAAGGGCGTTTGGAAATCAGTACAAAGATTGAGTGAGGAATACAAATATCAGATGGTTAGTATTCTTTCGTTGAAAGACTATTTACACCACCAAACCCTGTCTTTTTCCACCACTTAAGATGCAAAATATGAACTGCAAAAATAATACCCGTCAAAGTTTATCCTCAGAGTCTTTTTCCCTTACCCTGTATATCACAAAGCATCCTTTTAAACAGGGAATCGATCCTCCCTTTGTTAGAAACGAATTCATACGATTAGAGCTTTTCATTAATGCTAACTAATTCCAGCAAAGAATCACAGAGTATTACGATGGTCAGATACTTAATTCTAGGAAAATGATTAAACATATACAGGCCTAACTATATCCCCGTCTCCGTATCCGACAAAGAAGTCATCTGGATGGCTCTGAAAAGTAATTTGAGTTTCTGAAAGCAAGTGGGCGTTTTCGCTATCTTTTTTTCTGTCTGTCGATATTTTCTTAAAAACAAAATTCACTCAATATAGTAACATCATAATATAAAGCTACTCAGGTATAGGCCTTTCGAAACCGATAAATGACACAGACCAATACTAACTTCGCTTCGCAAAAAAGAAATCCAAGTAAGTAATACAAACCTCACATATATTACAGTTTAAATACTTATGGGCTACGTGAAAATATTTTTTTAAACTTTGGAACGACTGAAAATCGAGAAATTAAAATAAACCCAAGGAATTCGTGCTTAGAACGCTTCCATTAAGTCCATTTGTATATATTTCCCCGGAGTTTTCAACAAAAGCTCAACTTTAACTCAGCCATCAGAAAATCGATAACATTCTCATTCACGGAGGTTACTCAAAATGGTTTTCTCCAGGAAGACAAAAAACTTCAGCTACTGCTATCCCAACTAAAGAAAGAAGCGTGATGGAAGAGAAGCCCAGTTTCGAGGCCTTGTATAAGAAATACTGTCCATTCTCGACGTATTCAACTGTTGTAATACAACAGAGGATCACTGGAAAAGTAGCGGATAAATGGCAGCACAAGCTGGAATGTATAGACGTACAATTTGATGAGGAATTAATCCATAATCCCACTCCCTTAGGCAAACAGAAAACTGGAGGTTATTCATGAGAGGCAAGTTTTATTCCGACAAACGTATAGAAAAGGCATTAATGGGCAAGGAAGCACTTAAAATACAGATGATACCCATATTCATTTATGATTCACCTCAGAAAAGAATCACCGGGCCCTTTACATCGGGGATTACAACGTGTAACAGCAGACGAACAAATAAATCCATACATTTAGGGAACTAAAAACTTACCAGGTGAAAGAGATGGATCGAGTACATCAAAAGTAACAAATAGCCGATACCATTCACATAATATTGCGGAGTATAACTCCTCTCCTTTCCAAAATTTCACCGAGACTAAAAAAAGAACAAAATCGTATGAAAATGTATGGATTTAGGAGGCCGTAGTGCTGCCAAGTTTCGGCGGTCCAGCTCGTGGGAGAAGCCGCAGTAATAAACGATAAATCAAGTACTTTTCTTGAAGCCAAACCATCTCCGTAACATAACGGTCAAACTCAATAATTATGTACCGATAATTCCCAGAGAGCCATCCTTTCCTCTTGGTGGGAAACTGAGGACAATGAAAAATCCAGATTATCCGCAGAGATTTCCATCCTTTCTTCAATTTGCAATGCACAAACATACCTATTGAAGAAGTCTCCTTTTATTGTACATTTCTTTACAATTTAAATTAAATTCAATTATTTTTTAGTTTTTTTTTAGATTACTGGTATACTACTAGCCTAAAACGTACAGAAAATTAATGCCGCAAAAAAGTCAGCAAAAAAATCATTCTAGGCCGAGAAAATACAAGTCTCAGAAAGTATTTTTAGCGATAATGAAGAGAATTTTTTTGATTTTACGCTTTAGAACAAATAAGGCACCAAGGAGAGGCTCGTAATATGGAAATAAATAATTTGGAAAAAGGGTATGAGATAGGAAAAGAATAGGATTTTTAGGGTAACTGAGGGTAAGAAATACGAAGACCTAAAACCCAGGACACTGTGGCACATTCACAGCAATTCATTAGAGGATTGGCTCGGAGTGACCTCTGATTGGGCATATATGACTGGGGAACTAAATAATAACTTTCAAATAATTACTAATACCCATAGGTGGAATACCTCAGGAGGCTTTATAGATGAGTGTTTGGAGTAGAATCGAGGGTGAACATCTACATACTAACCAGACAGCCACCGCAGGGGCGTGGAGCGGTGGGTATTAGCTATGAAAGAGGGAGGGAGTAGGAAAATACCATTTTTTCCCAAGTTTTACCCATCCTCAAATTCAAAATCATGTAGCACGCGGATTGCATGAAGTAGATGAAGTGTGAGGAGTGCTTTAACATTCAATATTCCATTTACACCACTTCCAATCCGGTTGCCCTTCGGTAAAGTACTCGGGCTCCATATTTCTCAAGGTAGTCGTAAATTAAGGGTTAGTAATACTGTTACAACATCTTTAAATCAATACGTGAGAACATTCAAGGAAAGAAGAGCAAACGGATTCTGTTTGGAGCACAAAAATTAATTGGCAGTGAATGATATTCGAGGTTGTTTTTGCACACCGAAGTACAAATTATGTAGCACAATTCAGTCAGTACACACGACCTTTCATGGCGTTTACTATACAGTCATATATTTAACTATAAATAGAAGTAACAAACGCTGAATAAGAACTAGAACCGAATCCCAAATAAAAACATAAGTGTGACGTTTTGTCATTCACATTAATAGTTTTTTATTTAAAAATTTATTTGCATGCCTGGCGTCAAACTACCCTCAGCCACACACCCTAGAGGTGACTTGCACGGCACTTTGTAGATGTAGATGTAATTTCAAGTTTAATCACAAAAAATAGGGTGTCAAGTTAGCATTTCGCTCTTTGCATCAAACAGAGGACCAACTTCTCAATTACTAACCAGTAAAGAGAATAAAATTCAAATTATAGTAATGCGAAAACACCTCGACTGCAACAAGAGAAAACTAGTCTGTGACTGACGTCCAAGTAGGTGGACGAGGCGAATATTCTCACATTCTCTAGCGCCTCGGTTTCGTCGCAGACATTAGTAGGCCACGCGCATGAAAACTCAGGGCGCACTGAAGCTTTTAATGAAGAGACGGCAAGATGATATCCCGCGGACATGCGGACCTACAGGAGAGCGAACGACACGGAATATCCGCACACCGTTCACACACACGAGAGATGGACGGGACAGCCACAGGAATATGACGAAGGACACGCCCCAATTTCACCAAAACACTGATATTACGATTGATGTGAAGATAATTTCAACCACTCAATGATAGGTGAAGTATATACCCGTGCATACATTTAAGAGTTTAGCAATATTTTTCATAGCAATATATTTTATTTGTTTGTAGCAAACTGATGCGGCTGATACTTCATATAATTCAATTCCCTCTTTAAAAAAGGAGTAAACATATCTTAAACAGTGGATAGTTAGTACCATGAAAGCAAATAAAAAACCTTGGCTGGAAACCCAGGTGAAATGTGAACTTGAAAAAAATAATTATATTACTGAGCAAATGACAGATATTTAATACTTAGTAGAAAAAATAACAATCCACGGTGTGCTACAAAAATAAGAGAAAACATTAATAGACAAGCCAACAGAATAACGGGTGCCGTAAACGATTTGTTGAAATGATTATACATCAAAAGCAATATAAGTAAAAATATGTAATGCAATAACCAAGCAATATTAACTTATGTAAAATTATGGCATTGAATCTAGGGCAACAACATCACACATTTAGACCACTAGAAAGAATCGAAATGAAAAACTACAGAAAAATACTTCAAAGAAAGATCGAACATGTAATACACATTAAACAGAGGAATGCAAAATACCGGCAACTAACACGGGGTGGAGGAACAAGAAAGATATGGAATGGCCACATTAACAGAACGGACGACAAAGGAGTATTCAAGATTTTGAGATATATGAGCCGTGATGGAATAACATTTACCGGGGAACCCACGGAAAGATGGAAAGAATGAACAGAGAAACCTGCCTCCAGCGGTGACCACTGCAAGCAGCCGATTTTTCAGGAATGAATTTCCCATATGGCGATTGTAAATTTCACCTGCGGCGGCGGTCATTGGGCCTTCTACAGCGGTCACCTCCTCATGCGGCCATTATTTCATGTGTCCGTTGATGCCCGCTTAATATAGGTTTCACTGAATGTGAGAAGAATTCTTTGATGAGGAACAGGCTGAAAGCCTTCAAGAAGAAGACATTCCTCTTCGAATATGATTAAAGAATATTCTATTCTTCCTTGGTTATTCACGTCACTCCGTAGGATGTTGCAATTCTAATCAAAACTAGAAGGAAAACTACACATGAGATTTCAGGCCTGACAGAGTGGAAACGGATCATACCGGCACTCTGAAAAAATGAGCAACTTCCACTGTACTAAAATTTATTACAAAAATAGTACGTAATCAATATTATCGCAGCGGAAGTTGCTCATTTTTTCAGAGTGCAGTCGGAAGGAAAACTGTAGACAGCGTTTTTAAGATGCTCCCAGGGTTTCAACGCTAGTGAAGGACATTCACATTCGGACTCGAGACGCTGAATTTTGATGAAACTGCAGCCAAGAGCAATCTATTACACTCATCATTTTTTCGAGGGAAGGAAGGCCAGTTACATACGAAAAAATTTGATGAAACCAAGACGACGACTTTTGATCATGAGAAAATCTGCTATGAAGTGCCTCGAGTGCATTCGCAACTCCTCCAAGCCGCCGACCAACCTTGCGGTCGAAAACACTAGAGGGGGAACACACGAGAAGCTTCTCGCAAGGGCGGACTGGGAGGAGGGGCGTGGATGCAATTCTCATGCAAATCAGGCCGCGGCACGGGGGCGAATTATTGTTGTGTGATACGCTCAAAGAAATGCGGTCAATGACATCCGTAGTGTGAGTGTGGCACGGAATGACAGCGGAAAAAAGACAAGCGCTCAAAGCGAACGCATGATGGGCTTCCCTGATCATCCCATAAATTGGTTAGTTGGCTATCAATATCTACTTATCCGCTGCAGAGGCGTGTGGCAGGATGGTCTCATAACACAATCCACGTAAAGCAAATGGGAGAAGTGGTTGAGAATTGAATGTAAATGGTATGCTTACGCAGAACTTTAGAGTCACACTTAGTAATAATTTAAGTCGTAAATGTTGCATGAAGTAAGAATTTTTAGTGCCCATCAGTTCGGCGGTACATACCTCTGCTCTTGTCGTTTCTATCGGTAGCAGAGATATAGTTCGCGAAAATAATAATATTCGTGTCACACTGAAATTCGTTTGATCTGAATTTTACGAATAATCACTGCCGAGCACGTAGCCTCCCAAGACTCATACGGCTCCTAACCCAGTCCTTCCATCGACTGCGTTACACTCCGTGTTAGCTCGCAGAATTTTTCAACGAAGAGAGCAGTTATTATTTTTGTTTCACTAATATCACAAATCATTTCCTTCAGAGTAGGACTCTCGGCGCATTTGAGATGTGATCTAATCGGAGCGTAGGCGCATCTCCCTTTCCTTTTTACATCCGAGGAGATTCCACCTAGGAATAAGTTTGATGAATCCTAATTTCTGTAGGGCAGTGCTCCAAATTTCTGGTGCGTGTTTACCTCACAAAACGTATGAAGTTACGGTTATTTCTTCAGGCGAGCGACATCAAAAGGTATTAGCATCATAAGGGATATTGACGATACAGGTAGGAAATTAATTTTATGGGGAACAGAGGAACGTAGGAGAGAAACCCAGCGTCTGTATCTGCCCACTCATTAACGAAAGAACCCGAGGCGATCACTATGTACTGGTCCATCCGAATGACGGAGTATGGAATTTAAAATATCCTCCAAGCAGCACCCAAGTAGACATTGGGATTGCATCGAAAAAATCTCCATCGATTGCCGGGGTTAAACCTCAGGCCCACGAGAAGGCCAGTACTATATCCGTTACATCAACTCGATCTCCACACGCATGCCTCTTTTTTTTAAAGCAACCCCTCACTTTTACTCAGATCGGTCGCCTTTAATGGCTTTCGTCGCACACCCCCATACCGTCAGCTCGCCAAATACCATTGGACCGTCCGCAATTTTTTTCGCCCACCACGTCCTCCCACCCCCACCAACCTCCATGACTCCTCGCATACCCTCTCCTCTTCCTTTCCCCCGAAAATCCCAATCGACACTTAAAAAAAATATACATATAAAATAAGAATTCGTCCACTCTTACGGTCCGCTTCGCCCACCACTCCAACTTTACCCCAAGAGCTATCTCCCTCACTCCACCCCTGCTCTACCCCCGTTATACATTTTGGTCGCCAATGAATGGTCCTATCTCTTCTCTTCGCCCCCATAATCCCCTCGTAATTTTTTCTCCAGCATTCCTTATCCCCCACCACGCCCTTGGTTCCATTGTTAAACCTCTCGACGACGAGTGGCATGAAATGCAAAGAGGCAGTGGGGAGAGGGGATAATGAGGGCTTGGACTCAATTTCGTCATTAAGGAGTCGTCGTGTTCCAACCCCTTCTGGCGGGAATTCTCATCCATTCGACACGAAACATCCTCCATTACTAAGTGAGAACAGTCACCATCTCCTAGAAGATAAATCCACGAGCTACGCCCTCACAGACCATGTACACCGACAAGAGAGAAATATATGCGCAAAAAACCACACAATAGGGCTCAACAGCATCTACGGACATTAGGCACGCCACTCGTTCAATGAATCCAAACACGCTGTTTTTTAAGGTCTAAAATCGCCATTTTCAGGGTTTTGATGGAGTTCAATTCTGAGACACTAATTAAAAAAACATATTCGTAACGCAGAAAACGCATATAAGTTACAGTTTCAGGCTTAACTTTGTGGAAGCGCGACCCATGAAATAATTTATCATTTTATACATTCCACACTTTTTTATTTCCACGGGCCATGGTTTCGACATACAATGTCATTTCATATATATATATCCCTTATTTCAGTATCCTTATTATACTCAAACTGGGAGGTTGGGGGGAGAGGGGGATTGGAAGGAGAATACCAATACGATAAACAACTTTATCACCAAATTTTTTAATGACCCTCCCGCCCCTCCAAATGACGGTTAAGTAAAATGGTAGCAAGGTACTATCCTGGTGATTAAGCTTTTTATCGCATCGGTGACCCCCTTTCCTCCTAATGTACCAATGACCCCTTTCCCCCTTCCCCTCTGTTCCACTTCCACCCGCCCACTTTCCGGTTTGAGTATACAAGGACACTGAAATCAGGGATATCCACCTAGAAAATGACATTGTGTCTCGAAACCATGTTCGGTGAAAATAGAAAAGTGTGGAATGTACAAAGTGAGAAATTATTTCACAGAACAGCATTGTCCAATTGTATAAAAGACAGGAAAGAAAAGGGCTGAGAAAGGTGTGTAGAGCAGCGAAGGCAGTTGGATAGTGGAAAATACGGTGGAACACAGAACTAAAGGAGCATACGAACATAGTTTCAGAAATTAAGATAAATAGAATTAGATGGTTTGGGCACGTTGAGAGAATGCTTCAAGATTGGGTAGTCCAAAAGACATATCTGTGACATCCAGGTGGTAGAACATTGAGAGGAAGAACACGGAAAAGACGGTTGGATGATTTCGAGGACGTTTTGAAGATGGAGACGGCGTGCAAAATATCGCGACGACTGAGTAACATAGTCGGTGAGGGCAAGGCCATCTAAAGGATGTAGCATCGAGCCGTAACGAAAATTCATAAAACAGAAAAGCGTTGAAGGTAATCCAGTTATACCGCAATAAGGCGATCTTATTCAAGTAAAAAAACCGAATACAATTAACATTTTTTGTACATTGTCACAATCAACCAAACGGAAACGTTAAGCGATTGAACTAATTCACTGCATCCAACACTTACGGAAAACTTGTCCATATAAGATTCTTTATCTTCATCTATTAACCTATCAAACACGAATCCTAACGCTGGGAACATTTTACCACTCAAGGCGAGAAAATACGAAAAAAGTAGAAAAAGACAGAATTAACTAATTAGTACCAGCACAGGGCACGCAATTCATAGTGGACCGCCCAGACTTGTTCCCAATACGAAATAAGATTGATACTTGTGCCACTTCGAAATTAGATCCCAGCCAAGTTCCACACAAAAATACCAAAATTACACGCTTTCACACGATATCCCCAGCTAATTAACGAATTCCTTTGAGGATTTTCAACATTCAGGGCTAATTCGAGTTTTTCACCGTTTCACGGTTTAGCGGTCACCCCACACACCCAACGAACAGCTTCAAAGGCGTGAGGGAGGAAGGGTGTCAAGACAACAGCCATTACCAGAATTGGGAGAAGGAATGTGCAGAGGAATTACGCCGGTGGTCCGCATAGTGGGCGGTACCTTCCCCGTAGGGGACGGTTCAATACTCAGGGGGGGCGTAAGGGGGCCCCAGAGGCAGGGTCCTTACCGAATGGTGACTACAGGCGGCGATCCTTCGTAAACATCCTTTACCTCCGTTTAAACAGGTAAAGAAAAGTAATGCGTTTAAAGGTTTCCAGATTTGAAGAGAAATTGTAACTCAACTTAGTTCACCAAACTTTTAATTTTACTTTGTAAAGTAAGGACTCGTGGTGTTTTAAGTAGTTGTGAAGCTGTTGAAGTGATCATTTATTTTCATATTATATTTATACATACATACCCATCATGCCGTTCCCTTCCAGGGTAGGCACAGTCAAAATGTTTCACTCATTAATACATAATTGTACACCTAACTCTGCTTCAATAATTTCCTCCATACTTACCTATCCTTACAAACCTCATTTGCCTCATTTACCCCCATACACTGTTTCATACACGCCATCCTGTTTTTAAAACTCCTCATATTCCTCCTCCTAAGAATTTCCTCAACCACATTCAACCAAAACTTTCTCGGCCTACCTCTACCTCTCACACCATTCATTCTACTCTCATGTATCTGTTTCGTTATTCGACTCTCATCCATTCTCTCAACATGACCAAACCAACGAAGCACACTCCTTTCATACACGTCCAGTACTGGAGCATTTAACCCACATTCATTCATGACCCACTCATTCCTGACCCTATCCATCCTACTTTTGCTGCAAATACTCCTCAGATAACTCATACCCACGGCGTTTAGTCTACTCTTATGTCTATCCTGACATACCCATGTTTCACTACCGTAGAGCAAAGTGGAAAGAAGTACACTTTTGTACACGGCAATTTTCGCTTCCTTAGACAAGCACTCATTCCTTGATATGCTCCACATGCTACCTACCACTTTCCTTCCAGCATTCGCACGTCTCTTAATCTCCTCATCTATTCTTCCATCTTTCGCATACATCTTACCTAAGTACCCAAAATCATCCACCTGTTCAAATACTTCACCATTCGCCCTCATCATACAGTTATTATCCCCATTCTCCTTATCAAAAACTACTACTTTAGTCTTGCACACATTTACCATCAATTCCATTCTCTCCGTTGATTCAAAAAACTTATTATATGTATTACAATCGCAATTGAGTTACCTCTCATTTTTACAAAAGACCTGACTTGACCTATGCCTGAATGCACGGCTTCCCTGATGAATAAATAATTTTATCTTCAAGATTTTAAATAAGCAGAACATGTATTGCAAATATTTGACTTGCCCACGGAGCCTATGATCGCATTTAATTGATTCGGTCACGTTTTCTACGGTATTAAAGTTTGCGGTTGGAGGGATGTTACGAAAAAAAAACCTGAAAAAAGCAACAAAAAGTTAGAGAAACACTCGATTAGACATAAAATGAAACTCTCGAATGATTGATTCGTTTTTATAATGCCTGGTCATCGTTAACCGCAAAATGGCTTTGCTTTTCCGTTGAATTCAAGTTAAGAGGGAAGAAAAGACCTCATATATCTGCACAGAATTACGTGAAACTTTGCATATTCGATCTAGTTAGTTAAAATTTTGAATAAAAGCACAAAATGTATTTTACTGATTTAATTTCATGACAATTCAATGTTATTTTAACAATGCGACTCATGGCACGAGAGATTTAATTTCGTAATACATAATTCGATTACATCGGTAGATTTTCTTCTGAACGCGAAATAATTGGTTCATTTCGTAATTTGAAAATGGTGTCTAACGAATAATTAGTTTTCACACCTATTCGAGGTTAAAAAAATCTAAATAAAATTTTCACTTATATTTTGAATACTTAGCTTAGAGGACTCAAGTAATAACATACTTAAACCTTGATAAAAATGGAAATTATAGTTCTTGAGTTACTTCCCTTACGACATGTATTGAGAGTTAAGCCACCACATAAACGCGAGTACATATTAAATATGGTTCTAGTATTAGTACCGTATTTACTAGAAAATATTTAACCGAACCTCATAGAATATCCCTCTGTTTTTGTAGTAGCTATCATAGAAGCGGAGTTTTATTCATCTACCCACCTGGTAGCGTATCTATCTTATTTTTTCGCCTCTGCTAGAACTACAGATGTTGTGTGGTATTTAAATAATATCCTCAGCACCACACTAAAAAAGTCTGGATCAAAATTTTTTTTCACTGAACCTTAGCCTATCGTGTAGTCTCAGACTGAGTTGACTCGCGAACTAGTCCTTATATCAGCTGCAATACATTCTGTAGGTAAGTAGGGATTATTCAATAACTCCTGTGGCTTTCCTTAGTATTTTGTTTTCATCGCGGATTAAATAATTATCTCCTGTGCACCAAATACGAGCTGAATTACCAACCACTGATGAATTTAAAGGAAAAACTTCGTCAGAAGACCCCATACCACTAAGAGAAATTAGTAACATTCACCAGACTTAAATTACGAAAGTAAACTAAATCAGCTAGAATTCAACGAAAGGCATAAATATTTCGCCCGGAATCTGACTCGAACCAAAATCTCCCGAATTAGAGCCGCAGCTTAACCAAGGGCCAAGTCCAGCCAGGGTTGAATTGGATGCTCAAATATTTTCAATGCGTCAAATGAACCATAAGTATGATCAGGCGCCATTGATTGAATTGATCTCCACAGTGAGCAACGTATATTTCACTCGTAATTGGGCG
This sequence comes from Ceriagrion tenellum, assembly GCA_963169105.1. Taxonomy (NCBI): domain Eukaryota; kingdom Metazoa; phylum Arthropoda; class Insecta; order Odonata; family Coenagrionidae; genus Ceriagrion; species Ceriagrion tenellum. Next base: position 77,076,019 of record OY720641.1, on the reverse strand, counting down.
ATAATGCTGCGATCGGAAGAAGTAATGGCATAGAGTACGTGCGAGTTTGGAAATGAAAAGAGTTTTCGCACGAAGAGAGAATAGTAGGTCCGCATTATACTAGGTATGGTGCTCGTATACTGGGTCCGCAAAGGCTGAGCGAAATCGGTAAACGGGCTTAGAAGCTCATGCGTACAATTATCGGCGGATTCGTGAAGCTAAAGACGCTTCGCAATCGTTTTGGCTCACGCTCACGTAATAAAAATCCTCATTTTTAAAGATGGTATTCGTTCAGGCAGATAAGAATACCCTTGAGCAAGGCGAGTGCCATGAAACACGTCTATAAGCAAGGCCAATCCTGGGTCATAAATGATGAATGCCGTTGCGATGGACGAGCACATTACATACTCTCTCCTCCCTTACCGCCTCTGGAGAGAGCCCAAGAATCCGCGGCCGAAACGAGTACAAAAGTTGCTTATTATGTGTGCCCCAATGGAGTAGGTGCTTTAAAAGAATACTATATGCCCGAGACGTCATTGTTGATAGGGTGGTCTACCGGTTAAGGTAGGTTTAAATAGAACAGATAGAAAAATCAAATCGACTTTTACAGACGCTATTTCCTATCTTTTCACATGATTTCATACTATGGTTCGGCATAGGTACGTACTACCTCTCCTCATCCCGATCATTGAGGTGGTCGGAGCGATTTTCGTTTAAGAACAGATTTGCGTGAAAATTTGCATACATGTTGTTATTAGGAATACGATAAGATATAAGCGGAAAAAATTGCTTGTTACCGATTTGGTTCCTTCAAAATTTACACTAATGCTACTTTAACAAGTAACTTAAAGGCACCTGAAATACACTCTGAAGTAATTCGACTACATGGGTGCAGATTTTCTCCCAAACGTAAAAAAAATACGCTTACGAATAAAAACCTCGTATTCACATATGATTTTCGCATGAAGTACGAATTCCGAGCCTTAAACCAAAGCCATAACCATGCTTTAATGGAGACCACAGTTTTAAAATATAATTCTTCCATTTGTATTCATTGATACTTAGTTACATTTGTATTACAACATGTACGGTTATTTCCAACACATAAATAGATGAACTTTAGTGAAGTAAGGTATAAGAATCACTTACAAGTTACTCGAAAAGCTATTAAAATTCCTCACGATTCGCGCTTCAACCACCCTGAAGCCCACTCATTTGCTTCCGCATCCAATCTTACACAACACCCCCCTCTATCATGGCCTTCAGCATCCCCTCACCCCTCTTCACCATTTCCAATCACCTACTCTACCTCTTCCTAATCTCTTCCACAAATTTTCTCTCATCACCCATCACAACAAGCACTTCCTCGTTTGTCTTCCTATCCGCCTACCACACTTTCCATTCTCCTTTACACCCACATCTCAAACGCCAGCGGCCTATTGTCGCCTATCTCCTAAGAGTCTCACGTTTCAGGCACAAACAATGCTAAACTCTACCTTGAATTCCTTAAAAGTCCTTCCTTTACGTTCTTACACGCTGCCCTTGTCATCAGTTCTCTCCAATGCGAGATAAATAACGTACAACAATTATATAATATGGAAGAAGTGATAATATAGAAGCTTGCACACCAGGTAACTACTAAGCAATTATTTGAAAACACAATCCACTTAATAGAAATTTTCACGGCCAATTAGTGAAGGCTCACTCTGAGCGTGAATCGTTTTTATCAATGGGTTATGTTAAGATAGCAGTAAAGATAATAGTACTACTGGATGACATTACATTCGCCGTATGAAGCCTTATTTATTATCATGCCATCTATTGCAAACAGCACGTGTCACATTCTCGCTTTGTTTACTAATCTCTAGTTCCTCAGCGAATGAATACACTTGCATACTCCTTCCAATGCTAAAAAACCGCTTATTCACAAGCACTGAGTGAAGCATTCTGCATTCGTTCAACCAACACATCTAGTCATCCTCGACTTCACGAACTGATGCTGCTGTCAAATGCGCAGTTACATGCGTAGCCTAAAGCCCGTTCCATACCGGGCACGAAATTACACAATTTGAAACTGCATTACTTTCTCAATCTGGCGTGCAAATATAATTGAATTAGAGGATGGGCTACTATTTCATCTCACGTCCATGCATTCGGGCATGCGTCCTAGCAATTCACCGCTTTACACGACGCGATTTGAAATACACGCTCGCCCATACATCAGATTGTGCAATTACGTGCCCCAAGTAAAACGGGTTTAATCGGATTTACATGCGCAAACAAGTCGAAGCCAGAGAAAAGCACCAAAAATCGCCCTTCGCATGACTTAAACATGCCCATAGAAAAATTTTAGCCCACCCGTGAACAGTCACCCAACCCACATGAGAGTCATCGGCCAAGTTAAGGTAGTTAGAGCGAGATAGTTCCCTAGCCATAATAGAGACAGTCTTCAAATTATACGTTTTAATTTCAGCAGTTTTAGGAAGCATGAAATAAATATTGCATTACAAATGGTGCAATATTACACCTCTACACGACTGATATTCTAATAAATTAAATAAAAATATCCCTATAAGTCATTAACTTGACTCATTTTTTCGCGCGGTACGTTTAAACACTCCTAATAAACGGAAGGTTTTTTTGTGATTCTGAAAAAAATTACTGCGGTGACAATATGATTTATTTTCCAAAATGGTTGAGAAAACATACAAACTACGAGCTGTTAGTTTTTAGACGACATCTAGGTGTTATAAATTCATTTTTTAAATGATGTTTGTCCGGAGTGCATACACGTACAATTTCCCATGCAAAAGAGCTAGAGCTTTTTAGCAAATATTTCGGAAAGTAGTCTGGTAAGGGGCTGATATTTTGGTGTCTTTGGAAGGGTGAGATATTTTTTCTAAGTGAAATTATGTTTCGCTCAAACTACCTTAAGGTGAACGTACGCTTTTTTACTCCCGGCGGCCGAATCCTCTGCATAGGCCGCCGAGTCAAAATAACCGGCTGCCTACATTTTCGGATAAATGCAGACACTCCATTCCTCCACTCTAAATGCAGTGCATCACCTCGCTATTTAATTGGATTTGGCATTTTTTCCCGTATATATTAGCGTGAAAATTGCACAAGTGTTTTCTGAGGCAATATCCAAAGATTCGATTTCATCAATGGATAATATTACGATAGCAATAAAGTTAACATAGTTTCACAGTGTTTCACATAGTTTGGAGAGAAAAAATTGCATCGTACCGATATGGTTTTTAGGCAATTCAATTCTATTTTAAGACGTCGCCATACGGCAAAATAATTCCACTACATGGGCACAGGTTTTCTTCTGAAACACTAATAAATTTCTTATTGATATAAATGTTGCTTAAAAAGTCAAGCTGTCACTCCGAGTCCAATTTTAAAAAAATGCACAATTCATTAAAATGTCGAATACAGCGCCGAAAACTCTAGTCTTAGCATACTTACACTGAAAAAAAAATTGAAATTTTAATTCTTATATAATTTCCATCACTGCCTGTGTGGGGATTTCTAACGAATTAACAGACACACTCAAATGAAAGGTGGTCCAATAACGTTTTTGCGACTTATTTCAACAACTATTAATACCACGATTACCGCTTCAGCCAACAGAAACGGTCGGCCTGAATCCGACATCACTTTCATCCGCAAAAACTTCCAAACACGCCCTTTTCCGCATTCAAGCTCTCGCTTTCTGTGTCACGGCTACAAAACCGTGCGAGTGCACACTCGCTCAATTACTGGCGAGTGCTTATGAATTCAGACTTAATTAACGACGATCCTTTAACTTCCCGTGGATGTCCGTGGCACGGATGGAATTCTTTTTCGTACCCACGCTCATTCGACACAAGGCCTTTTGACACCTCACCGCGTGAATCCACTGGTGTGATCAAAGATTGATCCTTAGAAACCCCTCCGCAATGTTGCCAAGCACTTAACTTTGTCGCTCTATGTACAAACTCGTTCAACTCTTCGTCGGTAAAATATAAAATTATGGCGTATAATGCAACCTCTTGACAACCTTTCTGGAAAATATTCTTAGTTGACGATAAAACTAGTGACTTATAGCCTTTTCTTTCGTTTAAAAACTGATTACACAACAATTTAATTACTTTCACAGATACTATTTTATGTTCTTATGTTAAATCCTCACACGATAGAATGTAGAGATCTCCCAGTTCTGCCTGCACTTTTCACATGGGGAGTGGGATAGGGAGGGAAGAATACCTTTAAAATATTTTTTACCCCTTTTTTAAAAGTGGACTTTTTCAGCATCCCAAAGATTATTCAATGACTGACAAATATGCGCATGAAAGTGAGTTATAATATGTCAGTGAAAAGCGAAGCATTAAAGTACAGGAAGAAAATAGTCCAAAAATCAACAAAATGTTAACGTCGATGGAGTACCTTTCATTAATTGCGAAACATACAAAGCATCAATTAGTTTCTACTATTCCCACTAGAAAGGTTCGCTGATAATTACTTCAGGATTCAAATAATTAGTCATGAATAAAATATACATATTTGAAGTATTTACATCAAGCAACAAAAATAGTGGCTTCCATCTCTTTTTTCATGTAGCGGATTTTTACTAGAACTTAACGACACAATCCCATTGAGAGTTCGGATTGTGTCGTTAACACACATTGTTGCACATATCCGTCCATTTTGTTACTAAGCGCGATTGGAATATCGCGCCTACTCCTGAAAATAGTTACCAAACATTCCCAGCTAAAAAAATTCAGTATGATATCTGTATAACATATTTTTACAAAATTTCCCAGCAATGACAGACATTCCTCACAAGAATATTGAAACGCTCTCTTAAAGAATTTCAGCAAAATCCTCAAGCACTTCCAGCAGAAAGCCTCAAGCATTCCTTCCTTAGAACTCTCTGTAGAAATCCCTAAAGAAGGTGTGTTGGAATTACTTAAGTTCATAATTCTTGGCTAGCTAGTTAACTCATTTAACAGATTTTCTTCAATTAAATGTTCTCTAAAGTCAGCTCAATACTAAAAGCAAAACTCTAAACTCGCGCGGTAAAATCTTTTGTTAAAATTTTTGACCGTGGGACATCGACTCCACACTTTTTCAAATTTCGAGTTTGGAGTATTTTCTCCGATTGGGGAACATAGTTATGAACCCACAGGCAAAGGTATTTAACAGTGAAAGGAACATTTTTATTTAAATGGAAACGAATGAAAGGATGAACTTTCTTTTTTTTATCCCGGCTAGAGGTAATCCTGATTCTACCTCTTTAATCCGCTAGAAATCGCGGAAGGAAAAATAATAATTTAACTTGTTGTCCCCCCTCCAAACCGCGGACGAATTAATCTCCTAATCTCAACCACGGCGGGGATTTTTCCAATTTCCCACGTCCAGCCCAATTACTGGAGAAAAAAATAACTGAAACGGTTACTCATCAAAGGACTGAAAACACACACCCCAAGGCCCTTCCTCAGTCACGAATAATGCCATAAACGCATGCGCATAAAAAATCATTGCATACACCGCCCACGACATTTAGAGAATGTTCCTGTGCGTTTAAAAAGTACTTCGTCTTCAACTCTTCTTCTTTTTTCAATATCCTATGCCCCATTTCTCTCACACAGACGCACTCCCCCACCCCAGCATCAGCTCCGCACACATTATCTCCGGAGCTCTTTAAGAAAAAAAAATTCGCAAAAAAAATGCAGTTTCGAACAATGCCACGATTCCTCGACAAAAGCATAAAAAAACCGCGTTACCTACTTTGTGCGATCCTTTGTTCCAGTCCCTTTTTCAGGCCTCCCTTCCCTCGACCACCCCTAGATTCAGAAACCTCACGAGCCATCGAACAAAAATTTCCGATAGTTCCCTTTTTATCTCCGAGCGCGAAAAAAAATCGTGCCGGTGTCTTATTTTTTCTGCACCATGTCATTGAACTTTGCAGCACTTTCCCCACTCACGGTACGATACTGAGCATTTCAAAAAACCCGAATAACACAACCCATGGGGTACACATGTCACGGTGGCACAGTGGAGGGATGACACCGTTATGATCGCTTAATCAGCCATCTTTGGTTGATCAGTCGTAAAATAAATGTCGGTAAATTAAGTTTTCAAGAAGAGATGAAATTATAGCAATAGCAATCCTCGGAATAAAAAATGATTAACAAAAACAGGGCATCACATCAAGCATTAATCGACATAACTCATCAATGTAAACTGTAATAAGTGAGGCCGTTTATCTTATAAACTAATTGATAGCCTACAAAATTTGAGCAACGGACATGAGGGTACAAAGCTTGAGGTATTTCCAAGGGTTTTTTTCCTTTATCTTCAGGTGTTTGGTTACACATGGTGAGAATAGTTTTTACATCAGAGGTGCTGAGTTTCTGGCAAACGTTTAGCAACGTTGGAGCCTAATTTCTTAGGACAAAATATAATTACATCAGTAAACCCTAGCTGAAGTTTTACACGGTTTATTAAACGGAAGAATAAGAAAAAAAGAAAAATAAGACGGTCACAAAGCGCTGAGATGACTGAGAAAAACACCGCCGCATTACAGGCACTTTTCGACCGAAATTCATCGATCTTTCGTCTATTGGGAAAAAAAAAGTTTCCCAAAAAAAGCATCTCCTTCAACATATTCGTGACTAGCTTAGCTCAATATTTCATACTTGCAATATCGCGTGATAAATAACCTATTCCCAACTCACCTTTAAGAACTGGGCCCCATGGGTCCCAAAAGTGATTGAACCAAAGAGCACCTTTTGTTTACACGGTTGCCCATGTTCTAATTTCGTTTTTCCCTAATTCAGCAAGTATTTGGGAAAATACGAAAATATACACCCAGAATTATAATCATTGAGGATTCCATTTTCGTCTCTATTGGAGTCCGTGGCATCACGCGATATGAGTTTCATGGGTACGTAAAGTGATTAAAGCTACAGTCTTTAGCAGCTTGCTGCATCTTCAAGTACAATCAGGGAAGGTAATGGGAAGGTCCACTTGCATAAGGCCCTATAGTATAGGTTTCTTTGTTTAACTCCCCAGCCACCAGGTGACAATATGGCGGCGATTGGAATTTCTATTCCATTCTTTACTCATCGCATTAGGTCATTTCACAGAGAGAAAGAACACATAATTCTTATAGAAGTACTCATAGAAGTACCTGTATCAAATACAAAAACATTCTGAAACCCATTTTGACCTCATCTTTCAGAGCAAACTTGGATCAAACGGTTATCACTTCATAACATACCACGCGAATTCCTCCGATGATATGTCAATATCTAGGAGATTTTTATTTCAACTTGCCTTCGTTGAGCTTACCTGTCTATTGTTTACTATTGACAATATCATAATCACGATAACCAGCAACCGTATTATTGTAGCTTTGTTATTATGGAGAATGCAACAACTTTCCAACTACTCCGCCGGAATGCTCCAAATGGAATGGATTTCCTGATTTCCCATTGGCTATCAGACGAACTTCATTGTCATGTGACTCAAAGAGACTCATAGCATCAAACTGCTTGTTTAACTCCTAAGCCGCAAATGGCGCTGGCTATCGCGACAGTGTTTAATATAATAATAATAATAATATTTATTTATCCCTTAGAATCAACATTACAAGCATATTTACATTTCAATTAAATAAGGATAAATTAAATTAGGAATCCCTTTAGGCATTGCCTGTATTGGGATACCTCAAGATAAATTACAATATAAGTAAAAGTAAACTGAGACCAGTTACGAGACATAAATAAATGCATGAAAAGATAACAATTTGTTTTTTAGTTACAACCTGTCGTGCATACAAAATATAGTGAGTATTAACCTTACTATTAACAAAAAAATACATCTGGATTTTCTACATTAAGTAACCATTTCTTTACTCCTTTCAAAAATTTTTTTCCCTCTATAGTTTCCCTCTATAGTCATACTAAAAAATGTAGAAGTGGGCCATCCCATTATCTTCCCTGGTACAATAGTGTACTATGGGATTATAAAGTGTCCCAACAAGTGGAGAGGCGCCACAATCACTCTAGGTGGAAATTTAGCTTCTTCTCTCGTGGCATGTTATTCTTATGCCTCGCCGCGACGAGGGAAATACTAACATAGACGGTAGGCTCATAGTTCCACTCGGGGACGGCCATCCGCTTTCCCTGAGCGTTTTCCCGCTGGACATGAGGACGTGAGCACATTAGATGACCTTGTGTGTATTTGAAACATCACCTTGAGCTCTCTCGTGAGGTGGAGAGAAGGCTTGAGGAAAATTCGCGAGAAATAAAGAATAAGGGAAGGAGAGGAAGCACTATGAGAACGAAAGAGAGTTTCATCGGACGTTTCATATATGCTTATTTGCATGCCCATCTAAGGCGCCCCTGTCCCCAAGATGCACTTCGCGAAAAGCGATCGGGGCACGCCGGCGGCCGTCACGAGCTTCGACTATGAGCCTACCCAAGGCTACGTCGCTTGCTGCGATATATCGTATGTAGTGACTTTAGCGTCATCTCCTTCAGGCGCAAATTTAAAAAAATCTTTAAATAAGACGATAATAGGTTATTAATTTTTTAATAATTATTTTAATTTTTTATACTCAGTGAATTTGTTAACGAAAAACTATGTTATGATTTCGTTAGGAAAAAGGACATGGCCTACATGGTCCGTATCAAAATAACAAACATGGCGTCAAATGTGAGAAGCGACCCGGGCGGCATTATTGCTCAGCCAGTTGGTGCACTAATTTTTCTGGCTGCAGATTAGTCAAAAAATTGCATTTTTCAACTTCCCGAGTGATTTAGCGAGGTAAGTACTGTGTGAATAAGATGGTTGGATGTTTTACAGTTATGACCGAAGCCTGCTCTTACTTTTGTATTGACATCTAATTAATTAATTTGGCCTATGGTCCTTTAGTATGGCTGTGCGAGGATTTATGTGATTCTATGCCAAGTTTGAAAATGAATTCCACGGCATTGTTTCAAATGTTATGTTGAAGTTTTTGTAATAATGTAAATTGCGTCTTCAGTATCATTATTCACAATAAAGTTTGTGTGAATTCCACTTGGTTTCTTTTCATTGGAAATTATGTACCAAACCTAAGAAACAATATCAAATATGAGGAGAGCTCGTGAATTTTCATCATTTGGACCAATATCGGAAGAATGCAGAGGTCATGTTATAAGCTATCGCTCAAGGTTTCAGTGCTTCGGTTAAAATTTGGCGGGGTTATCGTGGTTGGGAAGCGCCTGACCGCTAGAGTGCTCTGCTAGTAAAGCATTACCGTTGAGGGAAGGGGAGCGTCGCGGTCTTGAGCCTACCACATTACCGTGTTTAAATTTCCCTCGTCGTGGGCGAGGTCATGGAATAATATGCCACAAGAGAGGAAGTCAAATTTCCCACAAGAGCAATAGTGGCGCCGCTCCATTTGTTGGGAAACTTAATAATCCCATAATACATGTTATTTATTGATAGTTACCATAGCAACCAACGCTAAGAAGCGGGTGGGGGGTTTGAAGAACAAACTAATTTTCGGGTGGAAAGGCAGGGGAACATAGGTTAGGGGCTTGTGAGAAGGGAAATTTTTTCGGAAAGGAGTGGGGAGGGGAGCGGAAAAAATAACTCGTTGAAAAGGTTGCTCTCTGATAATTTCCTAACATTTGCTCCAATGCATCCATCTTTAAACTTTTTGGTAGGTCTTGTAGAATTTCGGGGATAAAATCACTTACGTGATTATTATCCAGCAGATGCTGAGCAAATTGTGATTAAGTATTGTGAGCTGTGAGAATAATTGTGGAAAAGTACAATGATTGTTTTCAATATGGATTCGAATATAAAATACATCCACAAAATGACGCTTGAAGGTGTTTAGTTTATTATATAGGTACTATCTATGTCCATAGCATGCTTTTTGCGATGCCAGGTGAATTAACCTTCCACGTAGGAGTTCACAGCGTCACACATCTGTGGGAGGACCTGATGGTATAGACAGGGACGTTAACGAAACCGGAACCAAGCATATAGTTTCGTTCCGGAACGAAACTATAGGCTTCCTTTTTGACCATAGTTTCGGTTCGGAATGAAAGTTTATGTACAGCTTGACTTCAGTTTCGAAGACAGACTTTACGAAGATGACGTAATTATTATAACGTCTATATCTATACCGTATAGATATAGACGTTATACAAAGTAAGACATCTTCGTATTATATCGTCTATTCGTATTATTATAACGTCTATATCTATACCGTATAGAAATAGACGTTATAATAAGTACGACATCTTCGTATATTCAGGAGAGTGTTGAATGACACAAATAAAAGAGGGCATTCTAACCTGGAAATAGAAGCAGAAAAATGGAGCAAAGTATTGCAAACTAACCCTACCCTACGTTTGAGATCTAGCTACATAAATAAAAGAAAATTCTGAAGTGTTTCCTAGTTTCTCCGAGAATTCTGTTACGGTCCCGGAGGATGGACTTACTACGCCCCCTTTTGCAAACACTGCGCAATCGAAAAACGCTCTGGAAAACCCACTGAGCTGAATCTTTTGTCGGGGAAGGAGGAAAGCGTCTATCTTCCCCATTCTGCCAGATTAACGCTCCAAAAAAAAATCAAACCCATAACAGTATCCGTGACGCAAGTCCAATCGCGCATAAAAAGGATGATCACCTACACCTCATTATCTGCACCGCATACATGCATGTCACTTATCTTGCGTCTACCGCGGAGAAGGGGGAAAACGTCGTCATGGCAACCACTTGCACATGTGTACACGTGCAAACAAACGAACGAAAACTAGCCTTTCGAATGAACTGAGCGACAAATTGAATCATCTCTCTCGCATGAGCGAATGTTACAGGGAATGGACATCCACATTTGGGTCCAGCAAAATACAGCCGCTTGTTTTTCCCGGCAAATCGTAGTGGGAGGGCAGGCACAAGGGGGGAGGGAAGCTTTCAAAAGCCGCCCTAATGGGAGAAGAGAACTCAAGTGGGATAAATACCATAGCCTTCCGGAAAAGCATGATGGCGACCTGGAAAAATATCGCGTTTCGTTTGCTCTCCGATTCCATTCTCTCTTCCTCCAACCAACCCCTCCTCAACCCACCCCCTTCCCTCTATTACTCTCCCCAATCCCTTATGAGCTTTTTCCGTCCTTCCAGGAACGACAACGGAATGAACCTTATCGACTCACGGAGGAGCGATGCATGAGCGTAGTCTTTTCCGAGCCGTGGCGAAATTTCTACCGCGTCCTCTCCCTCTCCCAAATGATCACTTCCATAAACCACCGCCGGCCTCTTCCAGGAAATATTCCTCCCCTGGCTGTACTCTCTGTTTCCCTCTCATACAAACACCCTCGCAATCAGCCCCCACACACACCCTTTAAAAACTACGCATGGGCTGCTCAAAGCCATCCGAGAAGAGATACGGAGAAGATACGAATCGGTGATGTCACAAATAACGGCGCGTGCAGAGCCCAGTCGCTTTTGCCCCACAAAAATTTATGACAACAGGGGACTACAACTACGTTAGAAGACATGTAGCGGAACAGCATGTCATGGAATAAGTGAAAAAGAAATTGGTGCTGACCACTGCTGGCACAGTTTCAGCCGACAGTATCAAGTTTCATTTCATTGATGTACTCACAACTTTTTTCCAGACGGCTTTTAAAAAGTATTACTATCCAATCGATCGATACTTTCCAATACTATCGAATCGATCGAAATACGATCTATCTTTATACTATCGAAATTATGGACATATTGTCATGAAACTCCATTCGAACTCACTTTTAATAAAATATTTAATAAATATAAGGGCTCTTTCTGTTAACAAATAAATTTAACTAATGTTTTGCACGTGATTATTGAAAATTTCATTATGAAAGTAGTTTTGTATTAAATTTATTAGGATATTGTGCTCATAGGCAGCTCTTCATCGTATATCCTCAGTGTCTATAATAAAATAATGAAGAAACAATTTTACTAAAACAACCCCGTCCATAGCTATTAAAAACGGGTGTATAATAAATTATGTTGACAGTCATAATTGAGTAAGCTTATGAAGGTCGCGCAATTTTTATAAAAACATCGTTCATTCACAGGCTAATAAATAATTATTAAGCCACCGTCCACCAGAAAACTTGGTAACTTTAACTTTCCATTCAGCCTATAGAATACGAACCAGCATTAACGAAAATTTTCTCACTAAAACAATTTTTCGACAGGACTCTTCGGACTAAGGCGGTAAAGCGGGCACTTCACAAGGCGCGAGGAAGAAGTAGCGACTCAATTATGTGCATCTTTGTTCAAGAATCTTAGAGGAAGTAAGATAAGAAGCTACAGCACCCAAGGAACAGTAGCTGCAATATGACAGCACCTAAATGTGAATTTCCTACAAAATTGAAAACCCCATGTTTCTTTAAGAACTACTTCGAATTTGAGGTGAATTTGAAGAGCTGTATTGAAGGGTTATTTTGAATACATATTTCCTCTCATATACTCTGAGATGTGATTCAATTTTTTCCATTGGTAAGGGATAACGTACGGACCTACGTTGGTAAATAAATGGCACCCTTATGGCCATAATTTTCTGTGTTCCACCAATAACAGATAGGTTCATACGGGCCAGAAGGACAATAATTCTAAAAAAGTTCTTCCTTCAACGAATACCTGAGGTTTGACATTTTATTCATTCTTCCTCTCGGCATACCCCTCTTAATTCCATCTAAAGCGCCTCTTCTTTTCCTCTAAAAGAACAATCTCCCATCTCAAATGGCTCATCATTATTCCAATCCTTGATTATGTCCTCCATCCACGTATCATGCCTCATCAGAATTCACTCTTGCTACTTCCTCACTTCCCCTATCACCCGTGGATCATCCTCCTTCGTCTCAAAGGACTATACTGAGCGTTTCATCGTTTTCCAACTCCACACCACAGTCCACTCAAATAACACCCAAATACACCTCTTCTATTAATTAAGCAATACAGACCTAAATAATCCAGCAAACATTTCAGCATCATCCATCAGTCACCTTCGCAATCCAATGAGGGGGAATAATTCACACACCACTTCCTTCTATAATTGTTTTTTCACTGGCTCCGTATGAATACCTGACCTACACTGTCAAAAGTTTTAATACCTTTCTACTCGTGTGTGTACTCGAATACTCAAGAAGTGGAACAAATATCTACGAGAGCAGAGGGACAAATACATGAGCATTGATACTTGGGTAATTGATCCTTACATAGGCGACTTTGCTTCAAGGGGAAGTTTCGATGAATATCAACGCCATCATTGGACGCATGTTTTCCATTTTAGACCTCATTTAAACTATCTGGTATCCAATATTCTTCTATGATCACACAATTGCCTTAACATCCTCTGCACCCACTCAATAGTAAGCAGATAACTGAAAAAAACTTGGATGTTTATCAGGATTCTCGGGAAGAAAACTCACACCATTGCAAAGTTCTAGGAATTCGCTCATTCAAAAGAATGCGCTAAATTTACGCAGGGAACCAAATTAAACGGAAGTAATCAGGAAATCGCCCCTGTATTAGCTCGGGTGTACTAATGAGTTCACTCAGGCCCTAGAATACCTAACGACAAAAATATTTGACACACTCCTGCGGTCTATATTCGAGTAAAGGAAGCACACAATCACAGGGGATGCATTTTTTACAACTGGTTACTTTATAAAGAAGATTCGGAACCGATATTCGAACAAAATACACATCGTACCACCATCTCTGAGAAAAAATAAAACGCCACAGCTGATTCTCCGAATCCATTTTCTTACCCTAGGTCCCGCGCCGCAGCTGTCTAGGATAAAATGCGCAATTATGAAAGAGAAACATAATTACCGTCTGGTGCGCCAACCTCAAGGCATTGCATTAACAGCAATTACCTATAACATGAATGCATAAAAAATGCGACCCTGTAAATATGTGACCAAAAAGCAAAGTAATACATACAAAATACAATATGTAACACAAATAAATATAAGACCAAAACCCTAGTATGCCGAAGAGAGAATCAGAATGCAGAAGTCACCCAGAGAGGAGAGAAATTAGAGCAAGTGGATTCCTTCACCAATCTCGGAAGTACCATCACGTGGGACGGAAGAAGTACAACGGACATCAAGCGGAGAATAGCCAAAGCTAAGAAGGCGTTCATGGGAAAGACACAACTTCTGTACTCAAAGAAGATAGGACTACAAACCAGGAAACACTATGTTAAAAACATGCGTGTGGGGCGTAGCACTCTATGGATCGGAAGCATGGACCATTGGAAAAGCTGACCAGAAAAGAATAGAAGCCTTCAAAACCTGGAGCTGGAGGATAATGCTGAAGATAAAACGGACGGACAAAATTAGAAACGATGAAGTGTACAGAAGAGTAGAAGAGGAAAGGACCACATGGAACACCATACAGAAAAGAAGAACAAGATGGACTGGACACACCTTGAGACACAATGATTTGGGACAATGGGGACACCCTGGGACACAACTGAACACAATGGAAGGTAAAACAAAGGGAAAAGTCCCCAGAGGAAGAACAAGGAATAAGTTCATCGACCAAATAAAGAAGAGAGCACATAGGAAGAGATACCAGGAGTTGAAGGAACTAGCATTAGACAGGGAAGGGTGGAAGGCTTCAGTCAACCAATCAGCTTTGAGCACTGGATATCGTATAATTAAGAAGTGTAGGAGTACCACATTCATTAACATCAAGAGCGAAACAGTACCACAGCTGATGAGGTTGTGAACAATCACAGGTTATTAGGAAACGATACAATGTTTCAAAACGGACAAAAATCTTACGTAAATTGTTTCCAGACATCCTCCCCCCCTTCTTAATAAGACAATTTATTTCGATTTACGTAAAAAGGTATTAAAATGTGCGCTCAACGCCTCACGATTCGTGCTCCAACCACCTTTGGACGCGTCTATAATGAGATGAAATACGGAAGCAGAATGTGGTTACATTTTGGTAAATATTTGACTTCGTCCTCCACTTTCGCCGACTTCGGAGAAGCGTGGGTGGAGTAAATGGAATAACGAGAGGCCGTAACGCTCAGTCGCTTGCATGAGTAACGATGCCAGAAAAGTGTGGGCATCGCTTGCGGCAGCAGACTGCACTCCGGCTCTACTCTACATATAAAGGTCAACAATCTCATCAATTACGTCCCTGCCGGCAGGAACGGGATGACCCGAACGATCCCGGGAGGAAAGGGAAGTCGCAGCAGGCAAGTTGGTTCCATTGAGCGTTCCACGAGGACCTTCCCTCGAGCCCTTGAGCGAATGATCTACGGGCTTTTATAACAAATGGCAACATGCATACAATTTCTTCCCAATATATAATTAAATTACATGTTGGAAAGTTACCATCAAAACACAAATACAATCCATATGTGTAGGAATCCGTCTAATTCAGGCATTAACGATAGATCTTATATAAGGGCGTAAAATTTGTAAAGCCACGTGATCCAAGAGGGCATATCAATTTCATGACATCACTTCACGGCATAGCATCTCTGGTAAACGTATATTCTGACAAGAACGACGAAATCATATCGGTTCGCGAAGTTCAAAAAGGGAAATGAAAACGATTATTTTCATCTATTGTGACAACAACGGCTGAAAGTCACAGGAAAACGCGTCAGCATTCCGCCAGCAATAGGAATTCCATGGCTGTTTATGCAGTGATTTAGTTCTGCAGAGTACCACTAACTTTAAACAAGAAATATCTCCACAAAAAAAATGTGTTTGTCACTTTTATTTTGGTCCTGTACGCGTTTAAGAGCGACACCTTCACAAATAAATAACTTTTAAAAATAATGCAAGCCTGCCATCGGTGAAGGATAGACAACTGGAAAGTATAATATAAAATCCTGGACACGCAATTGAAAATAATACCGAAGGACGCGTAAGCGCGCCGTACATGCCGTGGAGAACGAAGGGTTAACGAGGGGAAAAACAACGCAAAATGAGACGTAACGTTGGGTAGAATTGAGGAGAAAGCACAGGAAAAAGTACAGGAAGCAGAAACAGAACGTGGGAGAATTTAAAAACACTTAGTAATATTCCACAAAGATTTATTTTCCCAACCGGTTTCAACGCTGACGCGTCATTATCAAGGGTACAATTCTCAAAGTTCTTAGGAGGTGCGCCACATATATATCCAATTCTCAAGGGGGGGGGGGAGGCGAGGTTAAGTAAAGAGGGGGGGGACGTAGGATGGATAGGGAGGGAGGGTGAGGGTATTGCGAAGAAGCAACCGTCAAGGTGAGGGAAGATGGTTGCTTCTTCGCAATACCCTCACCCTCCCTCCCTATCCATCCCCCGTCCCCCCTCCCTCTTTACTTAACCTCGCCTCCCCCCCCCTTGAGAATTGGATATATATGTGGCGCACCTCCTAAGAACTTTGAGAATTGTACCCTTGATAATGACGCGTCAGCGTTGAAACCGGTTGGGAAAATAAATCTTTGTGGAATATTACTAAGTGTTTTTAAATTCTCCCACGTTCTGTTAATCCACCAAGTAGAGCCGTCAACAGTTGAAATAGAAACAGAACGTCCACGAAACAAAAGGAACCACTAAATGGCACAAAATATCTCAAAGGAAACGTAAAAGAAACCGTTTAATGAAATATGCCGACGAAGTCAACGCGCTCAAAGAAACGTGCACGATGCAAAACTGGCCTTCAAACTTGAGACATCGAAGCAATCAAGAAGAGGAAACAGAGCGGGTACAATCCAAAAGAAATAGAGAAAAGTGACCGAACGAATATTTGAAATTCCCCGACGTAAATGAAGTAACAAGACTTAATCACGCAGGTATGAACAGCATCAATTACACATATGGATTAAAACTTAACTACGTCTATCGAGGTCTATTACAATTGTGGCTTCACTATCATTTATCACGATGTATATACATAACAATCGTTAAACATACAAAAGGTAAAGTATACTTACATATTCTGTAATTTAAGTATCAAGTACTTTGAAAACAACAATACATGTATTGTGCATCCTGCAGGCAACTATAATAATGAGGAGATTATTTTATTAATCAGTAATGGGACACATTGTGGAAAGAAAAAGCCACAATCCGGGAAGCAGGAGGTTTTAAAAATCCTAGAATTTGGACAACCCTGGCGAAAATGAAGGAGGCTGAGAACGCTGCTGGAGTGCGTTTACAGGTGTTCTTTCAACGTTCCTGTGCGTTCTTTGGCGTTTTCATAGCGTTTGTCGGTGTTCATCCACGTTCATCTGTGTTTCCCTCACTGTTCTCATGCGTTCGTAAACACTGTTCCGACGACCTAGGTCAGAAACGCTCGGAGAACGCCTTCTGAGAGTGTTTGCCTTTCTGTTCTGGAACACTCAAGAACACTATCTGACTCGGCTGTTTTGGAACGCAGATGAACGCCCGAGAAAACGCGTACTGAGAGTGTTTGCATTTCTGTTCTGGAACACTCGAGAATGCTATCTGACTCGGCTATTTTGGAACGCAGATGAATGCCCGAGAAAACGCCTACTGAGAGTGTTTGCATTTCTGTTCTGGAACACTCGAGAACGCTGTCCGACTGAGCTGTTATGGAACGCGGATGAGCGCTGCCGAGAATGTTTTGAAACATGTTAGAACGCTCCAAAAGCCATGATGCAGTATTACCATTTTGATTGCAAATCCATTAGAGAATAACTACAACTCCACTAACAAATCCATTGTGAGAATAAGCTTCTGAGAAATAACAAAGCCCACCCAATCATCAAACATTAATATGCAATAGTCATCTAATGGATATCTTTGAGCGGTTCATCTTCATCTGTGCATTTATTGAAAACACAGCCGTTTTCTTTCCGGTAGTCTTCAAGGGAATAAATGCATACCTTCTATTTCTTTGTGCCAACCCACACAGTGCAAAAATCCGTCGCTTGCGAGCCGTGTATACCGCGTGTCTAGTTTCCCGAATGCATATTCAATACCAATAAAAAATTAATAATAGCATCCATAGTGTGGCCTAACGCGGCATTATAATTGGTGTAATCTTATTTCTTTCTCAATTCTACTTCGAAATAACGTATATTAGAACGCCAATAATAATGTGTTACAAAGAAAAGCCGTATAAGCGTCCCTGCCGTCAGATACGAAGCTTAAAAATCATCAGCCTTAGGTAATGAACGTCAGTTATGTTGAAATCACGTACTGAGAGCAGAGCCATATCTAACGAAGCGACTACATTCTTTAAAAAGCGTAAAATGCACATATTCATTCCAGATTTGAAATGGCGTAGTGGTAGAGTGTAGGTTTAATGAGTGAAAGGTCGTAGGCTCAATTCCCCAGGCCAGTAAAAATTTATTTAATATCAATGTTCACCATTACACGAAGACATTAAGTAATAACTTCAATGGTCTTTAGAGACACAAAATTTTTTTACAAATTATAATTTTATTATGACAAATTCCCAAATCCCAAGATGAGTGCCTAACGTTCAGATCGATGCAAAACACACACTAGCATGTTACATTATGTTGAAGAACGTTCTCAACACCCTAGACAGGATGTTCTGAAATGCACGTAAACGGTCTGAAACGCTGAAGATTGTGACTCACACTCGAGAACGTGGCTAAACTCTCTGTAGTGCGTTTGAGAACACTCCAAGGCGTTCAGCTCGAGAGCACACTGGGATGGTGTTCTTAGCGCGTTCTTCGCAATTCATGAACACCTCCGTGGTGAGTTCCTAAATGCTCAGAAAACGCTCACATTTTCTCTAGGGAACCCCAGATGCTGACCACTCAATGGTGATTCATTATTAAGAATTAATAATTAACAGGCTAACAAACGACCCTAAAATATTCGCTTACAAGCCTATTTCTTCACACAAGTTATCAATTCAGCTCAAAGTATATCCATTTCCGCCTAGTAAATATTTTCATTTCCCCTTTCTCCACTTTCTTCATATCTTGGCTTATATGGAGACTTTATGATGGGTCTGTTGGCACTGGTAGGATTGTAGGGGGAATGAATAAAAATAAATTAAGAGAAACCCTATGCTCGAATTAAATTACTCAGCTTACACCCAGCTCTTAAATGAGAAGCAACAAAGAGACCACAGTTGAACTGCCCCCTTGGATGGATGGAGTCCTGAATGGCTCTCCACCTGGCACCAAGTAGAGATCTGTTTTTCACCCAAAAAATCTGCTGGGATTCGAATGCAAGCCCCCAAACCAAGAGCCATTACAACAAATCTATCTTTAAAAGTCTCTCAGTTACAATCGCATATTTTATCCATCTGGTCAGCCTATACCAACAACTTTCTTTTCAGTTTTATTATGCCAAGAACTTCATCAATTGTCTTCTTTTCCTGAACCTATTCTATTAATCTCATTCATCTCAAACACCTACCCTCTAATCTCATTTTCTCTCATCACATTTCATGAGATAACATTTTTTGTTAGATACAATAACACACCCCACATTAAATCTATTTCTCGTCATTTCCATGCAGCTTTGTCAAGAGCAATTCTTGTCAATTGAGAACACAAAAAAATTCGTGATTCTCCATTACATTTTGTGGTAGGAACATTTAACTATCACATAAACATATCCTTAAAGTACATGCAGAAAAATTAAGAAAACAATTGACCAGTTCTGAAATCGAAATTAGTCCTGAAAAAAAACATGTAATGTAGACTCTTACCTTTAGGAGGGTGAGTATTTTTTGACTTAGGTCATAGTCAAAATTGGAGTACTTAGAATCAGTCATGTCATAGATGAAAATAAGGCCACTACGTTGAGTGTCTACACTCTCCAAGGCTACATCAAGTTGATACACAACGCCCTGTGGAAAAATTGATACAAAAAATTTAGACCAGGAAAATTGCAGCATAAAATTAAAGAATACATCAATAGAATAACCAATCCTGACATGAGCCATACACACCCTGAATGCTTTTTGAAATTTAAAGTTTTGAGATCTCCATGATTTGTTTAAGAGTTGGAAAATGATCAGGCAGAGTAAATTGCTGATAAAGAGGTGATGAATATATATCTGATAGAAAATCAAATTCATCACAAAGCCCTATAGGAAAAGTACTATAATTCTCGCTATAATATACCATTTCATCAAGTTTTAGTCTCAGAAGCAGAATTCATTTTAAGCATCACAAAAATGCCTAAAAAATTCATTATTAAAAGAAACCAGCATGATCTATTGTCATAAACAGCACTCATGACCAACATTTTTCAATAGATATTTAAACTAGGAAAGACAAGTCAATCTTAAACAAATGTAAATGGTGATAAGGAATGAAAAACTAATCCTCATAATATGACATTGGTTGGTTCAGAGAGAATTTGAAACCCATGGCACACAGCACTGATGTTTTTCCCAGCTATCAAATAAAATATGCTAATTTGGTGTATCACAGATTATGCTCACATTGGTTCAGATAAGAGCAAAACAAGACAAGAGTCAAACATGTCAACCAGATTACGGTAGGGTAGCACAGTCAAAACATTTATTACTTCTGTTCCACACCCATTCATAACTACATTAAGATGAACAATATACACACAGTTCACACATGAAAATGCGTCGGTATCCACTTTGGTTACACCAAGATCTCCTCAGAAAATTATTAAAGAAGTTCATTCATTGAAAATTTTTAACAATATACCCTCATGCCTCCTTCTATTGTCACCAAAGGAGTACTCAACATGTTAAGTTACATTTAAATGGAAGAAATTAATAATTCTACAGATTTTTAACTGGTGGAGGTGCCTAATATCTTACAATTTCTTTCTACATCTCAGCATACCCATCCTACCCTCCCTTCATCCCATTTATTTAGCCTATTTTCCTTCTCTACTTTTCCCACTTACCCAACATCGTCCCCTCAGTCAATGGTCTTCAGCATCCTTTCATCTCTCATCACCTTTTCCAACCACTTCTCACGCACATCATCACCACATCTGAAATCTCCTGAAAGTTTCTTCTGCTCACCAACTATACCAAACACACCTTCACTTGTCTTCTTCTCCAGTCATTGCACGTTCACCATTCTCCTTTGCAGCCTCATCTCAAATGTAAGTATCCTATTCCAGCCCTATGACCATGTTTCTTTGTAATAAAATGACACACTCCATTTTTTTAAGCCTTAGCCAACCTTTCCTTTAGATCCTCAGGCAAGGCCCCATTATCAGCTTCCTCCAGTTGCTGAACTTTTCTTTCACAAGCACAAATCTATCCAATGTCTTTGCTACTATCCATTTCTCTTCACCATACTAACTTAACTGCTCCACTTTAGGCTAACAACTTTTTATGATCAGTCATGCTTTCTTCATTTAAGCAAATCTCATTACTTTCGTTTTCTCACGACTTATCTTCAACCAGTATTCCCTGCACTGAACACCTGAATATCCATAACCTAATCAGCTGTTCTCCACCTTTTATTCCCTCATCTAGCTCTTTCCATACCTCTCTTACTATTTCCTCTGCATAAATGTCAAAAATCACAGGTGACAACAAGCAGCCTTGCCACACATCTTGACCTAGAACTGCCCACCCTGATTCTCCATTAACCACCCTCACCTGTGCCCTCTGAACTGTAAATAAGTAAAGGGTGAGTCGCCTATCTTGCCAATCAACTCCTAATTTCATCATTGTCTTCATTAGTTTTTCCAATTTGCTCAGCCAGATGCCTTTCTGATATCAAAAAAACAAGCTAAAATATCCAGATTACACTCTAGGTTTCATTCTGTACATGTTTTCTTCACTGCAATTGTGAGTGAAGCTGCATTCCTGAACCTAAACTGGTCACTGCCTAAGTAATTATTCCCTCTAGTCTCTCACCTTTATTAACAATTCTAAGTATACCTACATCAGCATGTAGAATTAAATTAATTGCAAATGCCCCTCGCATTCTCATTATTTCTTTGGATAAATTTCAAAGAAATTAAAATTAAATCCTTTGACAACACTCTTTCCTCGTGAATCCTACAAATAGCCTCAAAAAAGTTTATCTTCCATTATTTTCCAACTCTTAAGAGACTCCAAAAAGATATCACCTATTCCCACAGTTATTCTTGTCTTCATCTCTCATTATGACTTCCCACAAAGATGGCAAAAAAACCACTATCCAGGAAGTTAGAAAGTGACATCACCTACTTAAGTTTCTGAAATGAGTAGATCAGCAAGCCTGATTTCATCATTTATTAATACCTTTTTTAATCTCAACTATCACCTAATAACCAAGAAAATCACAAGAAATCTTGTACACAAAGCAAGCCAAAAGACTATGAAAGTGTCCCACAAACACGGATCAAATTACATTTTACAGGTTTTCAGCATACATTTCTGAAACCTCTTCATTCATTCTACTGTCGGTGCAAAAATTATGTAGACTCGAGTTTGAACGCTGATTGAGAATGAACCACGGTACTTATATGAATGCAGGTTACACCAAACTTTAGCTTGTTTTATTTTGCGTTTAACCATGGTTGCCGATTATTATTACAATACACTTTTGATTTTTTATAGCGGCGAGAACGAAAATAGTGCCAGGTTTTTGGCATTTTCAAACGGAACGCTCTCTTTGACATTTAATAGTGAAGAAACTTGAAGTAAAATCTAAATGAATCTGTAGTATTGTGTGGGAAAAACCTATTTAAATGTATCTTTAAATGTTCTGTACTTTATGATTTGCCATAAAAGCTGGGTGCTGTTGCCAAAAAGTTGGGCGCTGTTGCCAAAGCATTGAAGGAGCGTATGAGTAACGGGTTCAGTCTGCAACCCGCAATGGCAACAGCGCTCAAACTTTCACCACCCCTCAAGCGAAGAAGGTCGCCTCATCGCTAGCTGGAGCCCGCTAAAATACTCGGTCACTTATTAACTCGTTAAAATCGATATCACAGTGTGAGTTGCTATTAAATACTGCTGCAAAGAGCTTCAAAACAAGACCAAGATCTTGCTTCTACTATTTTACATCACCAAGAAAAAGTTGTTTCATAAACTTGATAATAACTTTTTTATGGCAAATTATAAAGTATAGAACGTTTAAGGATACATTTAAATAGGTTTTTCCCACACAATACTACAGATTCATTTAGATTAAACTACAAGTTCCTTCACTATTAAATGTCAAAGAGAGTGTTCCATTTGAAAACACCAAAAACCCGGCACTTTTTTCGTTCTCGCCGCTATAAAAAATCAAAATTGAATTGTAATAATAATCGGCAACCATGGTTAAACACAAAATAAAACAAGCTAAAGTTTGGTGTAACTTGCATTCATATAAGTACCGTGGTTCATTTTCAATCAGCATTCAAACTCGAGTCTACATAATTTTCGCACCGACAGTAATTTTCATTCATCTTACTTTCTCTATCCCCCTTGTGACTGCAACACAATGGTCTCCAAGTATACCCCCACACTCTTTCTCTGATGTACAGGGAGCAAAAATAAAGAATCCCATACTCCTCATGTGCATTGTCACAAATCTAATCTCAGCCTCTTTCGAAAGTCTCTGTTCTTGGTCCCTCCGATTCATAAATTAATTTCATAAAAGTTAATGACTTTTGCAAACTGGTCAGTATGCTCCTTGTTTTCCTATCTAGTGGCATCTCACAGCATCTTTCATTAGGTTGAAGCTTTTATTACATTATCTGAGACAAGATTCTCTTTAAAATTACCTCCTTCAACATCCCACAACTTCACATTATTCCCAATCTATTTCAATTTCATCCATCATATTCTCCTCTGCAACTTCACCACTTAATTCAACCTATCACAAACAATTTAACATTACACATTTCTCATCAATGAACTCACTCTCCCATCATTAGCATTATATTAACCATCAAACCATCCCTTACACCAGGGGAGCCTTTCCCTCCTCCCCATACAACAAAATTCTCTGCACATCAAATAAATATATTCTATCCCCAATTAGCCATGGCGGGTGGAAAATGTATTATATAAATCCTCACAAATATTTTAATAATGTCAATGGCATCATGATTCTCTAATCTGGGCATCCATGGCTTTCAAAGGTCACCTTTCTCAATTTAATTCTAGGTTTCATAGGGACACACACTAGTATATGTAGAAACACAGGCTAGTATGCAAATTTTTAATGCCTACTTTGCCTCTAATATCTCTAGCACACTCTCATACTACAAGTTTACTCCTTCTGATAAATACCTTCTTGTTAAAAACAATCATCCTCAAACAGTCTTTATTCATTCTGATTCAGTTCTCATGGAGAAAACCATACAATTCATTCTCCTTTGTCAATGGCTAGTTAATTCACTTTCATTTATTTTCTCATGTAATTATATTCAATCATTCCACCTCGAACATTAAATACCATTGCAGATGTTCTCCTAAAGCTCATCCTGTTACAATTTCATGACACACAAATAGAAAAGTATGTGAAATCATTACTTTTTCATTCAATGAATTGAGATTCACACGGATAAAGCTAAATTTTGTCTTCTGTTCATAAACACAGATTTTTTTCCCTCACCACGTGCATACATATTGGGAATTCTATGGACTTCATATATATCAATGACCAACAGTTTTGAGAAAACAAAATATTGAGCTCTAGATCTGGGCCTGAAAATTTAATTTTCACCTTCCTGAGGGCTAATTAATGACCTTGGTTGCTTGTATTACATTTTACAGCCACTCAATTGGTGCTCAGGAAGTCAATAAAATACTTAACAAACACAAGATCAAGCAATTATAACTAGGTCACTGATTTTAAAATTTTCTTTCATTATAAATTACATTAATATTGAATCACATAGGTACTATTAGTCCGAACCTCCGAATAATTTTTCATAATTTGAAGGTTAGAAGTATGCATATTTTTGTTGCATAGAATAATATAGTTTACAGTGAAATACTACCAAAGTAACATGATAGTAACTCTGAAAGAAGGGAATTAAAACCGTGACCCTTGGAAGAAACATTCTTTATATTAACCCTTTCGCGCTGAGCGACAGCTATGGTGGTCGGGGATTTTCATACGCAAACAAACAGACGACCACTATAGTCGACAGTTATTTTCCTACACAAAAGAATGAACATCCACCATAGCAGTCGTGAGGGGTGGGAAAGTGACCGCCCCTGAAGCATTCGGGAAGGGTATTCTCTCACCCTTTCGCATCCCAACTCAGCAGGAGGCAAGACCTTTTCTAGGGCAATTCCTCTCGACCCACAAGCCCATTGGTGACCATTCCCTCAGCTTATGTCCATTGTCATTAATTTTGTTGGGTAGTGGTTTTTCAAAATAGATATATATGATGAATATTCCAAATTTTTTAGCATTTTGATGAATTCCTAGTATTTTGCAAAGCATTGGCAACTTTTAAACGAAATGCTAGCTTTAATACTAACGGAGTTGTCTTTTTTTTCATTGGATCGCAAGTTTCCACCATGTTATCTCCATAATTTTATCCTAAAGATTGAATGATTTGTAATAACTTGGTTTAATTTTATAACTCAAGGTGATTAGAGCAGGCTTCTACATATTGGAAATTCATCTAAAAAAATTGACACACCCAATGTATTCTTTCAGTTTTTATTTTGACGACTTGAGGAAATTCAGAATATTTCCTGATCACATTATTTAAGTAGATAAATATCCTAAAATCATTAATATTACCGCTAGAAATTCGTTCAAAATTTTAAAATTATCGCAAAAACAAGAAGAATTCATTTCAGATATCCATACTATCAAGTTTACAATGAGTGATAGTTTAAAAAAAACCACTTGAATGCAATAAGTTGACCGCAATCACATGCTGTGAAAGGGTCTGCTAATGAGATGTTGGGTCAAGAATAGGTGCTGACGGAAGGGACGGCAGGGTGGGAACGATGTGGTTACACGCGGGAAGGGCACAGCGTCCCACTGAGTGGAGTTCCAAATCAGGCGAAAGGCATACCTGAGCGATTAGTTGCCACGAGAGAGCTCCGTATAAAGGAATACAGAAAATTCTCATGCTACTTGTATCAGGGGAAGCATTTCTCTTCGAGAGGCATTGGTGCAAAAGGGTTAAGCAAAATCATTCACATCCAAAATATAGCAATCAATTTTTAAGATTTTCAATCTCACAATCTTGAAACTTACATTTAATCTATGCCTAGCATTCAATTTCACTCCATCCAATCTAAATTACTTACTTCATAGGAGCATGGTTCCTCTATGAACTTGTTTCTCCCTATTTCAATATCATGGGGATAATTAAAAATCGTTTTTACAAATAACCTTTGATGGAATCTTTTTTTAATTTCCAAATGTACTCTCACAGTCAGAAGCTCTTTTGTTCTTTCAGAAAAGGAGCCAACTTTTCCCTTATTCAACAATTTTTCTGATATTTGGTACTTTACTCAAAAGCAATACGATAATATTATTCACATTTTAGAGGACTGACCAAAAATTCATTATGGAATAAAATGAGCTTCGAAATCATCGATTTCCTCATTTAAAAAATTGCAATATTTACTATGTTAGTCACCACCCGTGCATTACCACAGTATATGAGGTATCAGCTATGGCAATTGCTGCCTCAGCCACAACAATTGTGTTAAAAAACTCTCATCCATTTAGGATAAGAGATTTTTAACACAATATCCAGAGGTATTCCAGTGGACCAAAATCATGGAGCAAATATTCATCCTAACTCATCCTTAGTTACATTTTATGGTTTCTATCATGCCTTGTTTATCCACAAGGTCAAATGTATTTAAGATTTTCTCAAATTTAAGATATAGTCACCAAATATCACAATAAGTAGAAACTGATAATAATGTTCAATAAGGCTGGATAATATTTGCTCAAATGTAGAAGATAATCACCTGAAGGGTAGTTTGGTGTGAAGACACTGCGGGGTAGTGTAAGCGGGCAGTGAACACAGCAATGGCAGCTCCAGATGCATCTCTTGTGGGCTATGAAAGCAAAACAATAGGAATAATTCACAAAAAGAACTTCTCAGATAGAAATGTTAAGGTAAGTTGATTATGAGACATCGTATATATCCACTACAAAAACATTATAAATTAATGACTCCACAGTATCCCATTTAATTCATCATCCAAGAAGTAAGTCTATAAGATAAGAGGATTATTCATCATGTTCCAAGGCCGGAAGGTTGTGACATCATAAGAGCACTAACAGCAGAGGAACTCTTTCTTGGAGGGTTTTTTTTTCCACAAACCAATAATTTTTTCCCATTCATCTGTCATTAAGAAAAAGAAATCTTACTATCACAATGGCATGCATACAACTTTTTTTACTGTCAATACATATTCCCATCCCTGTGAATTACGGCCTTGAAAAGATGCAAGAGCTAACACATTCTAATTACCCCAAGATTTTTACTGGAGGGAGCACTATAACTTGCAAACAGTAAGGACATCCAAGCCAGAGTGTTCAAATGGTAGAATATAGATGAACGATAGGCCATAAAATGGTTAACATTACAAAAACACTAATGGGGATGGCCATGAAAAACCACCTCAACTACTTTCTACAAGAATTTTGAATGTTTGTAGCATGAAATTGGATCATTGCAACTAGAGGACTTGGTGGAATAGGTGCCATGACCACAGTGGTTGAAGCAAGATCCCCACAATATTTATCACAAACATCTTAGTACAAATGAAGGCACAATTGCAGAAGAAAAAAATACAAAAGAGGACCACAACAGAATAGGTTGAAAAATAAGATCACAATAGGAATGGGAGAGATAAAACACAACAAAACAAAATAGATAAGTATGATTAGCCGTGAGAGGTCAGAACAAGCTAGAAGTAAAGATAGCAGTGACTTTTGCAACAATTACAGAGTAATTTAAAGTGGAGGCAAGAGTCAGCATAGGATAGTGGAAGTTACAAATACAACTAAAGAGAAATTTTATGTTTTCAGGCATGACTTTGAGGAAGTGAATGATATCCATTACAATAACACAGCATAGAAATTTACCACTCTCCATAAACGTCTACAAATATAACAAATTGTAGAAATGAATAACATTGTGATGCATAATGCAAGGCTTAAAGCCCTTCCAAGAGACATAATAATAGCTTCTGATGCCAGAGTGTCAGAAGACAAATGAATTAAAGTCTGTGCACTATGTCTACCTCATTGAGGTGGCTGCAAAAGGTGTCTCATCGCACTAGGGCAGTCTCTTACGTAATGGAGTCTCTTTTTTAAAAACTATTGAGGCAGGCCAAAGAATACCACCACAATTGCTTAAACCATGAAATCATGGGCAGACCTTAAATGAAAATGAATCCTGGAACTTGGCCCCCTGGGCCTGGCAGCAGTGGGAGGAAGGCCCCAGCGATCCTCATCACACAAAACCCTAGCAATGAAGTAGGGAGAAATGCAGTGGACCAAAAGAAAATACATAAGAGGAAGGCAACAATCAGAGTAGCCATATGGAATGTGATGACAATTGTGGGGAAATTATAAAATATAAAGAAAGACATGAAGAAGGTAAGTGTAGACATCATAGGCCTGAGCAAAGTAGAGTGGAAAGATATCAGGGACTCGGGGAGTGAATGTTTTAGAGAGATAAAGAGCTGAGGAAATGAGAACCAGCCCAAGGATGCTGTCATAATTAATAGAAAATTAGGTAAAGAGCAGTCAATGCAAAGCAGGTGAGTGATTGGAAAATACTAATTGAGCTGACGGCAGATTCGATGAATTCAGTCATAATATAGGTGTATACCCTACCTCAAATCATAGAGAAGAGGATATGGATGGTGAATATGATATTTCCACGGAAAGAAATAATATACAGCATACCAAGGGGTAAGCAGATGGTAGTAATGGGGGATAAGAATGCAATGGTAATTGAAGGACGGATAAGGGAGAGGTAGAGGATTATGGGCTAGGATGGAAAAATGGCAGAGGCAAAAAACCTGTAGAGTATTGTAAAAGAAATGACCAAGAGAAAAAAATACATAGTCACACATCTTACATCTAGATACACAATGGAAGAAACCAGAAGACAAAGATTTCAGAGAGATTACATCATAGTTAGATGCCAATTCAGGAATTGTACAAAAAACTATTGTTTCTTCACAAGCTGATGTAGGCTTGAACCACAACTAATCAATATATATTATAAAAGTAAGTGTACAATGTGCATGCCGCTAAAACTCAGAAACGAGTACCGGTATGATCAAGGGAGTTATATGTTGTGGTAGCCCTCTATCCCCCATTCATGAAGAAGTATTATAGTTAGAGGGTTAGATTGGGTGGGTAGCAAGAAAAACAATCCAGGAAGTTTTGAATACTGAGGGAGGGGACAGGAAGTGGGTGATACAGATTTGCAGAGGGTAGACAAAATGGTCGGAAGGTTTTTAAAGACGTACATTGATCTTCAAGGGAAGATCAATATACGTCTTTTTGATGCTCAAGGGAAGAATTTTGGCAGAAAAAGGAGGATCAGGGTAGGAATTTTGGATGACATCAGAAGAGGTAGAGGGTAAGAGAGCACTGATGGAAAGTACTGAGAGGTACAATAAAGTGAAAAGAAATGTCCCAAAAAAGTTATTTTCCAGATATGGGTAAGGTAGCAACAGAACTACCCAGAAACCTACCAATCGGATGGAAGGATAACCACCATTGATATCATGGGTTTTCTCAAAGGTTAAACACTTTTCCTTCTGCTTTCTTTCTCTCTTTCCACAGTTTTTCACATGGAATTTTATACTCTATATATAAGTACTTGATTTTTAAATCAACCTTTTTGGTGACATAATGAAAGCTTAAAATTAATTTCTGCTAAATTACAAATGTGTGTTATTAGTTCCAATAATAACATTCAGATATTCATAGCATATAAATTTAAATAAAAATAAGTTAAAATCACCAAATCATAATAAATGCAAGAATCAAGAGACATTAGATGCTTAAGTAACAGCAGCGCTAAGCTTTGTCAAGTTATGTAAGAAACCACAGTGGAAATGGTACACACATATAGGTTTCTTTGAAAATTCCCTACTTTTTCCCCAAATTACCTTTCAAGAAAAAGACTGACCACTTTCACCAGAGATGTAATAAAGGTCCCACAATGTAAGAAACCAAAGTGGAAATGGTACACACATATAGGTTTCTTTGAAAATTCCCTACTTTTTCCCCAAATTACCTTTCAAGAAAAAGACTGACCACTTTCACCAGAGATGTAATAAAGGTCCCACAAGTCTTAAAAGTTTAACACCCTATCATCCCAATTAACAATGACGTTTTCAGCTGGAAGTATACTTAAAATCTTTCAAAAGTGGGAATCAATGCAATAGCATGGCTGGAGTTCAAGCTAACTCATAGTATCCCTCACTGTAGGGAACAATATTATCCATTGTATTTAATGCCTGAGAGAGAGACCATAAGTTTTCTGCTCCTCTATAATGGAACACATTCATGACAATTTATAAAGGCAACTAACTACACACTGATGATGCCCATGAAAGAAAACAAGCAATAGGGGAAAAAGATAACAAACTTTCTAAAAGGGATTCGTTTTGCAGCTATCAAACAGAAGTGATTTCAAAAAACAAGGGCCAGCCATGTCTGACAATCCTCTTTACACCATAATATTTATGCTACTGAGCAGAAATTTCCATATCTTGACAGCAATTTTCAAGGAGACAATTAAAAGCATTTATTTATAACTTCAATGCATGTCAACCTCAAAATATTACACTGATTACAATTAGGTTTCTATTGAAGGTCAATAAGATTCACCTTTCAGAGGCAACAGGTAAAGTGGAGATTTTGGTAAAAGAGGAAATCGGTGAGGAATGTATAGCACAAATCTACTTACTGAGTTGTATAAGCATGCCTTCAACTACTCACCAGGATAGTGAATTTCCCGGTCCGTAGTTCTGAATGCAGGGGCTCATGGCCGGGATGGAAGCAGGTCAAGCCTTCCCTCCGCCGGGTAGCCTCATGAACTTCATGCAATGCCACGGCACGTCCAACATCCCACTTTCTGGCCCACAGAAACCTGACAGCAGTCCCCCATGACACTGGGCTTACAGAACGCTTTCCTCGGATGCAATTGATTGCCTCCAAAAAGTCTTTTGTGGCCTGCAAGAAAAAAAGATTTTTACATTAGAAATTTATTCGTTGGTGATTTCGTCGGTGTAATGATACTAGTGAAGTATGATAATAATAGGTAACAATAGGAGTAATGGTACCAAGTGAGACAAACACTATAATTATGATTCCCAAGAATTTTTTAGTGGATTAAAGGGCCAAGAAGAAAAATGGAGATCAGTGTGCAATACAGAAAAGTTAAATCACAGTTAAAAAACTCATCCCAAATGATAAATCATAATGACCTTGCGTCCGCAGAATTCCCCATTCAAAGGTGTAGCTTTATTTGAAATGACGTAACCATATTTGGGTAGAATATTGAGCACCTACACTGTGCAGGCAGAAACTGACAAATTACATTCTACATACATAAACTAATAAATTTTAAGTAATGCAACAATAAGTATGTTACGTCAGTATGGATCTTTTACAAACTATCTCTTTACATTTTCATTTTTCAAACTCTACGGCAGTGATATGGAATATTAATAACCTACTTAAACCCTCGCTTTGGCCACGGATCTATAACGGAGGACACGGAGGATTAAAAAAACACGTCTTAACTTCGCATTCACGCTAATTTCCATTCAACCTGGAGTAGATTTGCAATAGTGTCATGTTCTGTGAATTCACAGATGCTCACAAATTGGTGTAATTTTACTTACTAGGGCAAATACTTATAAGATGAATGGTATGCCTTGGCATTTGCAATTGATGCGACTCCAAGGCCTTTACATGACCACTGAGCAAGAACAATCGTTCCATGGTGCAGATATAGAATCAGTAAGTTCGAAATGTGTAATAATGAATCGGTACACGGGAACTGGAAGACATTCATACAAAGGCATAATCATTTACGACCAAAAAATATGTCTACCAGGGCAAATACGCCGCCTCTGTCGACTGATGCCGACACATATTGGAAGTAATTTTTCTTCTCTCCGTGGTGTGGCAGCACACGCCAAATCCAGGCCGAGCACTTGGGATCACGACGCGGCGATTCAAACGGCAGTTCCGTCGATCGTACGGAAATGCTGGAATGTTTGTCCCAAAACATAGAAACCAATGATACGAGTTTTTACACATAAGGGTATCACTTTAAGTCGGGTAACAAAAATCATTTAAATGGGGAAATTCACGACTGAATTATGTAAACTATAACTTGCGCGGGAAAAATTTAACCACTCATGTAAAGTCAACGTAATTATTTTAACACGAATTTACTGTTTTAGCACATTGATTTCGTTCAAACAGGATAAATGAAGACTAATTGCGACTGAAAAATTGATTCAACAAAAATTCAACTTTTACTTGCTTTTGAAGGTAGATTAACATGAACAATGATGACTCCACATTTCCTCAACAATCTATTACGTAGATCGTAATGATGCCAATGATAAAATCTAATTCCACGATAACACGACGAATGATATAGCGGTAATATAAATGAATAATTGATGAAGTAAGTGTTTATAGCATAAATGAGCACGCCACTATACATACCGCAGGGAAAAGGCGACAAAGTAATTATGACGTTACAATACCCTATAAAAATTTCCACAGCCAATTTTAAAAGATGTTTGTGGGACTGGAATTAAAAACTGTTTTCGCAATGATTTATTTTGATCTTTCATAGATATATCCCTTTTCGAGTACACATTCCAAGCACCCTTCAGTACCGAATACCTATTACAATACATAACTAAAAGGCAGGACAAAACCATGAATGAACTAGGAAACAGTACACGATACGACATAAATAAGACCCTTGTTTATACGTGAGTAGCGCAATTTTTATCAATGATTATAAATTAGGGGCATGTCCCACCAGGGCCACACGATGATATAGCCTGAGAACAAAAGAAGACCAAATTGGTCCCTTTCCCCGGGAGCTGATCTTGAATCCACGAATTAAAGTTGTAACACGTGATTGTAAACAATATCTATAAACAAGAATGAGGTTATCACTCGGCGACACCGCGCACAAATATCGCGATGGCGGAAAATTGATGCAATAATTATTCTTTCCTTTCCCCTTCTGGGGGAAATCAGGCAAATGAAAGACATACGAAAACAAATCTATCTATACGAAAAAAATATATTGCAACAGGAATTTCTTCATTCACATCGTAAATAATCAACCACAATTTCGAAAATGACGAATGAGAAAGAAACGAAACTAAAACATATCCAAAGGCAACGGACTCCGCCACAATCTGACTGGTGTCCCTTGAGGCTCGTAGAAAGTTATAAGTAATCTGCGAAATTAACCAACGGAAAATACTGATGCGACACTTAGGCCGGAAAATAAATTAATCAACAAAATCCTCTGGGTGATATTGCACCGGAAATAAAATTTAAGAGAGTCCCAAGGGAAAAGCGGAGGGAAATCCTCTTAAAACCAAAAATAATCAGTAGAGGAGCCCCGGATGTGTCGACACGGGCCGACGAACACTTCCCCTTCCGTGAAATGTCACAACAAACGCCGCGACGGTCGCAATTTAGAGGCGTTCTCCCCAAGACGAAGGTTATTGGGCGATGACGAGGGTGAGTCGCCTCCCATTAACCCGCATCACTGCGCGTAACCCTCATTCGGATTTATTCCACCAGCGGGATCTACGTGTGGGGAACTGGAGCAACCTACTATAGATGCATTCGGACGTTCGACCAGAGCTGAATGCCAACGACTGACACCTGCATTCTACGCCATACTTAAGAGACCTACAGAAAGGGCAGTTGCGAAAAATAATTGACAATTAATCTGTGTATATGAAGATAAAAATAACACAATATCCTTCAGGATGATAACGGGTAAACGGGTTACGTATATGCTTGATTAAATATTAAGCATATATATAATTTCAAAATTTCAAATATAGTATGCAATTAATTATTGATCGATTAGTTACACCTATTGAGAAATGAATTGAGTAAAAACATTCACAAAGAGTCAATGTTCAAGTTGTAAATTACCAGTAAGACAGGTATTTAGAAAAAAGACATGAAATACTGTCTTTGAATAAAATATTGACTTAAATATCTATACCAGTTTTTGATGAACACCATTGTGATCGTAGTAGGGGGCTTTTGAAAGGGAAATACTAACAGTTATCCTCCGGGTAAATTTGTGGATCACCAAAG
Source organism: Ceriagrion tenellum (assembly GCA_963169105.1). Classification (NCBI taxonomy): domain Eukaryota; kingdom Metazoa; phylum Arthropoda; class Insecta; order Odonata; family Coenagrionidae; genus Ceriagrion; species Ceriagrion tenellum. The sequence goes on along the minus strand of OY720641.1, from coordinate 77,041,759 downwards.
ATTTACTGTTAGTTCGATTGCAATTATAGGGGGAGATATGAATTAAAGGGGGGAAATATTTTAGCCCAAGACTGCTGGTATTTATTTCTATTACTGCATTGTTTGACGGTATTATGAAACGGGCTGTGAAGCCTGACGTTATTACAAAATGGAATATTAACCTTACACCACGTTAGAAAGGGTTTTATCTCCTGGCTTAGCTTCCAACTTTCCAAAAAGATTTGACACAAGGAACGCAAAGATTCGATATACCTGGCCAAAATGCATCACCCAAATTTGAACCTAGGACTATCTGAGACAAGTCCGACAATCTACTCACTAGATTACCACACGATAGAATACATTACGATACTAAGAAACTCCAAAATGGTTTGGCGGATGAAAACGTTTAGAAGTCAATCATTGCAAAATAGGGAAACGTAAGAAAATTAGGCGTATACTAATGACTACTACACCTTAGGCATCTTAAATATATGAAGTCAACACTACTCTTCGATAGAACGTCAGTTTGAGAGAGACACACCGTCAAAATCAAGCAAAAAACTAGATCGATGAACGAGACGCATAACTGAAATTACCAGCTTGCAAGATTATACAACGCACCCGAACGTGACCGCCGAAACGCGTGCAAGACCAAATACACGAAAAATTGGGATATTCCCCTCCCCTCTTCAATCTTTAAAAACCGTGCACACAGCACGCATCACGCCTCTCGAGCGGCACTAATTAAAAACTGGTAAAAAAATAAGAAATGAAAAAAATAATGAAGAAACTCACGCAACGCGAGCGCATCCTGCATTACTTTTTTTAATTTTTTTTTTAACTCAACCCTCGGCATTCTTATTTCGCATCCCTTCGCAATCCAGCACGGAGGCAGGATCTTGGACTTAATATCTTCCGCGGAGATGAAAAATAAATTTAAAAAAACGAATAAATAAAAATGTTACACGTTTATATACGTGCATACGCATGGGTGAGAATATGTGAGTGCGGGGGATAATCCGTGAGGAGAGACGGGTCGGTTGCGGTGGAAACGGGAGGAGACGAGATGAGAAACGAACGAGAGGGAAATTGTGAAACTTCCCACAGCGGCGAGCACACACACGGGGTGGGTTGCCATGACAACGGCTGCATCTCGAGGACTCCTCTCCCCGTATGAGTGCGTGCGTGAGTCCCGTCCCCATCCCCCGCCAAATCCTCACACCCCCTCTTCCGCCCTCTTCCGCTGGATGCCCCACCACCTTCCTCAAAAAAAAATAAAAAAACCGTCCCTCTCTTCCCTACAGGAGAGTTTTCTCTCTTACTCTATCTCGCTTTGGGGTTTTTCCTCCATCTCTTCAGGGCCGGCCGGAGGCCCTGAAACCACGCCACGCCCCCTTTACTCGTCTCATTTCCTCTGCTTCTGGTCCCTTTTAAAGGCGGCATGCACGAGCACACAAAGGTGGACCAACCGTTTTCCCACGGCCCGTGTTACTTCTTCTTTACCAAAAGTGGGCGGGTGAGGAGGGGGGGGGGGAGAGAATACGAGAGTTACAACACGTGACACGACACCGGCTTCCCTATTCGCACTTCTCCCGTCCCTCCTGGTTCACGTAACACTCCACCCTAACCACTAGCCCTCACCCATTCATCGCAAGGGAACAAGTTGAGCGCAATCACTAGCTCACCATCCAAGCTGTCACGGAGGGAAAATACACGGCATAGCAGAGTTAAGGTATTGTGAGATGTTTCTCTAGCATAGTAGTAGTAGCACATATACCACAATAGTAATTCATTCGAAAATTTAAATGGAAGACGTATTCAGCGAATACAGCAAAATTTACGACGCATTACCGTTGATTTCATGACATAAAACCTCAGTTTTTAAGTAAAAATTCACATTCGAGGTTTTAACTTCACTTACTTGTTTGATATCGTTCGGTGAACAAGCCTTCAACACCAAAGATTTTACAAAGGAAATGGCTGTAGGCTTTACTTAGTGGAAGTTTTTTTTAGTTTATTAATGCAGTAATTTACCAACACAATGAATACAGTATAACAGCATTAAAACAATAAATGGAAATAGTAAATTACATGAAATTTAGTAAAACCTCATCAACAATAATATGTTGTGTTGAGGTAACTGGAAAAAATTATACATCAGGCAAACTTCAAAATTTAAAAAAGTCAATCATAAGGAGAACACTCCGAACATCTAATTAGTAGGGAGACTTAAGCCAGGTTCGTCTCGATCTCGTTTTCTGAACTCTGGTACCGTCTCGTCTCGTGAACCCCAGTCTCGTCTTGGTCTCGAGTCTCGGACGAGACTCTCGTCTCGTCTCGTTTCCTCCAATATTAAGTACCATAAAAAGTTCAGTTTACTTTGAGTACGTAATCGATGTATCGGTACACACGAAATAGTAATGACATTGTATGAATTTTAAATACATATTAATTTGGACTCGGAATACATCAAACTGGTTTTATTGATACAACCAATTGGTACAACCAATGGTTTTATTGATACTCAACGAATAAACTAAAAATATGAAACAAAATTGATGAAAAATGGCTATATAGTCACAACGTTAGTACAGGGAAATCCACAGAAGGTTAAAAAATATAACTGTAAACATATGCAATTGGTTTACAAAAGAATGAACATTTTTGCTTCAAAAAGTAGTTTTAATAATTTTCAGGTTTAAAACAATTAAATCAAGATAAGTTTTTTATTTGACTTGCCAAATTGCACGTCATTTACGAGTTCACGCAGAATAAGTTTCTGGCAGAATCGAGACCCAAGCGGTATCTATGTTTTCTCATAGTCAATGCTGCCCGTTAGGGCAATCTTTCCGCTGGTACAGATGTAGCGGGATACTAAGGAAGTCACTCGCCATTTTTGCCAGCACTGGAATAATTGGCTCATTTGCCTTCCACTAAGTTAATATGTTTACATGTCTAGGGAATCTCGGCTGTTGAAGATAGTTTTCAAGTTCTTTCCTCCATTCTTCATACTGGAATGACTGACTAGGGATAAATTTAGTGAAAAAATTTACCGATAACAAAAAAGGGGCGAAAACTATACTGAAAAGTCAAAAGAAATATAAATAAAAGTTCAGAGATATATTTAATTTTTCTGTTCTGCGTGGTCAAAATAGTTAAGGTAAGTTAACTTAATCAAAAAGAAGTAAGTAAAGAGAAAAGTTTATTCGAAAGAACATACTTCTCAGTACTGGGTCGTGCTTGTTTATACAGAGAATATACATCTATCAGGTCGTCCTCGTCACTTTATACCAAAGCAGAGCTCTCAAGATTCTCTTGATCTATTGACTGAGCGGACTACATTCGAGTGGAGTACTAATCGTGATAGTTTTTAACTATTCTTCGTATTCAAATAGGGAGTTATCCTCCATCTCTTTTCCCCGCGTTGGCATGGAGAAAGTTTAACATTTATGACGAGGGTCTAATATTAATACCGCGCAATAAATCCAGTTCGTCAGGCGGTAGTGCTTCAACATCTTGTCCCGAGCAGCTTGATGTAGCAGTAGTGTTGGCAAATAATAATTTTTAATAGTTATCTAATTTATCGCAAAGTTATCAGTGAATTATATTGCAAATTTAATACATTAGGAAAACGTGGAATTTACTTCGTATTAGCAGAAGGACGTAGTTTTAGGGATAATGTATCACTAAATACCAATTAATCACTTATCATTTCGAGACTTTCGAGAGTCTTGTAGAAGTATCGTCTCGTTTCGTCCTAAAGCGGTCTCGTCTCGAATTCTCCACTATGGTCTTGTCTCGAGTCTCATCTCGTCTCGAGAAGAGACGAGACGAGAAGAGAAACTCTCGAGACTCACGGCAACACTACATCCCATATTTCAAAAGAAACCAATACATTACAATTTTTCATAAAAAGAAAAGAATATAAAACGAGAGATTACCTAGATTGTCCATTACCAATACCGACGAATAAAATTAATTTCTTAACTCCACTGGAGATTTATTCTAATAGAATAGATAATAAATCTCGAGAATAAATCTCAAGTGGAGTTGTCAAAGTTACTCCCTCTATTCAGAGTTCACAAAGTTTGTTCCTCAACAATTTTTAAAAGTGAGAATAAATCTTGGAGGAGTTGACAAAGTTATTTTATTCTTTCGTACAGAAGGTTTTTTCCTATTAATTGAAAAAACTTAACAGTGAATATTCAAGTTAATTTTAAGAATAACAGAGGAAACATATGAATGGTGCAACATTACATTTCTGTTGCCATCTGTACTTCAGAATTACCTCGTTCATTTAAATAAAATCTCTCCGGAGGGCATATCGGGCCCTTGGAAAACGGGTCCTATTTTTATAGCAAATAATTCTAAAAAAGGTGCGACATACAAGAATGATTCTTGGACAAAACATGAATGCAAGCAGAAGATAGGAAAGCTTGTCAAAGTGTGGGTTAGCAAAGAATGAGTAATGGAGAGATACAACGGACAAATCGAAGTATTGAAATCCGATGATGATTGCTGCGATTCTTAGAGGCCATGAAAAGGTGGAGTAGCGAAAGGTTGAGGATCAAATGGACGGCGAGAATTGACAATGAAGAAGTATTGGGAAGAGCAAAGGAAAAAAATATGCTAATGAAAACTCGGGAATAGACTTAACAAGTGGACAAATTATGAGACATAATAGCCTATAGGTAGCAATATTGGCGAGGAAAAACAAATGGAAAGAATGACTGAGAACGATCAAGGATGGAATACATGCGGACTCCTGATTAGGAACGTCAAAATAACTAAATACGAGCGTGATGCGCCCGCTCCCAGCGGGCTTCCCCCGCTCTTTTCAATGCAGGTCCACAGAGGGATAGGCGCGTTTCTAATTTTAAAATGTAGAAAAAAAAGGCAGGGTCTTATGTACAAATTTAATTGGAATGTTCATGTACAAATTGAGGTCAGAGGACCTCTTTAAACACAACATTGGGAGTAATAACACTATCCTCTGTTAATACTTGTTTAGCGGAAACATTTAGACCGTTGAAACACCAAGGTTAGACGCACATGATGACTCATACTTACGTATCAACAGGAGACTTGAATGTGGAATCAGCCACATTTTGATAAAAGTTATTTAAAGAATGCGAGATATTGTTGCAAATGAACAAATGTATCAGTTTGTGCGCCGTTAACGTCAGGAATATTTACCGGTTTACCTCTCGAACATTCCACCATAACCAAGACACGAAAACAAAGAAAAGAGGGTGCCAGAGAAAGAGAGACAGAAAATGGTTCGCCATAGACTGAGTACGTGTTGAGTCCAAGACCTTTCTGTGTTAACTTGAAATAATATGTTGAAAGCGCGTTATATTGCAAAAAATATAATGTTGAAAGCGCGTTATATTGCAAAAAATATAATAATATGTATCTGAAACTAAATTGGTATCAATTAAATATCCTGAAATAAAGGTTTGCTCTGCACCATGGAGCAAGTGCGTGACGTCAAGATGGCGGATCGCCTCATCCCCTAAGAGAAATATCATGGGCCATTTTTTAAAACCAATTTTAGGAAACAATAGCAATATTTAGGAAGTAAGATATGCCGTCGCATGTTCTCTGATAAATTCTGTGCATTTTGGTACCTCATTTGTAGAGTTTGGTTGCGTACAAGTTGAGAAAAAGGTAGTAAAGTAAAGGAATACAGTAGAAATAATATAGGAGATGAAGGGACAAATCAGTTGGCTTAAGGAGGATTAGCCGTCCAATGATGAAAATCTCCATCAAGTATCTTAAATACAAGCAATATCAGAAAATAATCTACACCGCATACAATGCTTTCCTTTATGTAGTTAAATATAGCATTCAAGGGGTAAAAATTAAAATCGTAATTATTTCGTACTTTTCGACGAGAACACACATTCAAAATTTCACGTTTTTGATCGCCAGTAATTCGGGCTGTGTACGGATGAGTGAATAAACCAGTCGGTCAGACAAAACATTCAGCTTAGTAAATATGGAGATTGGAGAGGAGAGCTGCAGTTGACCAATCTTGGGACCGATGACTGCAGACGATTAGGGGAATACGATTGCGACTCACAAGTACGCGCTGGGGTACTCAACAAGAGGGGTAAATTCCATCACAGAGGACATCGGGGGTTCAGGAAAGACTGAGGCCACTATTCAACAAAAGCATCAAGTTCTGTAGATTACGTAAAATTTGTCGATTGCTTTAAATTACTCTGCAGCGTTAAATAAAGTTAATTGAATTTTATAGATTAAAATCGATTCTTAAACATGCTCATATAATTTTAAAAGTATCTGTTGAGCTAGGACTATCTCAAGAAGGGGGAACGACATTCTGCCACATGGTGAAAGATATATATGCAAAATTAAAAGGCTGAGAACCTATGCCCTACAAATATTAAGGTGGTTTGAACTTCATTTTTTCCTAGTCATGATTGAGACAATTTTCGAATTTTCTTTTTTAGTTTCAGCAGCTGTAGGAAGCATGTAGAAAATATTGTAATATTAATAACGCAAAAATATCGTTTCATGAGACTAACATTCTCCGTGATTAATTAAACATGCATGTATAAGTCTTTAACTTGACTCATTTTTTCGCGTAGTACGGTGAAAACGCCTTAGCAACAGGATTATTTGGGATTCTGTAATAATTACAGCGGTGAGGATCGATTAATTTTTTTAAATGGTTAAAAATTAACAAAAAATACATTCATTAAAATTTCGGACGAGACCAATACGTTAAAAATTCCTCAGTTTCGAAATAAATTCTCTTCGTAGTGCATGCCTGTACCATTTTCCATGGAAAACGGGAAATTTTATGGCCACTATGTAGAAAAGTATAACGGTGAAAGGCTGATACTTCGGTATGTTTGGAATGTTGAGATATTTTTCATCATTGTCTTAATGCGAAATGATATCTCGCTAAAACAAAAGTTTACTGTGGCTAAAAAAGCAGGATCGTGCTAGATCGTGGAACTCACTTCCGCTAAGGTACAAATGAGAACATGGTATGAGTCTATTCTCCGTGGTCTAAGTAGTACCAGCACCCTTTCCCCTCCCCCCGCGTAACTTCCGTTCACGAGAGCCATCACCACCTCACAGGGCACGCACTTATCAGCCTTCCTTTGTTCGGAAGGAGGAGCGCGGGGAGTGAGTTTGAGAGAGAGACGAGGGAGGAAGAAGGGGCGACGAAGGGATGAAAGGACGCAAGCAAAGGGTTGGGAACTATAAGGTGAGCCAGGTGAGCGAGGGGAGGGTTGGAGAAGGAAAGGGTTAAGTGCTTCACGCAGCTTCCTCCCTTCAAGGGCTTTTATACTCTCCCTCTCTCGCACACACACAATTTTTCCATTTTATTTTTTCCCGCCCCGTCACCACCCCTTTTAAGCTCTTCTCGTCCGTCTCCCGTTTTCCCCTTTATATCGCAGCGCCCGTGGACACTTCACGCGGGGAAAATACTCTCGCACCAGAGGTATTCACTTCTATACGTACTACTGGATGTTCCCCTCGTCGCGCTTTCGCAAGCGTAAAATAAAAATAGAGATTTGAAATTATATAATAAGGCTTTAGAAATGGTGTTTGAGATTTGAAAAAAAAATATTAATCTGAAAATAAAATTTCGAAAAAGCTTCTGAATTTGGAATGAATAAGAAATGATTGTCTCATCAATGGTAAAATCATAATAAAATGTTTTAGAAATCTTGTTTTAAATTTGAAAAAAAAAGTTTAAATTGAAAAGGAAATAAAAATAAAAGCTTCTGAAATTGAAATAAGTGAGTAATTATTGACTCATCAATGATCAAATAACACAATAATGCTTTAGAAATCTTGCTGGAAATTTGAAAGAAAGCGCTTGAATTAGAAATACAATTTTTAAATAAGTTCTGAAATTGGAACAAACATGGCATGCTTGTCTCATCAACGGTCTTTCCCACACTAAACATGATTTTTTGTATAAATATCGCAAAATAATATCTTTTATACAGATATCAAATGAGTCATATTGAAAAAAAAAGTTGTACACAATGAAATAGCGAAAGGTAGTTTTAGATATTACATGATTACATTCAGTTTGATAGGACAATTATTAAAATATTTCGTATTTTCAGGCTATATTCAACCTTTAATCATATACATTTCAGATTTAATATAGCTTTCTATTTAAATTCCGAACAGTTTCGTCGTTGAGCCGATTTCCATTTGATAGCGCCGGCATTCATCACGAGTTTACTTTGTCCCAATAGCGACAACTTGGGTCGGTTTAATTTTCATTTACTGAATACGGGCATCTTGGTCAGTGGAAAAAGTACTTTTAGGTAATTTATTCCTACACATTCTACATAATACTAAGAAAGATAAACGTTTTATGGCAGAATCAAATAATTGCAAGATATCAGAGAACGGAGCATGAAGGAACTAAAATCTTGTCGATATCTCATTTCGTTTCTAAGAGGAGCCTAAAATTATAAAATTGCGCTTTAACAGATTTCTATCTCTATTTTGTAAACGAATTCCAAAAACCTTTACCAGATGACATCTAAATATCAAAACGAAGATAAATCTAGTGAAATCTTTTGGTATCTGCGATGATTTTTTATTTTTTAAAATTTTTATTTATTTATTTTCTTAGGGCAACAGTTTCGCCGTGCTATTCTGCCGGATTCGTCAGGCTTACGAAGCCGGCAGAATAGCACGGCAAAACTGTTGCTCTAAAAAAATAAATTTCAAAAAATCATCGCAAATACCAAAAGATTTCACAAAATTTAATCATGAGCGGCGAAAATTTACGAAAAAAGTTCAAAATGAAGATAACCTCAAAATTTCAAGTCCATTATTTGGATAGTTTATGGCTGAGTGTTAAAGAGTTAAAAAGAGTCGAGACTCTACAAGGAACCTTTATATAACACTAGTGAGGTATGTATTAAATTCTCAAGTATTTCAAAAAATCCTTCTCCAGCGAGCACTTTCATTGCAAAAGGAAGTTGTCAACAAAAACATTCACATTCATAACTGTTACAGTCTGAGCTGCGAGTTGATGAATGAAAGAGAATGATTCCGTCGGATGACACAGCCTTTCGTATAGTATATGCATAACAGGATGATGCATGCTCTCTCGACAGCCTAGGTATTCACGCCTGCACTCGCGGATCGGAAGCAAACGAATGCACTCGCAAAATGCGTGCTCGAGTTGCATTTTTTCTCCCCAGCCGCTCTCGAAACGCGGGGAGGGCGCCAAAGTGAAAAGGAAGGGAGAGAGAAGGACTATGTAATGAGGAGGGAAGACCTTTACGCGACGAGAGATTATAAGTATGGGGAGAGAAGAGCGAAAAAGGTATTTTATTTCCCGCGTGTAGGTCCAGGGGACGACATCGTCACTTATTCAACCCACCAACGAAGCATTCGCTGCATTCCCTTAAAGGAGATTCTACCGTACAGTAAAGTAAAATATTATATCCTATTAAGGTACCCTTTATCTGTAACAGTCGAGAGAAGTCTAACTTACTAAGGTATCAACACACTGAACATCCGTGATGGAGCGAATAAAATAACTTGGCTGTAATTTCCACACTCTTTTAAATACAAACCGACCATGGCTTCCAAGGTACATCTACATCTACATACTACTCTGCGAGCTGCCACATGGGCGTGAGGCAGGGGGAGTTAGGACACTAGCTGTGTTAGGATGTAAGGGATAAGGTTTTGAGAGGTGAAATGGTGACGTGTATTATTGGAGTGTATTTCGTGGAGCTCAGTTTTTATTGAGGTCGCTTATTGTGCACGGACAGAACGAGTTTTGTACCTATCTGTTCGCCAATGTATCTCTCTTATTTTATCGCTTCTGTCAGACCTAGAGATGTGGTGAGGCATCATGATCACTGTGTCGCTCTGAAACACACCAGTTCTGAATTTCTCAAGCAATCTAAGCCTAGCGTATAGCCTCCGAGTCTCTAGGGGCTCACACCGAATCCCTCAAAAAGTTGTGAGACACTCGCTCGTAGCAGTTTTTAGTGAAGATATGAACCATATGAGGTGCATAATATGAAGTATATAACAGAGCTTGATAATGAAACGAAGTTTCGAATCCATAGACGTGTTGTATTAAAAAGGTAGTGGAATTTAACGCTGGATTAGTTTATTCGCACCATCATAGATATAGAAATATTTCCAGAAAGTAACGCTTGAAACGCTTTCATAAACACATATTACACATTAAACACGAGATTTTTGGCCATTCAAGTATTATTTAAATCAATTCTCGATACCAAAAGAACCTCCCTTCCCTCTTTGCAAGACGATGTTAAGTCCTTTTACACGGGGAACGTATTGGCAGAATCTGAAGGATGTAAGAACGAACGTGCATTTCTAATTGCGTCCTTTAAGCAGAGAATTGCAAGAAAACATGCGCGAATTCATGAACGTGCGATGACAAAATAGCTCTAATTCAATAATTATTCCACGCCCGATCGAGAAAAAAGTGCAGTAGCAAATTATACAATTTCGAGCTTCGAGTAAAACGGGCTTTAGATTTCATTAACTATCCACCTCCCCCCCTTCACTCCCAATCTTACGTATGTTAACATAGATTTTGGGACGGATACGCATAGAGTAACTATTCACAGAAGGTAATTGCGCGCAATATCCTGAAATTGCATACAATCAGGCGCGAAAATTCCTACTCCCCTACAAACCCCCCGCACATAATTCTTGAATGACCGCTTACGTAGCCTTCAAGGCAAAAATGTGCGGAGCAGGGAAAAAGGTACCTTTCCATCTCACACGAATGTATTTTTCGCGACAAAATATATGTACGATAAAAGAACTTTCCACCTGTAGTGTAGTACATCACCCGCAAACCTGAATACACCGGTAAGAATGCCAGCGAAACTGCTGCCACCAAACACCGTAAAAACGCGGGATAAGACAGGAAAAGTAGAGGCAATCAGTAGGTAAAACCATTTGAAGCGTTTACAATACGCAAAACAAACTGACAAATTATTCTGGATGAAATTAACACAACATTTCACATTTTTAGGTCAAAAACAAACATTTTCTTGTGTATTTAACAAATAAAACTAATATTTAAATGGGCATAAAAACCTCGAGATTAAAATCAACAATTTTATGAAAAGAAAGGAACATTTAACGGCGCCGCTTTGGAAAATGAGAACATTTAAGTAAATGAAAATATATATTTAGGTGAAAAACTTAGGACTAATGAGGATAACCGAAGGGAAGGTTTAAGTTTGGATTCTAACAGGCATTGCAGGGGGTAATGTGTTTAAGTTGGGGTACATAAGGAATCCAACGAGCACAAAAGCTATAATTTCTATTCACGACATCATCGCCACCCACTTATTTCGAGCCCTCCTAGCAAGACATAATCCGATAAGAGGATGGTTTTTTCAGGGAATGGCTAACGACTGAAAGATACCGAGGCCTCGGAGAGAGTCGCTCATTAAATACGGATTAGTTATAACATCAGAAAAAACATGAAAATTCTTTCTAATGATGCCTTTTCGGAGAAAGATTCGGCGAATTTATACGGGAGGAATCAGCGTTATAGATCAAAATGACAACTTGTTGTAAATTTGACGCAAAAAAGCGTAAAAAATATTCCGTACAAAGATATTCCTTAAAACTTTTTTGACTATCCACAGAGAACCAAGATCGAGCAGAAATAGTGTCAGCCCGGAGTAAAAGTAACCTTTCGAAAGCTTTATCGTATTTTTATACCATACTGACGTGTTACATTTACCAGATGATCATTCACCAGATGAGCATTTACCATCATTTAGAGGTCTAACATCTACAGGAGGATTACTTGATAAAAGATGAAGACACATTTGAAGTGGGCCAGACATATTGAACACGGCTTCACTTTGGCGCCATACCCCAAAAAAAGGCATCAAGAAAATTTCACAATTCCAGATCGCCACTCGATATCCATGTCTAATTCTCGGTTCTTCAGGTCCAAAATATTTATTATATTTCTCAAGGTTTTCAGGATAGGTTAGATTCAATCAGGAACAGAATTGAAATGATTTTTTTTAAAAACAGGATTAGTAACGTCTAAGATTGTTACGAAGGATTCCGCGGTTTTCTTGTTTATTGGTATTTTCGGGTTCTCCCCGCGTTTCACCATTTTTGTGGACGACAATCACCGCCAAGGAAAATAAGTAGTACTTCCCTCGGCTGATACGGTAAGTGATCGAAATCGCTAAGAATCCAAATAACTTCAATAAGGAAGATGGCTATCCGCTTTCCTCTACTTTTAAATGGATTTTTAACAATCAGAGACAGTCCGACTCTTCAGTCAATCAGAGCCCTCCGGACTAGATCCCAACGGACATTCAACGGACCGGAGTCCTATACATAGCGGAAGTTAAATCTCCTGTGCATTAGGACCTGATGAAACCGACTGGAATTCCGGCGAAACGGTCGTCCACAAAAATGGAGCAACGCGGGAAAAATCCGAAAAATACCAATAAGTTAAATAACGCTCAGCACAGGCACTAATTGTAAGTTTCACCATCATAGTGGGAACACAGAATACATGTTAATTCAGAAGGTGATAGCTCCAGAATGATTATTCGCTGACGGATTCACCCATTATGAATAGTCAAGCATTCAGTCCTTAACAATTTTCCATTGCTGATTCCTCCCATCCCTTATACTTTTAGTTTCCTTTTCGTTTCTCCTGGGTCTTTCTTGAGGGACATTTACTTGCATTTTTCTTTACCCAGTATTCAAAAAACATATCATTGTGTCGTAAGGTTTACCCGATCCCAAGTTTTGTGCTTCTCCGCAAGTTTTTCCGTAGTTCTTTGTCATTCATCTCTTTTGTATTCTTCCTCGTTTCCTTCCTTGTTTGCCCATTTGGATTTCAACTTTCCACAATAATACCGAACAACTATCTTTTTTAAATTTTGCGCAGCTAAATTTTTACGCACGGAGATGAAACTCTTCAGAAATTTCTGCCAGTGTTTGATTCCCAGTCGTTTCGACCGTCATCTTTTGCGAGCGTTTTCATGCGCACAATCAGCGAAAACAAACTTCACGTCCAAGATTGTTTTCCCAACGGGAGGACCATTCATATATATCCGGAGAGCATTCATCCGGTCTCCCAAAATAAAACGACTATATTTCCACCGCACCCTATTCATAGATCACGCCCTCTTCCGGGAAGGAGGTCAAGACGAAACTCGCGAGATGCTACATAGAAAAAATGAGTGAGGCCCACGTGTCGGCCATTCGGCACCAATAGGCAAAACGAAAAGATAAGTGATAATTCCCATGATCGAGGGCAAATACTTCTCTACATCTACACGATACCCTCAGCAATGCGTGGCTAGGGGTGAATTTTTTACAAAAAATATTCATCACATTACATCCTAAAAAAAACTTTAGGATCTCCAAGGCTGTACAGGTGTGGTGCAGATAATATTACCTACATGCACAGAAAAAACAGGGGTAAAAGGGGAGCTGTAGAAGCTGGATGCCGTATTAACAAAAATTTACCATAGAGCAATACAACTTACGACGGTGTTTGACAAACGATATCAATTTTATCAATTCAGCATTAGCTAATGCGATAATTAATGGCTCACGGGAAAAACGACTTCCTAAACCTGCCCGTTCAGAAGCATAAATCCTTAATATTATGGTTATGATTTTTATCCCTATCAGTACGAGCAAGTTCGCGAAATGTTTTGCAAAGAGTCTGAATAGTAATCGCCTTAGAACTTACTTAAAAGATTTGGTCTCAGTTTAGCCGACTTACTTATAGTGATTCCCTTTCAAGTTGTAACAATATACTTTTAAAATTAGCAATATTATCTTGGCGACTTTAAAAGAACCTACCTAGCCACCCTTCGCTGCACACGATCCAATACCACGTTAAATAATATTATTTTGGAATTTACTCTTTCTCATCAGGAGTTCGCCGATACAAGTTAAAGTTCTCTTGAATTTTAACTGAGAAGCCGAAGAAAAAAAGACCCAAAATACGACTACGAGGGCCAAAGACTCAGCACAGGACGAACGACACTTGAAAAGGATACCAGAATACGCATTAACAGCTCCTCGACAAGCGCATTCTCTAAGCCGATTACAAGACGAGACAATTCCGAACGAATGCCTCAAGACCCTTCGCACAATTCTCTCAGTTGACTTCTCTCACCACTTTTTCTTCCCCCAGCGGGAATACCACGCGGTAGGAGGGCTTCAAAGAAGTCGCCACTCTATCGCTGACAAAGTTTCAAGCTTACAGTAACATTCGAAAGAAGTAGTTTCATAACTGGTGTTGTACAGAAGGCCTATAAACAAAGTCAGTTCAACGACAAAATCTCGAGTCAATCCTTTAACATTCAATGCAGTGCAACTAATATAAAATCACTTATAGAATTAAAATACTGTTCTCAAGATAGTTTGAGCGCAATATCATTTCACCTATAAATCAATGAATTTGGTCCCATTTTTAAGAAAAACACCTCACCCTTCCAAAAATACCAAAATATCAGACCCTTACTAAATTACTTTCCGAGATTTTTGCCAAAAAATACCAGCCCTTTTTTTGGGCAATGGTACGTGAATGCACTCCAGAGAGACCTTACATTAAAAATGAGGAATTTCAAAAAATTAACAGTTTGTAGTTTATACGTTTTCTCAACTATTTTAGAAAACTAATGATATTGTCACCCCAGTAATTTCTACAGGAACAAGAAAAGCCCTACGTTTTAAAGGAGTTTCAAACGTACCGCGCGCAAAAAAATGAGTCAAGTTACAGACTTATTCAGATATTTTAATTTAATTAATTAAAAATACTACCATGTAGTAAAAAATTATTACACCATTAAAAATGCAATATTTAATTCATGTGTCCCACAGCTGGTGAAATTACAACTTGTAATTCGAATATTAGTCTCTATTATGACTAGGGAACTATCTCGCTCAAACTAGCTTAAGCATTAACTTTTTAAAGAACTCTTGCGAGTCGGATATGATAATGTGACTACGATGCGGAGATTAATGCATTATTTTGTAATGATTGAGAAAATGTATGAACCACAAACCGTTACATTTCTAACGCTAAATGTTCCTCTCAACTTCCTCTTTTTTATTGCCTTTTTGGAGCGCACAGCCGTACCTAAACCTTTTAAAAAATGGCTCCTATTTTTTTACAAATATCAAAAAAAGTAATGCGGTAAGTGAGAGGTATTTTGGTAATACGAGGGATAAGAGATCATTTTCTTTACGATGAAATCAAACTCACTGAATTATATGTTAGGTGATACCTCGCTCAGACTGCCTTAGGTGGCGACCAAATAATCCGATCTCTCATCCAGAGAGCAGTTATATTCCTCGAGAGAAAAGTGTCCCCCCACTGCATGGTACGCCGCGATCTAAATGAGGAAACCACTTCCCCTACAAATTCAATGATCGCGTGAATGCTTCAAGGACGGATTCAATCGCACCGTGATACGTCCTTGGTATCAAGTACTCGCCATTATATATATGTATATACACACTGAGTGGTCTATCGTAGGGACGAGTATTATGCGATATTGACTCAGCGGAAGTAAGAAGCCGAAGAGACGTGTATAAATTTATAGCATGATTTAATGTATACCATTGCCAGTTTTCAGAGAAAGCAACACAGTTTAAGCATGAAGCTGAGATACCCGGATTTGAGACGTCATTACTTGACAAAAAATCAACCTATTGCAATGAAATAAACAGCGTTTGAAGATTATTTATTTTTTCATTACGTGATTGGCGAAGGAACTTTTGAAATCACTGCTTGATTTTTTTAAAGGGTTCAAATTGAAAAGGCTTTGGCCGCTTTCGAACGCTTTCGCCACCAAAGATACAGTGGCAACACTAAGAACACCAATAGCTTGAAAATCGCGCAACACACACACGACAATTCAAGCAAATTAAAACGAATGAATAATTAAAACAAAAAGCATAACATTTTAACACATATGCAATTACGAGTCCACTTTTTTGTTTGAAAATGTTCAACTGAGGGGCTAAAAGAGAACTTTGTTAATAGAGAACCACTTCATTCCTTTTCAAAACGAAGGATAGTTCCAGGTTTTTCAAGGAGGTCGTAACGCTATGAAGGATAAGTGACTGATAACTATATAATCCTTCTTCTAGATGTTCAGGAATAGGATATCCTAGACATCCTGCTCCCTTCCAACTCAACTAGGGGATGTTTAACGGAGGTAAAACAAGAATGGGACAAATCTCGACAAAAAAACAACAACATATATCGTAATCCTTTTGATTAGTTAATTATCCATGTTGTTGTCGGAGAGTCCTCTGACCTCTTCACGAAAAACTCGAGCAAAAAAATGTTATCGAACAAGCAGCTCAAATACGTTTATAAGCATAAAAAAATAATAAACTTTAGAATTGTGAGGACAAAGTATCAAATACCCACCACAGTTATGACTGTACAATTTGACTTGAGACAGAATAATGTTATCAAATATGTTTTCCTAATTTAGCAATCCGCGGAAATATATATCGTACCACATCAAATGCCGAGGAAATTAATAAGTAATTCCCAAATTATGTTTATATCAAAGGGAATTTCCGTTCATATATGAGGAGGTGGAAATTCTAAGAGGTTTTCAATTATTTCCTCCGTGGAAGATATATATTAGGTTTGACGCTCCACAGAGGAATCATAATATGTCTCGACCGGTACTCAGACCCGGATTCTTCATTACCGCGTCGAGTGCTTTAGCCAGTTAAGCTACTGAAATATTACTCCCCTATATGGTTGGTTGTGGATTTCAATGCCATACGTATTCCGGTATCCTCAAAAAATTGACCCTACAAAACTTGGCTTGATGCAATCCACGACCAGCTCTGAGTGAACGTACAGTGGCGGAAGAAATTAACGCAAAATTTTTCGCGCGCCAGAATGCGGCATTTTTGGGAACTTCTAGGAGCAGTACACACTCGAAAGACTGGCAACACTGAGGAAAACATCGTCTACCGCAAATATTTGAAATCCGCAATGGAACTCACATTTGCTGGAGCGTGAAACTTAGTCATCAATCGCCTCATTTTCGAACTTTCTTCTCATATTATTCGCACATTCAGTCGCGGTGTATCGCTGTGTTTATTTCAGCATAGTTCTTACGTCGAATGATATCATTTATACAGAAAGACTGATCATAAAAAAATATTCACTATCCCACCCAATTCGGTATATATGCTGAAATCTTCATCTTCTACCACCAAGGGATATTTATTGTGGTCGACTTCCGAGGATCTTTTTGAATGACGTGTACTGTGTCTTTTTCACCGAAATGATATAAATCGAGATTTATCTGCACCAAATGTCGATACAAAAAAGATTTAATTAAAATAAGTATAGTCTACATGATGAAATTTTTCACGATTTTCCATTTGTAGATTGACGAAGTTCCTTAGACGGATATTTATTAAATTCAAAACGGATATTAATTAATGAATCGTTCTTGACCCAATATAAATCCGTTTTTAGTTCGTCAGAATGGAATTAAACTATGGAAACACACGTAAATATATATAACTCAAAAAATAAAAATAAATGTGATCGCATCGATACCGAATAATCTAGGCATATTTTCCCGATATTTCTTTCATTTTATCACAGGAAGCTTGGTGACGAGCTGTCCTCTGTTAAGCTTTATCTAGTAACTGCAGGATATACGAATAAACATTCCGAAAAGTTTACAGAAATTAGGTGCAGTTGTGGATAAACAACTCTATTACGTCTGACTGCATAATATCTTACACGCTTAGCTATAAATTCGCCGCACATTTAAAATTAACAGAAAAGCCTTTTAAAAGACTTCAGTATGAAGTAAAATGTCATTAATGAAATAAATTAATAGGTAACGGTTAATGTTGTAGCTGTAAGATGTATTTGGCTAGCTAAAGAATGGTCCGTGTTCGATTTTTAATGAACACAAATGATTTTTTATATACATTTTCTCATATTGGCGATATGACTGAATGTAATGTGTAGCTGCAATGACTGGCAGATAATATGATTTTTTTAAAATACAAAAGAGATAAAATTTGCCTAATAAAAATCAATTTACTTGACCAGAAATTGAATTAAAAACTCAACAATGTCTCGACCAGGGGTGGGGTCACAGTTCTTTTCTTTTTATGGTCGTTATCGTCATCCAAAAGGCAAGCCGCATTGGTAGGGCAATGCTCAACGTCCTTGGAGCGCACTCCACTGCTATGTAGCACCCGATCTTTCTTGATGACGATCACGTTTTCGAAATCATGAGCGTACTCGAACAATATTATCATGAAGAACCATGATAGTGATTCAGGTTTGCAACCCAGTAACAACTACTGAACTTTCTCATGTCAAGGTGAATTTAAGATGATATTCCGTATCCTTGCGATGAATTTATTTGCGTCCGTATGCGTATACTGTGAACTAAATTACCTTTGAAATGAGTGGTGGTATTGTATACGAACGTTTAAAATAACTATAAGGATAGGAAAAAGCATACTAATCTCCCGGGAATACAAACAGAAAGAAGTAGTTCTCGGATTACACCTCATCAGCCCAGACCATTCCAATCAAACGCCATTAGTTCCCCTCATGCATGGGTTTGGAGGCGAACTACCATAATTATGAGTTAAAGCAAAGAGCAATCTTGGAGGACTTTTGAGGATCCCTAGAGGTTCCCCTGCGTCGATACAAAGCTCCACCAATACTAATGCATTCAAAATTGGAATGTATGAAGGCCGCATTATATTGATTTGGGATGCCTTTAATAAGAGTTTACTTTCCCCTTGTGTTGCGGGCGATACCTTTTCTGCCATAGATAATGTTTCGGACGCCAGTCGTTTAACTCACAGGAAAGAAGTGGTATTTGACTTCTCTTACGCCCTTTACAATATTTGACGGGTGCTTCCAATTTTTTCGAAGCGCGACGAGCCTTTTCTTTCTGGTGCAGCGAGAATTTGAAACCTGTGCTTTATTCACAACAACAAACCACCCCGACCATCACCACCCGGAACTTGGCTAAGGTTTACTGATGACTGCTTCATGGAGACGAGCGTCGATAGATGAACAAGCAGAGCGGACAGCGAAGGCAGAGATATTGTTCAAAGTTTTAGCGGCCTCTCCCTAAATTCTTGGGGGAAGAAAGATCTTATTAGCCATTAAGTATGCCTCATTTTTCTCCCAGGTGGAGGAATCGGATAGTAGGTTTGTAAAAGGCAAAAACATCCATCGAAAAATTACCCGAAGAGGTGTTGCGCCTTCGACTTTCACCCACTGAACTTTTATTTGGTGTTTAAAAGTAAAAAAACCTATTTCTCACTACTATCAAACGAAAATCATTAAATTTATGTCCGCTATAATAATAACTATGTTTATTCAAATGTTTATCAATATTCATTTTTTGTCCGCAACTAGGAATACTTGCGAGTTCACAAATGTCAAAATTTTAGGAGATGGTTCAAAACAAATCATGTAACATAGATGGAGCGGGCTGCACGGAGCGCAGCGTTTATTATGAGGATAATGCGAGAAACAAACGTTTTTCGACCCCCTAAAACGAAACAACCCAAAATTAAGATGCAATGAGGAAAATCGTGGAGGAAGAATGGCAAATGAAGCCAGTAAGAGGATACAAAAATGTGGACAACTCCATGTCACAAAGACTTGGTCAGGAAATCGAGAATGGAGGGGGATGGCTTGATTATTAGGCTAATAAACATCCACATTCTTTATGTAAATACCAGCATATTTCTTGATGATCAATTGCTATGATCATGTGCACACATAACTCAAATTTAGAGAATTACACATACATTTTACCCTTTTCCACTCGTTGCATTATAGTGTCCCTTTTCAACATCCGTTAAAATACATTACTACTAAGAGATGAAATTTATGACCCTGTAAAAAGTCTTTTAATATCTTCATGTGGCGGTACTCACAACTTTAACTTCCATTGAAGCAATTATATTACGACACATTTGAAGAGAAATAGATTCTTTAGTGACGTAGCAATCGTATAATCTTTGATGGTGCACATTCCTAATTTGTACTCCATTGACTACTCTGCGGATTTATGAGGAGTATACAAATGACCATAGGGAAAATATGTAATTACTGCTTAGTCGCTACATGGAAAAAGATTATTTTTAGTATTTTATTACTTTCATAGGGGGAAATACGAGATGCATTTTTGTCGGAGTATTACTTACGCGTGGGTATAGAAATGCTCCTCATAAAATTTAACTGCGTAATTTTAGCCAAACATTTTTCACTGCGAATATGTCAAAAGGTATATAAGTGATTCATTAATTTAACTTATCCTCTAAGTATTATCCTCCATCCTATAAGTTGAACTGTTGAACTACACGGCTAATATATTGTTCATAGCAAACCTAGAAAACAATGCTGGGAAAGCTTCAAAAACAGTTTTAAAGATATTTTGAAGAGAATTCCTCACTTGTTTGGTCTTTCACTCAAATAAGTAATCGGTATTTACAAGTTCGGCAGTTAGAAACAAACTCTAATTCCTAATAAAAATAATTTCCCTCTTTACTAAATCATTTCAAAGTAATTTAAAGGTGAATGTAGCATCAGGTAAGATCACTAAATCGAGTAACTGACACAATCAGAGATCCGGTCTGTTCCCTCCTTCATGAATAGCTTTTCATTGAGTGATAAATTGGGAAATGAGTGGATATGAGCACCATACGACAGGCAGGACGTAGAAATCAAGTGGGGTCGAGTACCCGAGAATGGGAAGTAAACTTCTCATTCGACGCCCAAGGAGACCGCTCTGATTCTTTTACAAAGCCCGAATATGCGTAAAATCACACACTCATGGTTGAGGTCAATATCCATTCCCTGGGCCTTCCGCGGATTCCTGCGAAGTTTCGGCTGCAATAAAGTCACATCACGTAGATTAATTATAAAGACACTAAAAGAGGCCACGCCAGGATTTGAACCCCAGGCATTCTTAACTGCAGACGAACGCTCTCCCTCTAGGCTACTTCATCGATCAAGAGAAAACAGCGGCCAGTGGTTCTTACTATACAACGTAAAATGGGAACTCTAATGTTTCCTTAAAAACTGGACCAAATAAAATGCTCTGGATTTTTTAAAGTAGTTTTCAGAAAGTAAATGCTATTACGTTTGGAGGAATTAAGAAATTTAAGTGTTTGGGATGACCTGAATGCACAAGGGCGGAAACTTACGTAGGGTTTTAAGGTATTGGAAATGCTTGTAAAGAAAAATTTTCTCCTCATGGAAACCATTCTATTCTACCAGATTTCCCATACTTTAACTTGAAATTCACAGGATATTACGCCAAAATGTTAATTGTAATGCATCATATTTCTCGGAAGTAGTTTGAGGCCTATTAAAACGATGTTCATCCACAGCTATTCCCTGCACGCGGAAATACATTTTATTGTTAGAGAATTTGATCTGGAGGAAAAAAAATTTTGTCCCAACAAATTATGCTTTCATCGTATTGTTTCTTAAGTTTCAACCAAGAAATTTGTTTAAACGGTAAAAATATGGTCAGAATCTCTATATAATCAACTACGAATTCGGAACCTCGACTGGGTGCGGGTCGAAGCAAGCTCATCACGTTTATAACTCCCAGACGATCTCGCGAACGTAAATCTTATTAGTATGACTATTTACATGACGGGTAAAATCGATATCAATTCATAGAGAGTTTGAATATTCCCGGTTTCCATATGCTGTCTCAATGTTGTCAAGTTGTCGAAGGAAAAGCGATTTCAATTAGTTCCCGTGTACGCCGCATTCAGACGCCAATGAGTTTTGCGTTAATTTTTTCCGCCACTGTACATTTCCGAGGCCCAGTTAATCGACTTTTTCGCCCCATAAATTCAATTCAAAATCCGCAGCAGCACCCGGCTGGCAAAACGTAAACTAATGCATTTCAATATTTCAGGTCGTAAGAGGTGATTTTCGAAGTGAAACGGAGACGGGAGACGCGATGGGTTATGGATCACCGGGCGTCCGTCACCCCCGTCCCTGGGAGTTCATACAAATGGCCCCCCGATATCCTGTCTCCTTTCCCCTCTTCCACCCTGTCGCCCTGAAATATTGCACTCCCCGACAGGACGATGAATCTTTGATCATTTAGCGATCTCATCAAGGGCGCATCGAGGCACGCCGGGGGTGACTGCTAAATAAATCGCTTTGGTAAACAACGGAACTGCCGCCGATTTGTTAACAACAGCTCTGCGGATCGCTTGGATATAGTATCGTGGTATGTACTGCGGCACCTTCAAGACTTTTAGCTATTCGATATGAATGCTGAGAATGTCCAAGTACGTACTTGGGCATTCTCAGCATTCATACATACCCATAAATTCGCTGCTTGCGGAAAAATAGCACGTCATAGGCGGTAGACAGACAGGCAATGTTTCCTTGTGCTCTTCCTCCATTGGCAATACATAAATTGAGCACAATTATTCGATTTATAATAAAATCACTTCATTTTCTCAGCGTCACTTTAAAGTAACAGTCACTTTGAAATTATTTTGAACAGATACACTTTAAGTACTGAAGTACATTTAAACGAAGCTTATAACAAGGAAATTTTAAGCAACTTGACGTCAATGGTAGTGAAGTCATGTAATAAGTTATATCATAGCAACATGTTTAACGGAGCATGATTCCAACAGATACGCTCGATTATATCATACATAATTTCTAACTTTTACTTGACCGTCATGTTAAGCAAATCTATGTGGAGCAATGAGGGCGAATTAGCCAAGCGAAAAGAAAAAACAAAATTATTCAAAAGTGTTCTCCACTATGGGGATATATTTAATTGACACTTTCAAAAAATTATGAGGATCGCGTCGAAAATCCTTACTTTCGCCTTGAATTTAAGTCAAACGGTGAAGTGAGCAAATCCTATCTTTCAGACATTACGACATCATCGTTAAAATTCATCCGACTTTTAACACAGTTCACAACCAAAAGAGTCCTTTCCACTGTCGTTGCTCCCAAAGGAAATAGTTTCAAAACTTAGTTTTGGAGGAAAGGGGATGGACGTCGATTGAAAAGATTCTGAGACGCGAGTTTGAAGAGTTTGAAGTTAACTGGGTAGAGGGGAGGACGATAGCAGAACGGTTTAAGATTTTGAGAGGAAATGAAAGTCAGAGCGGGTTATTCGCAAGAAGTTGGAAAAGGAGATCGGGGAATTATTAAGAGGTAAAATGGCTTTCAAAGATGAGACAATGGAAAAATGTTAGATAAGTGAGAGGAAGAGACCAGGGGCTTAGAAAAAGATGAAAGAAGCTTTAATACCCGAAGATTTCAAGAGGCTTCATATAATGCGCGGTTGTGCGAGAGGAATGTCTCCGATTAGCTCCAAGAGAGGGGTAATTTCAAGCGGGTAATATCACAGAACCTGCAGACGGAGCGATTAAAGCATTACGAAAACCGATTTTTGGAGGAAAGTCCCACAACTATTTAAAGTTAAATATGAGTTCATGACTCGCCTCTCTCTTTTCCTCTACCAATCTTATATAATTTTTCAAAGATATTGGAAATCATGCACGTAAATAAACTTTTCCACGAACGATGCATTGCACTATTTCGACGACCCCCGGGGAATAATAAGCACAATGAATTGAAGATTTTAGTTTTTGTCAGCGAGGCGATGTGTGTTAGAATAAACAGAGTGGTGACGGATCCTGAGAACAGCTATCTCAAGCACGAAAGGCACACGCTGTTTGCAGAGATGCAATCAAGATTTTTCGTCGGAACATAATTCCATCAAGGATAAAAATACTATCGCCACTTAGAGGGTCAGAAATGTCACCATACAAGAACGGCTAATAAAAAAATAAGCGTGCAAATTTAACAAGTGATTTGAATTCAAAACTAATACTAACAGTTTCCACAAAGTTACACTTCTTATCTTGGCTTAAATCTTGAATGAGACTAAAATCTTCGGCACGATGCTCACGAGCCCCCGCACCCCTAGTTCAGATAATACAAATAAGAAGAATATAATCCACCTCCCACGAAAAAGGTATCACGTAATACCAGAATGGCCCCTTTATAGCATCCTATACACACCCTACAATAATGAAACACAAATAAGGCGCGAGGGGATATTAAAACGTTAGAGAATGAAAACTAATATACATAATATAGGTTCACCTTATTTTTCAATTACAACACGTGCTTAGGCGTTTTACATCACCAAAATTAAGATCAATACTGTATTGATGGTGTTGAATCTGATGTAATAATTGTAATGAATAGCACCTAACAGACAGAGGCAATATAAAATGCCGCAGACGTGCAGTAATTAAAATATGAGTGAAAAGTACCACATCTGTTAATTCTAATCCTCGAAAATATTGCTCCAACACATCTCGCCAAATAAGGCTGATTCAATAGCAATGTTAGGTGGCTAACGGAGGAACGCTAATAAGTTGAAAGAATTCCTTGGGCTATACGAGAGGGAGATGGTTCTAAAGGGATCTATACTGAGGTAAAAGACATCAAAGGAGGGGATTTTGCCTTAAATTTGCCTCAGAGAGCGAGATCTGCCCGGCATCCTCACTTCTTTCACCGTAATGAATACATTAAGCCTCTGGACCCACTCACGATCGACCTGGCTAGTCAAACTACTTTCGGTATCCGAAAAATGAAATCTCCTCTACGTCCAGACTAACTAATGATCCCACGTCAAACGCCTTTGAAAATTAGGTCGCAAACCTCATAGCTCACTTTTTCCATGATTTATCTATAACGATCGTGACCACTCCGTGTTGATTTAAAAAAAAAGACCAGCGGACCGCCGCAATCAATACACTTAAGCCTCCACATGGACGAAGAAGATCTAGCTCTTCTGTTAAAGATGAAATAGGAATCCAATTACAAGATTCGAACAGCCAGAAAAAAGACAGGGCAAAGATACGCAACGCCTTCTACCTGACAGCAAGATTTTCCTCGGCTAAACAACTTTTCAAATTGACTTCTACTCCTAGCTGGGGTTAACCACTAAATAGAGTCCAAACCCAAATATTCACCCTTGGATTCCCAAAAACAATAAATATCCTTTATTTCTCGCGGACAGAGAGACTTGGCTCGACTGTTCCACACGCACTGCATATTCGCTTACAGGGTACAGCATTCAACTACACTCCGGCGAGAGACAAGGCACAGACACACGAGAGCTTTCAGACCAAATAGATGATTTTACTGGGATAAAATTATTTTCTAGCAAATTCTTTAGAAAGCTAGGGTTAATGAAGAAAGCAGGTTCAAAATTTAAAAAAAAATCCTTTCAAAGGCCTTACAGGACGCTTTACGCTTATTACACAGCCAAAACAAGTAGTAGGCACATATTGCTGATGAACATGAAGACAATACTCAATGGAATAATAGAATGACCATTTCGAAGTATATCCACATCAGCATCTTCACTTACGAGAGACATATTTTGAATTAAAACGGGGAAATACGAAATGGGAGGGAACAATGATTTAAAAGACACATTTCCATCAGCTAAGCCATAACCCATCAGAAGCATAGTTTCGGCGTTCATTAATTTCTCAGGGATAATTTCTTCTCTCGGTCCAGTTTATCTTGACGTTTTCGAAAGTGTCGGATTGAAAAGCGTCCGATCCGGCCCGGTGGCAGCAGCTCTCAATGATCCGATACCACGTGCCACACCCCTCGCAGCTGGAACAAGCCTTCTCAATCGACCGAGAGCATTGTGGCCACTTTATCACGAGATTCCAGGAGTTCACAAACGAGCCAAAGTTAAATAATTTCTACATCTCTCAGGAACTGAAACACCGAGCAAACCTTTTGGGAAGGCAGAACTTTGAAGAAAGGGAATTTTCTTCAACCAGTGAGGTGCTTTTAGATATTCTGGTAGGCAAAAGCACAAGGTGCCCAGTCAATAAGGAAAATATTGATGGCATTCAGCCAGGCTGACAAACGATTCGCCACGGTCCATTTATTTTGTCATGTAATAAGAGAAACCTGCAAAGCAAAAAGTAATAGTCTTCTGCGAAACAGCGGTAGGAAGTCATACTCTACGTATAGAAAGACAGAACTTCCACTTTTCCTTACAAATTATTTATAAAGCTCTAAGGCTTAATGAACCATCATCAGGTATAGACAATATTCCGTTTAAAAACAGGAAGGAACTTCAAGACCAGAATCAAAGAACACCGTAAATGCCGTGATAAAGGCGACTATCTTCCTGATGTCGAAGAACCAGCTGGACCCCGGTCACAGCCGTGACTCGGAACAATTTTAAAATTCCCAACATGAATGAAGGTAAACTTTAATGCATCAGATTTCACTCCGCGGATGAACTAAGTATCCACCACAGAAATTATAACATTAGTCCTTTTCTGTAACATGTCTTATCTGTAAAACGCAATTCGCTGTCTTATGGAGTCCTCAGACACAATTATATTCACCGCACGTAATGTCTATTTGTCGTTTGCTGCCGTTGTTGGGAGAGAAAATTTCAAAAACTATAACCTAACATCACCAGCCATTCTTGATCCACGGTTCCACATACCCTTGCCTTACTTAAAATTCCCAAAAACTTTCTAATTTTCCTCCATACAATGACAAAAAAAACAAAAAAACATAAAACCGTCCAATGAATACTTTTATAACAGATGATGCCGCAAGTCGGCGGAATGCGTTGTACAAGTAAGAAAAAAATGTAGAACGAGTTTTTAGTTTCCCATTAAAAAGACGAGGCTTTTACTTAATCCCTTCTCGCCTCCCGGCTCCAAAACCCAACCGTGCCTCCTTATCTATATCCTTCCCCCCCTCGCCCCTCCCACCTCTCTACTCCCCTACTTCTGTCCCCGGAGATATGACGACAAACCAAGGACAACCTTCCTATGTAGTGGCTGGCTACAACGAGCTCCCTTGACTTGAGACTAAATGAGGATAATTTCGAGTATTTCTATAGAGTACGAAAAGTAATCGGTATAAAGGTTAATATAGACTGGAGACTGCCAAACTCCAGGACTTTTCCAGGCCACAACTTTCATTTTTCCTGGTGAAAACATTTATTCTTCCCTGTGTTCTTTAAATAAACACATTAATAAACGTATGCATTAAAATGAATAAACATATTATTGAAGCTAAATACATTCATCCATGTACAATGTGGAAATAAAGTTTCCCAACAAATGGTGCACCACCACAATCGCTGTAGGAGTTAATCAGATTCCTTTCCAATGGGTTAATACCTTCACGTATCATCAATGGCGACGGAAATTCAAACAGAGTAAGCTGGTTGAATTATGAACCAAGTTACTCACGGATTACAGGCCACTTGCCTGCCTCGAGCGCTATTCGTGCTGGGCACCAAACAGGGGCACAATGGATATCCTCGTATACATTGGAGATGCTCCGTTTACCTCCCTCGTTCCCGCCGTACACGAAGACATAATTAATTCCTGAACACTAAATAAAACCATCACAGCCTCCTTTCGAAAAAGTATGTAAATCCTGCATCCACACACCAATAGTGTGTCAAAAATGGTACTCCTCACTTACTGAAAACGATTTAAGTTTTACCTAGATAAGCCAATTTCCAGGCTCATTCCTCATTGTCCATTACCTTTTTTAAACCAATTTTCAATTCCCATAACCTTTCCAGATTTTTCAGGCCAGTAGCAATCCTGGTTTAGGATTTGTAAAATACCCAAACATTCGAATTGAAGGGAGAAAACTGAAGAGGATTCGGTTCGAACATGATTTGGATAATGATTGTGATATTTAATAAAAAATATGAGGTTTAAATCTACATTTACATGCTACCTTGCGAGCCGCCACATGGACATGTGGCACGGGGTGTTAGGACACCAGCCGGATAAATATGTAAGGGATAAGGTTTCGGGAGGTGAAATGGTGACGTGTATTATGGGAGTGTATTTAGTGGAGCTAAGTCTTTATTGTGGTCGCTTATTGTGCGCGGAAAGAACGAATTTTTGTACCTAATTCGAAGTACAGAGTAAGTAAAATACAATGTTCATACTATTCGGCAATGTATCTCTCTTTTTATCGCTTCTGTCAAACCTAGAGATGTAGTGAGACGTCGTGATAATATTCTCCGTGTCACTCTGAAACACACAGTTCTGATTTTCTCGAGCAACCTAAGCCAAGCGTGTAGCCTCCGAGTCTCCAGGGGCTCCCACCTTAATCCCTCTAGAAGTTGTGAAACACTATGTTAGCTCGTAGCAGTTTTAAGAAGCTTATCTTAGTATTTTATAACTTATTTTGGTTAAATCTTTATGACAAGGGTCCCAAACGCTTGCGGCGTATTCGAGGTATGGCTTAACCAGAGGGAAGTAGCATCTCTCTTTTACTTTTTCATCCCAGGACATTCCTATTATACGTTTAACAAACCCTAGTTTCTTTAGTGCTGTGCCGCAAATATTGTATGGGTGTTCCCCACGATATATATGAAGTTAAGGTATTTCCAAAATACGTAATTGTACCTTAAGATTTTATGTTTAAAGTCAAGACAAAGCAGAACAACGGAGTCATTGCCGCAGAGCAAGAGCGTATTACGGAAGAAACAAGTGCTCGAAAGCAGGTAATGACGACAACGGACATAGGTTTTGCAATGCAGTCTCAGACCTCTCGGACGGGAAACGCAAGGAAGATTTTATGGGGGACAATTTATCTTACCGGGAAAAAATGAAGACTGTTCAACTGAGCGCTACGGTGGAGGAGGGTTGGGCATAATAATACTGTGGCAGAGAAACGAGAAGGCACCATCGTTTGCAATAAATAATGAAGTCATTACCGGGCATTCGAAGAAACTTGTGGAATCACGCTGCGAGTCCATCAACGTACAAAGAGTTGATTTCAAGTCCCTCCGCGACATGCAGAATGAATAAAAGTGATTCGACATGTCTATCAACGCTAGTGCACAGCGAGCAAAATAAGGATTCTGTCGTCGTAACAGATGGATTCCATTATTTCTAGGGATCGATTCAGTCAAGATATTTTGAGCACTTCCTGAATTTTACATTACTTCAATTTTCATTTTAAAAGTGAGAGAAAAGAAGAGAAAATATGAATGCATGAAAGATGATAAGGAGAAATACGAGCAAAACCACGAAGTGGTTCGGGTGTTTCCGTAGAAGTGTATTCAATACCCTCCAAAACCACATACGAGAACAAAATCTCACCCAACAGATCCAAAGCAAAATGTCAAGATACTGCACAACATTTTTTCAGATACTCAACCTGAAGAACATTTTTACAACCGTGTGCTACAAGGAAACGAAAAGGAAACATAAAATACGAAGAAATTCCAGAGTTAAGACACGCCTGTAACAAATTGTAAGTGAATAACAGTACCCCTTTACCAAGTCAACTTTTCGCTTTCCGCAATTCATGAACCAAAACCGATCCAAATAAACAGGAAATGTGATGCTTACTCATTTGTAATAATCTCGCATATTACGCATTAATTTCTCTCAGTACAGGTCGTATGCATTTGTTCTAATCACACTTTTGCAACTAGATTGTTATTCATTATTCAGGGAGAAAGAAGGAAGAAACTTAGCCAATTATCTTTCGCAGACTAACAAATCTAACCGCTACTATTCGTCGGTAAACGGAAATTATTCGTCATGAATTTATCTCGAGCAAAGAGAGGTAAGAGGGAATGAAATTGAATCGTGTTTCCACGTCATTCCCCTTTTCCAAACACAATGCTGAAATACGATGACTTGACACATCTTGACACACCCATTACGCCACTCATCTTTAACGCGGCCTCTTATATTCTTACTCAGACGATAAAAAAAGGTGAAATTATTGGCAATAATTCTAGTTAGCGATTGTCTAGGCTGAACAATTTTCAATTAAAAGTTAAAGACTGATTGCTGAAATTTCGGCTCATTTATAGACCATCCCCGTGGCATTTGTATCACATAACTTACACTTACATTCAGACCAGAAATGCCGAAATCCTCGTTAATGTGAGAGACAGTACCAGAAGCCGCAATGAGCTCACAAAACTATATCTAACAAAAAAATCAATATTTTCTGGTACCTTAACGGCCAAATAAAGAGCGTACGAATTTACATCGACCTAAAAAATGTAACCTGGATAAATGCACTGAATGCAACGAACAAGTTTAAAAGGCTAATGAGATAGACGACAATGAAAGAGTCACTGACCTGACCGCATCTCTGTAGTAAAACTCCCCTAATCTCGCATAAATCTTTTCTGGTTTAATTCGCTTTAAAGTCAGTCATTAAACTTTCTTTAGTACGAGGAGCGAGGAAATGATGAAATACTTTCCGGCTTCCGTAGTAACTACTCAGGAGGCACTGATTACAAGGCAATTTTGTGAAAGACAAGCACCGAAATATAAACAAAGAAAAAGCCAAAAAAGCTATAGTTTGTGGTTCCATAAAGAGCGGTAAAAGTTAGCAAAAATTATTGACAAGATTGACTACCATAAAAAATAGTTTTTTTCCTATCCACACAAGTACAGCTTTTCATCACTACATTGATGCGGGCGTTAGTTAGCGAGCAGATCAACAGGCATAAACACGGGTGGTCTCCCTCTCACATCCTCGCAGATGTCGCACACCGAATGTTTTATAAGCTATTTTTCAGGAAAAAAAATTATTACGCTCGGCTTAAGTTAGGGTGTTATTTTGACGACAATATTCCTGATTATAGCCAATATGCAAGCCAAAAAAATAAAGGAAAAATATAGAATGTAAAGGAGCCCTAAAAGATGTAGAATTGCCATGACTAAAGAAGCGTTTTCAAAGAGGAGGGAAGTAGTGAGAGGGGTTTAGGTAGAGACGTAAAGAAAAAACTGGTGAAGAAGGCTGGTAATATGCAGCGTAGCACTGAATGCGTCGGAGACTTGGCCATTGCGAAGGGAGGATATACGTGGACTTGAAGTGTTTGAGATGTGGGAGTGGAGAAGAATAGAGGGTGAGCTGGGTGGTAAGAAGGACGAACAAGGAGGTACTGGGCGATGTTGGAGAGGAGAGGAAGCTGGTGGCGGAGGCTGGGAGGCAGCAAAAGTAATGTATGGGGGATGTTTTGAAATGAGAGGGAAAATTGGAGAGGGTAATAGATGGGAGAACACTAGGGAAGAGAGGAAGGAAGAGGATAGGATAGAATTCTGGACGAAATGAGAAGAGGGAGGCGATATAAGAAATTCAAGAGAGACCTACTGGTGGGTCATCCAAGGGAATGAAAACGGAATGATATGCCAGAAATGAGGGCGTTTTGATTAGTTCGGTCCAGAAAAGTACCAATCAGCTGGCATAATAAATTAAAAATGCACACGCTAATAAATTGAAATCAAGGTGAATAAAATTATCATGTAATATCAATAAAAATAAAACGTGGTTGCGATAGCAGTGACTTTCCTGCGGTGGTTCGATAATGAAGGTCACAAGTAACCCAAAAAAAAACTTTCCCACATCACATAAGTTTTCAAAACAATTAAGGATAGTAGGAAATGTCAAAAAATTAAATAAAATTGAACAATTGAAAAATTAACCATAATAGCGATAAATAAATTCAAAAGGAACAGTGGAGTGACTACATATAAGTGAGAGACATTTAGTTCGCATGCATCATACTTTTATAGTAGGAAAATAGAATCTTTGAAGACAATGATTTCAGCATATTCTCCTCTAATTTCATGCTCGCATTCTAGTAAGCAAACATGATTTTCTCCATCGTTAAAATAATCTATTTAAAAATAAAACCACATCGAGAAGATTGTTAATACGCCCATAACTTTAACTGCCGAGGACTGAAGTAGTACACGTACATACGGCCTCGCTTCATCTTTGAGCCATCCCTTCCGCACTAAAAATATCTTTTGGAAAATTACATTTGAAATCTAACAAAATTTACATCTTTCCTTTTAGGTTACCACCAAATTTAGTCTAATTTCAAAAACATTTTGATTTACAACCGCATTAAATGTATATAAAAAACTCTAATTTAACATAATATATGTGCCTACCATCCTCGGCAAAAAAATTGCCTATGCTTTTAGTTTAAGGGTTTTGAAAAAAAACTACACGTAGTTTATTTTTGAAAAAATTGTCCAAATTGCTGCCCCTCCCCCTTGGGACCGCCAATGATCTCAATAGACATCTATCCGTAAATTACTAACTTTAGCGCAAGATTTTCACGAGCAATCAATAATTTCATTCTAAATGTTTGAATATAATGGACATCTAAAGGTACAGGATCACGGCAATACGATTATAAGATCTCAAACTCAGGGTAGGCGTAATTTTTTCCTGTTAAGCAACATAATCACGATTCCTCGAGACGGGACATGTCTCTCGCCGCTCGTATTAACAGGAAATTCACGCTTATTAAACTTTCTGAGAAGGGCGACCGTAACTTGCAGTCCTCCATACCTTTGGAAAGCTAAGCGGAGTTCTTCCACGAACCGACACATTGAAGGGAGTTGCGTGCGAGGACCGAGAATTCAAAAGACGCAGTAGGAGCGGAAAAAACTGTAACACTTGGACACCCACAAAGCGCTACCCATCGAGCCAGCCAAATATCAATGGGTTGACGCGTGTAGGGGTGTGGAGCATTTCCACGAAACACGAACGAACGTATAAGCGGAGAATAAAATGCGCATACTTTTTTCCACGGCGAGTTGGCCACGTGAATCTAAACGCGCACGCTTCGTCTCTATGAATAATACGCAAGTCGCATTCCTTCGACGACGGTGCTGACCCCTTGTAGCGTGCAGCGCTTGCCGAAAGCAGGCAACGGCGCGCATGCGCTCTTCGCCGTGAAATCTCGAAACGACAACATGCAACACAACTGGCACGTGCGAATCCTTTACCTTGAATATGGGCGGCTCTCCCTTGAGATTAGAATGGAGCGCCAAAAGACGATGGAAAACGAGCAGATAGGAAACATATTTGACCTTATTCAAAGCAGTGAGAACTGTTATGCCCAACATGATATGTTTGTGGACGAAATATTCCAAGTTGAGTTTAAAAGTTATTCTCCAAAGAAATTAAGTATAACAGGAATCATAGGTTCGTTAATTCATTCGAAAGAATTTATATCATGTTTTATTCCGGGTAGTTCGGTAGAGAACCGAGAGTGCAGCTCCGATATCTAAATCATTCCTCGTTTTGAAGATCTAATTCAATAGTATTTATTAAGATAAACATATTTTCTCGGGGTAGAATACTCTAAAAAGTAAATAAATAGGCGAATATATAATTGAAAATATTCTATGCTTCTCACACTATACATTATCAAACATTGGTAGGGGAAAATAAAACTAGGGCGAAGAAGACGGAAGAATCAGTCATCGAAACGTCAGCGATTCATGCTACGAGGAGAAAAAACCCAAGAATAATCGCTTCATCCACGAAAGAAAGTAGAAATTACTTAGCGTCAAGTCAAAATTGAATTAATTTCCAGAGATGGATCAATTTCTATGTACAGGCGTAATGAAATCATTAGAATTAAGCTAGCTTTACGCCGGCAACAATTCTGACGAAATACGATCAGATGATCGCACTTTATTTCTAGCCCAACTTCCAGCTGCAGCGGATATTGAGCGTGAGAAAAAAAAATTTCTCCAGATAAGGCTTGAAAAAGGCTTATCGAAAATAAATGACAGGCATGGACGTCTGTCTGATACATGGTTGAGACGCCCGCACGGCCTGATCGCCTGACCTTCACTAGGACGCATCAAAAGCAACAAGGGGGAAAAAAAGAGAGCAACTGACGTTCCCCTAAAACTTTAAACGCAGGGCTACTTCAATTCCTCTGCCTAATGCCTTGAGGAGACTTTTCCCTCCCATTTTCATATTTGATTTTTTTATTTCAGCAGCTGTAATAAGTATGGAGTGAACATTTAAATGTCATCGGTGCAAAACATTAGGCTACTACAACTGTAATTCTTAGTAATAAATAAATAAAACTGCAGTCCTCCACTTGACTATATTTTCACGCAGTAGCACACTGAAAATCCCTACATAATAGAGGGTTTTTGTACCCTTCCTTAAAATCTAATGCGGTATGCAATTAACTTAAAAAATAGAAGAGAAAAAAGACTAGCTACACGCGGCAAAATTACTGACGACGTCAAGGCGTTAGAGAATTCCCTAAAAAATTTAATATTGTCTCGTGAGTGTCTGCGCGTACCTTACCACACAGAAAAAGGGTTCAATTTTTGGAAAATTCCTTGAAAAGTTGCACGGTAAGTAGCTGATAATTTGATATCTTCGGAAATGTGAGATTATTTTCTTGAAAATAAGATCAAATTCACTTAATTCTATGCCAAATGATATCTCGCTTTAACTACCTTCATCCTCGCTGAAATAAAAAAATCTCTTCCTCCCTATTTCTCCACGTATTTAGCATCGTCTCTTTCGATATGTTCTACACCAACACTCGACCGCTCGATATCTTTCCATTTCACATGTTTAGAACTTCCTTAATCAATTTCCTTTCATGTACTCTTCAAACGCTACGTCCGATCACAAATCGTAGGAGACAACCTAATCAAGTGTAGAATATCATCGGATACATTCATTTTTCCATGAGACATAAATTTATTAGGCAAAGCAGCATTTCGATTACGAACAGCTAAAAGGTTTGGACTACACCACAGTTTTTAGCTAAGTAATAGGAAGACAAATTCATCGACAGACGTTGCAAACCCGAGAATTGGTTTCCGGCAGCCCTCATTACTCTCTTATCCTTAATGTTACCAGTTTCACTGTCGTAAGCCTCCAATTTATCGTCTGCTTCATTTTTCCTGCTTTATTCCTTATGTTTCATCAGGTTCCGTGAATAAGTATTTCAGGCTATAACTGGTGAAAGTTGTCACAATTCAAGAAGAATGCTTTACTTAGCTTTTGCTTATCATAATCAAGCGGAAATTAATTTACTTGCTCGGAACCCATTCGATCGGTTCAAGTTAAATGAAGACGTGGAAACATTCTCAAGATTCAGGCAACATTCTGTGGACTTCTAGTCTGCAACTACTTTGTGGAAGCATTATGGATACTTCCTGATGAGGATATAGGTCCATCTAATTCACCAAGTTGCAATTGTCAACGTTTTGGTATAATTACAAATCGTTAGGGCTTGGTAAAGATTCACCATTTACATCCATCTATTTTTTATCACCAAGAAAATTTTTGCTAGTAAAAAGTTAGCTGTGCATAATAAATAGTTGCGAGCCCGGACCCGAAAAGCCCGACAGGAAAAACGGTCGGTAACTGATAGTTAAACAGAAATGTCCGAAAAGTCAACTTGATTAATTGGACCAACTTCCTCAATAACAATCTACTGAAATGGAATTGAACGTGGTCGACAAAAAGAGTAATTATGGATAAACGACAAGATCTGCTAGTATCCACAAGTAAGCGCACCTACAATCTCGACCTGAGTTTCGTTGCATTTTATCATTATCGGGTGGAAAATTGCTAATATTTATCCTTCTCCTATAGCTTTCACTTCATCATGAAAGTGAACCACGTACTCGGAGGAATAGGTACAAGGTGCTAGAGAAGGAGCTCACCAGTTCTCTCGATAGCACCTTTTTCCCGACGGGAAATTCGAACCAGTGACCTTCAAGTGCTGGTGTCGCATGACAGTTCACCCACCGCAGAGGAGAAAATAATTCGCTCAAATGTTATGACGCGTCATGGAGCTAAAGATCTCAAGGTTAATGCGAACGAGACCATTCGAGAATATGTTGTTTGGCAAAAATAAAAGACGAAGTACAGAATACGCTCGTTCGTTCCTTTAATGCCTCGCGAACTTGAAAGCGTACTTCACGGGCGCCGTTCACACTCGGGTCAAGGCAAAAATTCAGCGGAGCAAATCTTTTTTCGCGATTCACTCGAGCGATATTAAGCAGGTAAGAGGAGACAATCCGAAAGGAAAACCACCGACTACACGAATTTCTGGTGTACGGAGCGCAGGTGCTTTCGAAAGGAAATCCTGAGAATCCAAGCAGCAAAAACATTGCAAGAGACGAAATTATTTTCCATTAGATCAATACTCCTGCGGCAAAACTCAACTCACTTCGCAATAAAATATTCCGGGATGAATGGGGATCGGAATTAATTTGGCATATCTCATACCGTTGGAGTTCAGGAGAGTAAGCAAGAGAAATCACAATCGTAAGGCACTAAAGAAAAACATTACCGAGTTTCGAAGATGAAGATGGATGTTCACGTTCAACTGACATATGAATCAAAACACAAAGAATAAACTATTAAGTAAGAGTAAAATTGGAGCAAAAAATCATTAAATACTTTTAAATATATGAAGAACATGACTAGATGAATGCAAATCCTATGTTACTCTGCTCAACGGCTCTAATAGTATGTTCCATAATGAAGTACATAGGTACATATTTTCCGTTGGTAGTTTATACATGTAACCTGAGAGATAAAATACTACCATGTCAACGAAATACCGATAGAAAAGAAAGATGAGGGCATTTGAGTACATATAGTATAAAACACTCAAGATATAATTTACGTCTAATTTTCGGTTGGAAAGCACACGAGAACTTGGGCGAACGTGAGATTATGCGTCAGACTTAAAAGATCGACAAGAAGTAATCGAAATAAATACTTGAATATTTATATACTAAATTCGTTCCATCGCCACTCGATGAATTTCGGATCGCAACAAAACAATACTTCGCCAAAAGTTATAAGATTCATGAGCAAGTATATCTGCCTACCGGCACCAGGCTTCGGGGGACCAGCGATAAATAGGTAGAGTACAAGGCGGGTAAGAATGGGTTGATACTAAGCTTCACACGCTGCAACAAGATTGCCTTGAGGTCGTCTTTCGTAGATGGCAAAATTAACTCCCAGTTACATTAATCATGATAGTTTTCCTCTTACACGTGCGTCTTCATCTAACTACAAACGGGTCTCCGCATCTATGGTGGTATACTCAAAATAGGACGGAGAATATTGGTAGTCCATAGGTTTCTACGTGACTCTAAGTGAGTAATA
Organism: Ceriagrion tenellum; assembly: GCA_963169105.1. Classification (NCBI taxonomy): domain Eukaryota; kingdom Metazoa; phylum Arthropoda; class Insecta; order Odonata; family Coenagrionidae; genus Ceriagrion; species Ceriagrion tenellum. The sequence continues at coordinate 77,004,693 of OY720641.1, read as the reverse complement.
ATATAAATAACTTTTAACAGTATTGGGGGAAAATATAAAACTTGCGTCACGTGCAATCCAAAACAAAATTATTAGAAGCAACACTTTCAAGCTACAATGATTTTGCAGTGAAACTTTCCCTATATCCGACCAAAATGTCGAAATAAAATCTATGTGACAATTCAGTGAAGCATATTAAATAAAAAAAGAAAAGAAACCAAGGAGAAATTTTACATAACGATGGCTGTTTCGGCAGCAATGCAAGGTAATAGATGTGGGTTTTCTCGAATATAAAATGCTGAAGACGGCTGTATATTACAAGATAGGATAAAATACGAAGTCATAGAATAAAATTGCACATTTTTAATTGAGATAAAATTATAACAGACGACAAAGCCAAACGGTGCAATGATTTAAATAGAATGCAGCAAAACGACCACCCACAATTTGCCATATAATATAAGCCAAATGGTCACCAAAATGCTGGTCAACCAAATCTAGAATGGTGTCAGAAAAAAGCTATACTGCTCAATTCAGAAAGTCTAAAAGAAGACTCTTAAGATTCTCCCTTATCGCAAGGGACAGCGTTCAAAATCTATACAGCAGTCGCTTTAAAAATGTATCGATTGCCAACAGTATTAACAAGCTCCGCGTACCCCAGAGGTAGGGGTTGGAAAATCGAACATCGACTTTTTCCATGGAAATTCCATTATTTTGAGGTCGAAATTTTCAAAGTCGATCAAATTAATTTTCAAAGTCGATCAAAAGTTGACCAAATTAATCCCCATTCGACTTTTGTACGACCGCGAATACAATTTTCCGAATATTTCCACAGTTGAAGTCTACGTCGAAAGTCGACTTCTTTAGAATGACTCCTATCCCTACCCAGAGGGATACAATGAGGCGTATCAGGTTATTTAGCTTTTTTCCCCAAAAAAGCTACTCCTTCGAATAAAGGCATCATGAAACCTAATATGAGATGGAAATGTACCTTCTGAGCCTTATTGATTTTGTATAATAAAAACCAAGAAATATTCGAGAAGGATGAAGCTAACGAAAGATAACATTTGACATCGTCTTGAAAACGCCCCGGAAATTCGGGCCCTTGAACCGGAGGTTCCCAACTAATTGACGATTCGTGTCACAAAGAAAAGCCGCCGCGCCGATTCTTAAACAACACCAAAAGGAGATAACGCAAAATAATTATCGCTACTATTAGGTCAATAAGAGTCCTGGAGAAATACTTTCAGCGAAGTAGGTGGATTATAATTTTTAAAATTTCAAATAAAGATTTGTTTAAAAAAACCGCTCCTGAAACGGCGACATGCGAGCCTTTTCAAACTTGAAGATACCAACAGTAAGGCTGGCGAAACTGTTGACGATAAAAGACACCACGTGGAGGATCCTCCGTAAGCAGATCATTCAATTTTATGCTTTACTAATGATCCAACCGTCTGTTTCATAGTAGGCCACAGCACACTCGAATGTTTTCACTGACAAATGTTATCTTCTTACATTATCAACCAACGAAAGTAAAACTACGCAAGACTAATCTTCTTACATAATCAAGCAATAAAAGTACACATGAATATTTCGGGATTTCTCCACTGATATCACAAGGCAGTGGGCTCAGAAGCAGAGGAAAATCGTCATATGACTGCTTCAAAGATAAACACCAAATGGTCACGTACTTCTTCCTCGTACTTCTTGAACTGGAATATTTGCAACGGATGGGGATGATCTCACGAGAGCCAAGCGTCACGCGACACTCGACTCCCGGACGGATAGAGAAGGCGGAGAGAGATATTGAGGAGACATGAGAGTCTACTTATGTTTGCTCTGCGTCATTGAGCATAGGTAACCTATCCCAGTAGCCAAGTGAGGAGAGGTGCTACAGAACACCGCACTCACCTGTCCGACAGTTACGTCGTTTCGTGGTTGCGTATTTGTAAAAAAAATGTTAACATTCAGCAGAAAATTTTATTTCTCATTTTGAATTTTGTAGTGTAATTTCACATGAACATTTTGAGTCTACACGTATGTCATGTAATTATCACTGACACAATTCTTCTGGACGATTGGTCAATGGATAATGAATTTAATTACGACTGGACAACGTTCCGCAATTTTATTTATGCATCATCAGGGCTTGGGATTAACTATTGACATGAGCTTATGGCCAGAGTAGGCTGAATCCAATATAATTTATTGATTTACATTATACTCAGCCTTATCTGACCATAAACCCAAGCCAATAGTAAATTTCAAACCCCGACGATGCAGAAATAAAACTTCGAAACGTTGGCAAGAGGTGATTAAATGTATTACCCCAAGACCAATTCTCGAGAAAAATTGAGTTTATTAACACAAAATGCCAAAAGCTACTTCACATAAAAATTATCATGGATGAATAAATATAACAAAATAATAATATTCTTGAATATTTGATCATTAGTATATTTAACTCAGATCCCAAATATTCAATGACCAAAGATTCAAGAATCTTATTATAATCTATATTTTATAGGTCGAGAAAGGTATAATTAATTATAAATAAAACTCTCACATTAATACTTTCAGAAATATCAACTTTATTAATTACGTTTCTTTATAGTATGTACTCCCTACTACCAGTCACATCCATACTACTACTAGAAAGTGTTACACTTCTGTCAGCTGTTCAACAACAAACACACCTTTTTTATCGCATCGAACGATTGAACATTCCCTGGATATTCACTCAAACGACAAGAACACAAATCGACTAGAGCTTCAGCAAATTATCCTTCTACAGGTCGCCATATTTTCATTCGATAGCATTCCTCGTCCGGTATTCGTTTAGTGTGCGACGACAGATTGAGATACGAATGGGGGACAACATTGGCGCCTCTTCCGTTGAAATGGCGACGTGCAAGCCTTCTCTCTCTCTCCTCTTTTCGAACTCACGCGGCGAGAGAAAAACAGGAGCGGGGAGAGGGGGAGGGAGGAAGAAGGGCTGAGGTCATCGCTCCGTCAGGCGACCTTATCAATTTCATTTTCCCTATCAGAGTACAGCGGGGAAGGCTTCCGAGGGGACATAACAAGTCAGCGAATCCGCTTGTTGACGGATGAATGAGGGAGCGCAAACGAGGTTCCCGCAAGAATTTCCGGAACATTCGGAGAGGTTACAATCTAGATTACCGACAAAACGAACGAGAGGAAGGCCAAATCAATAATATTCTTACTTCGAGAGTAGACACCACTCGCGAAGTATTTCTATACGAATTCTGTCCCCATAAACCCATTATATTTAAGAAGCAGATGATGTAGTTTTCCCCATGAAAAGTTTTCGTTAATTATCGACCGATTTAGCGCTTCGATGATGAGACATAATTTTTGCTCTTACTGTAACATTTAAAGAAGAAAATAAATAAAACTACTATGAAAACACTTAAAATAGCAATAATTGAACAGGTACACTGTTAAACTAAGAATCGATATCACATCCCCCAAAAAAAAACTATTTCTCAAGCGTTTTGGACTCCTGAAAAGCAATTCTACACAGCATTAGCATTCTTTACCACACACTACACCTAGTTTTTCATTTTCTAACACTTTCAGGAGGCTTAAGATTTAATACCGAGCTTCTGCCCGAAATTTTTCTACCACCGCAACGCTATAAATATTTCGACAATTATTAATATTTGGGACGCCTAAGCGGCTAATGGATTTGCTTTTTTACGGTTAATCGAGTGAATTGTTTTCTCAAATGATGTCGCTAAGGGATGATCCGTAAAAACTATATTAGACATAGAAACTAAACACCTGAAATTGGATTGATAATAAAACCAAATTAATGCCCAATGTGCTTCAACTGCGGGTATTTTATCTTCCAACTTGACCCAAATCACGATTCACTTCAGTCATGATTCAAATTGAAACATACCTCCTCCTCCTTCAAGTTCAACAAAATGTTCCGCTCATCGAGATGATTGATGTTGCTTGGCAACTATCAACAACATTATTATTTAACTTTACCTTCATCTTGAGTGCACAAATTTTAAAATTAAGGTACAGGTTATGGAAACAATAGCTTTTCTAGGTTTCATAGCTGTATTCTATATTTTTTTAAACGCAGACTTCGAATCCGTTTGCAGACTTACTCCATCACCCATGATTTCAGAGATACTCAAGCTCAAAAAGACCAAAAAATTGCCATTTTGACTATTAACGTTTGAATATCTCAAAATCCTGACGTTCTAGGCAGTTTTTGTGAGTAGATTCAGGTACAGCGCACAAAATTACGTTGGAAAGGGGCCTTACCATCAAAAAAGCATACCCTTGTTGGTCTGTGTTATTTAACATCCCACTGCCTCCAAATATGTCCCAATTTCATCCGTTCCACCAAACTCTTTATAGTATTTTTTTCGCTTCTACTTCACCTATCGATATTCCTTAGTATTACTCAGGAAGGGAAATTGAACAAGAAGAGAGGGAAGTACTGGGGTGAAAAAAAACCCACGAGTTGAAACACTTATATCAACAAGCTGAGGAGCAACAAGTAGGAAAGAGATGGCGTTATTATCAGAATTTTTATCGCCAGGTTATTTTCGAATGCTTATAACAAAACGTCGCATAAAAAATGCTTTCATTCACAATTGGTTCAATTAATAATTCTCCGGAATGGATACCAATTAAATTACCATAATATAACTATATTTAGAAACGTCAAACTTTCCCGCAGGCAGGTATAAAAATTGATTTTTTAATCTTGAGGATTCGATTCAAAGGTTAGCGTCGAAACATGAACTTTAATCAACGCAGACAGGAACAGGTTAATCAAGGCTTATATACGCAACAGATCCCTACAGTAGTTCGATATCTGAGCATAGCGGAAACGCGGAGCTTGGAAAGTTTAGAGGCCAAAGGATAGTAAAGAATGGTTACACATACTTTAAATATTCTGTAACCGGAATTATGTCCTAGAAATGCAATATACATCCAACAAATTGTAATAACCAACGACAGGGAAAAATTTTTCATCTTCAACAAAGAATTTTTTCCTTGCTCCATCAAACAGGGACCAAGAAGCAGTTTGTACCGTACGAATATATTACCTAAAAGCAATGTTTTATACTCCACCACTAAAAACCTAACACACGTAACGGCAAAACCAACCTCAATTTAAATGAAATTAAATTATTACATTTCCACCTCCACACCCCAATATTAAGTAAGCCAGCGGCTAAAAAAATGGCCTGCGCGCAAATATCACCGATTTCACAATGAGCTGTAGTCAAGGAATGATACATTTACCATTATTCTTTTTTCGGATCTTGAATTAAAACATCAAATTTTTTATGATTAATTTTTCTGTCTGGAGTAGGAGATCGACGATTTTTTTCTTTTCTCCTTGGACAAAAAATTATTTATTTTTGCCAGTTTAAACGTGAGTAGAGAAGAAAAGACCTTATGAGCTTGAGATGTGAATCAAAATACAATGTAGAACCATCGATGCTTGATGAGTGCGATGACGATAACAGGCTGGTCAGAAAAAAAGAGACTGGTTGACAGTAATTCGACGGAGGAAAGACTGGCTTGATAGAAGAGTTGACAGAGGGTAAGGGGTGCAGAAGACCGTGAAAGAGGAGAATATGCCGAGTAAGTAGGGAATAGAGCATTTCGGTTGGGATGAATTGAGGAGCATATCAAGCTCAGATTATGAATGAGCATTCTGAGCGGGAATTCAACCCATGAACAGTCCACCAAAACCAAGCAGTGATAGATGGGAGTACAAGGAACAATAAGATAGTCTTAAAGGAGAAAAAAAATGTTGACAGGGACCTGAGGGGAAATCGTTTCGCCATATCCCCACACGCGGTATGACGGAGTACTCATGATTCCTTGCCTTACCTGGGGAACATAATCCTGATGCCTTCATCATTTTTTCATTTGTGTGAGCACCGTCATTACCGCAGAATGCATCCCTTCGTTCTGAAAACCAGAGCAAGGCTTAAAGCTGGCATTCTATAGCGATACCTCCTCTTTACCGAAACCCAGCATGCGTTCCGAAGCTCCCTTCAATTGAGGAGCAAGATGACCTCAGTCGCATGAAAAACGATTACTGGTACTCAAACTGATGCACCTTGGGGTGTCTTTACCAACCCAACTGAACGCAACTGAAAAGATTGGCACGTCCACAAAGATGCGAATTATCACCTAGTGTGAACATTAATGAAAGAAGACAAATAATCCTCCGACGCTATAATTAAGAGGAAATTATATCAAGGATTCATGAAAAATTTATGTCGACAGAAAGAGAACCATCGAGGAAAATAATCGAATCAAAAACCACTTCACGCCTCAATGCTAGTCTTGTTTCAATTATTAATACAATTATTTAGGTAAAAAAATATTACCATTTGTGATTGAACCTGCGCCACTTCACGGACAAACAGTTTAAATGACCAAAACTTCAAGCGGCGGCTTAACTGTTTGAAAATGCTCAGCAAAGAAATGTTATTATTTTTCAAATTATAAACTTACGAATTACTACTACTTACGAATTACTACTACTTACGAATTACTTACTACAACTACTACTTACGAATACATTAATAAATGGCGACTAAATATTCGAGTGTATAATTTTTCCAGCATTTATGAGTTTCTCAAAAATCACTGCTTCAGCAAAAGAAGTTTAGCAAGCAACAATGTGTAGAATGAAACGCAGGGGTAGAGGAAAATGTATAAGAAGTGCATACATTTTCGAACTACCTTTTAAATTTGAAAAATCAGGAGCGAGCGAATGGAAGGGTTTAGCGGGTCATCCATGGCAAACTTCGAGGAGGCTCGAGAAGTGTTGCAAATTGTTTTTTTACTTCGTCTTCTAAAGATTTGGTCAAGTTTTAGCCAATTCTTGATTTGTCGATCCGATCGACACCATTCAGGATTCCGGCCCTAAAGGAAATACACAGACCATCTGGAAGAGGTTTACATTTCTCTGAAAATCTTTCGCCACATAACAACTAAAGCAAACATAAGAAACAAAACCAAGACAAATGCTATGAAATAAAATTCTGCGAGGGATTATGTCGTTAACTACAGAAAGGACCGGTATTATCAATCTGCCACCTTCAATCAAAATTGCCACCTTCTTATAAATGTGATGAGAAAGTAAATGTGATGAGAAAGTGAAAGAACGTTGTTATTTTTCAATCGTTAGGCCTCATCTGGAATATGCTGTTAGTGTGTGGGATCCATACGAAACGGGGTTGATATCAGAGTTAGATCGCGTCCAGCGAAGAGGAGCTAGGTTTGTGAAACGATGCTACGATAAGTTGGCTAGTGTGTCTGGACTGTTAGAAGAATTAGGATGGGAATCGCTATCACAGCGTAGATTAAATTATAGGTTTAACCTCCTAAATAAATTTCAGGAAAATCATTTCACTGACGACGTAAAAAACATACTATTAGCCCCCTCGTACTACGGCATATTAGATCGCGCCAATAAAATTAGAGAGCTAGATTGTAGAACCGATAGGTATAAAATGTCATTTTTTCCGCGTACCATTCGGGACCATAACAGCTGTGATCGTCGTCATGAATAGTTCGAGTATTGACATAGGCAGGCAGTAAATCTTTCTCATTATATATTCTACTCTCTTATTTAGGCATGATGTAAATATTGGTGTTCTTATTTATGCATGATATTTTGAATCTGTAGTAGTAGTCTTTGTATCCCTTGCATGTTGGAACGATTGAAGATTGAATGTTTCTTGGGTATTAGATTTTTAATTGGCGCTTTGCATGTGTGGTACGCGGGTTTTAATGTAATGTCGGTGTTCTACCCTATCATTCATGCATGCCTGGTGCGAAAGCACCCCCTGCCACACACCCTTTGGGTGGCTTGCAGGGTATGACGTAGATGTAGATGTATCATCATAAAGAATTTGGTCAAATTCCCGCGATGAAATTATTGAACTACGGTCGAAAATTTAAAGATGACGAGTCGAAAGGACAAATTTTTTCCGGGAGTCTCTGAGGCGCCCCAGAATGCTTGTCCGAGGCAATCCTGAGGGCCTGAAGAGATGCTTCCACCAGGAATTATAAAAAAAGGGGTCCCCCACGGCGGACCCCACTTCAGTTTGCGACACAAGTGGACCGGAGAGAAATGGAGACGACATTGATGCGCTCACGATGATAAGTGGGGCCGAAGCGTCACCCGGGACTCAGGGTCCTACTTTCGTAACCCGACGAGTTATCTGATCACAGAAGAGAGTAGGGAGGGTGATGATCACCGACACGGTTCCAACCCGGAACAATGGATCTTTTTTCTTAGTCAGCTCCTTATGATGCATCAGTCCTTGAAAAAAGCGCATATTGTGCAACGCTAGCTTAAACCCTTTTCCTTTTCCATTCTCAATAGGATAGGGAACCCGGTGAACAGCGGGTAGCGCGGTGGCTCTTAATACAAACACTTTCCACAGTGCTTCCACTTTCCCGAGTCAACTTGACACATAAGAAGGAATAGTCACGAAGGAAACTGTCAACAGCGTCCAATTTGATCCAATGCCGTTCCTCCTCGCTAAGAGAGTCTAACTTGCTATTACACAGATCATGAGAATAAAATGAGGGAAAGAGATTTTAGAACAGAAAGGCTTATAATGTCGTTTTTCCGCGATCTATAAGGGACCATAATGGCTGCGCTAACATTTTGAAGTAGGTTAGTAGACAGGTAGTGCAGCTGATTAATTCATATGCTCCTTAATGCACGTTTCTTAATCAGCAGAGTAGTGCTAACACCAAGTTTTGCATGCTCCCTGCATGAGTCTTGTGTCATGTTTACAAAGTTACATCATAGATTACTTAAGTAAGCTTCTTCAGAATTTGTAGCACACCCATAGTGTTCAGTTGTTCATAGTTCATGTTGGTGAAGGTTAATTTCTTCACCCTTGTTCATGTTGGTGACAAGTCACTCCCTCCCAAACACCCTTGAGGTGGTTTGCAGGGTAATAAGTAGATGTAGATGACGCTACTCCAAAGCTAGGTCACAATTCACCTCTCAACTACATCAGTAACGGGAGAATCACATAGCACAAATTTCATCAGGGTTGTTCTGCCACGTGGCAGATTCACTCATGGTTGATCTCCGTGCCTGTCTACACTGTGCCAGTATCTGGGTATCGTCGCACTTTCCTTCAATCTTACCTATGTCCAACATCGTATTCCTCTTCCGTCCTTGACCTTTCCCTTCTATTCTATCATTCCCTCTATTACAGTTTTCAGAAAGTACTAATTCCTCACACTACGTTCTAATCAATTCATCTTTCTTTTCTTGATGTCCTCGACCAATAGCCTCTCTTATCCAATTCTTCGTAACACCTCATTTTTCTATCTATACTCCCATTCAATTCCTTCCATTCTCCTCCAGATCCACATTCCGAACGCCTCTTTTCTTTATATTTCATCTCTCCGCTAGGTCCATGTCTCTGCTTCGTATAACATCACCCTCCAGATGTAACATTTTGCCAGTCTCTTCCTCAGTTCTTTTTTCAAAGGTCCACAAAGTATTTTCTTCTCATCATTAAACCCCTCATTTGCCATGGCTATACTTGATTTTATTTCCTCAGAACAGGACATGTCTCCAGCATTGACACTTCCCAATTACTTAAAGGTCTCTACTTGTTCAATTGCGAAGCACAAATAATGACTTCTAAAATAAAAAAGAGTCATCAGCTATGCAGACATCATCACGAACAGAATGCAACAGTCTTACGACAAGCGGCCGTGCATTCAATCCGATTTTCATGTATATTCATGAGCCACTGACCTGACATGCCCCGCTATGCTTTTAATGGGTCAGCTGGTAGAAAAAAATTGAAACGGGGATGCCGTGACTCGTGACAGGGCACAGGACGACATTATTATGCCAGGGACGCAATCTGCAGCAAGGCATGGGGACACGAGTTGAGACCAGAAGACAAAAGCATTCAAATGCCAAAAACACAAAGATTCCCAAAGCAGAAAATCAGCCGTCTCGGAGGTACACGCTTATTGGTTAACTGGAGAAGGAAAAAAGCCGAACGAAGTATAAAAAGGATTAACGCAAACAGTCCAAGACATTAGGGTTATATTTAGAGAGATGGATAAACACCGCGGCGTTGGATGGACTTCAGTATCATAAAAATGTCATGAAGTCACAACCAATTTATTAGAAATGAATATACTCTGAACGAAAATGAGATCGATTACGATAAATGCATAACGATTAAAATACTCTTATCCTAAAAAAGATAAACACAAGTATTTCAATAATATTATGACCCTCCATTTCCCACACCAATTCCAGTATATATGAACAGATAACACTATACATTGGATAATAAAACTCTTACGAATACTTTCAACAACATAATCCCAAAATATCCGTGACGTGAAATTCACCGAAAAATGTTTCTGAAATAACTATCAAGTAAATCACCGTAAATTATCAATACATCATCTAGCATAACACCTCATAAGAAAGTGACGCTTCCATTTAAAATTGTTTGCAGCCCATGAGAATCCGCAAATTTATGTATACATATCTATAGTGAGCAAGAGGAAGGAAAAAAGGCAATCAAAGAAGTCATGTTTCATATGCTGTCGCACGCGTTATGGAAATAAGTCCATACATATATGATTCATAAGAAATTAAACGCGGTACTCGTGACTGTCTTTTTTTCAGAGTTGAACCTCGATGGAAAACAGTGCACTGATGCTGTAGACCATAATTCGCGAGTATAATCATATACTTATTATATTTGTTTAGTATTCCAGCAGACAAAAAATAATGTTTTGCAGAAAGTCAGAGAAACTCCTCCCGATTGTCTACACTGTCATGGCCCTATCTGCCTCTAGTATATCCTTTTTCGTCTCAGCTCATTACGATCTACCCTTCTTCATACCATCCATAGACCTATTCTCTTTCTTCCTCTTCCCCGCTGGCCCAAAAACCTTCCCTCTATCACAGTCTTGGGCAACACTTCACACAGTATTACTTCCTCCAGCCACCTATTCTGTCTCCTCCCGATTTCATCCCGAAGTTTCTTTTCCTAGCTCACCATTCTAAAAACATATTCGCTAGTCTTCCCTCCCATCCAACGCAAAACCTTATATGCAATAATAAATTTACTACACATCATCATATAAGCAAATGTGTCATGAACTCATGGCTAAACTATAGGGAGGAGTAAAAACAGAATTCTACTCGACAACACCCAAGCCTCTATAATGGTTTGACCAATACAGTGAAAAGGAGCGTAAATTTTCGTCTATTTTTCCAAAAATAAAAAAAATACCAGTATAAATTTTCACCGAAAAAGCCTCCAGCGATACATATTAAGGGTAAAATAACAAAACCACTAAAATTAAAACGGCCTCCAAGGACCAAAACATAAACAAAACAAAAAAAATTCAAATGGTCTCCATGGTGATCAGTAGCCAACCATAAAACCACAGTGCTGACAAAATTTGAAGAGCGATTTTCCAAAATCATTTTCTGAAGCATATTACAGCACGGCTACGTTCAATGGAAATTTCATTACGAGCCCCGAAAGGTAACTACGCTAATTAGCAATCGCGGAGCCCATTAAAAGATGAGATTACTTCAGATCCAGGGGGTTCATGGTACCCACACGGCTAGAACGAACGCAAAATCCACCATTAAAGCTTGCAACTAGGCGCAACATCGCGCTGGAGATGAGGAGCCAGCGGACTGTTTCCATTAATTACGACGTGGAAGGGGGGGTGATCTCCATGAATTAAATACCCCCGGGGAAGGCCTTAATCCCTCATCTCCCCGTAGAGGGACCCTTAATTTTCCACCAGTCTGCTCCGGGGAAGGACCAGACGTGAAGAGAGGTGAGGGAAGAGAACCATGCGCGCAGTCAGGCGACTGAGGAGGATGATGAGTGACGTCGCATGTACATCACTCGATTCAAAGCGCACAGGTCTCCATTCCTGCTCCGAAAAGACTCTACGGAGACGAGTCGCCTGTTTAAAACTACATCCACGGATACAGAGAAATGGGCGAATTTAATGGCGCCGATTTAACATTTAACGTAGAGGGGGAATACGCATTCCATCAAGTTCGGGGCACACAACTGATGACACTTGAAAGATTAAGGGCAAGTGGATACGTGCTTTTCAAGCAAATGAAAAAAATCGCCAAACTCGTCAGTTAACTTTTTCTGCCACTAACAAGGAAATTTAGTCTTTCAGAGCGAGAACCATTGATGCCCGGATTAATTCGCCTCAGATATATTCAGTTAATTCCCTACAGGCGCCAAAATGATTGAAAGGACCTGTGGCAAATAAAGATGAAAAATTACAAGTCAAGGAAAAAAAATTCGTTTTATTCCACAAATCAATTTTCAGATACTACTATTTTCGACGAAGCGGCGTCATCTCCAGGAAAAAGGTTTAGGGCATGATTATGAAGAATATATACCATCTGGAGTAGGGGTTGAGGAAAGGAAAGGAAGAGTGAGAGGTGAGAGGGATGAGCCCTCTTTTCCAACCCTCTCCCTCCCACCTCCCCACTTCCTCCTCTTTCCACAACCCCTACCCTAGATGGTATATATTCTTCATGTTCCTAAGCCTTGTACCTGAACATGACACCGCTGCACCGAAACAAGAAGTACCTGAAAATAAATTGGTGGAATAAAACTAAGTTTTACTTTTTCATTATTTACAATGAACTTCCACAAAGTTGAGCCTGAAATCATTGAGGTCATGAAAAAATTACGCATAAAGGTATTCCCTCTCAGGGTAAAAAGCAAACAAGTAACCAATTGCCTGCCTGTTCATGACGTTTAAGTCCGTGGGTCAACTCCCACCCCATGGGAAATACAAAATTTCACAAGTAAATGTAAATAAAATTTAATTCGAGAAATGCAAGAGGATTTCTCACAGGAGCTAGGAAATTGATGGAGGGGAGGCTATCCGGGCGGAATTCTGAGTCCTTAGGGGGTAAACGGCACCACCAAAAACCAGCAAGCAGAGGAAGGCAAATGAAATCCTTCCCTGTTATTACGACTCCTAAAAAAATGTTCTAAAGGAAACCTAAACCCTCGGGAAATAAATGAATTTAACGGTGAAGGATCACTGCACGGCGCATACGACAAGTCTGTTTTCATATCACTCCCCGTAACCGTGATTCGCCTAAAATGATCTCTTAAAGGTGGTTGGAGCGATTTTCGTTTATCTACAGATTTTCGAGAAACTTCGTAAACGAGTACCTATTAGTAATACGTATGGATAATAGCGAAAAAACTGCATTATACCGATTTGGTTTCATGGAAATTTAAAGCTGCTTTAACAAGTAGCCTTTTGGCACTTGACAAATATAGGATATTCTCTCGAGGAAAGGTCGTACAAGTAATAAGACAGCAATTCTTGACCAACGTTTCGGAACGTAATTCATTCCATCATTAGGGCTACAAAAAACATGTACACTGAAGGTCGACCACAACACATCTCAGAACAAGCCAATATATAAAAAGTTTAAAAAATGGTATATAAAATAAAACAACACTGAACATTACCAAAAAATCACATTAAGAATCCGAATTCACATCACACTGCCACTGCAATTCTGCCATCATCTTCCCGACCATCCATGACTACCTGGCATAACAAACACCATCAAGCACCACTCCCCTGCCTCTATTCATCGCACCGATGTCTTCTTTAAATGTAACTTTGTATTATATACTATATATATTTTTATATTATTTATACTTGAAAATATTTTAAGTGCTAAAGGGCCCCTAACCGACATATCTCTTATTTTATAGTAATAATTATTCTTGTGAAAGCTTCCGCGGAGTGGTCTTGAATCATGATGGCTTTCGGGATTGCTTCCGCGTTGTGTCATTTTTGTGACGACAGTACCGCGAAAGTCCCAGCTCGCTCCTTCAGGTCGAAGTGCGAAGTAATTCACAGCCAATAACATCTCTCCTTTCCGATACTCGTCGCCGACCTCGGAAAATGTACCACCCGATATAGCGGAGTCAAACCGGTACGAATCCGACATCCGCTATTTAGATCCTTAGGTGGAATTGGGACTTACTGAAATTCACGAGCATACAACAATGGCGATGAAAGCCCCAGCTGCCTAAAACTCCTATTCTGTCGAAGTTTCCCCTATGAAGCACAGACCCATGAATTGATATCCATTCCTGAGAATAGTTTGATTAGGAGGGAATACAGAAGTTCGTAAACCTCGGGTTAACTGCTAATTGGTAGGTTTCGTGCCTTGACATCCTGATTAACTCTGACGTAATCTTGTTTCACAACATAGTTACCTAGACTATGGTCTCTTATTAAACAGCACGGTTAATATCAGGTGCATGCCGAGTGATGGTGAGACGGAGGCCTTGTTAACACGTTGAAAACTATTGTCGTCTTCATAATGGAATAGTACTGTACTAAAATATATTATACGCGGATTAAAAAGGGAACTAGTGTGATTGATTGTATACTAACATAATATATATATGTCAAGTTCATAACTTTATTCGTCTCTTGACCATATAAATAACGCTTGAAAATTGAGCATTACTCGATGTTCCCAAGAGTAAGATGTTTTCGTTCCATTCAATCTGCCTCGAGGAAAAGATGGCTGAGTACAAAATGTCAGACATCTCATACCTCGAACACATATAGTCCTAAACTATTACACTAGGGCAACAAAATGACTGTACTCAGCTTTTCATGCATAACGACTTTAAACGAGCATGATAACAGTCCAGCTTCTAAGGAGAATGAGAAAAATGTCAAGAGGTATGCTACAAACCTTAAAAGCCAAGTTAGGCCGTTACACTAATATTCTTTCAAGCATCGAAAATGCAATAGTCAAGTCACGGTGAATTCCTATGTACACAGACAGCAGTGAAACTAGGTTCTGTTTTTCTTTCGAATATATACTAATCGATAAATGTAAAAAAAACGCCAAAGTCTCTAAAACGCCCCCAGTCGAATACATTCCGACGTAATACTTCAGAAATTTCATTCTGACTGGATGGTTTTTCCATTCGTGTGTTTTCTTTGCAAAGGGGTGGCGTAAAATACACTTTTCTGAGCTTGGGAAAGAGGAAGTTATCGAATTATTCTGTTTAAGAGGCCCAAAACTTAGAAAAATACCCATGGAAGAAACAAGGAAATTTACTCTAACTTCCACCTCAAGTTCTTGGCTTCCACAAAATTCCAAATCGTAAAACTTTTCCCCAATATTGGTAGAAATGGCACTCAGAGCCTCAAAATCTCCACACAAAACACGCCGGCTTTAATGCAAAGTAAGCAAAGAGGGTGAAAGAAAAACTGCAAACATAAAGCCTATGGAAATTCGAGAAAGAAATTTGCGAAAGGACATGAAATTCAAACATCGCTCTCCAAAATACACCAATCCTTGAAATGCAAGCCTGAAAATGTACGCAGTTAATTCCTCTAAAGTGAGTTTTTCATCGTGCCGAAATTCATGACAGAGGAACAGGGTTTTCAACCTTTTTGTGAGTAAAAGCTCTCGGTCGAAAATTTTACTCTCGTGGCAGCATTTAAACTTTACGACGTGACATCCTCTCGCCGTTGCGTCCACCGAAATACATTTATGCACAGGTACACGACGAAAAAAAATCTTAAACAAATATTTGTCGAGTGAAAAATGAAAGCCCGCGAACAGCCATTGGGCGCCTACTGTTGAAATGAGATAATGCAGAGTCCTCATCCACGTCCATGCGAACGGGAGAATGAAAAAGCTATCTCTTCCGGCAACAACAGGACCCTCATTACCACAGAATGAAATCTGTAGCTTTTCCCACCACCCATTTAGTTTTCACGACAAGCATGTGGGGTCCGAAAAACATCACGTCCGTATATTTTCAGTTTATAAGTCGACCAATGCAATGAAAAAACAGCCACTGAATTGAATTCAAAGCGATTTCGTTTTTAAGTTTTTTCCTCGAAAAAACATCCCTCCTTAGTGAATATTAGATCGACCGGACTATAAGGGTCTCATTTGTGAAGATGATTAGGATTCCTGAAGACTTTAAAAAAATATTTCGCATTGAAAAAATACATTTCTTCCTGAGAAACGAGTTTCTTTGGTCATAAAAGTTTCCTTTAATGCAACGAAGCAAGCATCTGCCGACACAAAAATGTCTACGCAGGTGGACATTATCTCTTTTCACTGACTTTGAAGTAACCTTCGAGAAAACAGGTTTCTGCCTAATATGCATTCGCCCAGGCAGTGAGAGGAAGGAGGAACGGTGATAATTTCGACTTAAAAGGGTGATATTACCTCCCGTTCCAACCGGAGCCGCTTATTCTAAGTCGCGCTATTACCTTAAGAATATCCCAAGTGCGAGTGAAGAGAGGGGATTTTTTGAGGATGAGTCATACAACGAGTGACACATATTTCAAGAGACAATGTCACTGTTGAAAGCGAGGGTGAGGTTGAGGGATGGGGTAGGGGTGGGAGGAAAGGGTCTCAGCTACGTAACTTCCGCTTGCGTATCGGTCCTTGGCAAGCCCCGATGCACGCGCTCTCCTCCCACGACCGAAGGCGCGGGTTCACTTCCGCACCAAGACGGAGGGAAATGGACCAGCCGCCCATAAACATGTCGCACACGAGATAGATTCCGCAACCCTTTTTTAAAGCAAAAGACACCTTTTCCGGTCTCCAAACAGCACACCTTTTCAAATTCACTCAAGGGAAGGGAACGCATCGAGGGAAGCGACATAAATTCAAAGCTCCTGGGAAATTTTGTGCGCCGGTTTTCTTTCCGCACCAAAGCGTCGGCTGGAATACTTTGCTCCCGAGAAAAATGATTTCCGATTCGTCAAGAATACGAGTCAACCCTGAAAAATTCTCAGTTTTTGTAAAAAATAATTACATTTTTGGACAACTCTTGAAACTGAACATTTTGATTTAAATTGCTAATAATGTTCGGTCTCGGGTTATCAGAAATAAATTTCGGGTATAAAATACTTCCACGAAGAGACGCTTGACAGTTTACTCGGGTAATCAATTTGAAAAAATTTTCATTTGCAGGATTCAAAAAGTCAAGAAGAAGAAGATAAAGATTTTAGTCGCCTGTTTTAGAACATAAATTTAGAAAAATTTATTTAGAAAGAATATTTATATTCAGAATTTTATTTATATTCAGAAGGAGAGTTTAATTTAGAAATAAAGTTTAATTTAGAAAGAAAGTTTCATTAACAAGGAAATCTTAATTTAGAAAGAAAGTTTAATTTATATATAAATCTTAATTTTGAAAGAAACTTTAATTAGAAAGAAAGTTTAATTTAGAAAGAAAGTTATTTTAAAATTTAGAAAGAAAATTTAGAAAATAAAAAAGTGCGCCGAGTAATTTTATTACGCAGGAGATACTACGAATAGTCCACTTTGACAATTAATAGTACTACAACATATGTATGTAAGCGGGACGCAGTAAATGAGGGAGAAAAAACTTTGTTTCTCCAAAGCCCTACATTAAAACTCCAGTTTAGCAGAAGTTAGTGTTTAGTGTGTCTGGACTGTTAGAAGAATTAGGATGGGAATCGCTATCACAGCGTAGATTAAATAATAGGCTCAACCTCCTAACTAACTTTTAGGAAAATCATTTCTCTGACGACGTAAAAACATACTATTAACCCCCTCGTACAACGGCAGATTAGATCGCGCCAATAAAATTAGAGAGCTAGACTGTAGAACCAATAGATATAAAATGTCATTTTTTCCGCGTACCATTCGGGACCATAACAGCTGTGATCGTCGTCATAAATAGTTCGAATTGTGACAATAGGCAGACAGTAAATCTTTTTGTTTATATTCTCTACTTTCTTATTTATGCATGATGTAAATATTGATGTTCTTATTTATGCATGATATTTGGAATCTGTAGTAGTAGTCCTTGTGCCCCTTGCACGTTGGAACGATTGACGATAGAATATTTCTTGGGTATTAGATTTTAAATTGGCGCGTTGCATGTGTGGCACGCTTGTTTCAATGTACTTTCGGTGTTCTACCGTATCATTCATGCATGCCTGGTGTGGAAGCACCCCCTGCCACATACCCTTTGGGTGGCTTGCAGGGTATGACGTAGATGTAGATGTAGATGTAGATGAAGTTTTTCGCAAATAAATGGCTGATACTTCCAATCCATTGAACACGTTTACAAAATATAGTATGAATGATCATTCACATATGTTAAAGGAAAATCTGTTCCTTATATTACTACCCATATACATTTAGAGCACGAAAATATCCATTCTAAATAACAAGGCAAAACCTTTTTCTGAAACCACAAATTCTAGGGATTAAAAGAAATAGGTGGAGAAGGATATCCGAAAAGGCATCCAGTTTAATATATTACATTCGACTTGACTGCATCCTTAAGCGAGATATCCTATTAAAGAGGATAGTTGATTTCATACAGTTGAGGAAGGAAATGTTTAAACTTTGGTATAAACTACCGACTTTTACTCATAAAAATAAGTTTGTAAAATGAAATACCAAGAAAATCCCATTTAATCGGTTAGAAAATGAGGACTCATTAGGTCATATACACGCATGAGTATGCAGCATAAAATATTTCAAGCAAAACGTTAAATATATAAAATAAATTCCGCACTTGCATCAAAGTTCACGGAAATCTCTTTGAGTTCAGTCCACTCAGATAATTTGCATTTTCGATTTTTTTCAGCAGAAACGTTTCGAGGCAAAATGCAGCGGTCAACTCGGACTTATACTTGGGCGTAGTAATTGCGAGTATTTTCCAAGTTCAACATAAAATACACATGTTGCGATACTACAAGCGATGAAGGCAAGGTGCGGTATATAGTTTTCTTCAACAATTAAAGAATATCGCATACATTCTATTCCTCTCCCGTGGAAACGAGCCGTTTTACCAGAAGAGAATCATTAAAAGCGCTACCTTAGCCTCCAAAAGGCAGCGTAAACATGCTCGGCTATGAAATGAGAGATCCACAAAAAGATCCATTAACCAAGAGTTCACTGAACGAGTCATACCGCATGCTGTATTAATTTTACAGGCTGGCACTTTATCGGTTTCTAGACTAATATTGTGGCCTAGAATCCAACTGAATATACTAATTATCTAGGCAAATGCGATGAGAGAGTCCGAGAAAGAAGCTATTTTACACTTGTCAGGCCTCATTTAGAATATGCCGCTAGTATATGGGATCCCTACGAGGAAGGTATGATAAAAGAATTAGAGCGCGTGCAAAGGAGATCTGCTAGGTTTGTTAAATGTCGTTATGATAATTGTATTAGTGTTACGAGTTTAATAGAAGAACTAGGATGGGAATTACTATCAGAACGCAGGTTAAAATTTAGGTTTAACCTTTTAAGTAAATTCGAAACCGATTTGTTCACAGATGACGTTAGATATATATTAAGAGCCCCTGCGTATTATGCTAGGTTTGACCATATTAACAAAATTAGAGAGATAGATTGTCGTACCGATAGGTTTAAAATGTCATTTTTCCCGCGTACCATAAGAGAGAACAATAGGCAACGTAGGAAAAGGGATAGGTAGGTGAAACATAGTTAGAATAGTCTGTAGTGCATGATGCATGTAATAACTACCAATAATCCCTTCCTTATTATGTAGATTTTAACCTGGACTATACCGTAGTAACTAATATTCTATTGTAATAACTACTGCAATTACTTGCAATAACTAATAATCTACTGTAGTAACTAATAAACTATGACCCTATTTTCTAGCATGTCTACATTATATATCCTACTTACATGGCAATAGTGCATGTTTGGTGATCTTCACCCCCTGCCACACACCCTCGTGGTGGCTCGCAGGGTATTACGTAGATGTAGATGTAATTCTGTAAATAGTTTTATTTGCCGCTGAACCACTACAAATAGTAAGAACGACAGAGGTGGGACTCGAACCCGGCTAAACCAATCCTCCATCGGTATTTCTCAGCTAATTTTCCATTTTTCGTACTGGATTGGTTAACAGATGAATAAGAGGCCATAACAAGGGTCCAAATGATAACCTTTTTCATGTATATACTAAATAGGGGCCTTTCCCAATGGTTAGAAAAAATCTAGAGCCAATGGGGAAGTTGCCCCACAATCCCGTATTTCAAACGTTTTCGGCAGGAAACAGTATTCCAACGATGGGAGAAAATTTCGGCACGACTCGCGAAATAAAATACATACCTATCATAAACAATAACTCGAGCTTTAAAAGTATAGCTACTATATTGGCGGGTATTACTGCCGACTGGAAGACATTTATCTGGAGAAAGAGCTCTCAATTTATGCACCCAAAAGCTTACGATATGTGAGTCCTTGTAACACTAAGCGGTCTTTAACAGTATAGCAGAAAAGTATTTAATTTGGATTGGAAAACAAACCATACCATGGAAATACATGAATTTCATTTCAATTCTAACATAAAGCAGTAACGACAGAGACATAAAAATGAACAAAACATTGAGGCGAAAATTTATGTAAAAATGCTAATCGCCAACGTGTTACTTAGAAAAGGCACACGCAACGGAAGGAAAATCCTGAAAGATTCGCCTCTCATTCGTTCTTTCCTGAAAGGACAAATAAGAGCCCAGGCCCTAAAAAAATCACCCTAAGAAGAGAGGTTTGTTTCCGCCGACCAGACTGCGAGAGAGACACCGTCCCGCGGAATGAATGGAGGAATGTAGGAGGAATGGCTTCGCGAGTCGAGGCGTAAGAAGAGAGAGAAGAGGAAATAAACGGCCACGGATTAAAATTACCCCGGGAAGAAAAAAGGGAGGAAGGATGAATCAATAATACCTACCCCCTCCAATCTTGTTCCAGCATGAATCCAAACATCAAAAACAAAAAAATAATCTCAATTTTCTCATCCCCCACTCCTCTCTCTTGAAAAATCCATTAAGGCTGAACTCCGGGGTATGTTAATTGATTCCGCGCCCTACACACACACACACAATACCTATCGCACGGGCTTCCTCATCTTCCTCCTTAACAGCGACTCGACGAGGATTCACCCAATTTCAGAAAACCACTCCCGACATTTACTTGCACAAGGAAAGAGGAGAAGAGGAGAGAAAAAGGTTTTTGTCCCATCGACCCGAACACAAAGGTAGGGAAGCGGTTTGTTTTGCGGAGCCATTGTATACATTGAGGGGAGAAGGGTACTGGAGAGAGGGAGGTGCAGAGGGATTGGAGAGAGGAGGAGGGTAGAGAGGTGGGGGTAGAGAAGAGAGGGGAGGGAAAGACTGACAGAGCTCCGAGGGGATGGAAAATTTTTTAAGATTTTTTTTTATTTCTCGAACATCAACCTCCCCGGAGGCCTTGGCTCGATATTGCACTCGCAACCAAAATGTAGAGCAGCAGACGGACTCTTCCATATTTCCGCAGTCTTGTTTTTTATCTCTTTCTCTTTTTATTTCCTGTTCCGTACCGCCAGAGGGGGGGATTTGAAGAGAGTCCACTTTCCCCCCATCTGCGAGCCTCCAGGCTGACTGATGCACTACTTAAAGCGGGGGAAAGGACCTCGAAGGGAAAGTAGGGATAAGGTGAAGTTTAAAATGAGGAGGTGCTGTGCAGTGTGAGTACGGGAACAATGGACGCGCGTCCATGCAGACGATGACTTTACGCGGCCAAACCGAGCAACGGGGGCAGGGGGAGGATTTGCGACGTTTTCCAACTGCCGCTCTCTCATTTGACAACGCGGCCAATTTGATTTCCTCTTTTCCCGCCAACTACCAAAAAAACTGAAAGCGCAAGAGCGTCGCTCAGCGAGAGAGAGATGAGTGGGAAGCGAAAGCCGGTAATTTTTTCCTCATTTTCAACTTTCAACAAGGCATCCTCCGCTCGACCTTACGAGATGATCTCTCCGGCGTAAATAAATTTCCTCTGCATGCGGATTTTATCTGACGCATGACATTGTTCACTTTAGTCTACTAAATTTTTGCTCAGGACATGTAGCCGACTTCCCTTCCAAACATGCCAAGACAAAGGGCCGCGGAGCTGCGAGAGTGACGTTATTCACTGCCTAAATATTGAATTAAAAAACGAGGTATCGCTGTTTTTTCCCGTTCCTACCCTGAGGAAGCTCATTTGCGTGGGTCTAAAGAGAGTATTCAATGAACACAAGAACATTCAAGAAAGAATTTTCTATTTAATTTTCACTGTCGTACATTTTATTTTGCATACCTCCGGCTTTTGGCGACGGGGTAAAATCTTCACTTGCTAAACTGAAGGTCACGGGTTCGAGTCCTCGCCTGCTAAACTGAGGGTCGCGGGTTTGAGACCCACCAAAGGGGAATTATCACCACTCAGGGCATGGGTGTTTGTGTTCAAATAGGAACCCGCTGACAAGCTATATATAAATAGATTAGCTGGACCTATTCTGGACTGATATGGCGTGTAGGGAAAAAATTAATCTTTAAACTGAATGATTAGATTAGATGGGTCATATCACAACCGTATAAAGATCATCTCCACTCACGAACTAATGACTTTCAACGCATATTTAGAACGACGCTCTTTGACGATATTAGGTTCGTCAAACAGTTCAGGAATTCAATATAGCCTACGTGCGAGGCGACTTATTCCATATTTATTATAATAAGTGATACTCGTAACGTAAATTATTAATGCTAATCCAAATTATGCTCCTAGAGAGCACTTTAGTTAAATGCCAATCTTCATTTCCTAGCTCTCATGCCTACTTCATATTGATTCGTTATTTTCTCTAAAGAGAATAAAATGAATTCGCGTCACCTAGAGCTGATGCGAATAAATAAATTTGGTAAACATATATCGTTAACTCCGTTATAAAAACATTATCTCATGCAAGATAAAAACACTGCTAATCTTATGCTTATAAACAAGTTTTCGAACGTAACCGTCCAGCCCTGATTTTCTTCATGGCTAGCAACACAGCATTTCCAAGAGTGATATGAAAGGCTTGTTGAAAGATATCAGTGGCTGAGGGGTTCATCGCACAATATTTTCACTAACAGAAAAGTATATGCAGCAAATTATGCTTTCAGGCTCTTACTATACATGCTTGTAATCTAATTTACCGTTGTAGTAAGAGACTGTATAACTACATGAACCGCATTAATCACGGCACTAAATTAATATTCAGTCATAATACAAGACGCTATTATCGACTAATATAATTTATTCTCTAATAGTTGTCGTGAGTGATGCTTTTCACTCCCTATTAGTGCTTCATTACATATCATAATTTCATTAGTGCCTTTATCATAGTGAAAGTTTCGACCATAGGATTAGCCAGTACTTCATTAACGAAATTAAAAGTAATACTCATTGATATTATCAACGACGAGACGCATCATCTTCCGCATCAAATCGTGCATAAATTACAATTAGAGGAACAGCGCGCTTCATAAACTAATTTAAGCAAATTAGAACTTGTAAGCTGATTAAGTTCAAAAATACTTTTCGGGTACACCTATATAAACACTGAAATGCACTAAGTTGTTTCTCGGAACTCTCCGTTAGATAGTTATTTAACGAGTTGATCTAATTTATTCCACGATTTGTTTGTTATGGTTGCCATAACAACGGCTTTACTACAGTCCGAGAGCAGCAGTAGCAGCAGAAGAATCTACAGTAGGAATCGCCCTTAATTGACTGACTTAATTTGTCACTGCGCAGTACCGCCAGTTGATTTCGGAACGCTTCGGCATAACTGGCAGTGATTTCGGGACGCGCCATAAGAAAGAAACCATAATTCGGCCGACCGAAATTTTCTTTACAGGGTCTGACAATTTCTGACGAACGGGTACAAACAATCCATGCACCACAATTGATGGAAACAAAAAAGAGCGAGATAGTAAGTCATTTCCTTAAAAATACATTACAGTTTTCCCTCAGATACCTTTCCAGTTTCTTTCCCAATTCTCTTCCTACTTAATGAGTGATTCCCGATGAATCCATGCCACAAGGTCTTGTATCAAGGTATGCGTATCCGTCATTTTACAGCGTACCTGAGGCGCGAAATCAAGCAAACCCAGAGAAATACGAATCCCATGCATGAATTAACAGTATTCACTGCATGCACGCGTCGCCGTCATAAAAAATATAAAAAGCTCATGATTTATGCATTAACTGCTCGTTTTTATGAGCCAATAGAATTGATTTGTGTTACACGAAGGAACACCAACACAAAAAGGATTGCACATCACTGGATCGATATGAAATGAATATTGAAAGCCAATCACGCACGCACTTGGCGCAAAAAAAAACTGCATTCAACCAATCGATAAAGAGGTCTCGCCTTTGCACGCGTTATATTTTTCCCCGTATCCTCAATACACCGAGAGGACGATCACACACCAATTCACAGCTACGAGCGAAGGGAAAGCATTCGTCATGAAAAAGCCTGAGGGCTGCGCGACACTATATAGTCCGCATTCATCGGAACAATTTTTCAATAGGATGAGATTTTTTTTGGTTAGTTTACAAAAGTTAACACTTGCGTCAAAACCGATCCACGAGATGATTTGAAACTACACATGGGAGAAGTCTGACAAAAAAAATGATGAAGCTAATGATGGAAACTTCGAGTAATAATACAAACAAAAGATTGTACACATGACGTGAGGCAAGGGGTAAATATGGAGTTACTGAATGCAAATTGAAAGTATTTTTTTTACTTTTCCTAAGTTATTACTGCGGAAAAATAACTGTGGAAAAGAACAAAAGTAATTTTTAATAAGGAATCCAATATAGAATACTCCCACGAAGTGACGCCCGAAGGTGAATGGTTTATGGAGTGTAGCATTGTATAGCGTAGAAACCTGGACTTGGACGAAAGAGGATGAGAACAGGCTGAAGGCAATGAAGATAAGGGTATGGGGGAGAAAAGGGAAAGTTCGGTGGACGGAAAGGAATAAGAATGAGTAACTGATAAGCACGGTCGATTAAGAAAACGCTGGAGGAAATTAGAAGGCAGAGTAATAGCTTGGAATACGTAATAATGGGCAAAGGGATGCAGAAGGCCCCATTAGAGAGGAGAGGACGAGAGGAAATGGGTAGTTTGGGATGGGGAAGAAAAAGATTAGGATATATGGGCGTGATAAAGAGAGGTAGGCCGTACGCTGAGATGCAGGAAGAAATTGTATTGGTAGAAAGAGGTCAGTGCCAGCAAACACCGATAGGATTTTACTCTATTCCACTTGAATCTACTTCAATCGGTAGATTTCTCGAACAAAAAACTTTCCGAACTCAACTTCTTGTAGGGCTCGTTAACTCGTCCATAGATTTTATTTTTAAGATATTGTAAAAAAGATTGGGACGTACGCCTGTAAAAAATTCTGAGCGTTCTACTCGCTTCCATTTAAGCCAATCTGAACGGGACTATAACCCTAATAATTAAAGAGCAATATCTACCACCGACCCTGAATACTGCCAAAGGTGACTTCCCAGTCCAAGTGGCTCGATGGTGCTTGGCGGCAGTGAAGCAAAGAGAGCTGCTATGGAGCGTTATACGCGGAGACAATGGCGCTGGCGCTAACGCAACCGGGGATAAAGGGGGTGAGAGGGGTCGGAGGTGGCGGCGGACTGTGCGCTCAACACACAGGGGCGGGTCTCTTTGCCCCTGACGACAGCCGCGGCCTCCGCCGCCCCCGGGACGCCCTCCGCCCCCGAAAAACCAACGCCGGCGGAAGACGGGATGTGGAAGTGGGAGGAGGCGGGAGTTTGAGGTGGGGAGAGTTTTGGTGCTCAAAAGCGGAGTTAGCGCCCAACCACTCAGCCAGCCCATCCCCTCCCCCTCGAACCCCTCCCCCCCCTCAACCCCCACTCTCTGGTCAGCGAGCACTCAAGAGAGGGAGATTCGGAGGAGAGGGAGTGAATTTACGGGTGGGGGAGGCAGCGGGAGAAATGTAGGGGTGGAATCTGAGGGGGTTTGGGTTTTTGGCATGCCCCCGCAAGCTACTTCCCTTTAGTAGCGTCGCCTCAGCTATCGCGATGAGACTCAAAAAGTAACGAAGCCAGCTTCACGGAGGAGATTTCGTTCGAAACGCGAATCAGAAAATATCGACCACTAAGTCAAAATTGTTTAAAGTATGTATAGATTCATTCATACAGGTGAGTTTACACTATCAAGTTCCTTTGGAAAGTTATTTCAGTTAGAGCTTGCGGGTTGTTTACTCAGAGGGATTATTTTCCACAACTTTGAGCAGAGCCAAACTGGCTACTGTTTACAATGGCAAAGAATACATTCATGCAAGCCACGGACCGAAACTTCAACGAAAGTTCTACAGGTGGAACTCCAG
Source organism: Ceriagrion tenellum (assembly GCA_963169105.1). Classification (NCBI taxonomy): domain Eukaryota; kingdom Metazoa; phylum Arthropoda; class Insecta; order Odonata; family Coenagrionidae; genus Ceriagrion; species Ceriagrion tenellum. The sequence goes on along the minus strand of OY720641.1, from coordinate 76,978,386 downwards.
AGACGTTTGGTATGCAATTTACGTAACCCGTGCAATAAATTTGCCAGCGTAAACCTAATGAGACTATTTTTGTCTTTCAGACATCATCTCAAAATTTTATCTTTGATAATCAATGATTAACGTGTTAACAACATTTCTCTTACCAGCTACTAACCCCACAATAAGAATTTGGTTGCTTCAGGAAACAGTAATGGCTATTATCAAGGCACGCCTTACCCATTAAAATCGGCAGTACATATATTGCGGTTGTATATGAAAGTGTTTTGTGATTGCAAATAAAAGCTAGGATAGGGTGGCCAGCCATCATTTTCCCGACAAAAAAATTCTTGTAGGTCCGGGAGAAGGTGATGATGAGCATAATTTGGCCCATGACATTAAAAACTTCTCAAACCAGTAAAATTGGTAAGTCGCGTCAGCCGTGATTATTATATGGGTAGCAAGATTTATCTTGAGGGATTTCTACCGGGTCAGGGGTTCGGTTGCAGATGGCGTGTCAGTGGTTAAAACTTTCAACATCTTCAGGACGTTGGTTGAAATATCAGCAATAGCCAAACTCCAGAACCGATAGAATTCTCGAGAGAAATACACACTCATCATTCGCCGGGAAAGTACCAGATCCTTCGGGTGGAAAGAAAGCAACGCAAAACCCCAAGGACCCGGCGTCGTGCGTTCGACTCCAATTTCGGACATGAATGTTCTTATGTCTCAGAATTAAGATCTCAGGATATACAGTTTGAATTAACCGCTGGAGTTGAAGCAACAAAATAACCGAATATACTAAATCTTGGACACACGCACACCACACTGTAACATACCTTTAGTTCGTGCAAAAACGTATGATAAGAATTGCCCGTTTTAGGGAAATACGCCCCCGAAGTTTTGTTACCAAACTTTTGTTACCAAACTTCCTCTACCAGAGAAAGAGAGGTAGCAACCCTAGGCAACATGTTACCTGTTAGGTATATAATAGCAAATAGCTCGAGACTTAGAACTGCTCGAAAAACGTAGCTCAGACGCCCACATCTTGCGTTTCTCAGCAGGTAAATGATGGTGAGTACACATCCCAATCGGGTCCCCAAAATCGAATCTCAATATTTGTCAGGGATTCCATAGAAGTGAATTTCAAGTTAATACTTTAATTAAGCGATGATCGGCATCGGTCTGTCTCAATGGCGACGCCAAGGTTGGCAGATCCCCACTCACTCAAGTTAACCCGTTCGTGACTGAGTTAATTTTTATTACGGAGAAAGGATTTTTTCCTACGTATCATTTATGACTATGGAAATATTAAAGAAACTACATTAAAACTGCTGAAGTATTTTATATTTGTTTATAAATTTTACTATACGTATAGAATTAGGCACGATGGGCATTGGTAAATAAACTTCATCTCTCTCACTTCTCTGGAGCCATCTGACTCCAGAGGTAAGTGTGGAATTCAGCACACTTGACATTAGAGGATTAAGCTACGATGAGCTTGCATCGGATACGGAGGGGTGGTCCTCTTCTCTAAACGACCCGTTTCCATTGTCTGCAAGCGGCAGACAAAAACCAAGAAAAGGTTTTTTTGCAGTAAATAAAATTCTAGCCACATGAAAACACTAATCTCCGTTATGTTACGAGTTAATCATAGCATTCATCTCAAGGAAAATGTGTTCGTTACACAGAAACGGCTCGAGCAGAAAAGCCATGAGCCGAGCAAAGTTACCGTAAGAATGCGCCAGTGTATCAAAATCGGTACCTTGAGGGCTTTTTATTTACCTATCAACGGCTTGGGCCCATCATCGATGACAGGGATATTTTAAATGGCATTAACGTTGACATTTATTATTACATTTTACATTGTTTACATTAACGCGCCGCAGTGTTCAATAAAGGTAATAAAAATTTCTTCACACACGAAAGTCCATTACAAACAGGAGGATAGATCACGGTTCCTTTTTATGCGTTGCCGTTATCGCTATCCACAAGCCTACAGGACAATGCTCACAGTCACTGTCTCAAGAACACGCTCCATTAATTAAAAACTAATCAATAAAAGTACCAGATAAAAGATAAAAAAATGAACATCACTTCTTCGCTCTCGATAGCGCAATTGAGGTATAAAGAAAATGCGAGCGCATGCGTTATGGAGAAACATTATCGCGGCCTGGTTCCTGATACGAGTCAAAACGAACTCATTTACTAATGTGCAATAACGATACTATCGTGGCTCATTTATTCCTTGAATCAAACAGCGGCGTTGAGATTGGTAATTGAGTGTTTCAGTGAGGAATAAGCTCTGGAATTCTGGATTGTAGGGCACAATACGGTTGAAATCGTTTCCATTTACAATGGAGAATTACGTCACATGAAACTACCATACGTTGGTCTCGTAGAGCCGTTAGAGTTCACAGCAGAAAGGAGGGATTGATACATCCTCCACCAGCGCATACCGGGGAGTAAATTGCCTACAGCGACAGATCGTAGGCACACGGGACAAATTTCTCAAGCACGCCGATCCAAAATCTACGAACGAAGCAAAACCCCAAAGGAGGCTTTAGCATCCCTGGTATCGCATAGTACTACAACCAGTAGGGAGCAAATTATGAACTTCATGACAAGCATAAAAGTACAAACATGCGTATCGACAGTTCCCATTGGCTGGACCTAAGATAGGGGTTCGGATTTGGGTGGTGGCAAGAGTACTGGCTAACCATACGGACGGCCAGGGTTCTTATCCCTGCAGAGGAGGATGCTTTTCGGAGAAAACACGATCCTTACTTAAATGTCTTGTGGAGGACACTTCAAGTACAGTACTCTGTCGGTCGGATGAGACATTAAACCGTGGTCCCCTTGGCACCTTTCGTTAAGAGGAGGCTAATGCCGAAGCCGAGATTTCTATCCACCCTTCCTCCCTTACCTGTCCCTACGGCGCAAATGACCTTAGCTGTCGGTCGCCTCCCCAAATATCCTATCCAATCCTGGACCTAATATAAAACGACTTCAAACTTTCTATTTCAGATCCGATACTTAATTGTTCAAAGTAATTTCTCACTCCATGCATCGCATAGAACCAAATTTAAATTTAAAAATAGCTGAATTAGACACCCCAGTAAAGTTCTTTTGATATGTGCCAATGCCGCCTCAAACAAACATTATTGTCCCAACAATGAGTAGATTTTGGAAAAAATCCGATCCATTCCGAATGTGTGAAATGACGGATCCACACAACTCTGATAAGGAAGCTACCCACCTCGTCAAAACTATACTTACAATGATCTTCTGGTATGCGAAATTCGGATATAGTGGTAGTATATTACGATATATATATAAGAAAAATGCCATTACAAAAAAAGTTGTCCACAGAAACACAAAAATCAATTACTAAGTGACACAATAAATAATATCCACATGAATTATCGCGGAACAAATTAAAGTTTTGTTTCATTTGAGAAAGTGGCCCAGCAAAACCTGTAAATACACAACTAACAGTACGTGGATGCATACGGAGCTAAAAAATATAATCGCCGTAAATGGAAGAAAATTACAACATAAAAGAAGTCGATAATTAAAAATTAGATGGATATAACGTGCATGTGAAGAAAAGTTGAGATAGTTAAGAGAAAAAGTTAAACCGATGAGATACAGCAAATTTTAGGTAAGCTAACATGTAGAAGACAAAATTATAAGGAAAAACAGAAAAATAATTGGAGAGGAGACAGCAGATGTCACTGAATGGCGGATGACATGGCAAGTACGAATAAAAACGTGTTAAACGAAGAGAAAACATGACAAAAACGGCCCCGAAACCGATTCACCACCAACGAATAAGGATAACTTCTTTTTCCTGAGAAGAATCGACATGTGACAAATCTAAGAGTGAAATCGACAATCGACAATGAGACAAGATATTGATCGAATGATATCACTCGAGGACTCGTTCCTCATTAGCACCTGTATTCAACTAGTTCCTTACATGCGAAACAGAAATGACTTAGTAACGGAGTATAGAAAAAGTTTTAGGGTTTCAGCCTTTAGGGACACCCAAGAGTTTACGTCAAACATTAAAATTGTAACTTTAACAGATGGCTTGATTATTATGCAAAACCGGTCGCATTAAATATTTATCATTGTGAAAATCTGTAAAATGAGTTTTTCATTCGAAATTCGCAAGTTCCTCCTTGTCAGACTAGAGTATTAATTCGAAACCGTATACCCGATATTCACGCTCCTAAGACAAACATAACCACCATACCGGAGGCGGTAGTCGAATCCAAGTTCTTGGAGTGGTCAGGCGGGCACGGTACCCACTGGCTAACACGGTCAGCATTAAATGACAGAATGGGAAATGGGATAAATTTTCGCTAATGAGCTATCAAAAGGCATCACTATCCTAGATTACCATTTCGATGTCGATGTCACAGGGAAACAGAAACACCAAAGTCATTGTAATCAATTTTTTTTTTAAAGTAGCGCTCTCCAGCAGACGCCGAAGCCACCGGTAGCGCCCCCGCAAGTACCGCTAGTTACCCTACAACCCTGGTTTTTTGGGCACGGCGAGTGGTTGGGACGGAGAGTCTGGGGCGGAGGAGGGTTGTGTGTCTGTGTGAGAGGGGGGAGGGGAGAAGTGCGAAAGGGGAGGAGTGGGAGAAGAAAGGAGGGGGGAGGAGTGAAAGGGGAAGGGGGAGTGGAAACCGACTGAGCGCAATCAATACGAGGGCAAGGATTGCTCCTAAAGGCAACAGCACACGCATGCACGCTATGGGGGGAAAAGGGGAGGGTAGACAGGCGTGCGAGCCAGGCCCAGCTGTGGGGGTGGACACGATGGGATGGAAAGGGGGGGGAGGAGGGGGGAGGGGATAGAGGAGGGGGATGGGAGGGGTCGAAGCACGCGTGCTGCGCCGGCTTTGCGCGCGCGGAACGCGGAACACGAAAGCGAGCGAAGTGAGAGAGAGAGAGAGAGAGAGAGGGAATCGAGTGACGGGGGAAAAGCACGAGTCCGTGGATTGATGTCGGGAGAGGCAAAGCGGAAAAGGGGGCGGAATAATTCACAGGGACCCGACCCCCCCCCCCCCCCCCCTCTCTCCGTCAGAAAGCGAAATCAGCTCGGTTGTCTCCCCTTTGTTTCCCACATAAAAAGGGTTTTATTAGCTCCGACCAGGGGTATGAAGGTGCATAATCAGCTGATAAAAGGGGCCAGGATTCAAGGGCGAGACCATCCCCCATTCTCCACTGACGAATTTCCCTGCCATCAAAATGGGTTCGTCCATCATACTGTTAATCTTAACGTTATTTGCCCCGTAATGACGAAAAGGGCCGGGCTGGCCTGGGATGCGAGTCACCCATTAAGTGCTAATAGTTATGTGCGACAGTTCACGTCAATAACGCTAGGATGAAAAGGAGGATAGGTTGGTATCGGTGGGATCAATAGGGAAATAAAGGAAGGGTGAAGATAAACCCATTATCAATATTAGCCTACTAACGAAAGGAGCGGAGGAGTCCACAGTTTTACGACCCCATTCAGTGTACGGAGTAATGTACAGAGAGTAATGCACCGAGTAAACGACTCCCGACGCGGTACTCAAGTAGATAGGAATTCCACTGAAAAATCTCAGCTACATAAGGAATTCTTAACTCAAGGTTAAGGAATTCTAAACTTAAGGTTAAGGAAGGCTTGGCCCTTTGTTAAGGAAGCCAGTTTGCATGTGGACATACCGCCAAAGTAAGGAATTCCTTAGTCCTGAGGTGGATGGAAACGGTTAGCGGGTTTTGAATTCAGTCAAGGACACGGATGTCGAGCCGAATATGAATTCGCAATGCGCACGGAAAGACATCGTAATTTTTACGTTTCCAGTAGAGCGTCACACATATTTGGAAACTTTTAAAAGAATCAGATTTTTTTACCCCCATTCTAGGAAATATTACTAAATAAGAGGTTTAACAATGGAGCATAAAATTCTGAGAGTCCCCCTAAACATTGTACCCAGAATCACGCGAAAACTGAGTTACGAAGTTGCTCCCCGCGCAGAAAAATCCTTCTGAATCAGCGACAGAGTGAAGGCTCTGGGCATCAAAGGCATACAAAATACGCAGAATCATATGGAGACTATCAAGCACAGGAAAGCCTGCATCTTCTCTGAAAATGCAAAGACGTTCTTGAATGCACCCCGAGAAAAGGCTTACAAGGAAGCCAACTCCGGTTCGCTACAGCTTCTAGGATTTCCACGGCTAAAAAAAGTCCACTCCATTCCGCCCTCTTCGCCACTTGTCTAGCATTTTTCGTTCCATTACCTTCATACTTCCCCATTCCGAGGATTCTCATGCCTTTATAAAACATAATCTTAAAAATTTTTAGTAGCGTCCATGACCATCGCCAAGACCATTTGTGATGAATTCCACGGAAGTGTACAAAAACAAATATTCGTACATTTCTTTTCCGATGACTTTTAAAAGCAAGTCAAAGAGCCTTTGAAACTTTCCACACAAATACACTCATTAAAATTAGTGGGTAACTATATTTATTGAAGAAATTAATATGTAATGATACAATGACAAGGAGTAACTGCCGACATTTTAAATAAATATCTTAGGCACATCAATTTGGAATGAACTCATTTCGAACAATACTGTTCACGAAAATTTAAATGAAGCATTGTTTTTCGAGAACAAAATATATCCCTATGGAAATAATAAAATTAAAAAGCGCCCTTATTTTAACCGATTCTTTCGGCTTCTATTTAACTCTCTCTCTCTGAGTGGGAAATAAACGAATGACACAGACAATTTGAAGCCAAAACATGAATTACATCATTGAAACCTTTTTAAAAGCTGAACAAATTAATGAGTATACATTGGCACCGGATAACATATTTACGCACTAAAAAGTGAAAAGACAAAGAGGAAGAAGGATAATGAAATTTTCAACACATACAAAAAAACATGAGGCAAAAGAGAATAGCTACCCTCAGATGATTCGGCTTTCACAAATACGTGAAGCTTCTCGGAAAAAACGATAGAGAAAAGTAAATGAAACATTCAAAGTGCAAAATGGAATAGAGAAACTTGACTGCCAGCGAAAATCCCCTCCCAATTCTAAGCTTTAGCAGCCAGCGCAAATAATCAGATTTGAAAATCATGTGTTCAAGTAATTCGAGGAAAATGTACGTGTACGTACCAACATCACCAAGTAATTGAATTAAACCTGATTAATTTTAGCAATGAAATTTCACTTATGAAATTATAATCGTATATAGTTTAAGGTTAGAATTAGTTTTAGAATGAGAAGTTTAGAAGAGATGACGCACATCGCAACTTAACTTAGCTGCCGGCACACGGTAGCTTCTAAATCCGACCCACCTGTTAGAGGAGAGACGAACTTCCAAGACTTTTTATCTTATTTTCAGGCAGTTGACCGAATTTTAAAGGCTCCACTAAAATTAAACTAAGAAAAAATTAAAATTTTGAATATTTTACTCTGTGATAAAAGAAAAAGAGAGCATTCTATCCCCCGTGGTTTCCTGGCCGGTAGCTCAGAAGTAATGACTTCGATTCTAGCTTACGGAATGAGCGTCACCACGCGTCGTGCCGATCTGCATTAAACAATGGTGCGAAGCACTAGGTATTTACAGCATTAGGAGCACAAAAAAAAAGAATTTTACTCGGTACCAATAGAGTAATAAATTGAAAAATGTTTTTTCTTTCAAATTTACATCCCAGAACGCACCTCTCTAAAACATCTCACAACTGATTATTTGCTCGACTATTTCTAAAAGCTGTAAGTGTTTTGATTGATTAATTTATATATTTAAAGAAAATAGTCCACATAACAGCAAAATTGCCAATTTAAAGTGTACTTGTAGCAAACACAAACATCCATACACATATCCACAACAAAAAAACTAAACAGACGATCTGGTGATGGCGTTTAAGTTCGTTACTGTCTACGTTTGCGGTTTATTTAAGGAAAGAATTGTTAAGGCCAAGTTGGTGAGTATTTCGGCGATAGAGAAAAAGGATCAATATCAGTATCAAGTGAATTTATTGGGGAGGAGAGACAGAAGAAGAGCGAGCATTTAATTCGTGATAATCTTGGAGTTGTGATGAGGAGTAATGAGTTAGATCTGGTAGGACACGAAGGCACTCTGATAGTGATGGATGAGGTAAGTTCGAGACAATAAATGAAAGAAATAAGGGTATTGTACATGAGTTTTAAGTCGGATTTAAATCTTTGTTGGGACAGACTACAAATGAATAGGAAAGTTAGTATGTCATCTGTGGATGCTTTGCGGAAATTTGGCATTCTGTATTTCACTTTTTTGGCGAAGACGATAGTGGCACTGTTAAGGGTGGCAAGATTTGAGGCTGCCGACATAGACCATATTGGGGAGCAATAGGTAAGTATCTACTCTTTCATATATTTCATGATTACTTATATTGTCCGTTCATTTTATCTTCAGCAACCTCCTCCAGCATCAGGTTTCGTAGGCTTCTAGTCTTTTCCAATGGTCCACGCTTCCGAAGCATACAGTGCCACGCTACACAAGAACGTTTTAACACTCAACATTCTCATAAAAACACTGCTTTCGGACTAAGAACTGTCGTTTTCCCCGACATACAGCTAATTTTAAATGAGGAAAATGAATTCCAAATACAGTTATCTTAATACAGGAGGGGCATAGTGAGGTGATAAGAAGCAAAATGAACAAAGATAATGGAAAACAAAACGAACCAAAAGCACTCACTCATCCGGATATGTGAGCGCTGAGACCCTTGGGATTCTCAATGGCACGCAAAGTCAGGGTCTACGACAACGGTCGACAAATCAAAATGACATTAAAAATTATAAGTTGAAAATATCAAGACTTACACGTTCTCCCTCATCCAAGTTTGAGATTACTTAGATACCATCGTTGAGTCGAGGACTCATACACTTTATTTACATAACATTTATGGCCGCTTTCAACGGTATATTTTATTGTGCAAACGAATGCACGAACTCTTTCATGAGGAAACTTATTCCGCGTAAAGCAGTTAGTTGTACGAGGATCTGAATGGTTGAATGTGAAACTGCTCGAATTCCATTCATCTTCTTGTGCATTCTAAGATATATTAGTTTGTACGACATTATGTATTGTGCAAAGCGGCAAATAGATTTACGTTGAATGGGAAACTGCTCAAATTCCATTCATCTTCTTGTGCATTCTAAGATATATTAGTCTGTACCATATTATGTATTGTGCAAAGCGGCAAATAGATTTACGAGTATCTTTACTTCGTGATCGACCCACCAGTTCCAAAAATTAAAATAATTTAAAAGCCAAGGAGAATGGTCAACAATACAAAAAAATCGCACGCCTATATGAACAAATAAGGATAAACTATTCCAACATGGAACTGGTCCTTGAAATTACGGTCCAATGCGAGGTTTTCAGGGACCCAAAAAAATCCCCATTTACTTCCCCTTTTTTCAAAGTTCGTAAACACCAAAGGCAGTTGGAGTAATAGCAGTTGGAACTCGATCCAAGAAAGTTCGTGGCAGCGAAAGGCGCCCACTTTTTATGTCGACGTCGTATCGACCTGCAGGGACGCTTTCCTCTAAGAAATTTGCGCTTTCACATCAGTTATTCATGCCATTGCAATAATTCATCTCGTCGAATGCATGAATCATCCGACAATTTAAAGATGAGGCAACAAGAGAACGAATGGCGAAATAAACAATACGCACCTTTATAGGCTTTAAAAAAAAGCGAACAGATAATCTATGTAAATCACGGAATGTATGGCGGTGAAAAGTTTTAAGTTATTACCTTCGAGCAAAAGCGATTACACGAGATTTAATGGATTTAGCTAACAACCTTGTCGTGCCCTTGTGCACAAAATGAGAACGCCAGCAATCCCACTATCTCACAATCCGCCCGTAATTTCTTTCAGCATCATCTTTGTCAGAACCAAATAAACGAATGATGCGAATCGTCCGAACTACTAGTAAATTGGGAGGAGTGCAGCCATTACAGCTAAAACCTTTTCCAGGGAATTTGCATAGAGAATATATTTTGAGCAAATGGAGGAACGATGTCACACTCTGAAAATATGGCGTACTTCGGGTTCAAAAACTCGTTAACTTGGCTCCCGATAAGTCCATTTCTATTCCGGTGCATCGTCTCTCGTGACAGCACGTATTACCATAGCAGTTTCTAAGTGAACGTGGAGGTAACATGGACTTCTAATTGAAAGAATGAGGTCGAAGTATATATTACACTCAAAAGAGATACTCGGACTATTAGTCATGGTGAAAGATAGAATGAAAATACTTTCATGTACTAATGGAAGACTACTTGAATTAGAGAAACGGGAAAAATACATTAAAAACATCATAAGTGGCCCGAAAACAAAAAAATACAATGGCACGACTTACCACAGAAAAGCAATGCGCGAAAAGAGCTCGAAAGCAATCAGTACTGTGACGGTTAATACTGTGTTAACTCTGGGTTGACTTATCTTTTGAGGTAATACATCTTTTTTAAAACTAACTTCATTCATTAGAGACTAATTTATAGATTTTCGACTTATCCATAATATTTTACCAGTGATTATCAATAATTTACATGTTACAAACATTTATCTCAACAGAAAGTGACGTCACGATAAGAATTTGGCGACTTCAAGAACTGTGATTTAACTTGGTATAATAATTTGATATCTTTCTTAATTGTGGCCATCATGTATAATCATCAACCCAGTCAGATGTTCCCAAACGTGAGGGCGCCTTTAGAGCCTTAAATGTTCGATACTGACTACCACACTTTACACTCCGGCGCGCATCGCTCAGAGGACGGACTAAATGAAGGCTTGCAGATCAATGTTAAGTGAATAAAAATAAAATGAAAAAAAAACGAATGCTCAATTTCAGCAGCACAGTGCCGCACAAGGAGAGACGGAAAATCGCATTCGGCTCAATGGAAAAAAAGAAAGACGCTCAAAGCGGACAGAAGAGCGAGGCCGGGTCAAGAAGAGATGTGCCTCCTCGCTTCGAAAGCAACTTCTTCTTTTTCGAAGTGAGGGAAAGAAATCCACGGGAAGAGGAAAAAGGAACTAGGAGGAATTCATTCATCGAATCTCGGTCGCAGAATGCGACACATTCCCCCCAAATGAGACGACTTTTCCCACCCCTCTCCCTCTCGTCTCAAGGATTAACCAACCACAACCGACCGCCCGAGAGAACGTCTCATTACGACCCGGGGGAAGATGATAAAACCGGCAGCCTGGAGACCAAAAAAAGACCGCCATGAATGAGAAAACCGTTCCCTTCTTCTGAGCAGTCTTTCAGGTAAAGAAGAACAGCAGGAGGGAGGAGGAGGAGGACGTTAAAATGGCCGCTGGTGGAATGAAAAGATTCGCGGTACAGAGGGAAGGAGCGGCGTTCGTTCACACGAATGCATTCAAAAGAGCGGATGAGAAAAAGGGTAGCTGGACGAAGAAAGAGATGAGAGGACGGGGAAGATGAAAAAAGGAGAGAGGAAGAAGGGGAAAAACAGAGAGAGGGATAAGATGTCTTAAGGAGGCAAATGAGGAGGTAGGAGAAGACAGCGAGAAGAAGACACGGGAGGAGAGGGTTTATCCCCCTTTAATAAAATGAGAAACTTCAAGGCATTTACCGTCCCTTTAATGGCGCTCCAAAAAAATCACTGAAAATTTTAATTCGAAAGACACTGCATGTTTATTATGCTCGCTCCATTCCTGTTCACCTCACGTTCCTCCTTAAGTATCAAATTCAAAACGAGCAACCCTTCTCCTGAAATATAACATTTTTCTAGCCTTCAATAGAATTGCACATTAACCAGACGGTAAGATATCACCTTAAGGCAACAGGCTTATCTCTCTTTTTCTGAGAATTTTTTTATCAGAATTCATTTTTTGATGAAAAAATAGTCTTATCTTTCTTTCCATCATTTTTCTCCATTTTTGCCGAGGAGTTTGTTTCTCTTCAAAACATGTACCTATACATATATGCGATTCATAATATGATCCTAATGCCTGAGCTAACAATGAGAGCTCAAAGACATGCTAAGAGATTCATTGATAAGGATAAGAGGAGTTCTAGGATTATTTCTTATTCGCCATCAACTAAGTCCTCCATTAAATATAAAAAATTGAAAGTTTTCATACACTGCAAAGTGAGATCCTATACCACAATTGTATTGCCAGAAAGAATATTGAGGGAAAAAATGCGTTTCACTGAACAAGAAATAGGAAATGGATGAAGGAGGGGATGAAGAAATTCTTAAAGGACATCCTGGGCCCAGAAAAAAATAGACGCAGCGCATACATATGTGGAGGAAGGGAAAAAATTAACATGTTTGCAAAAAAAAGAGGAGAAGATTAGGTAATGGTACAAATCGCAAGATAAGACTCAAGTATTAAATGAACATCTCAAGAATGTGTGAGGGCAGACTCGAAGAAAAAATCGTCAGCTATGTAACCAATTAGAATATGACTACAAAATGGGTTGAGTAAACAAAAAAGATGCGGAGGAAGTCGGAATCACTCTAATTGGATATGTCAGTTATTGGATGTAAAGATATCTTTTGATGAACAGTTGATGGATTCCAGGGATTCCAGGAAAAACAAAGAAAAAAACCTGGCGACCATCTGGTCAGAAAAAGGTAGGACTCAAAGCGGAAGAAAGAAAAAAAATTGAGTATATGAGAAAGACTTACGAGTAATCTACTTGCTTCCGCGGTCCAAAGCAGATAAAACTCGGAAATGAAGGATAACACTACATTTTGCATTGGAAAATATTCTCAATAATGCTTCACGAACTTCATCTTGATTGAAAAAATAGTCACCCAAAAATTTCTCAATTTTTCAGAGATTTCCCGAAAGATTTGCTCATGAACTCATAGAAAAAATAAAATTGGACGACAATCCGTGTTTGCCTCACATGGTGAATCGAAAGAGAGGGCATGATTTTCACGCATCAATCCCTTCCGCCAATCCCTTCCGAGGTGTCACAATATGATCTTACTACCGTAGTTTAATTTAGAAATTCTATTCGTAATTGATATTACCCTAGGGACAACACGTTCACTGTTCGCTTAGCACTGTTTACCAGATAATTTTTTATTATTAAAAAAATGCTTCTTGATGTTTCAAATACCTAGCCAGAGATGTCAGAGCTAACTTTTGCAAAACAACCGCGAAATTAAGTCAACGATGAAAAGACAAGGCCTGAATGCTTCACCAACTCAATAAGCTAACTCAAAAGCTAAAACGTAGCGTCACTTTTGGGGAAATATTCGCTCGAATGACTCCACAATTTTATTAAAATAAATTTTTTTTGCGGTTAAGAAAAAATGCTACAGCAATTAATTCACTGTCGCGATAAATATTGCGACAAGAAACATACAGTAAGAGGGGGTAAAATTCATACCGGCGAATACTAACCACAAATCATTATAACAACATACACTCAGCAGCAAACCATTAGAAACATATACAAAATGGTAACGGTCGCCAATATAGAATTAGAAAAGCAGAACAAAACAGCAATCGAGTTTGGAAAGAATTCCAAAGCCAGCGGTGAAAAAGGAAAAATCGGCAATAAGTTGGTGTAAAAAATCGATGAAATTGCATGGCCAAGAGTGAACAATACTCTTTGCTAAAATGCTTCCGCAAAAATTCGAAATAAAAATGAAGCAACCCGCGTGTCCATCACACGCAGACATAACTGATACTAAAGGACTGAAACAGCAGAAAGAAATTAATACTTTGCGCAAAAGCGGAGCTTATTCTTACAAAATGCCTACATATATACATACGCCGAAATAGTGTCCGGATTTTCACTTCGGCGAGTCGGTATACGAAGGAAACTGACGAAAAGGATGCTGCCGACGGCTGGGAGACAACCCCTTTCTTAAACTGGTGAAGTTGGGAAAAAGAGAAGGGGACGCCATTGAGAAAAACTGAGGCGAGCAATGTAAATACCTATTCCTCGAATCTGACACAAAAGACGTGAGGAGACGCAAGGAAACAAATTGATCTGCCATAGTAGGATCGACCCGGGCTCACCCCATCGCTGATTCACACAAAGGTGCGGGGAGATATAATTGGATGCAGAGGTGGATTTCGAATAAAACGCCTACAGATATAGATACAGAAAAGGAAGAAAAATAGTACCACTGTTAACACCCTAAAAGAAAAACAGCCTTACAGAATCAGTAAAATAAATTTGAATTTTCACAATAGGTTTGTTTATTGGCGACCAGTTTCATCGCGAAGGCTACATCACCAGTTGATGGTGCTCCTCTTTATAATCAGAGATACCTCATGATTTCGCCTTCGCGATGAAACCGGTCGTCACCATAAGACAAAAACATATTGCGAACATTACTGAGTTGTTTCAATGAATTAGTTATTATGAATTGTCAACAAGTTAAGCTTTAGGGTACGATGGCGTATCTTCTGCTTTTCTGCGGAATTTAGAGTTCTATTGACAGAGTGAGTGGAATTTGACAGAGATGTTTTATGAAATCTGCGATTATGACAAATCAGACCCAATCGCAGTGCCAAAAACCAAAGACATTGTCACGCGTGTGATTTTGGATTCAATCTGCGCGTATTTCGAGACCCACTAGCTGCATCATAATAGGCGATAGAACAGCTCCGTAAAGAGATAATCTATAGATACGCGAGGAGAACTACTAGTATCTTTATAGAGCACAGCTGTGGAACAACGAAGCCAACAAAATTCCGCCGTCACGGAGCAGAAAAAACACAAGAGCGGCGTTATATCCTGGAGCTGTGATTCCGAGGATCCCATCACAGCTTCGAGTTGTTGCACAAACGTCACCGTAACAAAATCACAGGTCCAGAAATTACACCTAATATCTAAAATGGCAATAGGAAAAAAATTAAATGAACTTTAAAGTAACGAAAAATTAGATATAATTTAAACTTATGACAAAGATGGACGTAGATGTGGAAAGATCGATTGTGGCGTAAATGAAAAAAAAACCACTTCCTCACCAAGGCTAGTGAATCCCAAGCCACCTAACTTTCCAAGGAGGACAACAAACACGGGGAAGGGAAAAGTTCCTCACCAATTATAACGTGAGGAATCTATTCCTGAATAGCCAAAATATTCCTAGAAGACATATTACGCGAGCAACTATACAACCGACCTATGGCTAACAAACTCTGACACTTAGTTTATTAAGCATTTATTGTTTAAAGTTAGAACTAGGTCGCGCGTGCTTCGCAAGCAGCCCACTAAGGGCAGTAACCAAATGTATTTCAACAATGTAACCATAAAATTGGATTCTTTAAAATCGAAGTCAAAAGCTTGGAAACAAGAACAGAGAGGAGACACATTAAAATGATACAAAGGTAAATTTTGTACATCTTACTACACATTCCAACGAGATTATATTACGGACAATCTAGAAAGAAATACGAAATGAAAACGCTGCGAAGATGATTATGTAATTTTGGTTGGGGAAGACACAGTAAAAACAAAATACAGAGAAAGAAATATGTGTTATTATTTCATCTTTCGTTCCGAGAATGCATAATTTCCTCTAGTAATTACCTAAAAGCGTCAATTTTCTTTACACAAGACCACCATTTATTCACAGCAAATGGATATGAAAGACGACGTTAATAGTTCATTCATAAATGTGGAGACAAATGGGAAGATTATCACAAAAGGACAAAGAAATGAAGTTCTTCATTCAAGGCAGGGAGACTCATGGATATTTCCTTGAGACACTCATTCTATTCATCTTAGGTTAAAAGCCTAAGTTTCCTCCGCAAAAATACAACGAAAAACAAGCAGATATCACACAATCTAACGCACAACAACTATAACCGTGCGTTTCCAAGACGCGAGGAATTCTGTGGGGAAATCATAGCGATCTTCAAATAGACTTTGTATCCGATCAACTGTATAAATCACATAATTGCTTTCCTGCGCTACATAATTGATGTGGCTACTACA
Source organism: Ceriagrion tenellum (assembly GCA_963169105.1). Taxonomy (NCBI): domain Eukaryota; kingdom Metazoa; phylum Arthropoda; class Insecta; order Odonata; family Coenagrionidae; genus Ceriagrion; species Ceriagrion tenellum. The sequence continues at coordinate 76,962,410 of OY720641.1, read as the reverse complement.
AACAGAGCTGAAAATATGACTGTGTCCACAAAGTGCGAGGTGAGTTTGTGGAATGAATGCAAATGGCGAATGAGCGAATGGCGAATGGCGTTCTGAGGGGCAAACAAAATGATTATGTTGTAATTATTAATTCGATTGCCTCCCTAGGGGGGACGCAGGGATCGCATCTTAATCAGAAACTGGTATTAGCATAAAAATCCTTACCAAAAAATGGAGTTGTTTCAAGAGCCTATCTCGCGGACAATTTCATAAGCGTAATGGAGCGATTTATATCAGACTTGATACAATAGCCGGCAGAGGCCATCGCGTTAGAAAAACTATCAGAGAAAATTGTCGAACAGGACTTAAATAGTTTGAGCAAGATATCACTTCACATGAAACACTATGACTTCGGCGTCATCACGATGGAAAAATCTCACCTTCCTAACGACACTAAAAACATCATCCACAGAACGTACTACTTTCCAAGATATTAGCGTAAAAATACAAGAACCACTTTCCATTGGATGTAGTACGGTGAAGCGCTTCAGAGAGAATTAATTATTTTGTTCAAAACTTAATATGTTCTCAAGCATAGATGGCGTCATAAATTTTACGATGCGTTGTAAGACTGTTTGTCACGAATGTAATCGTTTAATTTTTAAAAATAATTTCCTTATCTGCGATTATATTTTAAAGAATATGTCAAACATATTCTTTAAAATGTAACCGCAAACGTGTCATATATTCCTTAAAATATAATCGCATACAGGGAAAATAATATGAAATATAAAGGCAAAAGAAAATATTTTAGGATAATAAATTAAACGATTACTTAATGAAAACTTAATGACGGTAAAAAACTTATCAATTACTCAAATTATGAATAAATAAATATACTTATAAAATAATAAAATATACCCAATGAATATAAAAAACTGCAGAAGTGAGGGTGTTTTTCAGTTGTGACAAAAGAGATGAGTCCAATTAAAAGACTTAAACATCTTTATTTAGTTTAATACTGAGAGTAACACTAATAAAAAAATTTCGTACCTAATTTCGCAACATTCACTTCATTTTCTTACGGCTGCATCCATTTAAAAATCAAATTCGAATGAGGTCTATTATGACTAGAAAAAGATCTCGCACACACTACCTTAATGAGGCGCGCACCAGTAAACGAGAACGGAATAAGGACAACAGCCCACCTCCCACGCAAGAAAGGCGATGATAGGCACTAAACATCTCAAGACGTGGGAAGGAATGAACGTACTGGATGACTTGCTTCCATCACTTCCATCGAAATCAAGGTGATGAACAACTTCGTGAAGTCACATTTACTAGGAAAATAGAGAGAGTAGAGGGGAGAGAGGAGGCGGTGGTTGCAGACCGAGCGGTGGCATGCAGGTAGGTGAGTGAGAAAGGGGATATAGAAGACCATCGAGCGAAAGAAAGCTCTCAGGTGTCAGACACAATGACCTCAACGGCACTTCCCTCGAGGAATGAATGGGCCCGGCTGGGCGAGGTGAGCGAGAGACGAGGGTGTGGGAGTCGAGTCGTCCTACTGAAAGGGCGGGGCGGGTGGGTGGTTGAACGGGGAGGACGGGGGGGAAGGAGAAAGAGGTTGGTGGGAGTGGGAATTAAATGGAAAGAGGAGTCGGTTATGTGGGAGCGGACGAGAGGATATCCGACGACAGGGAGGGGTCCCACAAAGTATGAAATGGCGCAGATGTGCGTGGGAGGAGGTGGGGTAAGGACGCTGACTGAGAAGGGCGGGACCGACAGGTTGAAAAAATAGAGAGTTCCTACAAAGGAAAATATCAATGGTTAATGATGAACAATTACCGACTGCTTCCGCAAACTTGCGGAAAATTAAACTGAAAGGAACCTTTGGACAAAAAAATAGAAAACTTTCTTAGATTTCTTTGATTGAATTAATCGGATTGGATTTTGGGGAGGCGACCGACAGCTAAGGGGCCGGTCAAGTATTATGTAAGACTATTTATGCTATTATTTATCCAACCCCTTTCCCCTGCGAAAGACAAATTAATATTTTCCCAACTCACTCCCCTCCCTCTCATTCTTCCGTAAGACATTAGATATTTGAATCTACACTTCGTTAAATGCTCGCTTCGGTTGAGCATAGAGGTAATGAAGCTAGCTGGTTAGGCGACAGAATAGTACCATTGGTGTACCAGTTTGAATACAGAAAATGCGCAATTAACGAGCGGATGCATCATTCACTGCTAAATTTCATTCGGAAACGATAAAATGTTTCAAGACGGACAAAAATCTTACGTTCTGGTTCCAGACCCCATACCTTCCTTACATAAGATAATGTAAGATAATCTCAACCCCCACCTCCAAAAACGTCTTACGTAATACTTGAATGGCCCCTTATCTCATTTGCGCCATAGGGGACAGGTAAGGTAGAAAGGGTGGATAGAAACCCGGCGCCGGCTTTCCTTTTAACGAAAAAAGCCAAGGGGACCACGGTTTAATGTACTTGAAGTGCCCTCCAAAATACACCAAAGTAGGGATTTGGTTTCCTTTGAAAAATATCCTCCCCTGAAGGATTTGAACCCTGGCCGCCCGTATGATTAGCCAGTACTCTAGCCACCACACCAACCCCTATCCGTCGACAGAGTTAATCTAGACACTTGGACTAAAAATTTAGAACAAACAAACGTAATTTATTCAATCTTAAGGTGTCCTCTTAGCGAGATCTCGAACGAATGAGTTCCTACCAGGAATCTTGCTCAGAATTATTCCAGGAAAAAAAGAGAAACACTTCAAACACCCACACTTCAAACACCCACTTTTCAAACAACACCACCATGACGCGACCACACCAATCACAAAACGGCACATATGAACTGTGGTGACATCACTGTGTACTATTTCCACACTTACTTTATTGACCGAATAAGATTTCCACTCATTATTTCCGTAATCAAGTCGAAGTATCTTAATAAGCGCCCCAGCCGAGGACAGAGAAGGTAGAGTTTGCGAAGTTGCAGTGATACGGGTAAGAGGAGGTTAAGGTGGAACATTCGAAATAAAAGAGGAGGGAGCGGAAACATTATTCAAACGTTGGTAGAGGAATTGCGTCACAAAGAAAAAAGAAAGACTTCAAAGAACTCCAAAAACGACTTGAGTCGTAGGGTAAACAAGAAAAAAATGTAAAAAAATATTCGCCGATGGAGCACCAAACGGATTGTCAGAAATGAACAAAGGAATACCAGATTAATGCCACTCAGCTAAAAGATAAAACGACTAGCTAGACTACCCATAGTCAAATTCTACAAATAAGTATTAGATGGAAAGCCATCACAAAGATGGGGTGAGCTTCTTACGGCTAGACAATGAAATAAAATTTCACTTCACTCACTTCAACCCTACTTTGAAGTGACGCGTTACCTTTGGTTCGCTGAAGAGGGCTACTTTTTAGCCGAAATGCGCGTATTCGACCCCCACCCTTGTCCTGTTGTGTCGATTTGACCACGCTCTTTTTGAGCTGATTCTCCCAGAAGTTGGGCCCATTTGTGTGTGATAGTTAGTGATTTTGTGTGCTTGTGAGTGTGCTTGCGTAAATAACCGGGCATCCTTAGCGGGGTCTCATAAGCCCTGTGAAGGATCCCAGGTTATAACCCGAACATCCTTAGCGGGGTCCCATTAGCCCTTGCAAAGGATCGTATTTGGTTGTGTGTGTGTGCGTCTGTGTTTGGTCCCTGGCGAGGAAGTAACATTCCCGTAAACCAACACGGGGGTATTCTTGGTTGAGAGGCTGTGGTTGGTCTCTGCTGAGGTTTTCCCAGCATACCAAGACAGCAAATTTGGTGTTGTTGACGAAGGGAGCCAATTGTTTACAGCTTTTGGAGATTTTCTCTCTTTTAAGTATTAGATGCATTGTCCTTCCTGAGTTGAGCCGGTAGAGAATAGTTTACAATGTAAAACTGTTCAAAATATAACTAATTCCAACCATATTTTCAACAACACTAAATTGAGATTGGAGCGCGCTGATGAGAAAAACTCTCGACAATACCATAACTCATGGAGATTAATTCTCGTAACTTTGAGACAACTTTTGGTTTTACTTTGAGCGGAAGCTATTTTTGCCATAAATAACAGGTGGATTGGTTGGCAAGGTAAGGGATGTTTGGGGAATGAAAAGTAGGTGGAAAGAAACCTGGCGGCAGTGTCAGCGCCACACGTGACCACAGTTTAATGTCCCATCCTTCAGACGGATTCATAGGACTAGTAGACTCTCTACACGACAGCCAAATAGGGATTGAGATCCAATAAAACTCTCCACTACCCGCCAGGATAAGAACTCGGGATGGGAATCCAGTGCACCAGCCACCATATCAAACCAATGCCCGCCCATCAAATCACCGCATGAAAAAAAATAATCGTATCGCTCGGTTTCTTCGATAATGGATTCTCGAGTAGTCTAATACCGTTCGCATGCGCTGAGTATTGGTGGGTAAATTTTAAGTCCATTGTTTGGCATGCCATACTGCAATGTAGTCCACTAAACTAAAATGGGACCATGCAAGACTGAGTTATTTTCGCATTCAATAATTCCCACGCTGTTGGCAGATTGAGGCACGAGCCCTGTACAATGACAGGCGAATCCCTGTTTGGTTGTTTGAGAAGCCGAATAACAGACTACGCGGGTACATAAAATGTCTCGTTATCTACAATTACTCACGCTATCATAACAACCCAATTTCCCTGAAACACGTTCGCATTCATAGAATGAGCTCTTCCATAATATAGCCACTGAGCCGATGGCAATGATAAAAAATAGAGACACATAGCCAAATCAGTATGAGCAAAAATTTTAATCATCACGTATCACGAATGTCAGAAATAACAGTGCACAGCACAAAGAAACACAGCTAAAATATAATTCACTTTCGTCCATTCTCTTTTCCAATTCCTTCTCTCGATCGCCTACCCTTTTCATGGCATGTGAGCCAACACACCCTGCTACATGCCCCCGCGGCAGGGGTACGAGAGTACCAAGTACCGATTCCTATGAAGCCTGTAGGTGCTAACACAGATGTATATTTATGCAACCAATTACCGCCCAGAAAAATTTTTGTTTGCGATTTTGATGAATTTTTGGGATTTAACTCATAAGGTCACCTACAGTACTAATGGAAAATATTTAGGTTATCATGACCTTGAACGACGCAGTGTTGACTAGTCATTGCGATTAAGTTTGCGGTTCCTACACGCGGCGCGTCAGGGTGTAGCCATATGTCAACCGTGGGCGGAAATGGGGTAAAATATTTTGTGTCAAAATTTTTATATTTATACGAGAAATGTATTCTTTCCCAAATCAACTAGATTTCGGGAGAATGGATATTTTCCGCGCGCGAATCCGCCCACCCTCACCTCCACTTAGGTAAACATACGATACGGTTGTACAACAAACGATAACATGTTGCAACGAGCAATCCAGGTAATCTGTGGATAATGGTTTATGTTTCAGCAATACCTGAAGCATGTGATTGTGGATGAGGAGATAACACCTAAAGGGCGATGTAAGAACAAAGAAAGACAGAGCGGAAGTCGAGGTTGGAGGGACGTGCATCTGGGAAGAGGAGAGGTGAGGTGAGGAGTGGAGATTGCCTTTCTTGACGGGGAACAGAGGGGGGACACGGGAGGCGGCTGGCCACCGAGTCCGTGGGCGGAAGAGCCCAAAAAGGAGTACTACGCCGACATGGTAGGGGGTAGGGGATTAAAACGAGAGCCTTCAAGGTGTTATTCGGGGGGAAGAGGGAAGAGGAACGGTAGCGACCGGGAGAGATGGCCGAGGGGAGATAGACAAATTGATGGGTGTTGTTTTTCTCGAAAACGTCTTCAGGTTCCTCCCTTCAACCAACCGTACAACCTCCTATTTTCCACCTCCCCTCTTCTTTGGACCGCGACGGATAAGTACGTAAGAGTTTGGCACCGCTCTAAGTGTAAAAAAATGTAAGGCCACGGCACGCAAAAAGAGAAGTGATAAGGTACAAACTTTCAGGGATAGTATGGTTTTATTTTTGTATCCCTCGCCCTCCCTATCTCGGGGGAAAAGACGGGATTATATTCTCTCCCGAAGACGAGATCCCCTTTAATCCATTTGCGAGAAAAGCGCGGGTCGGAAAAATAAGTCCACCTAATCAAAAAAAAATAATAAGGAAAAACAGGGAGCTGTTTCCATGCTAAGTACAAATTCCTGCTCGAAAATAGAAGTATTTTCACAAGGCTGTGACCCTAAATTTTTTTCCAAGCTGGCTGATGACTTTATTAGAAATCACTATCAAAAATAATATGTACAGATACAAAAGAAAGAAGATAGCTTCCACAACTCTATTAGCTTAAAATAAATATAAACCAAATCAATTGATTGTGGCGTTAAGTTGAGGAACGACGAGATGAAATAACTCATAATTATTATTAATTTTCCTATGAGTTTTATGAGTTATTCCTATGAATACAAACATTTCAACCTTATAAATCTAGAAACATTCAATCCGGCGTGATTTTAATGACTGAATGTAAAAAAAAAGTTGAAAAATTAGCCGCTTATATGACCAACAGGCAATATATCCGAGCTTTGAGTTAATCGGATGAATAAAAACAGCGTCAATTTCGCGCATGAGTGCGAATCAGACGAACTCGATGACAAAGAACTACATTTATAGATGAAAATTTCATAGCAGACAATCGGAAAACTGCTGGGAACAGGATTAAATGTAGAGAAGGAACAATAAGCGGCAGGATTATCAAACTTGCTGTATCTAACGGAAAGAATGTTTTACAATCGTTTCCCTTTCATAAACTTTCCCTCAGGATTAACCAGAAGAGAACAATCCCGCCACGGTTAACAACTTGGGAGTCTTTGATAAGCCGTATTAACTGGGGTGTAGAAAATTGGAGAATAACAGAACACTGAGCCGATTATTCCCTTCCCCTGAGATGTACGTAATCCATTAAAGATAAACTTCTCCCTGTTCTGGAAAACTCTTAAGAAAGTTTTTAATTTAAAAACTTTTGAGAGATTCAATCCATGGGGACAGTAGGAGTAAAAGGACCAAGTGAAGACGAATTAATTTTAGACTCTGATTTTTGCTGCCAAATGACCATCTTCAAGCATCAAGAAACTTTCTCTAGCAGTAGATGTCCACCGGAGAAAATGTGCCCCTCTGGCGGACACAGCCCGCAACGCATCACTCCAAGACTGGAAAAAAATGTAATTACTCCACATGTCATTTCATTTCTTGTATTAATGCTCATGGTGTGAAGCGTATAAACAATTTTTGGGATAGTGAGAGTCTCAGATTTAATTTACGAGTAAGGTTTAAGTAAATTTTAATATCTTTCAAACTTTCGAGTAATAATACACTGGAGCAGGAAGAAATGAAAATATCCTCCAAAAATTACAAATGAAAATAAGAGCAAATTCAGTGAACACAAGATGTACAACAGAGTAGCACAATTTTATTAAAGAAATGCGATGACATTCACGAAAATTTATTTGTACACGATATGAATTAGCCAAATCCTCATCAGCTATTGACATTATGGCTAACAAATCTCTAACTAGTTTTTCAAATACCATAACTATCGCAGCATACTTCATGACATGCATTAGTTCAAAACCGTAATTAATTATCAACTTCAACAAGACATTTATCACGATGCATAACTGTATTTTCCCCAAATACTAGCTTCCATCCATTAGTACCATCCAAGTACTCTAATCACATGGCACAGAATAATTTAGCGGAAATTCATATATCCTGAATGGTTAGCCAAGCATCACAAGACAAAAGTACCAGTTGTAATTTATGAAATACCTATAGAAGTGGCACCAAAAGTATTAGGTAGGGCTTAAGCAGAAAGCCGATTAGGACATTCTGGCAGGTAATTATTCTACGCATCAAAAAGATCTAAAAGGAGCACATTAAATCCGGGAAGAACACAAACATTTTCATAAGCATGCGGATTCTGAGGATATTTTTCAGCATAAATGTAAGTGACATTTTGAAGGGATGGTGATACTGCTCCCATACCTGAACTCTCCCATTTAAACAAGCATACTATGTTGATAATATCGGATAATAAAAGGCAAATTAAGAGGAAACCAAAGTCGTCAGCCATTAAAACAAAAATAGGTTACAATAAAAGCGAGATGCAAAAGTGTTCACTAGCTGCATTTTCACTCCATTAACCCTACGTATCAATTCTCTGAAAATTTACGTTCATTCATAAGTCCCCTTCCCACTGTTTCGTTTTGAAAGAATGGCTCAAAACGGAACGGATGCAACAACAAATATTTTTCGGATACCAAAATCAATTTATCACCAAGACTGACTGACGGAAATGGATATGGCGCATCATGCTGGTAAAGGAAGATTTATCACCCGGTGAATTTCATTGGAGAGTAATTTTAAAGCCTCCAACATACGGATCTCAAGAGACGAGCCAAAGATTTTTTTTTAAATCAGTTTATGTGGGCCATTAACCGCCATTACCACTCAAGATTTGATATAAATTTTGTGATCAAGGAACAGTACGAAAGAACAAAGGAATTTTTGAAAAATCTCACTTCTCAGAATGACGATAATTTCTCCCAGACACGTAAAATAAAATAAGATTAGAGTGCGTTAGTCCGAGGCGGTCCTCGCTGCAACGCATTGAAAGATCGCAGCCCGCACTATCTATCATCCTGTAGCTGAGTTACAGATAGTCTTTCTTGGCGTGGTATGAATCAAATAATAAAACATACAAAACCACAAATAAAGCAAGACTAATGCCCGGCATATCACGCATAATCTCAGACAAATCATTTTTCATGAGATTAACTATTTCATAGATAGAGACAAAATATCTTTTTTTTAATACAGGATGAAAATATCCTCCAAATGTTTTTGTCCAAATGTCCAAAAAATACAAATGAAAATAAGAGAAAATTTAGCGAACACCAGATGTATAGTATACAACAGAGTAGCACAATTTAATTAAAGAAATGCGATGACATTCCCGAAAATTTATTTGTATACGATATGAATTAGCCAAATCGTCATCAGCTATTGACATTGAGGCTAACAAATCTCTCACTAGTTTTTTCAAATACCATCACTATCGCAGCATACTTTATACATGCATTAGTTAAAAACCCTGATTAATAATCAACTTCAACAAGACATAGATCACGATGCATAACTGAATTTTTCCCCAAATTCTTGCTTTCATCCATTAGTATGAGCAAGTACACTAATCACATGGCACAGAATAAGTTAGCGGAAATTCATAAACCCTTATTTTCAAGCTAACCTTTCAAGAAAGCAATGTAAAGAAAACCGTGAAATCATAATCCTTCAAATTTTTCAGTAATACAATGCTGCTTAAAGGGAAGGTTCACTCAGTATTACAGAGCGTTTCAACGAAACAAGTAACACTTATGCTCACTTAACAGTGATAATAATTATGACATTCAGCGTGATCCTCTCCAAATTTTATAAATGACAGATACAAATGATTGAAATCTGAGTAATCAAATCACTGATTCATTACACCATGACGGTCCTTAAGGGCCCTCTTTTTTAAAATGAAGACCAGCTGGGATCAAAATTATGTTATTGGTGAATTTGAACAATTCCAAAAAATACGTGACTAGTTCGGCAACAGACGCAATTCCCCGCAGAACACAAAGCAAGAAATGAATTTAGAGTTAACATACGATGGAACTATTATTTGATTCAAATTTACACGATAAAAGGGCCTAAAAAGACGTTTTCGATCCAAAGACAGATAAATTCATATTAAAAATTTACAATGAACTCATAAAGAAAAGGCAACAAGTTGATCAAATAATCACGCGAAAAAATGTATGCAGATTAAACCCTCGTTGTTACAGGGAAATAAATTTGATAAAAATATGCAATTCACAGAAAAGGCTTTTGAAAAATAATTACAAGAAAGAAATGATGGCATTGTCCAGCGGAAATGTGGAGAGGGAACAAGGAAGATAATAGAAAACCATAGAAGAAACAATACCATTTGAAAGAAAGATATAGGGAGTAATAGAAATCGCGCAAAAAGTATGGAGAGAAATGATAATCTAGGGTGTAATTAGGGGAGTGAAAAAAGTGATACGAGTACATGGAGGCAATGAGATTTCGGAAGGGCGTCATGAAGGGTTAACATAAGGAAATAGAAGAAGAAAAGGACAGTAATGGACACTAGACGACATGAGAAAATGATAAGAGTGTCAGGTCCTTCGAGTAGAAGAGAAAAATAGCGTTGATGCATATCAAAATATTAAAAACGGAATGGGCCATTATTTTTTGTAATCCATCGAACTAACTGCTCCAAAGTACTCATCTAAAATGTTACTCCTGCATTAATAGCGATATATACAATCCCTTTCCCAAAACGACCAGCATGCATCATGTGCCTTTCAAGAAAAAGAATATCCAGCGAAGCCCTTATACAGTCCCCATCCACTAGGGCAGCATCCTCATGGATTACGGAGGTTTCCTCTCCGGGAGGAAAGAGGCGGGAGCACTGAGTCAACGCGCCACAAGCGAATCCTGAGGTAACATTGATATAAGAGCTTTGGGACCCACGTTCTCTCATTCCGAGCCACACACGTGATGAGAAGACCAAGAAGCGACACAGATCCCTCACACCCTACACCGCCTAATATATATTTCGCACCAATCCTTTGGAGTCCCTACAGCGCAATCCAATTTTTTGCAACGGATCTCAACAATGAAATAAATTCGCTTATGACATACCAAGTAGGTAAGACAATTAAAATGGATAGGGAAGAATGGTAACTTATAGCTGGTTACATATGGGGAAGATATATTAATGAATATATCATATAGGTATTTTATACAGGATGAAGAACGGCTGAGTCGACACGAGGAATGAAAGGAAATTGAGAAGGGAGAGAGACTTTTTCAGAAACGAATAAAAGAGTAGATTCATAAAATCCTACTCTATATTGGCGGTAGGTTACCATCATCAATTAATTCAAAATCATAAACCTACAAAAACATGAATAAATAAAACAGCGGTTGCGAAATACACGGCAATTGACGTTCAAAACGTATAGACCACGGACTAAAACGGATTAATTAATTCTTTACGATGATTATTTTTTTTAAACATAGACATACCTCCCTGAGAGGCATATAGAAAGGGGTTGTTATGTTGCCATCCACAAAAAGTGGAGGGAAAAGGAATGGGAAGAGGGTGAGGACACTAGTCAATAGTACCTACAGGATTTTCTCAGAGTCTGTTTTTTCTAATGACTAGTGGGAAGAAGAAATGTTCAATCAATCAATTCACCAATGTATCTCTCTCATTTGGCCAAAAATCACCGTAAAAGAGATGTAGCGAGGGGTTAAATAGTACCGTTCGCGTCATACTGAAACTCGCCTTATCTGAAACTTTCACCTGATGCAAGCCTAGCGTGTAGTCTCCGAGTCTCTAGAAGCTACCAATGTAGTCCTTCTAGTCCTTCCTAGCCGACGGAGTATAACAGTGAGTGTAACACTGTAACACATTCAGTTCCTTTGAAGCAGATTCTACGACGGCGAGAGGCTTTCCTTTGTGTTTTATTTGATTCGCGAACGTAACCTTTCAGCGCAGAATCCCATGAATTAAGCAAGTACTAGAGCATATTAGACACTACTATGCCTCATCCACAGCAACGGCACTGAACATTTCCCACGGCAACCCGTACCCATTTCGAAATTTCAAGAGAGCTTACAGCTAAGAACGTATCTACTCCTTTTTCCTCTCGTGTTCTCAAACTCAACAGACTTGGAAACACGGACGTTAGCGACAAGAGCTGGGTCGCTCATTCCAGAAAAATAATGAAGTCTTTTTCATTCCAACGACATCCTACAGAGGTCATGACGTCTAAATCCCTTCGGAAGGAATAAAATCAGAGAAAAAAGAAAAATAATTTTGGGAGAATAAGGTGGAGATCCAACACCGAGGGCAATGTGGGCAAGGGCTTGAAAAAGGAGAATCACCGAGTTTCCTCGTCCCCATCAGCTATGAGCCGACCGTAGCCTTACTTATGTAGGCTTAAGATTCCCTCGGAACCAACGCTACACTAGCCCTGGATGATCAACAATGGTAAGCGCAAGTTGCACCACAGAAGTCTTCATGTACTGAATAAAAAATCACAAAAGGTACTGGATTTCTTTCTTCAAATCGTCATCATTAGAATTCGTCAATTGGAAGATTGTTATGCAGCAGCCATCCAATACATTTTTATTTATCCCAGCTGACTCCACATTCCTTGACGAGTTTCCATGCTATCATTGCTCACAGTTTACGTAAATTATTCCATTTGGTTTGTCTCCATTGGTAATAGCTCTCATCCGCTATTTATAATATTGTTACAAGTATAAACAGCAACTAAACACTACTAAGGAATTTAGAGGTTATAGATTCACGATGCGTCGTACAATCGGAAAGAGACCACCAAGCACTATGGAATAAGTATTTCATACACTGAGCTAAAAAACATGAAGAACAATAAATGTATCTATAAGGTAATTATCCCGAAACACTACTTTAGGTTTTTCTAAGACTTACTTGGATTATAATATGTACATTAATCACTAATTATACGGAAAGCCATCACAAAGATGGGGTGAGCTTCTTACGGCTAGACAATGAAATAAAAGAGAGAAAATCACCAAAAGCCGTAAACAATTGGCAGCCTTCGTCAACAACACCAAATTTGCTGTCTTGGTATGCTGGGAAAACCACGGCAGAGACCAACCACAGCCTCTCAACCAAGAATACCCCCCTGTGTTGGTTTACGGGAATGTTACTTCTTCGCCAGGGACCAAACACAGACGCACACATACAACCAAATACGATCCTTTGCAAGGGCTAATGGGACCCCGCTAAGGATGTTCGGGTTATAACCTGGGATCCTTCACAGGGCTTATGAGACCCCGCTAAGGATGCCCGGTTATTTACGCAAGCACACTCACAAGCACACAAAATCACTCACTCACACACACAAATGGGCCCAACTTCTGGGAGAATCAGCTCAAAAAGAGCGTGGTCAAATCGACACAACAGGACGAGGGTGGGGGGTCGAATACGAGTATTTCGGCTACAAAGTAGCCCTCTTCAGCGAACCGAAGGTAACGCGTCACTTCAACGCAGGGTTGAAGTGAGGACCTCACTTCAACCCTGCACATTAGGTACGAGGGTCGCTACGAAAGTTTTGAGACATACTGTGTTGCGGGTTGCTGGTTGTGGGTGAAGAAAGCAGGTCGACAGCGGCGTCTTTTCTGAGTAACGCGTGCAAGTTGCAACTTGCTCGGCTGATCGCTGTCGCTAATAGGTCTTCCTTTGTTTCTGCTTACGCAGCATTCATGTGTTGCAATAATGGAGCCGGAAAAAGATCTCTTTCGTGCAATGATTCTTTATGACTTTAAAAGTGATTTAAACGAATCTGAAAGCCTTGATCGTTTGCAACGGGCCTTCGGGGACCTTTGTGCTTTCCGTGTGACAATTTTTCGGTGTTTTTAAGAACTTAGAAGAGGTCAAACATCGTTAAAAGACGAGGGGAGGACCGGGCGTCTGGCGACTGCACTGACTGAGGAAAACATCACCGCTGTGGAAAAACTGGTGCGCGAAAACAATCGTGTGCCATTTAAGGACATTGAAGCGTCACTACAGATTGCATCGCCGGCAGTTTCCAAAATCTTGCACGAAAATCTTTAAGTCAGGAAAGTTTCATCTCGATGGGTGCCACACACTTTGACGGAGGCATAAAGCGCATTCGCGTTGAATGGTGCGAAGAAATGTTGAAAAGATTTGACTGTGGCAACTACAGGCGCGTTTCTGACATGGTTACTGGTGACTAAACGTGGATTTATCAGTTCGATCCTGAAAATAAGCGCCAGTCAACTGTATGGAATTTTCTAGACGAACATCCACCAACGAAAGTGGAGCGGCCTCGAAGCGTCGGAAACGCGACGGAAAATTTTCTTCGGAAAGTGGTCACAACTTTTTTCTCCAAAAGCTGTCATGTCACAACTGTTCCCCTGGAAGAACAAAGAACTGTAACTGCTCTGTGGTACACCACAGTATATCTACCAAAAGTTTTCGGAAAGCTTCAAGAACGGCGGACGATGACAGGACTGCGGGGAATCGTCCTGCACCATGACAATGCGTTTGCGCAAACGGCCAACCTTACAATTCAGTCCTTGGAGTCCACGGAAGTTAAACTAATGACTCACCCACTTTACAGTCCTGACCTGGCCCTATGTGATTTTTTCCGGTTCACCCACTCAAAAATCGCATGAGTGGAAGGAGGTTCTCCAGCTCCGAAGAAGCTGTTGAAGCCTACAAAAGTGTAATTTAAGCACTCGAGGAAATTGAGTGGAATAACTGTTTTAAGAAGTGGTTTACGAGAATGCAAAAATGTATAGAATGTCATGGTAAGTATTTTGAGAAAACACAGTTATCAACATTATTTCAAGTTTCTTAGTTTTTGTGTATCTCAAAACTTTCGTAGCGACCCTCGTATTTACAAAATGTGGTATTTCTAGCACTTAGATGTCGTAAAAAAATAAGTGTGTAGTTTGTATGTTTCCTCAACTATATTTGAAAATTAATCATATTGCCACCACAAAAGGTTCTTGGGTATCACAAAACACCTTCCGTTTTGAAGAAGTTTCAAACGCACCGCGTGAAAAAAATGAGTCAAGTTAAAGACTTATTTAGATATTTTCATTTAATTACTTACAATTTGTCATTTAAACTATATTATTGCCCCATTAATAATGCAATATTTAATTCATGTGTCCCACAGCTGGTGAAATTAAAACGTATAATTCGAATATGGTCTCTTCTATGACTAGGGAACTATCTCGCTCGGACTACCTTAAGATAAAAAAATACTATTTTTCCCGACAATTAACCGGATGTCAATTTTAACCTATAGTAATTTCCAGCTAAATTTGCTGAAAAATAGTAAGGAGATGATTTCGTGGTTCATTTCTGATAGGGGACATATTTAGGAGGACATAAGTAGCCAGAATACCAACAAAAATGACATAAAAGTAATTTTAAGGCAGGACCAACATGAAAGTGATGGTTTCAGGCGTAAGTTTGTTGAATAAGTTCATGATTAAATATTGAAACACTTCGTAATTTCCATACGAGGTTTTTATTTTCACGACCTATGTTTTGTCGCTGTGTGGCATGATCAGGTAATTTACAAGTTTATCCACACAAATATAGACTGTATGAGGAAAGGAGGGTGGAAAAGGCACCACCATTATAACAGGCTGTAAATACGGCAAAACTAGAAGAGTTTTTCCATACTTTCGCAGCCCGAACCAAAAACAAACACAATCAAGAGGAGGGGATGGAAAGAAGAGGCGCGGATAAAGACTAGAGCGAAATGGGGGAGAAGAGGAAAGAAAGATCCTCAAATAGGAAGGAGGAGAAAATTGCTTCGAGAGGCCAGAGAGAGAGAGAGAGAGAGAGAGTGGGATCATAAGGTCCGCCAACTCCTTCACTTCTCGATAAACCCACGTCCAAGAACGCCCCCGGGCAGTTAAAGTGCATCACTTATTCATGGATGCAGAACTGAATCAAGCAGAGGGGGACCTCAGCAGAGGGAGAAGAAAAAAAGATTCAAGCGAGAGAAAAAAAACATGAAGCGGCGTGAGTGGGAGAATAAAACGTGACTATCGCCAATTGATGCGGGCAATGCGCAACCGGAAGAGATGTCGGTGCGAAGATTTGAGCGGAGGAAAGCAAAACCATTTGGGAGGATGGGGAATTCGCACACGCCTTTGGGTATTGATTAAACCCCGGACACGTCTATGCTATCATGAAGAGCATACTAGTCAATGGAGAAAACTGGATTATTTTCTCAAAATTAATTGGTGCATTTTAACGTTTTGTTAATCCAATTATTCGGTCGATTTTCGATAAACCGTGATAATAGTCACGCAAAAAAATACAATTTCACCGCATGATTCGTCAATTCGATATCCTCCTGTTGTGACATACTGTCTGGACATGATAATAATTGTATGGTAAATATTGAGTGGGAGAGTATTATACGACATATGGACGAAAATCGGCGACGACCGAATATTTCTGCACCAAGTAATTATCAAGTTGGGATAATTTACCCCTCGGGTCAGAGTATCTGACTTCAACTACAACCAGTATTCATAGCGTATCTTTAACTGTGATTGCCGTGAGTCTCAACTCTTAGGTCTCCGGTTTCAGTTAAACCGACGGTATCCTAGAACTTGAGCTTTAAACTCGAGCCGAAGTCGAATACAGCTCTAGCTTCATTATCAGACAGACATACTGTACACCTATCTCCTTGACAATCTACCTACTATCTTAAGCTAGTAATTCCCACAGTCTTTGGAATTTATGATATTTTTCAAGACTTATTTGAATTATAAATACCACATTACTGTTCAAAGGTAGGTAGTGGCTTAACATTTGTAGGCCTTTCGAATGGGTTTTACTTCAAAGTTAAAACTTGGAAATTTCGATAGGGGAAAGGTCGGCATTGAAAAGGTAACCAATCGCTGGATACGAAGTAATACGAGAATGAAGTCTTAAGACTAAGATATCCATTACCATATTAGCCCATTGAAGAAGGGATCAAGCAAAACACGTTGGTGAAAGGCCAAAAGAGGGTAGATCGACTCACCTGCAAATAAATGGAAAAAAATGTTTAAATATACAAAAGCAAACATTTGAATTAAAAATATACGAACAGTATTATTCACAAAAATGGTTATGAATCAAATATTTTACCATGTATAATTACAGAATAAAAACTTAATGCCAATTATTTGCCAAAAGAATTGCATCCTCACCTAAGTTGATACTTATGTGCTATGACAAGGGCGAGTGGAAGGGGGTTTCATGTGCGTGAATGACAATTGACGTCATCCGAAACTATAATTTTCAATATCCGTTCAAATATATATAACAATACGGTGAGTTTTTTGACAGGCAATGGAAAGAATTATTTAACATGGAGTTTGAGTTCTCACACAAACCACGAGTTAACGCTGACGTAGTCAAATGAGAGAACTTCCAAGTCCGTATATGAAGCAAATCCTCGGTGGGTGACCACATCATCAGAAAATAATGTAATTTTGCACTCCAAATCCAGAGTTGACGTCATTTATACAACTAACGAATAACAAGAGGCCGTTCAATGGTATCAGGCTCAACTATGTGGAAGTTGATATTCACAAATGAAAAAACGATTTCGTTTTCTTCCACTGATTTATTTTTTTGGTACGACATGTATCGACACATAGAGGTACTTGGGGTCAAGGTACTTGAAAATGACCCCTAATTTGACGATACCTTTCTTATGTGTCGAAACATGTCGTACCAAAAAAATAAATCAGTGGAAGAAAACGAAATCGTTTTTTCATTTGTGAACAAGAGGCCGTTCACACTTCCCTGTGGGACTAAGGAAATCCCAACAACCAATATCCGAGCTAATGCTTTCGATTACTATTTTTGTTCAAGAAAGGTATCGTCAAATCTCATATACAATTAAACATATTTTTCGTTTAATCCAAGTGATTGAAACTTCAAGGAGTATACTTTTGATGGCATTCATTAGTGCTAACCTCAGCATAAAAAGCATGCCACATTATGAATTTCAGGTGGCGTATCACCCACTGCCATACTGGACATGGATTTCAATAAACTATGCGGGCGTAGATGAGAGTGTACAGGAGATATAGAGTAATGGGGGAGTTAAAGGGAAAAGCTTTCATACCAACTCGAATCCGGGCACTGAGCTGAACCTCTAATGGCCACGTAGAACGGAGAAGTTTAAAAGAAAAATTAAAATACACAAAAGAAAGAGGAGAAAAAAACTCCTTTTCACCGGGGCTTTTACGACGATTCGAATCGGTCGAAAATTGAGTCTCGCGAAACCCGCGTCGAGGGTCCGCATTAATAAATCAAATGGAATGGAGGACGAAGAGGAGGAGAAGGGAGAGGAATAAAGGAGAGAATGCGGGGATTGGAAGACGTGCAGCCATACGGGAAGGGCGAGGATGAATAGGGGAAGGAGAACGAAAGGGTAAATTGAGGTTTGAGAGAAACGGCGAAAACGTGAGAGAATCTTCGGATGACGGAAAAAGTAAAGACGTATCGTATCTTCATGCAACCATCACACCACCTATCGAACCCTTTGCTCGGTAACCCTTCACCAAATAAAACTTGATCCTCTCCCACTTAAAAGCACTTCATTAAAGTTTTCAGGCCTGCCGCCAATACGTCGGTGAACACCTAGTTCATATGTATCTTTCTAAATTGCCATGAGGATTAGGAAGCCTGGGTAGCGTAGTGATCTGTGCATTGGCCCGGAAACCCAGAGGTCCGTAGTTATTTCCCGGTCCAATCCGATTTTTTCTCATGGCAATTTCATTGTATAACACCGCCGTATTCGTGGCAGGCCTGAATACTTTGTATACAGACCCAAGCGTGGCTTTAACGCTGGTGTAAGATACTGCCTAATACCTATTACCTTCTTATGTCATCTCACACTAACGGTCGTACCGGCTTGAGCTCCGACAGCTAAACCACACGTCGAAAAAAGGTTAACGCATGGTGATGCCGAAATTATCAAATTTTATTCCCACTCAAATTCTCACTAAGGACAGGACTGATTAAAATATCATAAAACAAGATTTTCTCTGGATGTGATGCATACATTAATAAAGAAACAATCTTGTTACTATCCCCGGCTCCGTTCTTTCATTGCCATCTTCAAGTCTCACAAAGTTTAATACACTATGTACGGGAGCATCGTTCAGTAGAAAATGTCTGGGATGATGCATTGAATGTTCTCAAACGGTAGGACAGTTGGCTGTCCGCGGAGACGCGACTGACGACTGAAGTAATTTGCGCCTCTCAGGAGAGGTGAGTAGACTGATGAGGGACGATGTGGAGAAACGAGAGACACCAGCCGTGGGCATTACCCTGATTTGTGCCATGCGGTCCGTTTTAACGTCCCATCCAATGGACAGATAACCTTATGTATCCCCCACAAGACACGCTAGCAGGAATCGGAATTCCACAGAAAAATTTCTGACACTTCCGTGATGGAAACCAACATCCCCGGGATGAAAAGCCACTATGCTATCCACCACACCAACTTGATACATTTCTCAATCACTGACTAAATAAAAACTACGAGACCAACGTTTAACTGTGAATGCCTCAATAGTAAAATATGAAAACCTCAGCAAGAATGAAGAAAGCGAAAAAACGTCATACGACATTAGTAAAATTAGGATAAAATTCATTAGACCACATGATGAGGATGGACAATAGTGGACAAACAAAAAGAATATTTAATCATATTTATCAGAAATTTCATTCATACCAGACGTTCCACGGGATAAATAAAGACATGGAGGAGATGAAACAACAAAGACACCAAACAGGATAAAGCTCCACTCAGAAGATTAGTATCTCCAGAAATTCTTAAGTTTCTAAGAGAAGGAACAAAAGAAATAATATTGGATGGAGGAGACGAGGAAAATCAGAGCGAAAGAATGACTGCTGGAGAGCAGGAAAAGACGCGGAAAATGAGGTCGAAAATTACTGTGTTGGTTTATTTAACCACGGCTTCGAAGACCGATATTGAGAGAAAAAGAAACTATGAATACAGCTGCCAGATTTATTTAAATGATTAGATGGCTCTGCTCTCTCGCTCGAGTGATCCAAAAGGAAGTAGCGAGAAGAGAGAAACGTCCACTGCTGAGTGAGGTACAGAGAGTGGGAGGGCCAGAGCCAAGGAAGAGACGACGAAAAGCCCTTGAGACTCCACGGATGCTTCCCCTTTTTCCGTGGGTGGACCCAAAGATGACAGGGGAGGCAAGAAAGGAGGAAGAAAACCAGGAAAAAGCAATTCCGGCGTTGGACATCTGGAAAATCTTACTCTGACCCCCAGGCCTCGAGAAGTTCTTCTTTTCATAAAGCAAGCTGCGCGGATAGTTCCGTAGTTCTTTTTCAAAGAGCTCCGGTTCGGTTCCGTAGTTCTTTTTCCTAGAGCTAGAGTTCACGCAAGCGTGTAAAATTCCCAGAGGAAAAATCATTCGCCTGGACTGGGAATCGAATGCAGATCCCTTGATTTCACGGCGAGTACTCTAACCAATAACGCTACGCAGGCGTCCTACCACTGCCTATCTCATGGGGGCGTAAAAATCAAGCTGCCCTCACAGGAACCGTGGATGTAATGCCAGAGGTACCCATATGCGAGCGCTAAGCGCTACAATCCACGGGGAAAAGCTCAACTTTAAACACAAAGACCTTCGACATTTTCAATGAACTCCGGAACTAGCCGCGCAGTGGCTTTAATGGAGTCACCCGCTAGTGTTTACACAATTGAGTGAAATTCACAGTGGAGAAATCATTTTCCTGGACTGGGAATCGAACCCAGATCCCTCGATTTTGCGCCGAGTGCGCTAACCAATTCAGCTTCCCAGGGAAGACAACTTGCTCCTTAGAGCCCCTATGAGATTCACGGTGGAAGAGGACGCCTGAGTAGCTTAATTGGTTAGAGCATTCAGCACGAAAGCTTACTCCATTGTTGCGATAGGAAGACGAATGAGAGAATGAGTTAAAACACTATGATGCGTCAGGAGTTAAAGCAATTACCGTCAGTTGAAAGGCCATAACGTAATATTTATCTAACTTATCCTTTTCTGGACTGTTGAATTCATCGCAATATCAGCAAATAACACATACTAATGGAGAAGTTCTAAATAAAAGAAAAAATCCGACTAGATTATCAGAAAATAATTACACGGAAAGGGAGGCTCAATCAATTTTGCTCCTAACGATCAACGGTTATCCACAACCAGAGGAGGTATTTCACTATAACACCAAATACGATTTTTAAAATATCTGTCACTCGAGTTTCCACGAATCAGTCGCCTCTCGAGGTTTTAAGGAACTAGTAGGAAATATACACGCTCGTCGCTCACATGCGTTTTATCTCTCTGAGTAATTACATCTTAAGTACCAACAAATTTCGACATTTTCTGTCTTTTTTTCAAGCTACATTTTAAACTTTTTTCCGCTCATCGGCGTCAGCTTTATTTTTCTGCACAAGTAACGACCCCTACCTCAGGCACTTAAGCTGGCTTGCAGGGTGTTCTGTACACGTAGATGTTCTTCACGGATTCTCAACTCCGAGGAAATCCAGGGTCATTAGGTGACATTCGTGTCGACTATAAATGCATCTTTCAACGTCGATCGGAACCTATCCATGATGTTCAAGGATTTTAGTTATATTCTCACAAAAATCCCCGAAATTTCCTATAATATTCAAGATTATTGGCTAACTGAGAAATCCCTCAGAATGACTGAGGTAAACTCAACCGAATGAAATTCCCACCATTGAGTAGCATATCAGGCCTCAATAAATGTAATTAAACTCACGCACAAATCGCATAGTTGCAGACGATCCGCGTAGGGTTATGAGATGCGGTGGCCATGAATTAAACATCTTTCGTAATGTTTCTATGTCATCACAATAACCTCCATGATATATTCAGCTTTGTTTACCCTCGTGAATTAATCCGACGCTTAACAGCCTTGAGAACTTTCAAACGGTCGAAGGTCTTCAACACCCTCATTAATTCTCACGACCTCCGCCCTATCTCAACTAACATTTGCCAAATTCTCGAATAGGCTGAGGTAAAATCAAGCTTATGAAGTTCCTCCCAATCTGAAATGTATTGGGACTTTATCAATAGAGATTAACCAAGCATACCTCGTTCAATTTTAGCCCTGGAGAATGGAGAGTGCTTCGGAAGAAGTGAAAGCTAACTAGCGAAAGCATACCCGAAATCAAAAGGAATTGGAAAAGGGGAGTAGGAAAGAAGATGAGGGAACGAAGGAAGGAGAAAGGTATAGACAGAGGGGGAGAATGACAGGGATGCGCAGACAGAGAGGAAGGCGACGCAATGGTTTGACAAATTTGGTTTGGTTATTTGGCGAGGCGACGGACAACCGAGGCAATTTTCGCCTTGAATGAGTTTCCAGGAAGACTGCGTGAGTGAAAATAAATATTTAATTCCACCTTTTCGGGCCTATTAATTGAAAAAGACAAAATGGAAAAAATAAAAAGAAAAATTGTTTACATTCACGGCATGGTTCGGCTATTAGGAAAGAAAATTAAGGCCAAAAAATATTCAGACGACATCACACTGAAGCGCCATTTTAATAGAATCAATAGCTCAAACTAATTACTCAAAAAACAGGAGGGGCGAGTTCCAACAATTTATTACCACGCAATTCAGGAAAATTCACTTCTTACTAAAAGCTTTTTATCGAAGTTTGGTACTTTAAAATAGAAAAATGCTATTTTTCCTCATATCTAACAAATTCTTCCGCTAAACACCATGTAATCTCAAGTTCAATGTGATGAAAAACAGTGTGGAAGGAAAAGATTTGGTATTTAGTATAAAAAATTCAAATTTTCACCTATATGGCTTGCGAATTAAATCACATTAAAGCCACGAAGGATGTGAGATTTTCCACGCGAAAAGAGTGGCTGAAACATCTCGGGTTACCCGCAGGGTGGTACGATCTTCAGTACCAACAGTATCAGCCGCTATGTCTGCTGTCTGTCTTCAGGGAGGATCATTCACTATGGAAATTCCACATTTGATCGCCCAATATTTATGTTATTTCTTGGAGTGAGTATCTTGAGGATGAGGAGGGCAGGTTCGACCCAATAAAATGAAGATCATGTCATTCGTTACCGATTGAATTATTGTCAATCCAATAGAATTCCCAATGCTTACGTTGACGAATCGATGAAAGACAAATTAATTCTTAATTTGGCTACACAGTCGAGGCGTCCAACAACTGAGGTCATTTGCGTCACTTACGACAAGAAGGTAGATAGGTCAGGAGAGGATTAGGTGGGGAATGGAGGATGGGCGCATAGAACACCGGCATCAGTACTTTTCCACCATTACATGGATGGGCGCAAAGGGTATCGTATGTCCAAGTAAAGGACGAACAACCAGGTATTCATAACTCAATGCACTTCCGATATCATTTCTCAAAGTAAAAAATATATTCCCACAGTTATTAACTTTCATTGTTCATTGCTCGTTTTTGCTTGATAGTGACATGCGAAGAGACCTATATAAAACGCCAGTCAATGGTTAGTTCGTGAGTTGAGAATGGGTTATTTTGGAAAATTGGTCTGAAAAGAAATTAAAATATTAATTTCGCCCAATTCTGCGTAAAATAAAAGAAGAGTTGATAACGATGCGGCAATAAATAAAGGGGTTAACAATTTTATTTACCATCCGACGGACTTAGTACAACGCCTAAAGTACTCTCCACACTACCCTATTTGGGATAAGAATTCCACTGAAAATATCCACCACTCGCGGAACTTGAACTTGGGTCTTTGAAAAGGAAAGTCAGTCCACTTAACATACCCAAGCGATTCACACTGACTGCTGATCGTTAGTAGCAGATTTATACCGAGAAAAATTGATAATATTCATAACTTTAGAAAAGGTTGGGTGGATGTCTCTCGTTAATATATGGTGGAATCGGAGGAATTACCATTACGTCCCTAGGATTTAAAGTATCAAAATGCTAAATCTCCTCGTATACCTACATCAATCAACAAGATCACCACCCAGTCTGAGCTACCTTCAGCCTGAATCTTGAATAACGATCGCGCGAATACCCCCGTGAAAAGGCCCTGCCATTCCGCTCTAGGTAAGGCCTTTGTCGATGGGAACTACCAAAGCGTGCCTCACCGGATCGCGGGAAGAGGAAGGGAGATGGGAGACTTGCGTCGGAAGTGAAAGCAAACTAGCGAACGTACACTGAAACGCACGAGATTGGTACCAGGAATAGAGGAAGGGGATGAAGGGCAGACAAAAGAAGCGAAAGGGATAGAAAGGGGTACTTTGAAAGGATTTGACGAAGAGAGGGGAAATAAGAGATAGAAAGGCAGAGAGAGAGAGAGAGAGATGACAGGGCTGATTACTTGGGAAGCTGGCCAAGAGAAATGGATGTTTGGACAGGGAAGGACTATATTGCCCGAACATTGCCCTTCCCTATTCCTAAAATCCTGAGACTATTTGCATAGAATTAAAAAGATATATACCAAGACGTAAGACGTCAAAATGCTATTTCTTCCCACGAACGATTAACGACCACAACATATGAGATCTAAACCGTCTATTATGTGAATGGTAACAAAAATTAATGTTGATTTTTTAATATTTTCTAAGAAAGTTGGTAGAAGTTTAGGCTTTGAAATTTCAACAAGTAATTTTGTTTCTATAAATATAATTTATTTAACCGTGGCCGTAAAAAATAAAATTACATTGGTAAAAGAATCTTAGTCACACTTACTTAAAAAGGAGGACTTCAAAAAAAAGTTTACAGCCGAGCCAGTTTCTCTTATTTTTTCAGTACTACATTGCTGCAAAAAATATTCTTACGTCGTCAGAAAAGAGATCAGTTGAAATTTAAAAGATCAAGTCTTAATTTCCATCGACCGTCAGATAGCGATTCGCACTATAGTCGCGATAGTAGGCTTGTATCACTAATGAAATTACGACCTTTTACAGATATAGCCGATCTTTGCAGCTGTGAGATGGATAGGTGAGTAACATAGTTACCGGGGCTGGATCGTTTTTGCGGGGCAATGAGTCTCTATTTTCATAATTTTTTTAGGCAAGTTGAAAAAAATTCTTGGACCACATATAAGTATCTGTTTACGCGTTGAAACGCTCTGCATAAGCAGGATTAGAAATGTTACTAGAGTTATATTTCATTTTTTCCTTTCATTAAAGTTACGGCTCGAGTTTACGGCGATGTATTCGAAATTTAAACGACTTGTCTCGAAATATTGGAAAAACAAACTAGAAAACTGGAGTTGGAGAAGGATACTGAAGATCAAATGGACGGGTAAAATAGGAAATGGGGAAGTGTACAGAAGAGCAGAAGGGGAAAGGACTCTATAGAATACTAAAAGAAAAGAAAAATCAGATGGATTGGACACACCCTGAGAGATAAAGGGTTTGGAAAGAACATAATTGAAGGAAAAATATATAGAAAAATCCCAACAGGAAGAGCAAGAGATAAATGCACAGGAACAAATAGAGAAAAAAGTACGTAAGATGAGCGACCAGAAAGTAAACAAACTAGCATCAAACAGGGAAGGATTGAGGGCTGCAGTCCATGCGTGTTTCTGAATACCGGACTCGGCGCGACCCCATGATATTCGTAAGCAACAATTGTCACTATACTAAATGCATCATGTCGGGTTTAGAAGAACATCTACGCATATTTGATCGAATAAGTACGAAATATACTTCAGGAGCTATAAAAGCATTGGACTGCCTAAGCACCAAAACTTATGAAGCTATTATTTTCACTTTTATCCATACATACCATTAGTGAAAATACGAAAGCAAACTTTCACACGGATCTGTGCAAGGACAAAGTTCGCTCAGAGTACCTTAAGGAATAGACAAGAGAGGACGAGGAGAAGAAAGGAAGAGAGGTGGAGAGATAAGAGAGACGCGCACGAAAATATATGGGAAGGGTCTAGGGATAAAGGGTATGGGAGCGGGCTCGAAAGGGTTCTGACACCACGGCCACCCGTCGCCTGGTGCTGATCTCTCCCTTCTGTTGCCAAGTGCCGTAGCACAGACCGGGGCGACGGCCGGGAGAGGAACGGACGAGGGAGGAGACGTGAATAAAAAGACATGAGGGAGAACACACTACGAACTTTCGCTGAACTGAAGGGTCCGACTTTTACAAGGAACAGAGAGGACGAAATGGTATAGGAGGGAGTGAGTAAAAAAATCCGAAGCGAAGGGGTACCGGATGGACCTCGGTAAAGGATTTGATTAATATGCAGAGCGGAGAGGGAGAACGGATAGAGGTGGCTGGATGGGATGTGGAGATGGAAGAGAGTGACTACAGATCGATGAAATGAGAGAGAGGAGACTCATATGACAGAGATCTAATATTCCGCCTTTTTAAAGACGCGCTGCCAATACAACACAGGGCACGAACCAGGGAATGCGGATAATTTAAAATTAAACCGTCCTATGACGACCTCGGGAGGGATCCATGGCTAGCAGAGAGGTGGTTACATTTCTGAGTTCTCATTCCGAGGTGCCGGGATCTAATCATAGCAGTGTGAAAGATTTCTCCTTGGTTAATTGTTCGATTCCCACTTCGGTACTGAGTGGACGTCACTTTAACTATTACGAAAGATGAGTTCTCCACGACATTCGTTTTTCACGCTCAACTTCGAGGAAATGTACAGTCAAAAATCAGTAATTTATGAATACTTCCACTTATTTTACAAGCCTATGACCGCTTACATTATATAGGCGACATCTTTGCCTATTAAAGAAATATATTCTGTACGTAGTGAAGCCAGATTTATTAGCAGTCTAAGAAAATGGTTATTTACGCAAATAGATATAGAAAATATTCTTCAATGTTAAAGTAACTATCACCATAACATGTCATTGATATGGCTACGTTATATTTATTCATTATGTCCTAAATTTTTACTTGCTTTTTATTGTTCTGTTTTTAAATGCATTAAGTATATGTATTTCAAGTTATGTTATATTGAGCACATATTTGAGTCAATTTCAATGTCTTAAAATATATTTATATGTCGTTGAATAAACTGCTGCTGAACACAGCGCAATCAATAGATGGCAACCCCAATACATGTCTCTTCAGGGGTGCCTAATTTCACTAATAACATCGTTTAATGGATTGCATAGCATAATTCGGTGCGTGAAATATTATATTATTATTATATATTATCAAGTTGGTGAAATTATACAATTACTATTTGTGAAGGACTCGAAGCGGTTTTCCATAGGCATGTGAGAAATATTGATTGAGACCGGTTTTGCATCATTATGAAGAGTTTCAATGATGTGAAACATCTAAACTGACCGCACTAAACATTCATCTGATGAAAATTGCCAAGGGTCCTTCTTTCGTCAAGAATAAGTTCCACCACATCAGTTCTGAGACAACATTATCGCTTCAATCGAAGTATTTACTCCGTCTGTCAGATGCGATATTGAATTTTGAGCCGCTTGGGGTAATTTAGTTTAGTTTAGCTGGATAGTCTCGACGCTGGGTTTCTTCCCACTTTTCCTCAATTCTAAAATAAAATCCTCTCATCAACATACCCACCTAGACTTTAGAGTGCAAATGTTCTGAGCAAACGGTCGCCCGCCCAAGTAGCTAACCCAAGCCGCAAGTCAGGGATAAAGCTCGTGTCTTTCCTTTTAATTTATCAATCAGAGGACGGTTAAAGTTGAAAATAGATGAAAATGGCCCAATCGCTCATTCCTTCAAAATAACTACAGAAAATACCTATTTTTTCCTATGCTTGAATCACGGGAATAGGTCAAGTGAAATATTTAATTTCAAAGAACGGTTCCAATTCCCTGCTATGAATCCAATTTTTTATCGAAATATTCACATCATAAATACGTTTTACTGAGCGAGTTTTTAATCACTTGTATTTGTTTTTGTGTTTCACTTTCTCGTGACTGATGGCGTATGTGTACCCACCAAGTTAGCTTCCATCATTTTGCCGAGAACGATAAAAGACCACAATAACTGCCAGACACTTCATGATTTGGTTTTTTGATAGGCAATAGTAGCCAATAAATCGACTTGCCTTACAGTAATTGTGGCTTAGTTTACGATGTAGCCCTAACAGTACATCCCGCATGGTTTCTGTTTAACTCTTGTAGATCCGTGCAGTTATGCAGAGGCAAAATACGGCAGCACACTTTTTGTAATACCGATAGCAAAGAGGGAAGTTTATGCTGTTAAATATCACATACTCACGTGTATTTTCTGGTTTTACGACATAATCAACTAATATGAATTGTTTCAGTAAATTTTTTAGGATACAGGGCAGCACAAACTGGTGAACGCACACCCTTGAGGAGGCCAAAAGGGTACTGTATAGATGAACGAGAGGCGTTTTCTGCGAAGTGTTCTAAAAGCTCCCAGACTCGTAACCTCATAAGTATAACGTTATTTGTAAACATTTTGTCATTTGCATGATATTACGGTACGTTTAAGTCATGTCTAAAGTAAACCGGGGAATAAGGCCGGGAAAAGGGAAAGGTCTGACAAGGGTTTATGCACCCTTTAAAGAGTGGCGAAGTGGATTATTAGCAGCGAAGTGAGGGGTAGTTCAATAGCAGAGCTGATATGGAAGATTTATGGAGCAAGATACGATGTCCTCATCATCGTCACAGGACCTTGGATGGGAATCAATAGCAGGCCATCATCATCAGAAGTCATCAATCCGAAGAATGGCTGGTTGCGGCTACAAATTCCCTCCTCCATTCGACTGCCTACCTCGTCCATTCATAATCTCTAGCTTAAACATCACTCATGAGTTCTATAATCTATGGCTTCCACATCCATTTTCCTATCATAACTGCGTTAGCAGGCTATTATGTCTCAAAATTTTTCCAATGAGTCAGCACTTCATGCGTTAAAGAGATTACACTGAGCGACTCTTCCAAGTACTCCTTCGTAGATAATTATCGCCGTTCTTGAGATTCAGACTTCCGCTAGGCTAGGAAGAAGGTTGAGTCTCCGGTTTTCCCGGGTTTCCACAGCACTGTTTCATCTTGAGGAGGTCCTCAAACCCAAGACCCGGAAAACCGAAGTCTCAACCTATCTCCGTTCTTTTCATCTTCGTCACTCTTCAATATTAACAAATTTCCAGTGATAATAATGTACTTCGTTCTGAACGCGCCAAACACACGTTCGAATGAACTGCTTCCTCATTTACATGGCCGCATTGTAAGCTGAGAATTGATCCATAAGATAGCATGCCTTCTTTTCTAGGGACATTCAGATCACCATTTTGAAATTACCACCCTTCATAAAATTCTTCAATTTTTTTCCAACCTTTCCAGACCAAGTTTCGTATTGATTTCGTCTTTTTGATTTAAAATATCCAAACACATTACAAAGTATAGATTGATTACTCATTGATCTATAGCAAACTTGAAAATTACGTATTGCAACTGAAAAGGTCTTTTAGGGCCATTTATCACATAGTGATTCCCCACTCTACAGTAGCATGCTACTTAGAGCATACACATTCGTCAAGAAAGAGTTCCCACCCCCACACCAATCTCTACAGTATAGCTTAAACAATAGAGCGTAGAGGGTTTAAATATGGGTTTATAAGATAATGCAAGCACAAGATCTCATTCTATTGCCATAATATATCATTACTGCCATTGAAGAACAGAACGAGTGACATGAAAGCTCTACTACAACGTTGGAGAACATTTCATGACAGAGGATACCTAAAGCATCGGAAAATAAGGGAAAAATATAAACCGCATGAGTTTTCTCCCAAAGGAGGGTAAATTTCACTCTACATTGAAATGTTCGTCAAATTATGAATGAAGGATTTCAATACGCCGAGCCACGCGAAACAATATACCAAATACCCTGGCATGAATCATGACCATTAGTCATTTAAAACTGGTACCCTAAGAACCACATCTAGGTTCTTCCACCACCCTAGAAACACTTTGAACATAGCACAGGACTCTCTAAGCACCTCCTTATTTCAAAACTTCTACGAAAATCGGAAATAAGTTTGAAAACACCTAATTTGAACAAAAATTCGACTGATCTATACACATTCTAACCTGAAAACAATTTACTATTAATAATTCAAAAGAGAAATTGATGAGATTGTGAATAATACATGCAATTTTGCTGTTACTTCAGCTTATATGTCACACAGGACAGAATCAAATTTTTCATGTTATAAGGCTGATATGAAATGAAAAATGTCCACAAATGCAGAAAAATTCCAAACAACCGTCAGCATAGAATAGCATGAACTTAGGGTCTTCGATGCTCAAATTTCCCGACTAAATCAAACCACCTAACTTTAGTTCAAACAGCACCCTCCAAATTCCTATCCATCACATCCAAAAACAGAAATTGTGAAGATAAAAAAGTTTTCGCCCAGAAAAACTGCCCGAATCCAAAACAATAAGCCAATCTCGCATGATTTCATCTGATCAATTTTGATCAAGGCCACTGCGGACATATTTCTCCACCTTCCGGCATGTCACATCAAGGAAAAAAACTTCCTCCAGTGAGCGAAACAGTCACGCGGTCTATGCTAAGTGCTTAAGGGGCACTGACGCCCTTCCGCATGCCTACATTAATTACACCGACTCCCATGGAGAGGCAGAGGCGCGTTCAGAAAACGGCATCGACCAGGAAACATTTCACTTCACATCGCAGACGCGTCTTCCTTCGGGTGAGTCATTAGCGGGAATGTGCCCATTAAAATATTAATCCATTTCTCCGCCTCTTAGAGGAAGAATAACACTACGATTCGCGTGAAACAGAGGCAGCCATGTCATGCACTCAACCGACGATTGAATTGGAGCTGACATCCCAATGTAACATTTGTATAAAGGCCTCGCGTCCCTCACAGGCTCGACTTACAAGCAATAAGATAGAAACAATATTTACTCTATACCAAATCTGATAACGATGGGAAAACGAAGAGGGACTGCTTCCAGAATGCAGAATGAAGACTACGAAATGGTATAGTGAAGAGTAGTTCTGACTTTCCGAGGGAGATCGCACGCAATGAGCAACAAATTATCTTTCTTCTGTTACGTCAATCGAAATACCACAACAAAGCCGGGAAAATCACTCATGCCACAGTGATCGCGTAAGCTTCACCTCACCCCAGCCAAACATCAATCACACTGGCACGAGGGCCTCTTCTCCCTCGTGAGTTACCATGGCATCATAAAAATTTTAACCAGTTACAGCCATTTCCAAGGCAGTTTGAAATACACAAAGGAAATGGTACACATTCACGCCAAAGATATACACCAAAAGGATGAAATTCGCAGAGAAAAAAATCAGTTGACTTCAGCGGGATTCAAACTTCCATCTTCCCATTTCAATAACAACATACTATTAATATATACTTGCAACAACACAGCACTTGACGATCATAAATCTCTCGAGCAGAAAACTTTACTTTTACGGAGGCTAGAGGCGGTAATCGGGAATCATTGATAAACTTTACACCTCCGGGCGTATATTACCTTCGTGGAAGTATATTATATTCGAATCCATAAGGACAATAAGTGTATTACTTTTCCACTGTTATCCCACACTGGATTCCCGGATTATATGCCAATTGTTGTGTGTATTATAATATTACGAATGCATGTACGTAGTGCGTATGTAGTATGC
The DNA here is from genome assembly GCA_963169105.1 of Ceriagrion tenellum. Classification (NCBI taxonomy): domain Eukaryota; kingdom Metazoa; phylum Arthropoda; class Insecta; order Odonata; family Coenagrionidae; genus Ceriagrion; species Ceriagrion tenellum. The sequence continues at coordinate 76,931,039 of OY720641.1, read as the reverse complement.
ATGTAATGTGTACGTATAATAGTAATTAGTGGTAAGTAAACCGGAGTTGAACATGACTCGAGTCACAGAAAATAACTGTGGAAAAGTAAAATACTTATTTTCAATATGGATTCAGGAATCATTGAACTCACGTATTAATATTTTTCCAAGTAGACAAAAATTCAAGGACCACATGTCATCATAGTACATATTATGATGCGAAGGAACACACCATACATTCCGATCGAAAATAAATTATTCAAATTTACAGTTTTGCCTTCATAAATGAATGCAAAGACTTTGGTAGCTGTTATTAGTGTTCGGCGCGGTAATTCGAAATTCAAGCGAAAACTATATTTTTATAAGTCATTTCGAACCTTTGACTCAACGTGACACTTATACTTAAAGCAACAATTATTTTAATATGAAATGCATTACTTACCGTTTAACATAAATTTTTACAAATGTAATCGATATATTACGAAATCCCATGTGCCATTTGACTAGGTTTAAAATAATAATGGACTGCCAAGAAGCCAAAACGGTATAATTCAATTTTTAACTCATATTAATTCATAGATATCACTAATGTCACTGTGGGTGGAGTAAACATAAACGGCCGTATTCATAGATTCCTTAGTGAGCTACTATCGGCTTAGTAGCGCACTAACTAGTCGCCAACTAACAAAATTGTATTCATAGACTGCTACTAAGCTCAGTAGCGCCAAGTGAGCCACTATTTTAGTAGCTGATTCTTAAACACTCTCTCGCCTTGTTTAGAGGCGCTACTAAATATGGCGGTCTGTCCCAACTGGCTCACCTCGGGTGATAACCTGAAACTATAACGGAGATTTTAAGCGAAAATACCAAGGCGAGGGCGAAGGCGAAGATACTGGTGGAATTGATTTTCTCAAGGCTGGCGGATGCGACGTGTAGTACTGTTGCTGGATCAAACTAAGCATTTTTATTATTTGTTCTTAGTCCACGACACCGTGTTGTAATACTCCGTAGTGCTTCATGAGTGTATTACTCAACGAAAAAGGAAGAGTTAGTGAGATGATTTCTGTGGTTTCGAGCGTCGTAAGGTGGTCATCATCTCTTCTTCATTTCGTTTCATCAGTGCTACGCCTCACAGCTTTATTAAGTGCATAAATCATTGTGTGTGTATTGACTGGTTTTTAGGGTAACATTTGTATTTTTAAATTCTTCTGGCCTTAGTACTGTTCATTTGTGGTTTTAAATGATTACTCTACGAGAATACAGCCCACTTCAAAGAATGTGTCCAAGAGGAAGCCTCGTCAACAATTTACAAGGGCATATTAGTCTTCGTGATTACTGCATCAAGTGAGGTGCTTCAGAGTAATTAACTCGAGCATATTACGGTTGTGTTGTCGTAGAAATATGTCTTACATTGATATAAAGACGTACAACTGTTATCTGAAGGAATTATAATGATTTCGCGCAGGTAATAATTGTAATTGTGGGTCTGTTTACATCATAGCGCTGGTCTGTTTACATTCTGCCGTAAATTTCTATTTCGTTTCGTTTTGTTTTGGTAGCAGAACCTTGTTATGGTTCACAGAGTGATAGAAACTTCTTCCAGTGCTTCAGCAGTATATCGCATCATATTTTATGCATTATCTTCTAAGTGGATAAGTGAAATCAGTTTCGTTTTATTTAATGCTCAAAAAGTATTCGTGTAGGGACAAATAGGTATTCAGATTAAATAGTGACAATGTCCGCTGTACCGTGTGCATGTTCGGTTTTCGTTTACAAAATGATGGTTAGTGTGTGAATGTGAGTACTGTTACATTTTCTACGTAAATACCAGTTATTATCCATTAACTAACGGCAAACATTTTCTATTTTGTGTGTTTTTATATTGATGGAACGGTGGATACCTCAAGAAAGTCCTGTTTTTGTTTGAATATAACTGATACTTTAATTTGGTGCGATTGGATGGAGTTAGTTCAACTTTGATGTGGTGAAGCTCCAGTGTGTTCAAATGATTTTATGAACGATCTGTGCAAGTTTGTGGTGTATTGCTACGTGTGGCAAAAAATAAAGTTTATGACAAGCATGTATTCTCGACTTTTCTATACAATAGCAATCAAATTTTACGGAAGATTTGTCGGAATTATGATGGTAATTTTAAAATATGGAGAAATTAGAGTATTTAACGATGGCCTCATTGTAGCAATATTGGTGTATGATATACGAAGTCACGTACAATGAAGCCAGTGGCAGTGTTGCCAAGCGTTGCTTCATTGTTTCTAGGGCAGTCGCTACCGACAGTTTTGTACTCCGCTACGATAGTGGCGATAGTAGCATACTAGGTTAGTAGCTCCTAGTAGCACACTGGAAAGGATCTATGAATACAATTTTTTAGTATGCGACTAAGTACTCTTAGTAGCTGACTAAGTTAGTTGCCTACTAGCCCCTTTTAGCTGAAATCTATGAATACGGCCGATAGTGTTTCACAACTGTTAGAGGGATTAAGGTGGGAGCCCCTAGATACTCGGAGGCTGCACGCTAGGCTTAGGCTGCTTGAGAAATTCAGAACTGGTGTGCTTCAGAGCGACACAGAGAATATTATCATGGCGCCTCACTACATCTCTAGGTCTGACAGATGCGATAAAATAAGACAGATACACTACCGAACAGAGAGGTACAAAAACTCGTTCTTTCCGCGCACAATAAGCGACCACAATAAAAACTGGGCTCCTCTAAATACACTCCCATATTATATGAACACGGCTGGTGGCCTACCACCCCCAGCCACACGCCCATGCGGCGGCTCGCTGGGTAGTATGTAGATGTAGATGTAGAAATGTCACAGCCATGGAGATGTCTAATGAGAACACGATTGCATAGTTACAAGCACATTTGTGCATACGCAAAAATCGCTCCCGCCATCTTATCTCAGCTCCTTATGATGTATTTTGCCCACACTTCCCCAATATTTTGTCTCTTATCACAAATAAGACATTTTAAGGACAAATAGCCGGACTTGTGACTTTGAGGTAAGTATTTCTCCTCAAAGGGAACCTTTCAGCAACTAACTTGCATTACTTAACGATAAAGGCAAACATGGAATGAGTCACGTTTGCCAACATTCCTCTTTTCCACAGTGAAGTAGTATGTGAATTGTACTTTCGACTGTGGGTGGACGAAAACCCGACTTGGAGAAGAACCCGTTAAGTACGTCCGAATAAAACGCCGGAAAAGCCCCTCTCATCCTTCTCCAGCTCCCATGAAGTTTTATCTCTCCGTTGTTATGGCCACTATCGATTTTGAGGCTCTTCAGAAGCGAGGGACCCGCGCATTATTATCCCATGAGTCCAGAGTACGAAGGTACTGCCCATAAATTGCGTGACACCTTTTAGACCACTTTCTGTCCCTCTAACACGTAAAACTTGATAGCACCCCTTAAAGGTATTCTTTTCCATCCACCCACGTAATGTTTAATTTTACCCTTATTATGAAGTATCACAGAAGATGTACGGAACGCGAGCTGGACTTGCATCAAAGCACTAACTATTACAACGAAGAATTGCTACGAGATCGTCATGATAGATTCTGTACAACGTGCGATTCCTATAGTTGAGAGGTATATTAAATCATATATTAGACTCCTAACATGAGATCGATTTATTTATTGCTCTCCTTCTACTCTGATATAATGGACAAAAGATGAAAAAGTACCCTTGCCTCTGTTCGACAGTCAGTCTAGTGTGAGGCTAGAATAGTATTCTCTATTGGCCAATTGCAGGAACGACACATACGTATTCTATGAACTCATGAGACCCATAAGCCAAGGCATCCATTCAATAAGTGTAGTATAAACATAAGTTTATTGGTTTCATAACTTATGGCATGGATTCATGAGTTTCATAAGTAGCCAAGATGGCGGATGCGCACTGAACCACTTGGAGACTTAATTACGTAATAAAAGAATTGTTTTGAGAAAAATGACCAGTTTGTTTACTCTTACTGACTAATTATTATCTGCATTAGCAACTATTCATTGTGTAAAATTTCGTAAATTTTATCCGATGGTGGAAGATTCGATCCAATATTCGAAACTATTGACTATTGGTAAATATGTTGAGTAACTAGTAGATGGGTTCCTGCAACCTGAATATATTCATGGATCTCATAATTATCGATTCCATTACAAAATGTTTTGCAACCGGCCATTCGTTGGAGAGAATACTTTGAAGACCGATACACATGGGTATTTTCGTCCAGCCTATCAAGACACTGGAACGAACACCTCAGAACAGCTTCAATACCGACCAAATCGCTACGTTTGGTAATGTACGTATGGTTGTGCATGAATAACAAATAAGTAATTTTCATTTAAATAATAAATAATTGAAAAGAAAAAATATGCTGAATTCCAATCTTTCAGGTTAACCTGATTGAAATGTTCTACAAAAATGCAGGAGGGCGCAGCGAACTGCAATTTTTTTCTTGCTACTTAGTTGGCCAGATGGAACCTTTAAATGGGCAGGAGTATCTGTATCCATGGTATAGCACAAAACCTCCAAGTTTGTGGTGAATTCCCTCCCAGACCTTTGAATAGCCTAGTTGCACTTCCTAACCTCTATCACGAATTGTTAACGAGGCGCGAGACTTTTTTTGTATTCTCCATTTTATCAGAGTCGGCGAATTAAAACTTACAGTTCTGGGCCCAAAATGCCTGCGGTGATCTCAAGATGAGACCTAACTAAGGTGAAGTACTGACCGACTTTCTTCCCCTTTTTTCACTCGAAAACCTTTCTTCTATTCGCTCGATGAATTCCAGTAACTTTGGAATGAGTTATTGCACTTTCACGTCACCACCGCAATTATACTTAGTTACCGCACGAAAAAATCGGTATGACCCGGTAACCTTATTTTTCCGAAAACCTATATTATCCATTTAGTTTCGTAATACCAACAAAAATAGCATTAAGTAATGGCATTGAAAATTATCTTGACAAAAGTTTAAACAATTATTAAAGCGGTATGAAAATCAACGATATCTTCATAATTATTCCACGCAAATTCAAATATTACACCATAAAACAAATAGCTAAACCTTATAAGGGGGTCGATTCTCCCTTTTTTTTAGAAGACAAGAAATCTGCTAAGCTAAGATACCTTTCTAAATCAATTGATCCACGTAGTACAGCAAAAATTGTTTCGGTTACTTCTAAAAGGTGGACTCACTTTTAGCCAACTTTTCCAATAAATAAAGAGGATACGAAATATTCAAACCGTAACTTTACTGTATCAGGCTGAGAAAGTTTTGAATGTGAAAATATTAAAGGAATCTGCTGGACCGATACCGAAATATATAGGTAACTTACAATCGGTCCATATTTATATCGGGATTAAATATCGGCTCGGCTTTAATCCAAACCTACCTCAGTCGAAAGAAAAACCTTGGACTGACAGTTAAACATCGTTCAATGCTAAAATGAAGTAGCGCCATTGTTTTAAGGCGAAAGTCGATAGGGTTTAGGTCCCATAAGAGGACATGTAAGTCCATGTCTATCACTCACTACCCAATTTCAGAGTGTAATTATAACATTCCGGTTTAACTAACTCCTTTTTACTCAATCCGTTTCCTCTGGCTTCGTTTACTACGTATTCTCCTACACCATTGACCACCATACCACACTAAAGACACCAAGATGACCCCGACTTCACCAACCAAAGGTCGTTCAATATTGAATGTATTCTTCCTTCGATACAGGTATTCGCAACGCAAACAAATCCGCCATTAATGTGCTTATTTAAGTGTATTCTCTAAAGAATAGCAAAGGATGTACATCGTTCTTGATAATTTGTACATTCGTGTTCGAAATGACAGATGGCGCCGCATACTCGCACATTTTCTTGGGTGTGTATTGGTGGTAAATACTTAGTAAACACATTAATAGCGGCCGTGTGGTGGAAATGGTTCCGAAGACCCATATCGATTGAACTACGGATATATCGAATCGAACGACCCTCACCAACCCGTCAAGTTACGCTATCTACAATAGGCCCCAGAGATTAATCAATCCTACTCTCCGTAATCCGTAGGCAGTATCCGACTCCCAGTAACAGGTCATTTAGCAGGTTTGCATTATCAAAAACGAACTATCTTCGCAAGTAAAATGCACTTCGTAGATGTTAAATTTCCAAAAATACGATTCAAATAAAAATTTCGAAAGGAATTAAGTAAAATACCTAGGATGATGAATATGAACGAATTAGATCATGTCACCGGATTGTGCATTTCACGGTATTGTCCACAGGAATAAGCCGTGGCAGCAAAATGAACAAGTTAGAAGTGCAATACACCATACATACATCACGTAGACAACGGAGAAGAAGAAGAAAACCGTTGTAAAAATTGAACACCTGAAAATACAAAATTTTTAGACCCAACGAAAAATGCCATACAACTCTGAGTTCGACATGTTTGGAATGTTTAACGAAAAGCACGACTTCGAATTCCTCTCGGTACGAGGAATATGAAACGCTTTCACTGCGGAGAATTCGCACAGGCCCACGTGCTAGCAGGATAAAGAAAACCGCGGCAATATAAAGTAAAAAAAAGTAAGGTACTCAGCTTTTACATGAGACGTGGGAGGTACCGACGCAAGCTTTTATGATCCAATAGGAGACGTGTTTGGCAACGACTATATGAACTTGTTGAACTTCGCTCTATAAAATGTTGTCGCCACATGGGAGTCGAGGACGAGTAAAAACTTGGCCGCCTTCCCGAAAAGTTCGCTAAGTCCCGCAATATATTCAAAACCCCAAAGAACTTGGCTCTATAGCCACAGGAAACGTTTTAAGGGTGCACAAGAGGAAGTCTAGTTAAGTATTTCCCGTACCATGAACCACCGCACGATGCAACGGAAGTGTGCATGGAAGAGGACTTTTTTCTCACCAAGCCAATGTCCACGTCACGCGCCAATTCAGGGTTAAAGTAAGAAATAAACAGCCGTATTCATAATCTAATCATTCCATTCCTAAAGAAGTACGTTGAGAAGTACCTGACCAGCATTTATGACATCGTTTTATTTCCCTTTTGCATTAATACCGGCCGGATTAGTTCTGCTAATGTTGAACTTGTAGCATCTAATTAAGCGTTGAAGCTATAAACTTGTACATAAACAACTAATTCCCCATACAATACCTTGAAAATGGCACCAATTGTCGAAACATGGGTCGGCAAGAGAAAATAAAACGTGGAATCAGACAAAGTTACATTTTTCACCATGAAGAACTTTAAACATGCTGCTAAGCGTTATTCAGTTGAAGCCCCATTGGAATCCTCCCTTGGACCAGGAATAAGTAAAATCTCCTTCAGACGAATATAACTTGAAGTCCATTGATACGGCCGAAAGTGTTTAAAGTAGTTTGAGCGAGATAGTTCCCTAGTCATATTGGACACCATATTCCAATTATATGTTTTAATGTCAGTAGTTGTAGGAAGAATGAATTAATGATTCCATTATTAATGGTGAAATTAAATGCTTTAAGTGACTTAATATATAAGTATTTAACTTGACTCATTTTTTTCACGCGGTATGTTTAAAACGCCTTCACAACGGGAGGCTTTACGTGATTCTGAAAAATTACTGCGGTGACAATATGATTTGCTCTAATAAATAGTTGAGAAAACATAAAAACTACACACTGTGAATTTGTTGACGAGATCTAGGAGTCAGAAATTCCTCATTTTTTAAATAAGATTGATCTGGAGCGCACACACGTACCTATCCCCACGTAAAATAGCTGGTATTTCTTGGCAAATATTTCGGAAAGTAGAGCGGTAATGGGTTGATATTTTGGTATTTTTATTATTTATTTTACCGTCACTATCCCTAATAAAGCACAATGGGCCAATTTGCGTCGGGTGGAGAACAGTAACAACGTACGAGACACAAACAACCATGTCCTGGGCAGATAATATTCTACCCAGGCGGGACTCGAACCCGCGACCCTCTGGTTACCCCGCCGCCACCGGGGCCGACATCTTAAAAGGCCGTATCTTTTGAAGGGTGACATATTTTTCATTAAAATTAGACTGGATTAAATGATTTCCGGATGAAATGACATTTCGCTCACACTACCTTTACAGCGGTAACAGACCACATACAAGCAGAACCACACAATTGCGGTTGGTTCTCAAAATGCCTTCCCACAAACACCACATGTTCGCGACGCCATACTGAACGAAATCCACAAAGTAATCAACTTATTTTTGCGCGTATAATGTCAAGTTAAAATCTGCCCCAAATTAAGCTTCAAATGACAAACAGTCAATGGATTGAAGATCTACGTATAAATATGGATTGATGTCTTCATACGTAACGAACGACTCCTTCACAAGGTGATTGGGAGCCGGAGTCCTTGAAACTGAAAGTAGTGCGCCGGTGAATGCCACTCGCATACTTTCTGGATAATGATTTATGCCTTCATGATTCAATTTTGTCTCCTTGGCCTAACTTCACCCACCAAAGGCGACGTTTACACTTGACCCCACACTTAAGATGAACTAAGTCGGAAGAGGTCACATTTCCGAGAATACATCATCGACACGAGTGACATTGAACACATGTGACCATCTTCGTCAATAGAAAAGGCACAATGGGTCGCTTATGAGGGCAAACCAAAAGGATGAACCTTTATACTGAGCAACCACACAGTGTTAGCATTTTCTGAACCGTTTATTACACATTAGAATTATATCCACCCAAATAATTGCAGTGAAATACATTCACGTAATTACCATGCAAGCTAATCAAACAAACGCCCATAAGTTTCCTATCAACAAACCATACTACAAAGATTAAATCTTAATACAGGCAAACACATTCTCAAGCCAAATAAAAATTCCCAAACATTACATTAAACCTACAGCTTGGCTTGGAAAACTTTTTTTATCTTCCATGAAATATTAAAGGATCGGAAATGCAAACGCGCGAGTTATACTATGTGCGGATGATGCTGTTTTGACCTCAAAGAACCAACAGGGATTACAGAACCTCCTAGACAAGTTTAGTGAATCAACAGAGAATGGAATTGAGGGTAAATGCTTGCAAGACTACAGTAGTAGTTTTTGATAAGAAGAATGGGGAGAATAACTGTATGTTGAGGGCGAATGGTGAAGTAATTGAACAAGTGGATGATTTTGTGTACTTAGGTAAAATTTGTTTGTGTTTGTGAAATGTTTGTGAAAGACGGACGGATATATGACAAGATAAAGGGACGTGCGAATACTGAAAGGAAAGTGGTAGGTAGCATGTGGAGCATATCAAGGAATGAGTCCCTGTCTAAGGAAGCGAAAATCGCCGTGTACAAACGTGTACTTCTCCCCACTTTGCTGTATGGTAGTGAAACATGTGTAAGTCAGGATAGACATAAGAGTAGAATACACGCCGTGTTTATGAGTTATGTGAGGAGTGTTTGCGGCAAAAGTAGGATGGATAGGGTCAGGAATGAGTGAGTAATAAATGAATGTGGGTTAGATGCTCCAGTAATGGACAACTATGAAAGGAGTGTGCTTCGCTGGTTTGGCCATGTTGAGAGAATGGATGAGGGTCGAATAATGAAACAGATATATAGGAGTGAAACGAATGGTGCGAGAGGTAGAGGTAGACCGAGAAAGTTGTGGTTGAATGTGGTTGAGGAAATTCTTAGAAGGAATATTAGGAGTCTAAAAAAAGGAGGGCGTGTATGAAGCAGTGTATGTGGGTAAATTAGGCAAAAGAGGTTTGCAAGGACAGGTCAGCATGGAGGAAATTATTAAAGCAGAGTTAGGTGTACAAATATGTATTTATATGTGAAACCTTGTGACTGTGCCTACCCCGGAAGGGAACGGCGTTATTGGCATGTATGTATGTACGTAAATATTAAAGGTCAAGTTTCGCGAGCCAAATATTTGACACAACTCTGGAAAACGATGGGCCAAACATGAGAAACGCTACATGAGAAATCTTCATTTCCGAATTATGTACGCAGAAACATGCCAACCATGTAAATCCAAACTTTCAGTGACGCAACAATTATAGTAAATAGACACGCATAACTGTTGTTTAGATTGGCCTTCACATTGCTGTGCCAACAAAGTTAAGCCCATTAGCAGCGATGGATCAATCTAAGAAAAAACAAATACACACGGTTGTTGTTTCAAACGGATTTCGTATTGTTGTCCGCGAAAAATAACTGAACTTCACGGTGACGGTACAATTTTCTTCCATCTTCATTAAACTTTAAGGGGACGGACTCAAGCGAGGAAAAACAAGAGGTCCCTTCTGGTCCATTCCTCTCGGGGGGTTGGAAAAGGAAATAAATAGACCGACTAAGGGAGTGAGCCGAGATCCGCTGGAAATGCGGGTCGGATTGAGTGAAATGGAAGAGAAGAAGGCGGGACTTCATTTATCACTTGGCACTTGGAAATGGACGATGGTTATAAATCCTATGAGAGAAGGGAGCAATGAGTTAGGATGGCAACAACGGCCGCGAAAGGAATGGCGTCTTGTGGAACATAGGACTGTTTTTCCCACCCCATGTTTCCAGGATACTTCTCAAGTTACTAAGATCTGGATAAGTCACTTAGCGATAACCAAGAGCTGGAATTATCGATCTTCATCATCAAGTCTGAAGTTGAGAGATTGGAAGCACCCGACAGCACACATTGGCTGGCAAAACTAAGCAAATGAAAACACGGATTTTGTTTGGGGCGGGCGGGGGAGGGGAATCTTCCCCGATGATTTGATTGTCTCACTCAGCGAATGAACAGAAGTTCACTTTTGGTCACAGGCTTCGCCATACTCGAGCTAGAGGCATGTGCTAGTTCTAACAATACGCACTTCCTCGATTCCATTTTCTTCGCCTGAACGGAGTCATGATGAGTTCTACTGATAGCACTTATAGCCATTTGTTAATAGTTTTCTATAATGTAAGTACAAGTTCTCCCTTGTAAGACCCCACTTAGAATACGCTGCCAGTGTTTGGGTACCAAATGAGGTAGGCTTTAAAACAGAGTAAGAACGCGTACAGAGAAGATCAGCAAGATACGTGAAAGGCCGTTATGATAGTCTCGTTAGTGTTACTGACCTCTTGCAACAACTTGGATGGGAATCGCTTTCAGACCGACGATTGGAAATTAGACTAAATCTTTTATGTGTATTCAAAACCGATTTATTTTCAGACGAAGTTATCAGTATCTTACGAACTCCAACATACTACGGAAGATCAAATCATGAGAACAAAATAAGGGAAATAGATTGTAGAACAGAAAGGTTAAAAATGTCGTTTTTCCAGCGATCGATAAGAGACCAAATTGACTGCGTTGACACTTAGAAGTAGGTTAGTTGACAGGACGAGTAGCTGATTAATTCATATGCCCCCTAATGCATGTTTCTAAATCTGACGAGGAGTGGTCACACCATGCATTACATGATCCCTGCATGACTTTTGAGTCACGTTTGAATAGTTGCATTATAGATTATTCTATTAGTTTCTGAATCATTTGTAGCATACCGATAGTGTGATGCTTGTTGGTGAAAGTAAACCTCTTCACTGTTATTCATGTTGGCGATAAGTCACCCCCTACCAAACACCCTTGTGGTGGCTTGCAGAATAGTAGGTAGATGTAGATGTACAAAACTATGCTTCCCCTAGAACACCAGTGCCACCTATCCCAAATTTCGGAACCCTAATGACCTGCGATCCTAAATGATAGTAAAAGGCGGTCGAAAGCGCATGAAGCTCTGCGTCCTTTTACTGTTCTTGCATAGGAAATTTGAAAGAGATAATGTTTTGCCAGAGGGAATTCCCTCAGGATGGATATCGACCCGAGAAACAGAAAGCTATCGGACTTAAACGGAAGTGGATACCACGAGTCGTCATCATACACAGAAGGGGATTATTACACGGATGTGCAGTGAAAGGGAACTGCGGTTCACTGGTTCCGCCGATAAAAGGCACAGGAGGGGAGAGGATAGAAGGAAAACTTTCATTAATACAAAAAAGGAGAGTGGAGGAGGGTTTCGAAAGATGCGTGCGGGGTGAGTTGGCTAAAAACTACTAGGATCTTTATGAAGGACGAATATTTCCCGGCATGTCCGTGGATGACCTTCTCCCTCTCTCTCTCAAGACTTCCCATAAGCCCCTACCCATTCATCCTCACTCTCTTCCACGCTTTCTCCCGCTAGTCTTTTTTTATACGTATTCTGCCATCTCCCCTTACAAGACCCCCTCAAGGGTCCAGAAATCCTTTTAAAGAGGATTCTTCCCTCCCTGTCCCCTTCTTTCTCCCACCATCTTCCACAAGGACGATGTCGAACGACGGACGCTCTGAGAGCTACCCCTCTCCTCCTCCTTTTAGTCCCTTCCCCCTGCGCCCTTCTCCGACGCAGAGACGCAGGACTGATATCAACACGAAGAATCACGAGAGCAGTGCGAACAAAGGGGGTCTTCCCCGACTTCTTTAAAGGGAATGAGCTGGGAATAAGGACTGGAGCAAGGATGTGGTTGTATGGGATTTTTACGTACAAGTAGAAAATACTGAACAGTAGCCGTCGTGACTGGGGTTTAATTAAAAAATTACACAAAGCCGTTTTGAGTCAAATAATTGAAAAAATCACTTTGAGCATAGCTCATGACGGCCAGTGCTGTTGGGGTACGACCCGATATTGACATTTGGTGATTTTGGCATGAAACGTCCCAATTTAAACAACTAAGTTTACAGATTATTATAGTACTTTATTCGCATAGCGATAATTTTCATGCGATTTAAAGGTAATTATAAACATTTTAAGAATAAATACTTCAATTATTTTGAGCAACAAAATTCCATCTCCTTATCGAAAACACTGCTATCCACAGCAAATAACAGAGTCGTATTAATTGTAATAAAATACCCTCAATTACTGCACAAAGACCCTGAGAGGAGATAAAGTGGATTCCTTCACCTATCTCGGAAGTATCATCACGTGAGGCGGAAGAATTACATCGGACATCAGGCGGAGAATAGTTCTGGCAAAGAAGGAATTCTAGGGAAAAGACAATTGCTGTGCTCAAAGAAGATAGGACTACTAAACAAGAAAATTGTATGTGAAAACATTCGTGTGGAGCGTAGCACTTCATGGATCGTAGGCATGGACCATTGGAAAAACTGACCAGAGCAGACTATAATCCTTGGAAACCTGGTGCTGGAGGAGGATGCTGAAGATAAATGGACGGACAAAATAAGAAATGATGAAATGTACAGAAGAGCAGAAGAGGAAAGGACCAAACGTAACACCATACAGAAAAGAATAACAAGACGGATTGGACACACCCTGAGACACAATGGGTTTGCGAAGAACATGATTGAAGGTAAAATAGAGGGAAAAGTTCCCAGAGGAAGACCAAGGAATAAGTTCCTGCGCCAAATAAAGAGGAAAGTATATAGGAAGAGGTACCAGGGGGGAAGGGTGTAGGGCTGCAGTCGACCAATCCTAGGATTGATCAACCAATGACGATTTCACAAAGCAGTCACTAATGTTATGCTAGACTTTCTATTATAGTACTAAAGATATAGTAATTGGTAGTAAAGTCCGAGGCAACAATTGGTCTTCTGGCTGACCAACCAATGGCAGGCTCAATATGCGATAAATACAAGTTTAAATGATTAAATATCTCATAACGAGTCATTCGTTTAGCTGAAGATGCTCATTTCAATTTCTGCAGGAGGCATACGTGAAAATAGGCAAAATTCCACACTAATTGACCAATGGTAAAATAATTCGCTGGAATATAGGAGGAAACTCAATTCACAGAGCGCCATATTTAAAATAATTAGCAGGGATATGGGTGGAAAATATTTTAATTAAAGAACGGAGAAGCCGTGTTAAATAGGAAAAATGATCACCCTCACTAAGTTAAACAGTAAAGGTCTCGAAGGACCAACTCAACTACGTATTAACAAGGGAATCAAAAGGGAGAATACCTAGTCTCCCTCACGAACTTTTTGAGTCTCTTCCCAAAAGCGTTCATTCACTATGGGGGTGATGTAAAAGAAATTGACTCTCTGCAGCTCATTCAGGACCTGACGACGCTAACTGTAACGTTGGCGAAACTGTTGTCCGTAAAATGAACCAACGCGGGAAAAACCCGAATAAACTGAACTCGATGTAAAAATACTTTCGCCCCAGTTTCCTAGATATTTTATTTTATTTTAAAAATTTTCATTCATTTTTATTTTTTTAATTCTTATTATTTTGACAGACTTTATCAATATTGAAGTCATTTATGATGATATTTCAGTAATTTGAGCTATGATCGTCATTCAGCTGTTATTAAATGCAACTAATTTACCGTAAATTTAAATAAAAGGCACTTAAACAAGCCTCAAAATTAAATTGTTTTTTCGTTCCACCCGGCAAACTGCTCATTTGAAATTTAGGTAAAAAATACTTGCGGAAAGACTGCACATTGTCTACGAGTAATGCATAGTCCACTGACCCGCCCCTGGTGGGAAAGAGGACGAATCCCAGATTTCACTTAAAGGTTCGAAGGGGGGTAAGAGGAATGAGAAGACAGCGAAGAGAAAGGATGAGGAGAAAGGGAATGTAGGGATTAAAAAAAGCACAAAAAAAGGAACTTTTCCATCGCCTTCGGGGCATCCCTTTTGTGACCCAGTCGTCGTCGGATCCTTTGCACATTTTTCGGGCGGACGCGACACATCGGCGTCGTCAACAATGGAGGGAGTACGCATGCGCACGCACACACAAACACAGAAATACTGGAGGCAGACAAATGAGCATCGGGCAAGCCCATCGCACGACGAGGAACACGGCTGCGAAAGTAAAGGACTCATCTGCGATTCGGGAGGATTGATTATCGACGAACAGGGAGATTAATTTCAAAGGGTTCCCCATTTCACAGGATGGCTTGGTTCCGTCCCGGCGCGCCGTTGATGACGAACCTCCTCCTCTTCTCGCGAATGCGAACAGAAGAGAGGAAAAGTCACGGTTTATTTTTCCAAAGGCCGTTTTCCGATGAGAGACCGCGGGTACCTCATCATCTCGTCGTTCGGAACCACGATCCGCTAAGCGAACCATGTCGTCTGGGGACGGTATGGAGAAAAGATCGCTCTTCACAACCACACTGGTGCATTCCCTTCGCACTCAGTGGGGGAGGGGGAGCACCATCGGCTTTTTTATTCGGGCATCGTTTTCGGGTCGGATGCGATACAAGAGCACGAAAAAGTGGAGAAAAATTCTCGAGCGATATTTTAACGAACCACGAGGCCGAAAGGACCGGCAAAACTGATATTCGATGTGCGATTGGTGAGAACGACCACAGAGGACAGAGTTTATGATGTGGTAGAGAGGAAGTGAGGCTTCCCTGCAAAATTACTTTCAACTCGCTTTCAGTTGAAATTAATATATAAGTAATTCCATAAATTTACGAACGATTCCTAGGTAGATATGGACCATTCTCAAAATAAATGCGGTAACTTACGTAAATCACCGCGGTATTTTACGTGATTTACGGTATCCCCTGAAAATTACCGTGATTTTCTGTAATATTCACCTCAGTCTCAGATATTTTTCATACTGATGTCATCCAAACATATCATTTAAAGCCAAGTACGTATATATTTCATACAAACTGAATTCTAAATTAAGGCATGTAAAACATATTTGTGTTTTTTAAATTTATTTTATTATTTATTTATTTATTTATGTATTTAAGAATATTTTTGAGGTATCGTTTTAACGGTTCATAAGAAAAGTTCTCATACCAAACAAAATAACACCTAATCGCGTGTGGGCTGGTGTATTTGTTTTCAAATTTTCTTTATTTCTAATACAGTAATGTAGAATTAGTAATGGTTTAAATGCCTGACACCCCTCAATTTAGCTATTGGCCTTCCTATATAATCCTCTATTATCCAATGATTGCAGAAATTTAAAAATTGCCGGAAATTTTCGACAATCACCGTAATTTACCAAGTTAAAATACCTCAAATAAAAATTACGGTAATTTACCCATTTCCACTCTTACAACATTTTAATAAATCAAAATTACAAGAAAATAAGAAAAAATACGAATCGCTGAACTCAACAGTTAAGTATTTTAAAATATATAAACTGTTTCGTCAGCAATTTCAGCTACATATATAAAGTAACTTAAGAATAAACCAGTTTCACTAACAAGATAACTTAGGAATTTGAGTATTTTTTCTACATGAGAACTTATACTTTAAGATCTAACGAACGGGTTGAAGCGCACCATTGAATCGTTTTAAGAGTTCCATCCAATTAGCAAACACCACTTTTTAAGAATAAGGAAAGCCCCTCAAAAACGCCTCCAATTGAATGCTCAAGCCCATGAAGCCAATAAAGAAACTATTTCTCAGCCTTAACTCAAAAGATGAGAGTTTACGTAACGATGAAAATGGCTTCATTGCAGGAGACATATTTAAATCGACAGGCCAAATTTTTCTTTGTTAAGTACTGGCCCAAGAAAGCGCAACGCAGGTGAAAATAGATTTTTGAAATTGCAAGTCCCACAAAGATTTTAAAATCTGTAAATGCACCAAGTATCAACATTCTAATCGAGTTTGAATTCGGAATGTACTCAAATATCAAATCAATTAATACCATCCCTAAAAGTTGTAAGCCTACCCTTCGACAAAGTACCTTACCCATTGTAACAATAAAACTAATAATTTATTTCTGCAACAGATTTACCTTTAATATGAATATGCCACATAAATGAACTGGAAAGGACAAAGTTCAGTTTGTTTGTTTGTTTAAAAAGGGTAATCATTTGTTCCTCCCACAAAGTTACGCCATCAACTTAATGAAACTTGAAGATCTAACTTGAAACTTGAAGCCATCAACTTAATGAAAGTGTCCTTTAGGAAACGTTCCGACATGAGTCTCACAAAGAGGAATGAATCACGAAAAAGCGATGGGACACCAAACTTCTTCAACACTGATACACAACGTGAACACCTATTGGCAAACATTGGAGCACCGATATAAGGTGAAATTCTTTTCCGGCGAATGTTGAATGTGAATTTTTCTCGGGTTGAGCACCGAGAGATCAGAGCCCAAAAGATGATAAGCGATCTACACATCGAAACGTCGACGAAGGACCTGTGTCACTCGAGAAGAGTTCATATTGGAGAAAATAGTCATGCAAACGTTTGGCCACCTTACAGCAATTCGAAGACCGGGTAGTCCAGGTGGTTAGAGTGACAGACTTCCCATCAGAAGGAACCAGGTTCGAATCTCTGGAGATACAGAATATTTATTTGCGGTTCCTCGAGTTCCATGGTTCCGTTTCTACTCGAGTTCAATGCGAAAAGATGATCAAGTTCATCGCTCACAACACGATTATAACGTAAAGTCTTGGACTGTACGGCGACTTTCGTTAACAGCGGGTAGTTATCCGCGCTGGGCTTTTCTCGGTTCTTTCCCCAATCCCTAACGAGTATCTATATGCCAGCCAACCCTATTTCATTGCGAAAAAATCCATTGTTGTTGGGTGTCTTTCGTTATAGCACCCAACAGAGATTAGAGACTCGGAGGCTGCACGCTAGGCTTAGCTTGCTTGAGAAATTCAGAACTGCTGTGTTTCAGAGCGACACAGAGGGTATTAAATTTTCATTTCAAAACTGAGCTTTACTAAATACACTCCCATAATACACGTCACCATTTCACCTCCCAAAACCTTACATCTATACACGGCTGGTGTCCAAACACCCCCTGTCACACGGCCATGCGGCGGCTCACAAGGTAGAACGTAGATGTGGATGTAAACACCCAGGAAATTCCATATGACTGCAAAAGATCAGGTAA
Organism: Ceriagrion tenellum; assembly: GCA_963169105.1. Classification (NCBI taxonomy): domain Eukaryota; kingdom Metazoa; phylum Arthropoda; class Insecta; order Odonata; family Coenagrionidae; genus Ceriagrion; species Ceriagrion tenellum. Next base: position 76,913,202 of record OY720641.1, on the reverse strand, counting down.
ACAATCACTCAGCCGGGTAAAAAGTTAAAATTTGGTCATTTCGTTAATTTGGTATTATTCGAAAGGAAAGGCGAAGTAAAGAGTAAAGAAATTAGCTATTAAACACCAATTTAAATGATAAAATCGGTTAAACTTCTACAGAAAAGGCTTCCGTGAAAAGGAAAAAAAAAAAGAAAAAAAAATATACACACTAGCAAGAATTAAATGCAACTTGTAAAGCGTTTAACTCGCGTGCAGCCGACATTGTCAAACACTCTAGCGCGACTCATCGCTAGGTTAGTCCCAAAGGCTCAGAGGTCCAAATTAAATCAACCTTAATTGCTCCATGCATTAAATTTTTGCGGGAGAAACTTTATAGAAGAGACGCCACGACTGGCGACGGGGAGCCGTAATTGTTTCATTAGTCCCGGAGGAGGAACAGGAGCGGTTGGAAATCCGACGTGCCGCCAGGGTGCCCGAGCGACGAAAATCGTTAAGCCTTGACTCCTACCCCCTGGTGTTTGTCTCTCTCTCTGTAACTCACTCTCCCCCCATAAAACCCATCCTCCCCACTGTCACGCAGTCCCCTTTCCACTAACCTGCTCCCTCATCTTCCCACTTTCCCATCCCCAGAACGACCCCTCCCTCCAAAGTCATCCTTCAGGGCTCTGAAACGGCCGCGAGGAAGAAAAGACTGCGTGAGAGACGAGGAAATGCCTCCCACCTCCTTCCTCCTCCGAGGGAGAGAAAGGGAAGGGGAGAGGGCGTGTCGTAATGATCCGTCGAGACGCTTCTGCCAGCCGTGGGACTCGATCCCGCGACCTTTGAGTCGAGAGAAACGACAGGGCCAATCCCCAACGAGTACGCTCACTGATAACGAGACGGCATACATCCCCGTAGACGATCAGGTTTCACAGAAAATATTAGTCAACGCCATCCTTCTCTCATGTAAAGTCAGGATCCTAGATATAATTAACAATATTATTCACGTGATATTTTAACAATGTATTACACGATATCTTGTGAGTTACGATACAATATTATGGCGAAATTCAATAGATAAAATTTGTCAATGGCCACAGAGTAATTTTATTGCACTACACGCTTCGACACTGGGGTGCCATCAACAGTTAGAATAATTGTACAAATACGATACCGTAAAATTATACAGTAGGCATCACCATTAATCAATTAATTTACGACACAAAGCCACGAAAGTGCGCGCCTTAACAATTATTCATGAAAAAAATGGCATGAGCTAATACCATAAAATACTTGAGCCTAAAAACCGGACGAATTCAATCAACGACTGTATTAATGTGTAGCACGTGCCCTTGTGTAAGACAGGTACCGAAATCTTCTCGCAGAAAGGCGTGAAAACAATATCCTGTAAACGTGTACGTAGATGTAGCAATTTCGGACATCAATCAATAATAAATTTTCTCAGGATCTCACTTCTATAATTTCACTAGAATCTCACGTGCTACACAAAGTTTTCCCAGAGGCCAACACTTTCCAAGCTAATGGTGACCCTAACTCACACCTGTCAGTGTTAATGATATTTACTCTATTGACAGTTTAATGCACTTTAACGCAACGAAAAAGCACAGTATCGCCGGGGCAATCACCGGCTATGAAACTAGAGCATTAAAAATACAATATTCAGCAAAATCGTAAGCTGACAGAGAGAGTCAGCTCGTGCGGGACTACCTCAACCAAAACTTAGGATATAGGATTATTCCCTCGTAAACGTAAAAAACCAGCTCGAAAACATAAGATCCAAATTTATGCAAACTTTTTGCCGGGAAAAATGTTTCCCTAAGTGAGGAATCCATAAAAGGAGAAATTGAGCACAGATTCGAGTCATAATCATCATGGACCTACAATAAATTTTATGAAAGAATTAACACACAGCCCTAAGCTAATTGAAGAATACAAATATTGGGGTCAGGAAATTAATACAAGAAAGACTCGAAATATGTGCATGGGAGGAGCAAAAGAGAACACAGTGCTGGAAGATGGACAGGAAATACAATACTGCCAAGAATAAAAAACTTGGGTGTTAAAATAACTCAAAATGGAACCCTGGATAAGGCAATCAAATATAGAAATGTGCAAGGAAAAAGGGCAATGTCCATGCTGTGTAGCATTTTATGGGACCAAAGTATATCCAAAGCAAATAAAAAAAGAATACATAATTCAATTGTAAGAAGCATTATCACATATGGGAGTGAGATATGGCAGATGAAGTAGAAAACAGAACAAATGCTAAATGTGCGGAGATGGATATACTGTAGACGATATACCGGTATATCCAGACGGGAAAGAATCACGAATGAGAGAGAAGAAATATAATGGGAGTCACCCACACAATAGTCGACGGTATTAAAAAGAAACAGGTTGTGTGGTATGGTAACATACATCGTATGACGAACGAGAGATTACCTAAGCACATTTGAATGTGGAATCCACAAGGTAGAGAAGAAAAAGAGGAAGGCCCAGAATTAGTTGGAGAGACGGCACAGAAAAGGCAATAAGAGGAAAGCAGTTGCCAGAAGGCCTGAGAATGAATAGAGCAATGGCGGTCGGGAATCGGATAGCGTCGAAGAGCGTTAAAAAACCGAATACATTAACACACAATGGTTTTTCCTTCCTCTAGCAATCGATAATGTAATACATCCGAGAACGGCTTCAATTGGGCCAATGGCAGAGGAATTGACAGCATTACGACAAGTTTGTAATCGCAAATGGTATACTGCTCTTAGAACTGGCCTGAGACAAGCAACTTGCCGAGTCCAAAGGAAAATAGGACAATAGTAACAACGCACAATTCAACCAAGTCACGCTTCAAGCAAACCTCCTACTATGCACGGCCTTAGAATTTCCGAGTCTCAACAGTGACAAAAATTTGACGTCACAGCCTCGAAAACTGCAAATGCGACCTTTCATGAGTTGAGATTTTCCAGGGGATCTGACGTCAAATCCACAGATTTCTCAAGGTTTGACCGCGTAGAGTTCACACTGAATATGGCCCCTGGATCAATTCCTCACATTTTGTCCAAGCAGCAACACCTAATGGCATTCCTTTAAGCACAAATGATCTCCGACGGCCCCTTTTAAAATTTGATTCGTCTTTCAACTCCTCTTCCACTTCATTAACTTTCCCCCATTTCCAGGCATTATTCTGCCCTTAGAATAAGTCATTCAACGATTGATGCCGAAAAATTCGAGGGGGAGATTTCCCTGGGACATGGAAAACGAAGTTGCTTCTGAATGGATGGTTTAATTAGACTGTACCAGATAGGAAATAAACCTTGGAATGCACATACTAAACAAATTTAAATAAATCTAAACAGATTCAACGAAAGCAGTAAGATAGTATTCTGTAACTAAACCTAATCCTACAGTTATCGACAAGCAGAAGGGGATGTTAAAAATCAATGTCTGAGAAAACTTCCGAGGAGGTCTGAACAATTCTCGATAAATCAATGATTTTCTTTGTTAGGTTTTTGCGTATTCATTTCTTATATATGCTGTTAATTGGGCCACTATAAACTGGCAATTCTGATGTACGTGGACATTTTCAAATAAATAAAAAATTTCATCCCAACTGATACATCACGACAAATCATCACATCCCCAGCTAAGCACGGCTTAAACGTTGTCATAAGATTCAATCCAATCGGCTGCTGCTTTTAATAAGACATCTTTTCACTCGTGTTGCCATCCTTGTTGGAGCGTAGGTGGTACAAAATCCAGTTCCCAAGAATCCAGCACAAATTTAACGCGAATTAGGAAACCAAGTCAGTACGAAGGTCAGAAATTGTCTTCGAATACCAAATAACCGTGATTCGAATCTCCATTCTGGTGGATTGTTTTTGTCGTGGCAATTTCCATGCATCACTGATTTGACCATCGTCACTGACAACGTCGACTGGGTCACGACAATCATCAGCAAAGAGAGAGAAAGTTTTTCATCAAGGGACAAGGGGCACCCCTTGACTTTCAAAGATACAGACTGCGCTGATATCGCACAATCTGAAGGTACTCAGCCCCACAACACACGTGCTGCGTCCTTCCTCACGTTATTCTCATCCAAGGCTGGGACCAACAATTACTGCGATATCCTTACATCCTCCGAACTTAAAATGTTTTCTCTGAAACCTAAAACATACCTGCCACCATCGGGAACAACCACAGTCGAAGCTGTTGTTTTGAGGAGGCGAAGAGGGCCCAAGCTCAGAATAATCACCCAGACTACGGCGCAATCTACGAAATGGCGAATGCATTCTCCTTCTACTCCGGCCGACAAAAACCTAATGCCACTTAAAACTGGGAGAGGCCTGGATAGATTTCCGCGATCTAACTCACCCAAGGAAATAACGGAAAGAAAGGGATACGAGCGCCATCGCTGCGGCTTTGAGGGAAGGAGGGGGGATTCATGCACGGAAATTGAACGTCATACGATTACCCCTCTCATCCCAATGCTAATAAGATCCAAAATGTGCGAATGAGAATTCAGTTTTCATTTTCCTTCCTTCAATATGTTTGTTCACCTAAGTATTTATGAATAGATTTTTATTTCCATCAATGTTCACAAGAGGCAATAATGTCTAAGAATGTCCCTCACGAGTTTGTTTCTTCTGATAACGAAAGAAACTCCACTTAGTTTTCCCACAAAGTCGCCTACCTCAAGGCAACTGAAGTATATTTTGCATAAGTTAGCAAAAATCTTTATAATAAGATAGAGGGTACATCCACCCAGTGACAAGGAGAATCATCCACATGCCGCTAGAATAGTTTATAGGTAATGGCTACATGCACATGACTCGGGTGATAACCAAACTTAAGATCCACCATTTTCCGCATCTACTCACTCCGCATCTACTCCTCAGGGTTGAAGGAAAAACTATATACCTAGCTTTCGCCGACTTAGGAATTATATTAAACGTTTCTTTTAGCTCCATTACTTTCTTAGGGTTGTGCTAAAATCCCACCCGAAAACACAACGAATTATCAATAGCGAAATTGTACAAAAGGTGCACAGTCCACCGCATGAGTAAAATATATCGCACTAAAATGTAAACATCCAAAAGGAAAAATAATATTTGACCCGCAAAGGCTGGAATGTCTAGGAATATATTGAATTTACGAAAAAATAGGACACGAGGAAACACCACAACATATCAAGTAGAATAATTAAAGGAAATTCTTAATCCATCTCAAGATTAATTATATTCCTTGTATTATTAAAACATTATTCAATATTCGGATATGATTAAAAGCTTACATCCTGGCAGGAGCCCTTAAAACCACGAAAACCACTATCGGGAGCTTTTGGCACCGGAGAATAGAATTGGACTCATAAAACGCTCCCCGTATGGTATGGTTTGACCGCGGAGGGAGGCGGAGAGGGAGTTGAGGGGAGGTGGTGGGGGGAGAGAGGACAGGCATGCCCACAAATGAGAACGTCAACACTATAACACCCATCGGAATAAATGATACCGGCATTGTTGGTCACGTCATTCTGGCGGGGAGCGACGACGGAATGGCGAAACACATTTCCAGAACCGCAAACGGTGGCTTTAGACCGGCGAGACAGGGATTTTGAAAAATGATAATAACTTTTTCTGCGACGCGGTCGCGGAACTGTCGATCCACCAGCTCAAAACAACAGTCTAGGGAACGCAGCTGTGGCAGCCATCTCAAAATAAAAAGACAACCAAAACGGTGAAACAAAATATCACCGATTTTGCAGGGATAGTTTCAATTTTGCATTCGCAACATTCTATGTTGACTTAACAACTAGTATTCCATTAAGTGTGCTCCTTCGGGAAAATTAAACTTTGTTTCTCTCGCGTTGGTTCAAACAAGAAACAGTGACTTCCATGATATACATGCTAAAAGAGCTAAATTTTGATCGTATTCTAGTTTTAACCGTTAATTTAATTATTTTCAACGCCATCACGAAGCTCAAGGAAAAATATTCCATTCGGAAGGAAAGTACCTTCATTTATTTCAATAAGATAATGAATCTTAAATTAGAGCTGTCAACAGTCAAAAACCGCTGAAATGTGCTGTTATCACAGTACAAGTACATGAAATTCAAGAATGCCAAACAGATGAAAAAAAAATTTCCATTGATTTACCTGGATGATTTGCTTCTCGAATAATAATAATAATGAATCATAAAATCATAAAAGCGGCAGTCGATTTTAAAACGGAGAGGATGTTTTCAACAGGTAGGTATTTATCGATAAAGAGGTTGCAAATGACTCGTCCGACTTTTAAGCAAGAACTTCCTCCTTCTCTTAAAATTGTAGACCTCCAAAAAGAAATCAACAGATATAGAACTGACCATTTTATTTTGCAATTACGACGTGTTTTGTCGGATTACATAGCCATCACCATTTATTGATTTTTATGAATGAAAGATTTTTATATCCGAAAACGCTGTTTCACCACATCTCGCGAGGCACGGTTGACTCAATTCCAACAGGTAATTGAAAATATGTTATTTCTGTCACAAACTTTAAGATCAATACATTCTTCCCCCGTTGTATTTCAACGAGTGCCGCCCGCCAGATTACAATATATTCCCCCCGCAGCCATAAGAACGATCGTCTCTTGGAGCTCATTTCCACAATTTTCCGTGCCATGCCCACGGGACGAAGAGTCAAGATTTTTGTCAATTAGCAGAAGTCAAGGGCGACCGGTCGGGGAGGAAGCGGACGAGCATGCCAAAGCTTCACAGACGACGAGGGCCTTCAAAGAGCACATTTCGACAATTTTCACGGCACTCAACTTCACGATTCGAGGAGGATGGATGCGGGAATAAAATAAAAAATAGAAGAATCGGGGTTAAAATAAAACGCAAAAAAACTAATGGTGGCACTAACTATGGAGTAATCTTAAAAGGAGTAATTCTGGGCCTCGGAAGACGAAACACTGACAATGATAGTATGGAAGAAACTAAAAATCGTTAGGACACTTCTCTCGCGAGATAAACTGCTCCTGAAAGCGACAATCCTGAGAGACGAGCTGGTCGCCGCATTGGTTTTAAAGCCGAAGAGTCGTGTTTCGATTCACTGTCCACGATTCATCTTTTTTTCTCCAAAATTTTACGGTGGTAGAAACGATATTAATCGATAGAGTAGACAAGACTAGAATAACATGAAATACTTCATTGAGCCTTAAAACATGGCTTTGTGAGTTAAGTCTTTACTTTATGGTTTACAACAGCACATTATGACAGTAGTCTTTATCAAAAAACGGAACGAAAAGAGAATTTCTCTTAAATAAAATTACGATGCTTGAAGACGCATGCTCAAAAGTGGATGGTTTTTCCTGCCAATCATATTTCCCATTCTGCTTTGAGTGAGAGAATGTGATCATTGAACGCCGCATTTTTTTCGAGTTTTCCAGACGTAATTTGCGATTCCCACGTCCGATTTTCATATCCTAAAATTTCTTTTTTACAACGCCATGAGGAAATATATATCAAAGAGAGTGTTTACAATAACAGCGGTTGAAAAGGAATGGAAGTGGACATATGGCGTAGCGAACGCAGGCTGAATGGACTGAGCGTATCTTCAATGAAGATCTGTAACGGTGGGACGAAAATTCTTTCATCAGAGCATTATTAAGCTGAGAGGATCTGATAAAAATCCAGTGGGCAGCGGGTAAGCTCTTCAAAATACACATCGCTTTTACCACGAAGACAGGAAGAAATGATAGACGCGAATTTCTAGGAAAAAAGACCGCAAATAAAATAAATAAACTGCTGTGGAAACGATATATACGAGTGAATTATAAATATAAACACGAGCTAAGATTAAATTGGAAGATAGGTTCAACTGAAAAACAAGAGACTTATTCAGAAGTTTACGTGATTTCATCCTTCAAATTGAGAATAAAGTAAGGAAAGGACAAGTTTTAATCAAATACGAGGAAGTAATCAATAAAATGACGAATGTTCACCAATGATAAGTGGAATTTATTTTTTACAGCTTTCTTTTAAAATGAGAGAATATCATCAAGTTACGCCGAAAAACACCCATTTCGAAGAGTTCCATTTACTCATTTTTAATCACCGAAATGTATTCGAAAAGGAAATTTGAGAAAAGGCTTTGCAGCACGTCGAGGAGCAAAACTACGTACTTGCTTTAACAATCTCCATTCCCTGGAATGTAGGGAATGAAATGGATGTATTTCATGAGGGGGTTTCATTACGATCAATTTAAAATGATTTGAAATCCAAAAACGCTAAACCGGATTTCATTCCATCCAAAGCTGGCTATGCTCTTATTTAAAACAAGGTGAACAATTTCAATTTACAAAATGCATGCCAAAAATCTGATGCTTCCATCATTTTTTCACGTCATAAACAATGGCTCAACACTATACTCAACACAACAATAAATCAAATGGATAAACATTAGCAATTAATTTTTATTTTTATTACTATTTTTAAGAACCACGTTCATTGTTCCTTAACAAACATAACACGGGATTGCAGAAACAATCATTTTGATCCTTAAAGTTATACATTGAAGGCTAGTAGTACCAGAGGTAACTTAAAATGAAGACGTGAAAAAATTTCGGTATACCATAACCCCATAAATATTAAGATAGCAACTTCGACATATAGGCTAGAACTAAAGTTAGCAACACGCAAAAACATCAAATCTTCAGTCATCTTGCCACTGAATCAATTGCAGATGCCTAATGAGCGTTGATAACCAAATAAACGAATGAAGGGAGATAAATTGCGTGAGATAAAAGACTACACGAAGAAATTCAAGATTAAACGTCGTCGAATACTACACGAGACGAAAAAGGAGACAAGGAGCAAATTAAATTAGAGAACTTGCCAGATGCAACGCTTGAGATTGAGTTGATTTACCACAAGAGTCATTCTAGCAAACATTTGGAAAGTATTCAATCAAACAGAGCCAACTTTCCACATCTACAAGCGATAATTCTTTTGACTTTATGACAGTGGACAGCTGTCAATCCTAAAAGCAATGGCGCTGCCAATCCAATGAAGTGTACAGTACAAACATTTTCTGAGAATAATCGATTTTTAAAAAGTAGATACGTATCCATGAGACCATTTAACACGCTAGATTGCAACATTACGAACATGTTCCACTCGACATTAGGTGCTATTAATGTACAGCATTACCAGTACACGAAAGAATGTTTCTTTCGTTAATAACGATGGGGCATAGTTTAAAAGGAATACTGATAAAACTTACTACACCACAGCCCGCACATCTCCATTGCAGCCATACATATTTCTTTCGTAATGGAGAAATAGGAAAAAACCTGCGTGAAGATTAATTACACGAATTATCACGAGAAACAAACGTGAAATGTGAAAGCCGCATCGCTTAGACCAACCATTTTACGACTATCAGCCTTAAGGGAAAACGATAAATGCTTTTTGGTCCGGAAAATTTTGTTACGGGAATCCTTTCTGCTCGCTATTCTTCAAGAAAAGATATAACAGCCGACAGAGACAAAGCAATGTACCAACTCAATCTCCCGCTTGTTCATGGGGCTTCTGGGGCCACGATCGACAAAAACAGGAACAGAAATATGAAACAGGAACATCTCCATTATCTTTATTCGTCTGTTATCTCAATGAACATCGCATTAAGGGCGAAACAATGAAAACGAAATGGAAAAGGCTCGAAAATCGAGATAAACGCCATGAAGACAAATTCTCCGCCTCCCGAGCACGACACGAGGCGATGCTATCACATGAACCAACGGTTATGAATTCCTCCACGTCGCGTCGAGCCGCCGATGCAAAGAAAGAAAGGGACGCTCGAGAGTTTTTCTTTTATTTTTCGGGGTCAACGGTGGCAGGCGCGGACACATATATAATACGGGACCAGGAAGCGCGAAAACCGAGTTTGGTTAAGGGACCCAGAGTCGGCTACCTTGAGGTAATGAGGCCGCCTAAAAAAAACTGAGTCGGCCTGAGGAAGAAAAAAAAGGCGCTGTCAAAATCACGGGTCGTTTTACGTCTGAGAGACAGTAAAAACGACTTTAAAGGAATCCGATGCGAGATTCTTTATGCTCCTGGACTGACACCTTAGGTCACACTTAAGGGAAAAGTAATGAAGTAAAAGCAAATAGTTCGTCTAACCTTAATGGAATTGTTTCGTGGAGGCGATAAAACCTATTAAAGTATTAATCCTCACAAAAGTTTCATTCAAACGACCGTTGTAGCAATGGAGCACCGACACGATCATCGCCTTGAAAATGACGGTAACCCGGAACCGTCTTACCTATTAGGAATTGTTTCGTGGTGGTGATCAATAAAACCTATAGATAAAATTTATCCTCACTAAAGTTTCGTTAAAACGACCGTTATAGCTATGAACAATCGTCATTATTGTCGCCTAGAAAATGACGGTAAACCGATGAAAACCCCCATGGCCGATTAAGTAAAACTTAACTGCGGATAAATACCACTAAATAGTATTTCTTTTGTAACAACGATTAGATAGCGCAACGAGGAGAATATTGTCACGGTCAAGAACTCGGACTGGTGTTTGAAGCATATACCAAAACACTCAAGTACAATCCCAGACAATCTATTATCCAATTACATTAAAAGTATATACAACTTGTATGCCTAAACTCTTCAGAAAAACTCTCAATCAATCTAGTAACAAGAAAATTTGAGATCACAAATAATGAATACTCATTTCATTTCAGACTATTAATCCTTTACAATGAAAGCCGGAGACGAGTTCAGGCATCCTAAAAACCCATTAGAACAAAAAATATAATGACATTTATCTTTATATTTGGACTCACGGGCTAAGAGAGAATATGAACTGACTCATCACGGCGAGGCACGCATAAGAAATGGCTAAAGATCCACATCTCCGAAGGTTCTTACAAGATATTTTTCCAATCTTCCTAATGAATATTTTTAAAGGCCACTTACTCTATCTAATGGACAATTAACATAAGATTATGCATAAAATTAATGATACTATACTCATTTCGAACGAAATTCACATTAAACGGGAGAAAGGGGCTTTTTGTGGTGATATAATCGCTTCGAAAAAAAGACAACTAATAATTAAGAGGCTGCACAAATCCCAGTCAATAATGCTCACGATACGCGAACGGCCATTCCCCCAGCAAACGACTCACCCATTAGTACATCTGTCCACGAAAATCTTTTCTTTTTATTGCAATATATACCTATTTAAAGAGTAAATATAAAACGCCACAGAACAGGTGAGCACACGGACTGTGAGAAACGTCAACAAACAACAACTGGCTAGGACTGGAAATAATGAAGCCGAGCTTTGGATGAATTTTGGAATCTGCGATGTTCAAAGTTAATGTAAAAGTCGTGTCTCTCGAGATATCGTGCTGTGTTGTCACGGCGTTCAACGCTGATTCTTCATTCCAACAATGTTTGTTGGGAGAATTGTTTCCCATGAGAGAAAGCAGAGACAAATGAAGGGATTGGTAAAACCACATTCGCTCCGTTATGTTGTTCCCCTCTTCATTTTAGTTGTTTGAGCGAAATATCATTTCACCTAGAAATCAAAGAATTTGGTCTCATTATAAAGAAATACATTTTTCTCTTCCGAAGATACCGTAATATCGGCCTCTTACCGCACTACTTCCCGAGATTTTTGACGTAAAATACCAGCCCTTTTAACTTAACGGAAATTAAAATACACTTTGTATAGGTTCACTAGATGGGTTCTTGAGAACGACCATGGTTTCGTCACATAATGACATCTGATTCAGTTTTTGTATTTTTTTTTACAAAGATTACTTTTTTATATTATAATATAATAATAATTTAATTCCTTTTCAGGAATTACAGAGTGGTAGTACCATAGATAGCCCCTAAGGAATAACCTGTGTTGGGGCTACTGACAAATAGATAAACCATGCAAAAAACGATAGCAAAAAACAAAATGGTTTACAATTTTCGATAAACGTTTACAATACAGTGAAGAAACTAGTTAAAAATAGAAAATACTCAGAGATATACATAATTAAATAGTGGTTACAAAAAAGAGACACATAAATACAAGATCGGGCGAACTTAATTCAACAATGATATTACAATATCACTTAATTCATTACATTTAATTCGATAAATATTTCATGTAAATTGTGAACCAAAATCTCGATATTTTTTATAAGTAATAACCAAGTTTTTACTTTCTTAAGAAATTTTCTTACGTTTTTTTCTTCCTTAATGTGGTTTGGAAGGACGTTAAATATTTTTCGGGATATATACACAAAGCATCTTTGAAACAAAGTCAAATTAGGCTTGGGTAGAGAAATCGTATTTCTTTCTCGCAAGGTCAGGACTTGAGTCCTGGGTAACAGATTTGCTTCGTCGCCACTTCTTAGGTAGAAATTCTTTAACACTTTAAAAAAGTACATATACCTGATAGGCAATAAGTTCAGTTCTAAAAAGAGTGGGAATGCATGAAAGAGTGAGAAACGGTTTTTGTGCATTATCACACGTACTATCCTCTTTTGCAGATATTGTACGGGGTTTATTGTATTTCTGTAAGCTCCTCCCCAGCAAATTAAACCATAACTTAATTTTGACTGAACCAGTGCCAAGTAGATAACTTTTAGAAAATACAATGGACATTTGTTTCGTACGAAGTATAAATTTGAGATACAATGCCGTAGTGTTTTAGTTAGGCAATTTACATGGTGTTTCCATTTTAATTTATTGTCCAGGATAACCCCCAAATATTTAAATTCTGTTACATTTCCAATCGTGATGCAATTTAAACAGTTTCCTACTGAACAGTCCGGAGAATGATATATTAATTCCCAGTCAATTTTATACCTGTTACATAAATCATACACCATGTGTTTGGTCTTGGAACTTAAAGAAAGTTTGTTAAAGAGAAACCATTGCCTCTTCACCTAGATGTCATTATGTGACGAAACCATGGTCGTTCTCAATAAACCCATCAAGTGAACCTATAGAAAGTGTATTTTAATTTCCGTTAAGTATGGAGAGGTTTCACAAAGTTCAACCTGCAGTTATTAGTTAGCCCTTTTAACATTGGAAATGGTACGTGTATGCACGTATTCAGAGGGACTTCATTAAAAAAATGAGGAATTCCTAACACCTAGATTTCATCAAAAATTGTGTAGTTTGTATGTATTTGCGACTATTTTTTAAGTTAATCATATTGTTACGGCAGTGTTTTTTTAAGGAATCGCAAAAAACCTTCCGTTGTGAAGGAGTTTTAACGAACCGCGAGAAAATATAGTAAAATTAAAGACTTATGTTGATATTTGTATTTATTTACTTAGAATTTTAGTTATATAGAGGTACATTATTGAACTATTAATAATTCAATATTTAATTAATGCTTCGTACAACTGCTAAACTAAAACGTATAATTCGAATATAGTTTCCATTGCGATTAAGGAACTATTCCGCTCAAATAACCTTAAATGCAAGACTTTTCAATGCCAAAATTCAAAATTCTTTATTGCCTCTAAAGATTCGACCTTCAAAGCAACACAGAATACTAAACAAGATTAGAGAAGTCGGCCTGGTTGGAGACGAAATCACAGAGGATAGAAGGAAAAAGACGTGAATTTTGCTATAACGACTTTTTGCAATAAAAGTTGTAGAGAGAAAAGGGCAAGAAATATGTGATGCAGCTATAAGCCATACCGAAAAAAATAGTGATGAGAGCAACGTAGGGGTTTGAGTTGACTAAAACCACGTCTCGCCTGAGTATGAAGTTCACAACAGTTAAAGAGAGGGCTTTTTAAAGAGTCGCATCATGTTTTCATCATCGTCATAACGACTTCCAGGCTCGGTAAGGTCGCAGGCACATCGTTACCAGCGTCTTAATTAGAGACAGGTGCGCTTCCAGCACGAGACGGGCTCCATAATCGTAATCCATCCAGAAGGTGAGGAGCGTCGTTACGTGATATAACCCTGGATCCCCTGGGTATAAACACACTCGACGTGCCACCGGTTGAATGCAAAAATTCGAATTGCGACTGATTATTAATTGACGCAGTGACGCGAGTGACTGCAATATTGCTCACGAAATCTTGAATCTGCTATGATATCACATTCCTGGCCAATGGAAATTCCTTTTGAGTAAAGCCAAATTATTCACGAGACAGAACCCAAAGATTGTCAATTTTGATTGAATAGAATTGGACGTTTGGGGAGGCGAATAACAACTAAGGTAAATTGCGCCACAAGGGAAGGTAAGGGAGGATGGGTGGAGAGAAACCCGGCGTCGCCATTAGCCTGCTCTTAACGAAATGTGGCAAGGGGACCACGGTTTACCGACTAATCCGACGAACGGAGTACGGAACTTGAAGTGTCCTCCACAAGACATTCAAGTAGGGATCGGGTTTCCTCTGAAAAACATTCTTCTCTGTTGGGATTTGAACCCTGGCCGTCCGAATTTTGACTAATTCAACTTATTGATTCGTAGGTTTCCGAAGAGCTGATGCGTGTGCTTCGATATTCTTCAAACTCATCTCCCGCAATCGTTGACAGGACTGACAACATTTTCCGCTGGATTCCTAGTAGGGTCCCTAAGTAGCACACAATTTTTCTTTCAAATCCTACAAGGCGGGAATGAATTTGTTCGCAGAGTCCATAGCTACTATGGAAAACCGTATCTCAGCCAGACCTACCACGAGAGTCCGAATGATTGCGTATCGAAGATCAGTGAAAAAGAGGCAATCCATTTGGTCAGTCAAACTCTGAGCAGGTTTGGAGCAAGCCGGGAAACGAAATTGATCTCGAGAGGAGACCACGGATATTTTTCCCACTTCACATTAGTAGAAATTCAGGGTGAAACCATGATTCACAGAATTAAGATTAATGTCCGTCAAGATTATTACCACCAGGTCAGCGCTCACTGGTATTGCCTGCCAATTAAAATAGGACAAATGAAAGTAAATGAGGATACGGAAAGCAAGAATAGGCCGGAAGATGAACAGTAAGTCTCCCGCGGGTAACCCAAGAGCAGAATTTTCAACGTTTTTCAATGAGCATTTCCATGATTAGCCCATTTCCCTAAAATATGCTTGTAATTTGTATTTTTCTCAGATTTTAGACTCATTTCCGGGAAGAGCTTTTTTCGCGTGCCCCTTTGCCACGAAGCAGGCCCGACGCGGGGTATGCGCGTGGGGCGACACAATGGGCGAAAATGGAAAGAAGTTGGCCAAAATCAAAATGTTTTTACCTTTTTTTGGGATTTATAAACAGAATAGTGTGATTGTAGAACGGCCATGAATAGAATAACCAAAACTATTTTTATTTTCGGCGTTTCTACTTGATCAGCAGAAGGCGTTGAGTTGAGGGAAGAATGTCAGAAGCCGCAACTGAGCGTTTCGCGTGAAAAATGCTGTATTCATTTTGATTTTAGGGTTTTAATGCTGTTAACGATGAAATTTCACACAATATTTTTCACAAGTATATACTTTTTCAAGTTATATGACCCAGAAATACTTTAGTACACATTAATTTGACATATATTATTTAATAATTTAAAATATTCTAATTTTCACCCATTTTTTCCATAATGTAGTACACGAAAACATTATGATAGCCGCGGGGATCCCCTGAGATATTTAAACGCTGTTAAAGGGTGAAGTCTCTACTACCTGTCGCAACAGATCTGATACCACTACTCCTGGGTCCCCGTTTTCCTTCAATCATTTCATTACTGAAGTTCAACTATATGCAGTGTATGGCCACCAACCTCTGCGACACATATCATTGACATTGGATGTCAGAGGGCGTCGTTGACGAGCGCATAGAAAATAAAAACGGTTATTGTTAAGGCTTGTTACGCGCATCTCTCTCTGACCCTCTCGTCAAAATTGCGAAACCCTGAGCATAACTCGACTTTGTGGCGCGACACCGCGCCGCCGCCTACTAACCTTCTCCACCCATCCAAACATTCCCACCTGTTTCACAACCCGTGTCTTTCTCTTGACCGACTAAACATCTCCACTCTCACAGCACGGCACTGAATGAACTTTGTTGCCACTTAAAAAAATGATAATCTGATGACGCTACATCGCAACAAAAAAGATGAAACTTCACAGTCTCAACTCTGCGGAAGTTTTTCATATTCGCAAGAAAATAGAGACAGAAATAGCATATTTCCACAATTTCTACTACGTCGACCTCGGTTTCAACGGAAAACCGTCGTAACCTTGAAAAATGACGGTTATCCATCGAAACAAAGACCGGAGTGATATAGAAAAGTGTGGATAAGGGGTCGTGCATAAACTACGTTACCAACTTAGGGGGAAGGAGGTCACCTCAAAACTAAGAGCGGGAACGAGGGGGAGAGGTGGGTGTTCACTCAAAGCAACTAACTGTTACAATGCACCCGTTTACGTTTCTTACTCGTCAACATCGCGTCGACAATATTACAGAGTTTAACATGAGGAAGGGCGAGTCTTATTTCAACCTTTATCTGTCTCATTTCAACCTATCCGTAAATAAACTCACTCAATAATTGAGATATTATTTTTGAATTGAAAGTTTCATTTGTAGAGACAACGTTGCATGTCGGGGGTGGGGGGAGGGTTGGGAAAAATACTACGGTTGTCAACGAAGGGGGGAGGGAGTAAAAATAATCACCGAAAACGGTAAGGTAGTTTACGCAAGACCCTTAAATGCTAGTCCTAATTTCTCTTGCTTTAAAAAATGTTAAACAGGATGAATTTACGCAGAAACGTTATTTTAAAGCCTCAATTATTACTTTGAAGTCTTAACGATAATTCTCTTCCACGAGACAGGAAATTACACAAATATATGAGAATAGTTACGCACAGTTGCCGAGTCAATCTGTATAACAGTCAATGATGAAGGAGGACTTAAGATGGACATTAAAAGGATCGGGCAAGGAGACGCTGATGAGTAGAAAAGAATGAGAGGAAGGCTTGTGAGAAAACGAGAATGCAGAAAACGAGAACACAGGAATTAACCAGAAATAATAACGCAGAAGGAAGAGACAAAAAATTTCAGAACGTAACATTTCAGGAACACTGAGATGAGGAGCGTAATTGACATGAGGTCAGGATTTAGGCTGACGTAATAACAATGAAAGAAGGCATGGGAATTGGTGATTACTTTTAAAGAAGTAAGTTTTCGAGGCCCGTTTCAAATTAACTTAAACGGAAAAATAACATAGACAATTTCCAATATTTCTGACTCATTCGCACTGTATTATTAAACTCATTTCAAAAGATAAAAAGTTAAAAAGAGCCGAATACACACATATCATAATATGAATTTAAAAAGATAAGATAAAACGAGCATTATCAGGGGATTTTCCCTCAAAGCCAAAACGGAAATCCTCCGCAGACAGATACATACAAATGGAACGTCGAACAAAACGAAACCAAAAACTAGTCCATGAAAAACACTACTTTTCACACACCACGCACTGAGTCCACAACATGAAGTAAATATATCCAGATATCGTGAAAATATTGCCAAAAAATTCCAATCGAGCAAAAAACGCCCACAAATTAGAACTTATCCTGAGAAAATAATTCAAGTCAGGCGGGATTGAATTGAACCCGCGACCCTCCGGTTATCAGGCGAGAACTTTACCCCGTCGCCACCGTGGCCGGGAATAAAATTTGATATGAAAAACATTTCACTTCATTGGGCATGGTTCTGCCGCATGAAAATATCAAATGTTTAACCAACTGCAACAATGAGTAATCGAAAAAATTCGGAAGATCACAAGCAGCGTCACTGACACGAAAAATCAACGGTTCAGCTTTCGTTCCACATTAACCTTTCGTTAACCTTCGTTACTGTTTTTGCAAAGAATCCATGGGATGAAAATTGATGTTTCTCCAAGATATCACTGTGAAGTTAACAAAACACTATTAAAAAGCTATGCTAGGGAGTCGACGAGCGAGTGATTTAGACCCAGAGAAGGGATTAAAGAGAAGGCCAGTGATTCTTTTCAGTGACGTGGCAGAGCATGAACGTGATCGGAAAAAAAGAATTAAGGAGGTTGGTCCGAAAACTATAGTCCATGTCATTTTCTTCATATTCGCAGGAACTATAGAATAAAAGGCCCTCTATCGATTGGCTTAATTAGAAATAAACCTTTTCGTCCTGATTTTTCCAATAATCGCATTTGAAAATAGCCATATTTACATTACGTAGTACAGTAGGAGCGGATCCTTGGTACATAAAATATAGATTTAGAGTGTTGAAACCCATGTCGTTTATACAAAAAACGGATATGACAAAAACAAGGATTTAAGAAACTGATTAGTTCAAAAATGACGGTAGGTCACCGACTTAGTTTTTGAGAAATAAAATGATTATAATCGAAATTTTATCCGAGACACAGTAGTTAGTTGTTCGGGGCGCTGGGGTCGGTCATCCATGTGGCAGTGTTGGAAGTGAACTTACACATACCGTGGGAATTCAAACAGAGAGGCACATTTCAGAAGCTGTAAATTGCTTGTTTGAAAATATAGTATCACCTCGATCAATGACAAACATCGGTCAAAAAACGAAGGGCTTCATATAGCCCAAACAGGCCCGGTAAATATTTCTAAAACATTTTATTGACACAATAATAATTTACATCACTTAAAAACGACTGATAAAAGCGGAACTTACAGCTAAAATGAACGTTTGATATTATAAATATTTCTGAATAATACAAACTAGTTGTTTTTAAATCCTAATGTATACCTTAGTGATTTTGAATGCATGTCTGTTCATCGTCTTAGGCAGAAGTAGGCATATATACTTGAATTATGACCTTAGGTAAAATACCTATTCTTAATGCCATTAGCCCATCATCTATATAAATTACTATCTTCACTCTATTTTCCATATCATTTCTCACAATTTTGAGCTCTAGTATCTGAACGGTCGATCTGATCGAAATACTGACAGTCAATTTTTTGTAGGCAACGAAACGTTCGTTAAAACGCTCAATTTTTATCTTTTTTTTGGGAGAAAAATATTTTTAAAGCGAGTTACGATGATGAAAACAAAGTTTTTAAAAGATGTTAGTGAAAAATATATGAAAAAAAGAAGAAAAACATTCCATTTCAGAGAGACGAACCTCATACCTTCCACGTCACAACCCACTATCTTTCCTCTCGTCCACCGCAAGGTTGGATATAGGGACAGTGTAGCAGCAATTAAATTATACAAAAACAATGTATAGAGTGCGTTATAGTACTGATATCCACAATAACACCATTCAGTGATCAATTTAGACCTGAAAAGGACTATTATGTAGTATGAGAACTTCTAAAAAGAACTTATTCTATGTGTTTTAAGCAGGAAAGAACTTCAGTTCAAGCATATCTAACACCAGTCACTAAGGACATCAACAAAGTTCAGTACGGCGTTGCCAAAGTTTATAGAAATTAATAAACCTTGAAATAAATGTAAATGTAGGGTTTACTTGAGAGAGTATTGTTATATAAAAATCACATGAATTTTTAGATATTTCTAGTGATATATATTGTTGAAAATGTTTCATAAATCTAATTACTTATTTAGGCATAATCGCTGCACGACTCCATTCCCGATATTCGATTAAAAATCCTTTTCGTCGACTGGTCTTCCTAATATTCATTTTTAATGCGATATTTCAGCTTTCCTCTAAATTAGACATATTACAAATCAAAGCAGTATTCTTTTAAAGGCTCCTGTACATAACTGAAACAATCGGGATGCCGCTGGAATTATGACTCATTCAGTCGCGAACCAACCTCCTTAAAGAGGCCATTTCAGGCAGCGACGAAAGGATAGTCAATTGCATCCGCACTTATTCGGAAGCAACAGGTACACTCTTAACTTTTTCGTCCGTTATTATTTTACTTGTTAAAATCTATGGCGTTATCGAGTGGCTACGTTTTGACAAGCGTAAATATTTTTGGCTGTACGTAGCAAATACG
Organism: Ceriagrion tenellum; assembly: GCA_963169105.1. Taxonomy (NCBI): domain Eukaryota; kingdom Metazoa; phylum Arthropoda; class Insecta; order Odonata; family Coenagrionidae; genus Ceriagrion; species Ceriagrion tenellum. Next base: position 76,893,246 of record OY720641.1, on the reverse strand, counting down.
ATACGCTTCATAATTTTCCATTTTACGAGTGGTTTCTCTAATAACAATGTGAAAATTATAAATATTCTTACTATAATACATTTCTGTGGCCTTTCGCGATTTTGAATCATACCTTTGGATATTAATCCTCGGAGGGCGACATTTTCTCACAATCAATACGCCCACCGCATTTCGCGTGATCGCTCTGATTCCATTTCATTTGCTCCCCCGTGGCATCACGACCTCTCGCAGGAAATGGAGGACATTTATAGTTCGCAAATGGGGAACAGGAAATGGTGCCGATATGACACTTGATAATTCTCACGATGACACGCAAACCCCTTCGCGTTCATTTCCATCAAACTTTTCATTTCCGGGAATCACTTCAGGCACTGAGCAAACGAAAGGATAATGACGCGTCAAGGTGTGTTTTGGAGCGGGGATTGGCCGTGAAATGGTCTGGGAATTATGCGCGTCCGAAAACAAGAGTGCGATTCCAGTTTTCTCAGTCCGAATGAGAATCAATAGATTGATGATTAGAAAGATAAGGGACATCACTAGACAAGAGTTAGCATGGGTCAACCAAAAACTATTGGAGGGTACTAGAATAAACGGAGATAGAAACCATTTAAGCATAAAATATTACGATAGTAGTTCATATTAAAACCATCAATTAAGTTTCGCATGTTTTTTTTAAAGACTCGTCCCAATAAAATGAACGAGTTTTTTATCGCAATAATAGCTGCAGTGGCAATTATACCTCCACAAAAAATAGAGCCATTAAGTCACCAATGAAGCCTCTTCTTCAAGAATCAGGGGTCCACACAGGTCTATTAGGTCATGGGTAGAAGCTATGGTAGAGGGGAAGATAATTGCCTGGAGTCGGTATTACGATACCCATTAAGAAATACAATGAGGTTTTAGGTCCCTTACAATAGACAGAGAGGAACATGAGGGGCTTCCCTCGCTACGCAGAGGAACAGATCGGCTTACAAAAGAAAAATTTGGAAGGAAATAGAACTCCGGCACTCAGCGAGAGAAGCCAGTAATCATCTTATCGCTCTGATGAGAAAAACCCCTCGTTCGTCTTTTTGCGACAACTATTCCTCCATTATACTGTTGTTACGAAGGCATCCGCGGTTTTTTGGAATTTAGAATTTTATGGGTTCTTCCAGCGATGCACCATATCAGTGGACAACCATTATACTGTCTTTCCGCCCTTTGCAACATCATATAGAGTTGCCATGGTACATTGCTGACGCATTGTTTGTGTTTACTTTCATTTTAACCGTCTTGATTTTCTTAGGAAAAGATAATGACTGGTATGGAGTCACAAGTCGGAGCAATTTTTCACGTAATATGCAAACAATTTAGATGGTTAAAACAACACGCCAGTAGTTTTTCAGCCGATAAATGAATTTAGCATTTCTCAGCCCGTCACGATGATCGAATATCACCCTGAAAAACTTTGAGCTCCATGAAAGAAGAAGAGAATACATTGAAAACGTTTTATTTCAGGAAGATGGTTGAGAGGAACGGAGAAAATAAGCAGAACAGAAAGAGAGATACAAAGACTGAGACCTGAAACATATTAAAATAGCTTGCCATCATGAGAGAAGGGGAGCTGTTAACTGAATTCTTAAGAGACAGTGAATGCATGTGAGGAATAATGGGCACATGGAGGAGGAAATAAGAGGCAAAGGGCCACTAAAGGCGGAGAAAAATGATAGGATTTCCGTTAAACCGGACTGAGAGAAAAATAGGATGTTCATTTCGGGTGAGATAAATAGTTGAAGAGAGTATACCGATCGGAGGGCCGAACTAACAGGAGGAAACTGCTACTTTCAAGGAATTCGTTCCATATTAGCAAAAGTTTCCCATTTCCATCAACTCCTACATTTCGTCGGCTGAACAGTCATAATAATAAATCCTGAACGACACAGTGGGTACACTACGGTGAGACGGATTTGAGGGAAGAATTTATTAGCCATTACGCCGAACGAGTAATACGGTCATTTGTTTCAGTCTGAAAATTCTTCGTTCACAAAAATAGTGTTGGGTAAGAGTGCGGCATTCCTTCAAGCTGGCCCAAACAATTACGATAAAAAATAATATAAAAAACAAAACAGGGGAGGAAGGTTGTCGTTGAAGGTTGAGGATTGAAAACACGAAAGCATGATTAACATTGGGCAAACCATCTGATTCTTGGGTATATACCTAATCAGACTATATGCACTTATTTTTTAAATAAAAATTATCCAGGTTTATAATATTCGAAATTTATGAAGGGGGAAAGAAGGCGGAAGGCAGCAACCGAGGGGAGGATGTGGATGAGGTTGGGAGAGGTAGAAATAGAAAAACCTTCACAGCTGGGTTAAAGAGGTTCAGCCGAATTTAACAACGTGAGAGTCCCTGCTTCCATCTATCAAACTTTAACTGTACAAGTAAGAAAGTCCTAATATGTATACATATTTGCGCAACACCACCACAAGTTCACACGCATTATAGAATAAAAATGTGTTAAAAGATATGTTCTTTTGAGGGAAAACACAAAGACCGTCAGCTTACATCTCTAATGAATACAACTTCCAAAAAACTAAAAACACCCTGACCTATCGTGGAGTTCGAAGAACATAAAAAGTCCCACTACAAAACAGCTGATGTATACCCATTATTAAAATTATCACGGTAATGTACCACCAAAGGTAGATTCAAGGTTTACTGGTAAAAGTAATTATGAAACAGAGTAAAAATCGTCCATATTTTTACGTGTGCAGGGACCTATCCACCAACAATATTTCTAGCTTCATCTCAGATTCAACACGACATATGAGATATAAAAATATATTTATGCTCAAGTACCATAGACATTATCGAAGAATCTAAAATATGGGGTACTTCGTATTCAAACATTTGATGGATATACGGAGGGCTTGGAGCCGCTGGATACTTGGAAGCTACACGCTAGACTTACATAATTCAGGCTTGGAACTTAAATTAGGCTAGAAAAATTAAGATTCGGCGAGTTTTGCGAATACAAAGAGGATATTATTTTTCCCTCGCACATGTATACATCTCTTAAACTTATAGAAGCGACAAATAAGACACAATGCCGAAATGATAGGCATAAAAATTCTATCTTTCGACGAACCCTTAATGACAGCAACGATAATAAAGTGAGGCACATGAGATACTCCATTGATATGGGATTTACTTTAGTCCGATTTCCTCTTTTTCTTTCCTCTTTTTCCTATTTACCCTTCCTATATTCTTCCCCTTTTCCTTCCCCTCTTCACGATTAGTGCCCAAACAGCTCCTGCCTCACGCCCCAGGAAAAGATAAAAAAAAAGACCTTCCTGTTACTTTTCACCGATATATTACGCTCCAAAACTCGATCGTCCCTAATTTTATGCGACTGGAATAAGGAGGCATGGCAGAAGGTTCTTAATAGGCAAATGAGTCGGGAAAGGACAGCGACTTGACTCGCCCGTCGGTGCTTTGTCCCTCGTGCGTGCCAAGGAATTCCGGCGAGGTCGAAAGGGAGACGCCGGTCGGCCCAGCAAGGCACGCGTGGGAGAGAGAGAGATGGGAAGGGGAATAACGCCCACTCGCAATACATACACACGCACCACTCGAACCGAGAGAAAACCGGAGAGAGGAGGCGTCGACGATAGAGGCGTGGGCGAACGATAATCCCGCAAACGGCAAAACGGACGCTAATCGCTCACATCATCAGCTGAGAAAGAAGAACGGCCATCCGAAAGCGTTTCGTGAGATACGAATATTTTTTACATAAAGATGTTCTACCTAAACCAGGAATTTAGGAAATTCTCAGGTAAAACTCAAAGATATCCCATTTTTTCAAAATACTTCACAACGCTTAAGACAAAAGTGATGTATGTTTATCTATGTTTGTCTACGTCAACATAATCCTATTTGCGATTGTTTGGAAATAATTTCACTTTGTAATACTCCACAGAAAGTCTTATTTCTTCCGACCCCACCTTGATACCTTGATAATGGCTGTGTAATAGTCGAAACCCTGGGTCGGAAGAAATAAAACTTTGTGTAGAGTATTACAAAGTGAAATTATTTCCAAACAATCGCAATGCGGTTCCAGCAAGTTAAGCCTGAAAATTATATGTAAGTAATCCTATTTCTAATACATAAGCGTGCAACCATATTCCAAGCACAGCTTTTCCCACAAAATTTTTAGTAATTGAGATGGGATGAGATGAGATTAAACATTATATAAAGAGCTTTTTCCCTATAGTAAAGGAATGTTTATTTAAGTCAATATAACAAGCGTCTCCTCAGATTTAAGAAGTGATAAGATTTAGGCAAGACGCACTACTTTTTAGTTACAAGTATATTCCAACAATGATTGTAGGGAAAATGGTATTAGCATATTACAGCAAATATTGCATAGACCAATGAGGTAGATGGAGAGGCCGCTTGCTATGCTGGCTAATGCTAGAAGCTGAAGCCAGTCCACCATCTTAGTTAGCCCCCATTTTACTATAGCGGCTGCGGGCCAACGCACTAATTTATCAATTTTATCACGTTTTCCACCGATAACTTACCAGAAATCAGGATATCCACTTACTTCTTTAAGAAGCATTCTCCTTACATATTTTATTTATTTAAATTAATAATAATCCGCATTACCGATGAAAATTGTATTATAATCGAGTAGAATCTATATCACTAAGCAGCCAATATATGTTTGGAGAGGTTACTTTTCGTAATTTTCTAACAAATGGTGGATATTCTTGCTTTACAACCGTTAATTCGTCCATTCCGTCGAGCTATCCACAGGAAAGTAAGGGCATTACTTAACGAAAGTAAGGATACATTACTTTATAAATCACTATATAAATCGCTATAAATAACTATGAATTGCAGTACATAAATAAGCTAGAGACTAAATAATGTACTATGTACGACGCCCACGCCTCGTAGCGTTTAGCCGCGCACCACAGAGAATAACGTTCTTTTTCAAATTCACGCCTTTCCCATTAGAATTCGCCGAGCCCAGGCCGGGCCTGAGTAAGGAGAGAGCAGGGCTAAACAATATGGTTGTTATTTCGGTTGTCAGGCTTCAGTTTGATGACATAATGCCCTCCTCATCTACCTCAACGGCAGAGACAATGGTTTTCGCATAGTACAGAAATTACTGCAAGTATATGCCACTGCAGTCAGAGAGTATTTGAAAAGCAATATTCCATCCATTTGATGTGATGTAAACATGTTGGACCCTTGCTGCCTTTCGTTAATTACGATAATTCTTCCAGGTTTATCTCGACATATCCTCTTTTTTAGAAGCGTATCAAACCGTCCTGAATATAGACAACATAGCACCCTCATATCTCCCCTTAATAGGTGCGTATTTTTTTCTCGAGAGGAGAACCAAGAATTTTGATAGAAATTTCTTCTAACAACAACAAAACCCGCATTTCCCAGTCATTTTTTTCCAGACGGTCATCAAAAACCAATTGATGAAGGCAGAATCAATCACAGAGTTTTGAGATGGTTAAAACGTGATCTATCATGGCTGTTTCTTCGATGTTCGGTGGTCAGTCTACAACCCAGCACACATAAGAGTGGGGGGTTTTAGCTGTTTTTACTTGAAATGATTCCAATGTAGACGGTGCACGAAATCGACTGAAGATCCATAACTTTCAAAACACATGTAGATGCTCTTTCCGACGATAGTTAAAATGCTCCACTTCGCAAGCCCTGTGTCGTTGGGGGACCCACAATTTTGAGTTTTCGACGGCGACAGTAGCTCCACCCTTCCCACCGCAGCCAATACTTCAACAGATCACGACATACACCGAGGAAAAAAGGACAGCACCGATATTTCTTGAACATCGTAACTCAACAGATTTATGCCGGCTTAGATATCTGGGAAGTCAGTAGAGTCCTCGGTCCACTCGAAAGTGGGACGGGATTCCCAGATAAGCCTGGATACTGAACTCAGACACATCGTTAAGCTAAATACGCGTGGAATATCCCATTAATTCACAACAGGAAGCAAATTTATCAATTTATCGGCAGACACCGAACCAGTGGACGAAAATTTCGTTCGAAGAACCCAAGGTGAGTAAGTTATACGTATACGAATAGCCATGAAAGGAAGGGACATTAAGAAAACAGATTACCTTCCTAGATTAGTCTTTTAACAGACTGCCCAGATTAGCCATGCGAGTAATTTTATTTGTTTGTGTGTCAGACGGACCAAGATGTTTGTGTGGACCAAAATTTCTAAGCCACTTTCCGAAGAAACAGAAAAAATAAAAATTCCAAGGGTAAACTTTAAAAACTCATCACCCAAATGAAACAAATACTAAGAAAGAGAGTAACTCGGGGAAGTGGAATAATGCGACCAAACAGGAATCACTGATCATGAGTAAACTGAATTTCCATCAAATCAACTGAATTAGTCGCGAGATATAATTAAAAGTAATAGTAAAATACGGAAATAGAAAACCCGGTTTTTATAATTTGAGGTCAAATATTCCCTCGGTAGGAAAACCGAAATTTAAAGACGTTCTCGCCTCGCATCGATGACGCTCACGTCAACTAACCATCTTTTCAATGTAATATACGAACTCAGAATAATAAATAAACTTTCAAGAAAAGGCTAGGCCATCTGATGGTTTACGCAAACTTAGTATAATACAGCCGGACCTAATTTTCCCAAAACATAGCCCTCCATTTCCTAAGAAATCCTAATTTGACGTCAAAAACAATTTAACTTCACCACCAACCGTTATGTTGGGCGAATAGGATTTTATTTGATTCAATAGAGCCTCCACCGTCCATTCTAAAGACAAACCGTCGGGAAGATATTAGAGGATATTGATAATTAACAAATGGAAATTTCTGAAATAAATAGAAAATTAAACGGAGTAGATTATTTTACTGATAAATAGTATTTCCCCCGCCACGTACTCTTGAGGTGGCTTGCAGTATATTATGCACTGTCTTTTAATCTTTACATTAGCTAACGAAGTTTGTCGAGTCGTGCGGGCCATGTTTTACTAAAATACAGAATAGAACAATATTGAATAAACTTCAGATTTGGTAAAAAAAATTAGAAAAACCTTTCAATTCCTTTGTTTCTATTGTGAACCACACTCACAGAACAAACCAAACATTACGTAAGGCATAATTTCACGCCCTTTTATTAAAAAAAAGGTCGATTGTAAGCAATAGGTAATTGTTATACCGGAACTCCAACTCGGAATACGTACGTTAAGTCTTTCAGGCAAAACAACTCCCATCAAAATCACTCACCAACACACACACCCATCAAGAACATTGTTACCAATTGATCTCTACAAAAACTTTTGCGAATCTTACCTCAAATATTTACAGGCATGTAGGGTTTTTGACCTTAAATATTGTAAAAAATCATTACGCCACTAACAAAGAAAAGGAGGAAATATCAACCAGAAGACACAAATATATACGTTGTTCTCGAGTATCAGAGGACATAAACTTTCCCCTCTTCCACCGATTAGGCTCTCGAAAAATACATCAGCAACAGATTCCTCAACTGTCCGAACTGAAGATAAGAAGCAAGAAAGACAAACGAAGAGTTTATTTTAGACTTCCTCGTCGATCACATTGGTAAATAAACCACGAGTACTGAGAGATAAAGCCTACAAACATACGAGAGACATAATAGACATATCAGGACGCTTGAAGAGTATAGAGAAGGATAAGATACAGGCATTTACACTCGCAAGAATGGGAGACTTTACTTGGATTTTTTCAGGCTAAGAAAAGTGCCCCAAATAAGTGATAAATATATCCAAGAAATAATTATACGTAGGCACCCAAGAGAATGGAGAAAGCCGAGTGTCATACAAATGTACTGGGAAAATTAAAGGCCCATAACATACCAATTAGGAACGTTAAGTAGCTATCTTCATAAGAAAAGCATTTTTGAGAATATTTCGCATCTTAGTCTTAGTAGGCAATTTATTTAAGAGCATGAGAAGAATGAGAATCATCATTGTAGTACATTTGGATGTAATTTATATTAACACTTTGGGTTGCTTGGCAACTATCCAAAACTTTATTATATTTCAACTTTGCTATTTATCTTGAGTGCACAAATTTACAAATTAAGGTTCAGGTTATGGAAACAACAGCTATTCTAGGTTTCAAAGTTGTATTCTATTATCTTTTAAGCGAAGACTTCGAATCCGTTTGCAGATTTGGATTCAGAGACATTCAAGCTCGAAAAGACATAAAAATTGCCATTTTGTCCCCTTAAGGTTAGAATATCTCAAAATTCTGACGTGATACGCAATTTTTGTAAGTCGATTCGGATTTAGCGCACCAAATTAAGTCGGAAATGGCCATTAACATGAATCAAGCATACCGTTGTTGCTCTGTGTTATAAAACAAAGCAGTTAGAAGCTTATATTTTGTAGGTTTAGAGCATCCTGTTTGGAATTACACACGGCTGAGGATTTTACATTGCAGGCTTGAAATTATGAATGACTCCACTAGCCTAGGTTATAGGAAATTCGAGTCATTAGGTATCCGATTTGCGCAAATTCGCAAAAAATTCGAGTTTTTCGATTTTTTCAAAAAATTCGAAAATTAGTAGGAATCGAACAGGAGATTCGAATGTAATTATAATGGACTCTACTCAAGGGAGTTTTTACCATTTTTCCATACTGAAACATTGATGCCCAGGAATCACAATTGACGAAACCTACACATTTTTTTCATTTTAAAATACATTTATATGGGAATAATAGGTACCTGTATTTTTTTTTACTCTAAATCAAATTTCGTCCTGCTTTACGAAGGGGTCATACTATTCAAGAACGTAAAATTGAGATCTGACCTCGGTACGCTAATTCAGCACTAATACTCCCGATTTCAACAACACAATGAAAGCCAATAGGCACGAAGGCCGATACAGTTTGGATAAATTAGACATGCGCAAGGGAATCGCGGAGATTTTTCAGAAGAATTTAAGTTTGCACTTGGTAGATCTATGAAGAGCATTTCAAGCGTATTTCTCCCGCAATCGCAAGGAATGTCTATCTATCTTTGGCCACCCGAGAGCCATTCGCCAAAGTACAAGCTAATGCCGAAGCCGGACTTCTCTACACTCCGCCCTCCATACCCCAAATGACCCTTCAGCAATCAATCTACCTCTCCTATATTTCAAAACGGAAATGGAAATGATTGTGCATCGCCTCGCTCAAGTAACCACCCAACCAACCCAGTTATCCAAGCGAAAAGTAAGGCAGAGACGTAAATCGTTAAGAGAGCTTGCTTTCACGGTTGTTTTTGCTTTGGTAATTTAAGCAAATGGTGCAAAAAATCCCGACCCAAAAGCTCAAGGATCCATGATGTAAGGCTAAAGAAGCAATTTAGAATGGAATGAACAAAAAGTTTCCGGCAAAGTGAAAAGTTTCACGAAAGACGTTCATTGTTGCCAATCACGTGGGCACTTGAACCAAGGGGTGAAGTTAGGAGAGATGTGCTCCATTAAGCGCCAGACTAAACTCTTACAATCCAAGACCAACACTCGAAACGACAACCTAATCGAAGCCGAAGCGCTGTTGAAGGACTGTACCGAATTCCAATGAAACATAGAAACAATACGAACGGTGAATAAAAGCGAATTTAAAACCGGATTGTATTCACAAAATAAATGCCACTTAAATTTATCTACTTGTAAAACATCTTAAGTTAAGGCCGAGAAAGGCAGTGATGCACAGACGGTGATACATCAGTCTGGGCACAAGCAGCTAGTTTAGCACCGAATAGCTCGCGTGATATTTTCTTATTCATTTTTAAAAGTATAGGCGTATAAGAAAACTGTACCTTAAATAGTATTTATCTCTTTTCCAAAGGCATAAAAGTGCATACATTTTTAGTATACTAACAGAACAGGGACGTCTTCTATCCCAAAAAAAATGTATATGGCTCTATCTGGTCCATTCACCGAATTTTAATAAACACATGACATTTTCATGAATTATTTTGAGTAGGAAGAAACTCGGTTACATACAATTCTAACAGTTAATTTATCGTTCAATCGATCTCAAAATATTGTAGTATTTATGACATCAAGTTTGCAAGGTCTATTTTATTTTGTATTCAGTTGGAAAATTAAAAAGACCGAAGAATGCCAATCGTGAAATGACGATACGCTGACGTCACCATTTTTTACCCTACCCTAATAACAACCCATAGTTGTACGGAATTATCGGCACAATAGGAACGGTTTCGGGCTTAAGTATGTGGAATTTCTCGATCGAAGAAGTAAAGAAAAAATAACTATTCAAAATTCCACTCTGAAAAACAAATCGGTTTCGACATTAAAACGAAGGTCGAAATTAATTGGGACTTTACATACTTAAATTTTCATTCCTTCATATGGCATAATAGAGGTTAAGGTAGTTTGAGCGAGATAGTTCAATAGTCATAATGGAGACCATATTAGAATTATACGTTTCAATTTCAGCAGCTGTGGGAAGCTTGCATTAAACAGTGCATTGTTAATGGTGCACGTGAAAATGAAGCGAGAGAAGAGCAGAGTGCAGGTGGATTCCGTGATGAAACCAGCTGATTTAGGTAGTTTAAGCGAGATAATTCCCAAGTCACTATGGAACCATATTCGTATTATACGTTTTAATTTAAGCAGCAGTAGAAAGCATGAATAAAATAGCGCAATAATATTATTTCACATGTCTGAAATTCGATTTAATCAAATAAAATTATCCATACAAGTCTTTGATTTGACTTATTTTTTCACGCGGCACGTTCAAAACTCCTTCACACCGGAAGTTTTTCTGCGATTTTGAAAAAAATTACTGTGGTGACAATATTTATTTATTTGATTTGATTTATTTTTTGAAAAATGTCGAAATAACATACAAACTACAAACTGTTAATTTGTTGACGATATGTAGGGGTTAGAGATGCCTCATTTTTTTACTAAGCTCTCTACGGAGTACACGTACCATTTACCATGTAAAAGAGCCGATATTTTTCGTCAAAAATCTCGGAAAGTAATACGGCGCGGGGCTGATATTTTGGTATTTTTTTTGGAGGAGTAAGATATTTTTCGTTACAGTGAGACTAAAATCATTGATTTATAAGAAAATGATATTTCGCTCAAACTACCTTAAGGTGGAAAAACACAAATGAATGAATACTATGCTTCTATAAGACTTAAAGAGTAAGTAATCAAATAAAAACGTCCACATAAATCTTAAACTTGACTCATTTTTTCCTCGCGGAACGTTTAAAACTCCTTCAAAACGGTTGGTGTTTTGGGAACCTAAAAAAATTACTGCGGTGAATGTATGATTTTTTTAGAGTTGAGAAAACATTCAAATTACGCGCTGTTTATTTGGGTGAGATCTAGGGGTCAGAAATTCCTCATTTTATGTATTAAGGTCTCTCTCGAGTGTATATATGTACTATTTCCCATATAAAAGGGCTGGTATTTTGGTATATCTTTGGAAGGGAGGGATATTTTCTTTAAAATAGGACCAAATTCATTGATTCAGAGATGAAATGAACACCGCTAAAACTAACTTAAGGTAGTTAGAGAAAAATCAACAATAAAAAAAGCACCGAGAAATCAATAAATTTGGTCTCATTTTGAAGACAAATATCTTACTCTTCCAAATATACAAAAATAAAAGCACCTAGCCGAAGCCTACTTTCCAAGATTTTTGACGACAAATACTTATCCTTTTTACGTGGGAAATGGTATGAGTAAGCACTCCACAGAGACTTTATGTCAAATATGAGGAAATACTAACACCTATTTCCCGTAAAAAGAATATCAGCGCGTAGTTTGTATGCTTTCTCAACTATTTAAAAAAATAAATCATATTGTCACCGCAGTAATTTTTTCCAAATCAAAAACAAACCTTCCGTTGTGAAGGAATTTTAAACGTGCCGCGCGAAAAAATGTGTCAAATTAAAGACTCATACAGATATATTTATTCATTTACTTAAAATTTCAGTAATGTAAAAGTATATTATTGTACCGTTACTATTACAATATTTAATTCATGCTTCCTACAGCTGTTGAAATTATAACTTAAAATTCGAATATGGTCTCCATTATGACTAAGGAACTATCTCGCTCTAACTACCTTAAGCGGATCGTGCACGTGAGGCTCTGAGGAGGATGAGCACACGTCGACTTCCTTAACAGACCGTGGTGGGGGGTGGGAGGGAGGGACAAGTGACGTGCGACACAGAGCGCGCGCGGATTTGAATGGGCGACGCGACTGACCCTTCTCTGCTGCGGAGTCAACAACCCGACTGCGGAGGCGGCGGCGGCCGCGTCGCCTCCGGGCTCAGTCGGAGGCAGCGGGAGCAGTTCGGCCTCCGCGTCCGAGAAGTCGTCCTCCTCTTCCGTTCCGCCACCTTCTTCGCTGCCCGACGTGCACGCTACCTCGTCCAACTCCTTCGCATCCATCATCTCGAGGAATGCGATTCTGGCGGGATTGCGTCTTCGAAACAACGCGCGCACAATCACTTGCAAACAAACACACGATCACTCGAGCGCACTTGAGTAGTTGCTGCGGAGATGGATATTAAACTAATCAGTCAATATCTCACGAGATATACAATATCAACGAGACGACGAATGAAAGTCGTCCTCACTTAGGAATAGCAGTGTTCACTTCTTCAAGACGAATTCGTTTCCACGATGCTTCGGGGTGGCGAGGGGTCAAAATATCACTACATATCCCTCAAGCGATTCAAACCAGAGAAACAAGAAGCTCAAAGAGCGTCCTTACGAAGAATTAGCTGTGTTCACTCCTTCAAAGGAATGCGTCCTCAATGACACGTGGAGGGAGAGGAAATAGGAGAACTCCACAAACTTCTCTCCCCTCCTAGTACCTGGGATTCGGTTAGTATTTCCTCCACTTTTCCCCTCTTCAGTTCCGTGGTTTGCGAAAGGAAATAAATAAAATACTCTCTTCAATGGAGAGGAGATGGAGAGTCGAAGGAGTGGGGCAGAGAGGGAAGGAGGAGGTTGGGAAAGACCACCACTCCACCGGGGCGGGTGGAGATTAAGAAAAAATGCGCGAAGGCGGAACTTGGGTCCGATCCATTTGCCGTCGGGTGACAAGGCCGGGAGGGAGGGAAAGGGGGAGGGTGAAGCAGGGACCCAGCGAGCACGCTCCGAAAGGACGGGGGGGGGGCGGGGGGGGGGTACAGCCCAATTGACGGCGGACAGGACAGCGTCCCGTCAGCGGTGCTAGAGCTCCACAGTGACGGGCAATCCTCGTCAGGGATGCTAGTCCTTCACTATGGCGCAACTCGTGACGACTAGACTAGATGACGACAATTCGCATAAAACAGTGTGACACAACACGCAAAACAGGGCGAAACTGATGAATCGTCAGCGTTGCTAGGAAATAGTTGAGACAATGAGTCTCGTTGGAGACAAAGAAGCTCGACTCTAATTCGAGACTTGCCTCTCGACTTGCGTAAAAGCCGCAAATGAGCGAAAGTTAAGTCACGCGAGCGGCGATAGACCACGACAGTCAACTCAAGTCTCGTCAGCGGCAAAACCACACGCCTGGGCAGCAACAATGCACACTCGCAGGCGTAACAACTCCAAAAACAGCGCGTTTCACGTTATGTCAGCGTTGCTAAGAGCTAATCGCAGCAAGTCTCTTCAGTGACAATGGCATTCGACACGGTTTGGGTATAAGTTTCTCGACATACGTAAAAATCGCAAAAAAATGAACGGATTACGTCACGTGAGCGGCGCTGGGACTAGACAGGGACCCCAAGTCACGCTAGTGACTACGCCACCCGACTCGACAGCGACACAAACAAAACACGAAGTAAACCACGCCTCGTCAAATGATTGCGATCGACGATAGCGTCCCAACAGCGGCAACACTCGCTCAACAATGACAGCACGCCCTCGACGACGAGACACCGCACACCCCGAGAGCGAAGACACCCGGCAACAGCATGCACACCAAACACGACCGGACGACAGGCGCGCTCCCAACACACTACGGCGTCGGAGACAGCAGGGAGCAAATCGTCATCCCCCTTCCCCGAAAAACGTTTCTCTCCGACACAGACTCCCACTCGCAAAACACGAGCGGAGCAGACGACGCCTGGAGCAGCCGCAGCGACGGGAGAACGCCCCCCTCTTCTCCTTCAACCTACAGAAGGCCCTCTCTCTCTCTCTCTCTCTCCACGACCACCGCTGCTCCCTCAACCACCAGAGGAACTTTTCAAGAGCCCGCGCAAAGATGGATGCAGCAGAGAGAAGAACTCTATAGCGTCCTCGATCGGGTGAGTGATAGACAGAGATGGATTAAGCGAAGATTATAGACGTCGGGGCAGCACGGGAGGGAGGGATTGGACGCTCCACAGCACGTGAGGAAGGCTGACTTGGACGTGGGAGCCCAAGCTCGACCTGCCCCCGCCGAAGCCCGTAACCCCTCTCCGAGATGATGCGGACCCCACTGCGCATGCGTCAACTATTCCTTTAAAAGGCGCGGGGAGCGCGGGGTGGGGGATGAAAAGTGAGTGGTGTGGGGGGAGGGAGATATATAGAGAAAGACTGAACGAGTGGAGGGTGTGGCGGTTGCGAGGCGGAATTTTAAAAGCGAAAGCGACATTGAATATTATTCTCTTCCCTCTCTCCTTCCTCGCAGGAAGCCACTCTACAACCCCCCGCCACCAATGTATTCCGCGCGAGTGTCAAAAATTCGGAACTGAAAAAAAAATTAAAAAAACAACCCTCCCCGCGCGATGGCGTTTCATTGTCTTCGAGGCGGAAGAAGAGGGGGATGAAAAAAATTCCACAAGATTTTCCGTCAGATGTGACGAGATTAGTCCAATCCCGCACAAATACACGCTTTTTTCCCGACGATATCGAGACTCTTTTATGGCACGCATGCCTGAGCTATAGAGCACGGAAAGAATTTTCCTCGGCACGCGACAACAGCGAACTGCTACGCACACGAATCAATTCCACTCATCCCGGTGCAAATTTACTCGCATTCACTTCTTCTTTCGCCTCACAACAGAGAAGCTAACGAGTTTAAAGGTTTAACTGAGGTGATTGATGAATAGTTCTCTTCCATTGACATGGTAGTACGGTATTCCCGGGATATGAGTTAAAGAATCACTTTTCGTGAACAATCGCCAACTTTTGCTGATATCCATAATTTCGGTCAGGAAGTTAATAATCATTGAAGATAACGTGAGATCAGCGATATTGATATGAAAAATTCGGAAAAAGAGGTATAGTTGTAGCCATTGTGAAAAGAAAAATGACGTAAATTAATACGGACATATGGATATTTGAGGTATATTTCCGATAAACATCGAAATTAATACTATTTATTCGAGCATACTGCACAATTATCTCGTAAAAGACATTTCTACGCTTGACCAAAACGATTCCGATGTCTCATGTTTTTCCAATTGCTGGATTGCGGGAAGAGCAAGAAGTACGTCGACCGGTAAGTATTCCGGACTTTTGGACCATTGAATACTAGAGATGCTCACGTAGAAACACCTCGCTTTTCTTATTTACCAACGTCATTGCTACACACATATAATTGGTGATTGCTAACATAATTCATCCAATTTCATGTACATGACACAGCGCAGGTCCTTAGCCTAAAGGTCGTGTGGCTAACCAACTAGCCTTCCTCACTCATTATGGTTTTTCGCACGTCAAACGTTAGTGTAAGCCTCAATACCCAACCCGTAAAAGCCTTTCGGTAGTAACATTCAAACCTAATCTTATTGAAACGAAGCCATACGCTTGGATGTCATAGGTAATTTGAATACCAGAGCTATTATCTCCAAATAGATATGAATTTTAATGGCAATATTCAACCAAGCAAATTCTGATTTGAATAGCACTTAGTCGCGAACTCGAAAACGCTTCATCATCGTACCTCAACGCACGAGATATAAAATTACATTTTTTCCAGTGATGAAGATTAGTGAGGCCAATTCATCATTTTCGAAGAAAAGAACGAGAGAGAGGCTCGAGAAATTTGTTGTATTTCTGCCGTAAATAAGATTTCAAGAATACTCTTGAATGCAAATTATGTTCTTATAAACTGATAATTAATGACCACATTTGCTTACCAAAATGCAAAACACCCAGTATGTACACCAAGCACGAATTCATACACAGTATAAAATTTTCAACGGAAAATAAAGAAAATATGGAAAACGAAATTTCACTTATCAAAGTAAAGCCAAAATACTAAAAAGCCCAGAGGCTTAAATGCAAGAACACGTCCATAAAGTTCTCTAAGGGCTGATTCGGAGTGTAAAAATAATGTTGAACTGAAATAAATATTACAGAACTCATTCCAATAATCCTGGATCCGACGAAAGTACCCACAATATGATGGCTCAATTTTGAACTCAGAGGAAGCGAAGTGAAGTTACACTGAAACGACATCAGCATGTTTGACCCACCAACTCATAATTACATTAACATAGAAATCATTAACCAGAAAATACACGAAATAATCCGATAAAAACACCACCTGAATCAAATTCTACACCAACACTAACTAACCCTCTTCGTGCATCATCATTGAAAGCAAGATGGATCGTAACCGTGTACCGAGATCAAATACCTTAGTTCATTGATTCTTTTTAGCTGGGGGAGTCTTAATGCATATTTTTCAGAGAAAAATACAAAAACTATTGCTCTATTGGAAAAATGGTACCCACGCATCGTCAAAAAGATAACACTGGCTAATCCTACCGCAAAAGTACCTCAATAGGACATGAAAGATTAAACGGTGAGAGTATACGAATAAACACCAATTTATAAGTACGACAAGAATACGGAACAGCATAAATGATCTCGCCTCGTTTCTCGATTAACCCCAATTGACTCCCTTCAACACCGTCACATTGTGCCAACGGCTCTCGAGATACGGAGAATGTCAAGAGGGCAAAGCCGAGCATAATAAATAAAACAATTAAAAACGTGAAGCAATCACGGCGAAACATTACAAGACCGGGAGTGAAGATGCAGATACATTTCGAGCAGTTGCCTTGAACTTGATGCTATTTCGCGAACTTAATCCACTCAAAAGAATGAAATTACGTCATGTCATGAATTCTCAAGCGGAAAGAGAGGCTGAAAAGAAATCTCGTGAGCGAGACAATGGGGAGGGGGGGTAACGCGGCACGTGTCTAAGGGGAGTGACAGCTACTTTAATGGGCTCCGAGGGCACCACATCACACAAAGGATCCAGAATCACACTTGACAACAGGCATCCACAGGAAGAGAAGTATCACGCCCACGCCTCCCATTGACATACGACGATTCCCGGCTAGGCAATAAGGAGTAATTAAATTTTCCAGTCATGTGAATCAAGGTTTTAAAATATAGTCGTAACAAATATCTTACATCGTCACTAAAAGGGCTTCATGAGCGGTAAAACTTTTTCTCAGGACTGATATGGAGTAACTTATGCATGACAAAAGAAGAGCTCTTTGTAGTTTTCCACAGAGAAATGATTCATGCGACCGTTTTTAATATTTCAAATCATTATCAACCTTGATTATGATGAAAAACCATCAAGAGTGGCCGCATTTAACATTTCTCATGGGAAAACTACAAATAGTTCTTCATTAGTCTTGCTGAATATTGCAACTTTAACTTTAAGGTCTCCATTACATGCCACATACCACCAATAACCTTAAAAATGTAGTTTCAAGTCCAAACCACGACCAATTCTTAGTTAAAGCGAAATCATTAACGGTGATATTTAAATGCAAAAAAAATGTTTACAAAAAATTTAATGATGTTTTAATTTGTACAAAATTAATTATGGAAAATTATTGCATCAAAGAAATACTTATCAGGTTCTACAGTACCAGTAAAAGCAAGTTCGCGTGACACTTGCGATTTTACGCGGTGCATAAGGCGGAAGGCATGAGGAAGGAATCATACGTAAAAATTAACAGGCTGTATCCGTGAGATTAAGAATTCAACTACAACACCGATAGAAGCACTCTGAAAATGAGAAGAGTATACTTTATAACCAGTGTCATTTACGAACAATTTTACGGAAGCAGTAAATGCACTTTCGATAAAGAAAATAATGCGTATAAAACACAACCACAAGCAGCGAGTATATCCTCCAAAAGCATTCGGACGAGAATTGATAGAGAGATGCATCAATGGATAGGGATGGAAATTGGGAAATTGATTTTGTCAACTTGACACAAAAATGGAAGTTTAAACCCTTTCCAATACGAGCAGCTCGATATAAAAGGAGCCGAATCTATCAGTTCCATCGTTTACTCCCGTAACCCCGAATCGTAAAATGCTCGGAATTCGCTGGTAATTCTGAAAGTAAACTGGAATAGACGCTAAAACTGAAAAAAATATTGTCTTCGAAGCCAAAAAATTTGCATCATAGATTACCGGATTCAATATCATACGGTTTTCATAAACAACCTTAGCCAGTAGAATGTAACAGAACATAATTACAAATATATTTTTACTACCCATTACAATTCAATTAAAATAGAAATGAACACTGGCGACAGGGACAAAAATTAACTAATCGCGATCATAATTGGCGCAAACCAGTGCTGCCGTTAAAGGGAAGTGCTTCAATAACTTCACGTTAAACCAAGTCAAAAATAGAATGTAAAGCTCTCGGGTTTCCAATTGGGTGATGGTAGTTTGTGCTACTGACGTTCCAATGGCGTAGTCTGCCATCGTCCTCATGGTGAATGAGGTGAATAATTCACCCTAAGGACGATGGCAGACTACGCCATCGAAACATCGGTACCACAAACTAACATCATCCGGGTGGAAACCCGAGAGCTTTACACTCCAAGCATTCCCCGGGAAAACCTGAAATCTTACCAAAGTCAAAAATGTTTTGAAGCCGCTGATGGAACAAGTAATTCCGTGAGGAACACTAGTAATAGAAATATCACACCGTATAAAGGAGGTTTTCCATTCAGTGAAACAGCTAATAGCTGAAAATATCCCATAATAGTCAAAATAAGGTGGATAAAAAAATAAAGGTCAAACGATAAATGATACTCTTCAACTTCATGCATAGAGAAAGGGTAGAAAACCTTCAAGATAACTTTTAGCAAGGAACGAGGCACATTGTACAGCAAACACGATTTCCAAAGCTCGCGGCGATTGAATAACTAAATACGAATATATTTTCACCCCCGAGAATTTTTAAAAATCCGAATCCCTGACAGAGCGTATTTCTCCATTCCACCCCAAGACTCAAAAGCTCCCACGCGGTATTGTCTCTTAAGGATTATGAACACGCCTCTTCCTCCAAAACGGATACGAGAGTGGAACACGAATGGGTCACACAAAGAAAGGGGTGGTAATACGGAAAGATTAAGCTGCAAGGCAAGGAAAAAATTAAAATGGATACAAAAAATGTAAATTGCGACGGAAATCCGAGTAAAAAACGGAAATAAATGGAGACGGTAATGCCACAGCGTCTGACGGAAATAATTACAAGGCAAATTGAAGAGATATATTAAAAGCGAGGCTAAAAAATAAAGCTTTCATAGAGAAGGAAAAGAATAAGCCAATGAAAATTAGATTCACCACGGGAAAAGAATCAGTAAAAAGCCAAGAAGAATGGAGAGACGCAATTACTCTCTCCGGATTTGAAAGCGGTGAAAAAATCCACTAACAGCACCAAACGAAAGAAATAACGGGGTGCCAGATACCATAAAGCAACGGCATATTAATGTGAACCAACAAATTAAGCAGTACAATAATAAGGATAATGCAGCAATAGCGTTTTTAATTTATTGGATTGGATATTTGGGGAGCCGACCGACGGCTATGGCCATTTGCGCCATAGGGGATAGGTAAGGGAGGGTGGATAGAAACCCGGCGTCGGTATTAGCCTACTCTTAACGAAAGGCGCCAAGGGGACCACGAATTAACGTCTCATCCAACAGACGGAGTACTATACTTGAAGTGCCCTCCACAAGACACTCAAGTAGGGATCGGGTTTCCTTTGAATGGATTGGATATTTGGGGAGGCGACCGACAACTAAAGTCATTTAGGTAAGGGAGGAAGGTAAGATAACAGAAGTAGTAGCAGAAGTAGTAGCAGAAGTAGTAGCAGTAGTTACAGAAAGTAAGTCCATAGGGGATAGGTAAGGGAGGAAGGGTGGATAGAAACCCGGCATCGGCATTAGCCTGCTCTTAACGAAAGGCGCCAATGGGACCACAGCTTTACGTGTCATCAGACAGACGGAGTACTGTACTTGAAGTGCACTCCACAAGACACTCAAGTAGGGATCGGGTTTCCTCTGAAAAACATATTCCTCTGCAGGGATTTGAACCCTATGCGTTCTCTTCCCCTGTGGATGCTCCGTGGCTAGTCCCTGTGTACTCAGAATCGACCGAACTCCACCTTTACACTCGCACTGCTTAAAAACATATTGCTTCCACATGCGTTAATTCGACAATTATATTTTTTGTTAACATTTCTTTCCGGGTATCTGAACTGAGTTCAGTCCCATTTCAAATTGATTACCATACTCAGACTTAAATTAGTATAGTCCTCGCCTAGTTACAAAAGAAGATATGGTAATGAGCCTATGTATTGTTTTCAT
This sequence comes from Ceriagrion tenellum, assembly GCA_963169105.1. Taxonomy (NCBI): domain Eukaryota; kingdom Metazoa; phylum Arthropoda; class Insecta; order Odonata; family Coenagrionidae; genus Ceriagrion; species Ceriagrion tenellum. The sequence continues at coordinate 76,872,612 of OY720641.1, read as the reverse complement.
TCATTTACCGGGAGAATCCGCATCTTGTAAACGGCATTTCGCGAAAATGGCATTAATATGAGAGGGCGTAACATCATTTTCTACATCTACATGCTACCCTGCGAGCCACCGCATGGGAGGGGGTGCTAGGACACCAGCTGTGTAAAGACGTAAGGGATAAGGTTTGGGGAGGTGAAATGGTGACGCGTATCAAGGGAGTGTATTTAGTGGAGCTCAGTTTTTACTGTGGTCGCTTATTGTGCGCGGAAAGTACGAGTTTTCGTTCCTATCTGCTCAGCAGTGTATCTCTCTTATTTGATCGCTTCTTTCAGACCTAGAGATGTAGGGAGGTGTCCAAATAATATTCTCTTTGTCGCTCTGAAACATACCAGTTCTGGATTTCTCGAGCAACCTAGGCCTAGCGTGTAGCCTCAGAGTCTTTAGGGGCTCCCACCTTAATCCCTCTAAAATTTGTGAGACACTATATGTTCGCTCATAGCAGTTTAAACGAAGCGTCCTGCTTTTCTTCGCATTTTATTAACTTATTTGGTGAAAAAACCTTTATGACCAGGGTCCCAAATGCTCGAGGCGTATTCGAGGTGTGGACTAACCAGAGAAAAGTAGCATCTCTCTTTGACTTTTTCATCCGAGGGCCTTCGTATCATACGCTTAACAAAACCTGGTTTATTTAATGCTTTAATTTTGACCCATGTTCCACCCGTGCTCGCATTTAGCACCGAGTAATTTCAAGTTTAACAAGCGAAAATTGTAGCGAGGTAAGGTACAATTGTGTAGCTAATATCAAAGGAGAATAGGAGAATACATTTGTCTAAGAGGGGACACAGCACTAATTAAATGGCAGGTAAGTCACTGGAAGACCGTTCCCGTTGATATCCAACTAGGAATAATTTTGCTGCATAGGATAAAAAGTATCCTTCCAATGTGATGAGCACAATGCATTCTCTATGAAGCACTCGTACAACGCAAGGCTGGGGCGAAATACAGCTGTTGTCCTTTGAGATTAACATATCGCTGCTCCTAAGAAATAAATATATCACAGTAATTCTATTTTATTTTTCATTTTACCCGAGTTACAAGTGCCTTGGGCCCAATTTCTCATAAAACCTTTGTGGAGTTTTCCAAATAATAAAAATAATTTATCGTCGAAACGGTGCAAAAATTGACGCTTTGGACCCAAACCTTGAACTTGTAGGCCAAATCAAAACGTACAAGAAACTTGATTGCAAGAATAAAACAAAATTCTTTCAGCCGTCCGGTGCTAAAAATCCCAAGCATATATCACGACTTCAAGTAATGTAAAAAAAAAAACAAAAACAAAAAATTCAGGTCGGCACTAAATCCATTGCTTTACTCATTTCAGTAAAAGTTTCAAGTATAGCCTTTTAAGGTAGATACAGCGTATATCATTTTACCTAGAAATCAATGAATTGGGTCTCATTTTAAAGAAAAATACCTCGCCTTCTAATGACACAAAAAATTCAACCCCTTTTATCATTACTTTCGGAGATATTTGCCAAAAAAATACCAGCCTTTTTACATGAGAAACGCTACGTGTATTCACTCCAGAGAGACATTATTTACAAATGAGGAATTTATAACACTTAGATGTCGTAAAAAAACTAACAGCGTGTAGTTTGTATGTTTTCTCAACTACTTTTGCCAATAAATCATATTGTCACCGCAATAGGTACTGGGTATCACAAAAAAATCTGCCGTTTTGAGGGAGTTTCAAACGCACCGAGCGAAAAAAATGAGTCAACCTAAAGACTTATTTAGATATTTTATTTCATTACTTGCCATTTCTGTCATATAAAACTATATTATTGCACCATTAATAATGCAATATTTTGTTCTGTCCTACAGCTGGTGAAATCAAAACGTATAATTCGAATATGATCTCTATTATGATTAGGTAACTATCTCGCCCGGACTACCTTAAATATAGCTTCTTAATCCTTCTATATGCTATGAAACATAAGTTCCAAACTTAGTCAGTATTAGTCATTGGGCTTGAAAGTCTATACCGTTCAAATAAATAGCATTTCGTTTTAAACATAGAGATATTTCGGTGGACCTTAAGTTTAACGGTACAAATACTTCTACAAATGGAAGATAAACCAATGTTCGAAAGGGAGTCAAGAAAGCAGCAAAAATGTGAACACTCTCGTCAAATATATTTGAAAAGAAGCAGAAAAAAATTCCCTAATTAGAAGAAACACCTTCGTAAAACCTGCTCTACAATGATGAAATATCTACGGCATTAATAAAACAATTCCAGAATACTTTGCGCTTTCAATGGCGTATTGGGCATCACCAGGGCACGTATGTAGGTAGGTCGCAGAAATAGGACCAAGGAGAAATGGGGTCGCTATATTGAAAATTCTCTCGCCATATAGAGCCATCAGCCATCTTCGGATTCCTAGAAGGAAGAAAGAGCGCCGGTTGACTGGAATGTTTTATCAAGGGACCGAGCGAATTCGAAGGCTTAAAGCGACGGAATTCTTAGAAATGCGGGAAGGCCCTTCAAAAAACCTTAAACGATAAGGCAAAATCGAAGATTCTCAGATCATAAGTAAATTATATCGAAGGCTGGTTTTCATAAAGAGCTTCCTTTCTAACAGAGCTTTGACATTCGACTTTAGAAACTTATTCATTGTAAATATCTTTTGAAGATAACTCAAAGAGAAGGAAACGAGTAAAAAACCCCTCAATTCACGTTACAAGATCTATCACTTCTCGTATTAAAATTTCGCGGAAGAGTAAATTTTGGGAAAATACGCCTTCACAATCATGAATTAAGAAAAAAGAATAAAAGCATACCAAGTCATAAGAGAAGCGACTGAATGCTATCTTTACCAGACGAAGCCGCAAAACGTTCGAAGCATAGGAATTCCTTTGCGTAGTTGAGACTAAATCGTATCTCGTCTATTGAATCTTAGGATGATCATTACAAGTTTGAAACTTTATACGATTCAAAACTCTGGAAATATTAATTTTATGGTCTTCCAATAGAAGCGTTAATCGTAAAAAATACAAGTTTTATTTATGAATTGCTAAAACAAGAACTCTTTAAATTTGTTCAATCAAGAGCTACTTCCTAACCTTGCTTTCACTGAAAACTTTTAACTTTAAAAGTAGACTTAAGTTTATTCATCCTCAATTAACATATATTCTTAAGGGAAAGTTCACAGACATCGAGCACTTCCCAAGGAATTGAGAACCACTCTGGAGAAGAATTCGGATTCGAAAAAATGAAGGACTTGAGGCACAAAAAGTTAAAAACGAGAAATATAAATTTGATGTTTCTCTCTTTCGCTCCAACAAAAGAAATGAGTCAAGGAGGAAATATCTAAAGAATTCATCAAGCACACCACCAATGAGACCTACACAGGATCTGAATTCACATCATCGTGGGATGTTAAACCTCTACGTATATATCAAGCTACCGAGATCTTCAAGTCGATACGTACGAATCAGCGCCTTTCAAGGAAAATAAGATTATTCAAGACTGAGAAGTTCCACACAAGGCTTCCCGAAAAGATGAAACGGAAGTCAACACTGCATCAAAATACTTCCAAGAATATTAATTCCATAAGTGAACATAAATCGAAATACACGGAATCTTATGACAACCGTCAATAAGGTAACGGAGTTTTTCCTAAGACGTTTTCAATCATTCGTCTTCCACCCACCTAAAGGTTCCGTAGACATGAATTTTCTGAATACAATACTAGACAATTGTCCCGGAATACTTTCTCTAGATACAGACCAGCAACCACAAAATCGGGGTAGGAAACACTTTAAAATTCTAATACATGGGTCAAATAAGCGTTTTAATAGGAAAATAATGTAAAAAACTTGAAATGATTATTGTAAGATGGGGCATATGATTTCAAACATTTTGCTACTTCTGCAACCTCACAATAAAACCGTAACATGGGTCAATAAAAGAGAAGTCAAACTTGCAAACAGGGAGTCAACTTCAGAATATGTGCAAAAGCTTATTTTGATACATAAAGGAGTACGGCGGCATTATAGGGCTCATTTTCATATTTCTATTACGGCACTTTTAAGTCGACTAAGAAAAGGAATATCTGTCAAGACAAAAAAAATCATATTAAGCACACGTGCCAAGCACCTTTTTTCACCAAATATTTCCACACATGGTCTTCAAAAGAATATTTGAAGGGGGCCCGTCATCAACAACCTTCAATCGTTTAAGGTTTGAGTGAACAATTATAGTTTCCCTAAGCTGAACGTAGCGACAACATATAAACAAAAAATTACAAATGTCTGCCTTTCAAAAGCTAACTTAGGCCCAAATATTCTCTTCGTCAATGGATCGGGTGGCCCACATACCGATGGATCGAGATGGAAAGACTTCCTGCATAGAATTACTGATTTTAGTTGCTGTGGCCAAGATTTTGTTCTTAGAAGATCGTCACGAACTTGCTCGCTCTATGAATCACTCAATTTATTTCTTTAAATCATCAAGTGATACGAGTAAACTTGTTTAAAAAGCGATTCCTAGAGTTTTGCGGATATTCTACCACGTAGAAGGGAGCTAATAGCTAAGTATAACTTCCCGGAAGAATGAGATGAAGAAATATTTCACCAGAGTCAGCAGCGCGTGCCTCATTTTCCGGAGAAAGACGATATCTGTCTTAACATTACATTAAAATAAACAAAAAAACCGCACCCTCTACTTTTTTCCGGCGACCAACTCATCTCAATACATATAAATTCCATGTCCACTGGAATCTATTCACTGGATATTTGATACAATGCGGTTCTTTTCCTGAATAATTCATTTTTGGAAAAATTCACAACTAGTTCCGGTCTAACAAACAATACATGTTTAAGAGACATAGCTAGAAGTTAATTCCAACAATTGAGAGTACTTTGATTCAATTTCAAAATGTTTACTAACGAATTAATGCGTATCACCAAGCAGTATTTCCACTTACACAAATGATACTCTGTTTTTGATTTAAAATTACCGCTGCGTTTAGGGGCGGCTTTTCCTCGACGTCGGTCTCTTATTTGTTAATTATCCTCAATACAAAGCAGAGCGATCACTGAGCTTATAAATTATGACCAATAAATAGAATGGTCTTCAATAAAATGTTTGTAGAAATACGGAATACATTGTATTTTCAAGCGTCATACGGAAGATTCATTTTTATGCTCGATCGAGGAGTTGTCAAAATCACAGTCGAGTTCCGATATTACAATCATATTAAAAACCAATTTACGTTGAAATAAACTACTATATGTAGCAGTACGAGCCCGATATAGACCCTGAAGCGATGAAACTCGAAGTAAATAAAACAATTTAGCGAAATACTTAAACACGCTAGAGTATTTCTTGGTATGTGTTGAGAACCACATCGAGCCAATGAAAATATAATTTACCATGATACTTGGAATCAAATTCAATCGAAAGATAATATTAAAAGAAAGAGCCTCCCTCTTTTCAACACCTAAGGATTTATATAAACCAACTCCCCTAGCTTACCTTTGGCTATACGCCAAAAAGGAGCACGAAAATTACTCGAGGCTAGTTTCATGGTGTAAACTGGAAGCATGTCAAGTATTGTACGACATGCAGTTCCCTCCCATATCAATTTCTACCCTCTCAGATTGGCATGTAAAAATGCGTCTTTTTTACACATAGTGGCGCTAATTTAAAAAATAAAACTTATGAAACGATACTATACTCCAGACTCTTCCAGAAAATAAACATCAAACAGGAGATTAACCGCAAAAGAAATTTGGAAGCCGAGAAAGAGTTCAAAAATCATAATGAAATGGCAAATAAATGGCACATAATTTAGCCAAACGATACAACAATGAACTGAAAATGAATGTTAGCCTTTCTCATTCCAAAGTGAGACACGTGGAAGGAAAAATGGAACGAGAAACTGATGTTGCAAGGGCAACACGAAATTTTCTGCAAAACTCAAGCCTGTTTTATTTTTTCCCCAGCAGGTGTGAAATGTTACGCTTGAAAACTATGCCAAGAGGTGGCGACTGTCAAATTTATGAGGGAACTTTGTTTGGATTTTCTTACCATACACCGACACAATTAAGCAAAAATTAGGTTGAGAAACAAACTGGAATTGGATTACGCAAAATGTGCAACAGAGGAAAAACCGAAAAAACACAGGTACAATAAAAAATTATACCTACTGATCAGCCGACCATGGTTTCCGCGCATTATGCCAACATCAGGGACAGAAATCACGGCCCGTTAATCAATAAAAGCGCAATAATATTCCAGTACTTTTCACTTTCCTCTTTTGATGATGGATATTAAGAGTTTCCAAAAAGTTAGAGCTAGAACTCTTTCAAATTATATACAACGGTTGAGGCTCTAATCACACCTTGGCGTAGGAACATTTTGCATAGGAAAATTGTCATACCAAGTCATACTTTGCACAAACAATGGGACCATTTTATAGCGAAGAACCATATTTAAAGAAAATAAGCATTACTTCGAAGAATTCGATTGGCTGATTACGAATCAATTGCCGTTCATGGGCAAAATGCAACACATAGCTGGAAATAATTTTTTTTAAACATTATTGCTGCTCTAAGATTTCACGAGCCGATTAAGTACCATACACATTCCAGAAAAAACATTCTCAGCAATATTTTTAACAATACTCTCTATAAACTTAAGAGTTAAGGTTGAATTGATTTAATTTGAAATTTATATACCCTCGCCATCGTTTGGGGAATACTTCACACATACGACGCAATAATCACCGACAACAATGACGAAAAACACTACAACTGTTATCGGCATGCTAACTCATAGCTAGATTAAATATTTTAAAAACTCTTCATGATCGTTTATCTCAGAAATACCTGTATTTGCACATGAACGATGATCAGATTCCAGAGCAGCATATCGAATTAATTGGCATGAGGTGTTTACATTTGTTTCTTCGCGCATAAATAGGGCTATTACAGTAATTCCTCGATTTACGTCGGAAATGCCTGTTTAAGAAGACATTTTCGCTCTTCTTCAATACGCATTTCCGACGTAAATCGAGGAATTACTGTAATAGCACTATTTATGCGCGAAGAAACAAATGTAAACGCCTCATGCCAATTAATTCGATATGCTGCTCTGGAATCTGATCATCGTTCATGTGCAAAAGAAGCAGTAAGTAGAAATAACGTAAAACGGATCCAGATATTCGTGACCACTTCAATCCCGCGATACATCAAGGCGTTAATTTCAATATTCGTTTTTTGTCTTTATCCAGGAAATAATAGCTATTTCAGATAGGATGATTGTCTCAATCATCAAAAAACGCAAGCATGTGCACATACGCTCTATTTCATTAGCATTAAAAACAGGGAAAATTTTTCCGACGACCCTTGTCAGCATGGACGTAAAATCGTATCATACGCAAATCGAAACGACGCATAAAATTCCATATTTTACTGTATTAAGTCTTATATATATTACTGTATTAAGTCCAGGATTTCAAATAGGTTGAGCCGCATTTTAGGCCAATACACGTAAGTTACGTTTTAATGTTTTTCTATCTTAACAGCCATTGTTACGGAGGAGACCGACAACTTACGACATACGCGCCATTAGGAATGCAGGACAGGATCGGACTAATTGTTGTGAAGGGTGGAGTGATACCCGGGGGTGTCGTTATACATTGGGTAGGTCTCCATGGGATCAACATTTGAAAGTACAGTTTTGCAAACCGATAACTGCTCTTGAAGTGCTATTCACAATTCGCATTCCAAATGCACCCAAGTAGGGCTATGGGTTCACTGGAGATCTCCGCCACAGTGGAGTTTCGACCACAGACCCTTCAAGCGGGAAGCCGAAACTCCAGCCCTCACACCAATCCAATTCCCCCAGTGACATGTGCTCGTATCAACTCCCAACAGATGCGAAGCAATGAGATTCCATCCAGTGGGATGAGTTTACGAGCCACGCATGGTGGGATATTACGTGACGTACCATTCAGAGCATGACCTAAGTAACAAGTGCTGGGCTAGTCCCTCGGACAGTAAGTCAAACAGCTACACAGCGTGTATCGCTATTCGTCGCGGGCCCACAGATTTCTGGGAGCAATCTCGATCAACAGACAATGACGGTGAAATTTTCACATGGAATCTTCGGGCAGCCACGATTGCTTGAAAGACTGCAGTCATTACCACGCTAAAAAACGAATAATATCGCCCGCTTGACATTAGAATACTATCAAATATTTTCATAAAAACATAAAAGCGCAAGATTACGAGTTCTCGTCGACGAACTTTCGTTATAAGGCTGAATATCAAAGAGTGCGGATGTTAACGCGGTCCCTTTGATGAATGGAGATGACTCAATGTCGGCATACGCTTGAAAAAAATCATCAGTTGAGGCAAGGACGGACGAAGCGATAAAGCTTTTATTTTTTGCCAATTAGACGTGGAAGGAAGGAACGAGTCATTCATTACCCTGCGCTTCATACTTGGCAACTGAGAACTTTTTCATTACATCAGGTTTTTAAATGAATTTTCTGAGCTATCCAGGGGCATAACCTCATTCACTATAATATTCCCTTCAAGCAGATGAAATTCACTAATCAATCCAGGAACTCACGACGTTTGTTACGTGATTTGATCTAACTACCTCCAAATGGAAAGAATTAGCAATCATCAATACGAAGATTAAGGTGCTGTATCTACCCACTTTTTTTAACCAAGAATTATATAGCTTCAGAAATGCTTACTGCGACATCGTTCACTATTTGAATCAAGCACTCCATCCTTGGTATTCTTCGACTGATTCGGCCCATTCCTTTTTCCCTCCATCACCAAAATGTGACCAATGGATACTACAGTAAAACCAGTCTTGAGCGTAATCTCTCGAGCCCATGATAATTTTCAGAATGAGGCAGTTTCCGGGTCCACTCAGGGTCGGACAATAAAAAAAAACATTTAAAGAGTATTATGTTGCATCCAACTGTTATGTCGATGTTGCTTGGCTAAGTTCCCATACATATCCCATGAGAGATAACAAAAGAGTGGAGGCACATATTAGATACATGGAGCTTTTTATTCTACCAGAAAATATACTATTTTTCAACTGCTTTGCATTATTTCCGGTATTTAAGCCTATATTGTCCCATTCAAAAGTTAAATTAATACGTAAGAATAGCCAGAAGTCAGACTACAGTCTGTCAAATCTTTTTAAGTACATGCATTTACTTATATAATTTATTTTTGCTTAACGCGCTATGGATAAAATTTCCCCAGAAAATTGTTTATGGAATTCCGTTTTATTCTGGTCTTAAATTTTCCAAGAAAAAAGTAATACCGTTAGATTAATTCTCTCCACGATCATTCCCAAATTTCAAAATCCATTTAAACAAGCATAAAGAAATGATAAGCCAAAACAACTTTAAAAAATTACGGTCAGAACTCGGCTATTAGTCATACTTCAGAGCGAACTCTAGTTCGAAGGCAACTATGAGACTGCTATTACTCAGCAGCAAGGCCTTTTTTTCTGAACTTTCAAGGACACATTCTTCAGCATGTTTCAAAGCCAAACTTTTTAACTCCCATGACTCATGACTCTTTACATTTCGGAGAGTAAGACATTGCATTAGTAAGAGAGGACAGCTAAAAACAAAGGCGAGCGATAAATTTGAGAGCGAAAATACCATAAAATTGCTCAATTATATTTTGTAAAGATTCCACACCTAAAGCCTGAAACTACGTATTGAAGTTTATTTTGTAAAAACTTAATTAGTACAAGCATCGAAGTCATTAGTTTATAATACCGACGTTTCGATTCTCATAAAAGTATTTTTTTGCATACAAAGTGAGATTATTGATACCGCTGACTTATTCCCACGTTTTTATTAACTCGCTTTCTTGTCTGTCTGTCTGTTCGGTACAAATTTTGCAATCGATTTTGAACTAACTTCCCGATGAGCTAGAGACATGAAACTTTAAACATGGCTCAGAACTGGATGACAATGCAATAATATGCTATAATAATAGGTATATAATATAATATTTAACAATAATAATAAACATTGATAAAAGTTTGCACCAGGGGATAAGGTGAGCACAAAACGGAAAAGCCTGTGTCATCGAATGCAATACTATTGGCGAATTCATTCGTATTATCCGCTGTACAGTGCAATATTATTGGTAGATGGGCAGAGCAATTTTACATTTCAGATATGATCACACAAGACTAAAACGCAGAAAATAATTACTTATAAAAATTACTTACTTATTTACTTACTTATACTTTAAAAAAATTTTAAACAGCCACGTTTTTAAAACGGACTACGAAGTATAAAGTAATTTCTCGTAGCCTCAAATAGTAAGGAGTGTAAGCAGTAGCTGTCGTAGAGAAAACACAACAGTTCTTAACATTTGCAGTACAATAAAATTGTTAGTGGCTTAAGAGAACTCTTCATGCTTCAATTATCTATTTCATACGCCCCACGATTTTCGTTTTAAATCTTACAAATATTTTCATAGTCATTGAAATCATAATCACAAATTTTCAGGACAATCCATATGAGGTTAGGATTCTGTATAGGATTATAATTTTGTATGGAGCTACGAGAAATTGTTTTACACTTCTTAGTCCGTTTTAAGACGTGGTTGTTAAAAAATTTTTAAAAGTAATTATCTTTTTTAATTATGAGGAAGACAAATGTTGGGTTTGCAAATGGCTGTATACAAATTCTGGGTTTGGAAATGACCAGAAGAAGATTTTAAAATAAATCGAGAAGTGGACACATTAAACAGTACATGTTGGCATTTACGAGTAAAACTATCGATGGTTAATCAACTTTTACGGCACTGAGATCGATGGTGTAAGTGTAACTATTTATTATTATTAAAAGCACAGAGATTTTGCCGACACTTCCTTTCACTTAGGCTTAAAGGGCTATTTTCCCAGGGAAGGAGGTCGTTACCTGTCAATGAAGCTCGTGTCCAGTACCAATAAGTCGACCCAGACAATGACTCGGTTTAATTTCGCAGGCGTCACGACCACGCCCCAAGTAGTATCTGAACCAAGGCGAAATAATATTGGTAAATTACGACTTCCCGCCGTTTGCTGTGACATTCCCGTGGGATAAACACGGGCTCAAAAAAACGTCTCTCGGCACGTGAGGTCGGGTAAGAGAGAAACGCACGCAGAAAAAGCGGAGCTTATCTCCGACCAACCCGGAGACTAAAATCTGCTTAAAATCCCTGCGCTTTCCTAATCGGTACGGCACTATCAGATGACTTAAAGGGGGAACGGGTCATGAAATCACGCCCCATAAAAAGAAACACCACCGCCCAGAAGCCATGGGCATGCGTACTCACCCTGGATGAAAAAAAAATCAGGGAAGTCACGCCAAGTCGCTTGCACCACTGAAGCCGTGAATAAAAACTTCTCACGCCAGCGTAATTGTGTGAGAATTTCGTCCGCGTTGCGTCAATTAACATTTTCCCGAAGAGTGTAGGGGGTACCAGGGCGCGATTGGCGGTGAAGAGAGTTCGTGTCGATGGCATCTTCGAATCGTCACTTCGATGACCACCGGGGGGAAATAAACAGTCTGGCTGGGACAATAATTGATTGAGCATAGGCACTAAGTAAAATAGTAAGCAGTCATGAGCAGGGGTGTGAAATATAACATTACAATGTGTCTTTATACCTCATTTTACTCCATCAAGATTTGAATCTGGACATCCTTGAAATTTGGATGAGCTATGGGGTGTGACTGGCGAACACACCCGCTCGAAAATGAGGAGAATCGGGTTCGAATCCAGGAACAGATAGTTGAATTTTCGCGCTAATGTCTACTAATTGATTTACAACTGTGTGAATGAATGAATCGCAATTTTCACTAAAATAAAATTACTATAGACGAAAATTGCATTTCGGAGGAGAATTCCTTGTTTTTCATTCCCAGAAAATCACTCCCGCTTCTGTATTTTGTTTAACTTCCGTTTCTTGCGCTGCAATGCGATCGTGTCGCTGAAATTATCATCCAGCGAGTCGAGAATTTTAAACCGCGACACTTCCATAAAAAAGGTAAAGAATTTTCTGGGCGAAGAAGACAGATAGCCGTCGAAGGTCGATAAAAAGCATTAGAAGCGTAGCATAACGGAATTCTACATCATCAAGGCGTTACACAGAGTAAAATAAACTTCCTTGCGACTTACCCGAATTTCACTGATTTCTTCCTCAGAATTTCGTTGAAGTCAGAGATCCTCAGTAACAGTTTTTTTTCATCCTCTCTTCAAAAGCACTAGCATTTCCAGCCGAAATGCGTCTTTTTAAATATTCGCACGCATCACTACCTCTTCACAGCGATAAAGATAGGTGTGCGGCACCAGGAAGGTGGTGTCTGGGATAAGCTGAAACTATTGAGTATGGCAGAGCCATGTCCACGAAATACCTATGTTTCAGATTCCAACACAAAATTTTCATAATATTTCTTTTATTTGCACGCCTTAATTTCCTTATTTTTTTAAATATGGACCACATTTTTCCATATTATTTTTCTCTAAATTCATTGAGAATAAGGAGGTGAAATTCTTGCAAATTGGGGAAATGGCATTTATTAAAGCCGCAATGTTTGTTACAAAAAACAGGAAAGCAATAGCAGTATAAAATTATCTTCCGTGTTCGTGATATAAAAACTGCAACTATGCCATTTTTTATAAGAAAACTGTATTTTATTCCTATTTACGCCAATTTATCTGACGCAAGTTTTTGACGTTGACTCCAATGTATCCTTTCCTGACTGAAACTGAAAATTGAACACAATGGTGCCTAGTGTATAAGTTTTCACCGGAGACTATCGCACAGCCCTACGATTGAAATGTGGTTCTCGTGTGAGTTGAAGGTCGTGATCCTATCAGGGAATCAACGCTAAAAACAAATACAGCATTGAAAAGCTGCCTTTCGTTGAAAAGGAAGCATTTCTACGGCAAATGAAAACTTTTACTTACTTCTGTTCACTTTTTCGTAAGAAAGGTGAAACAACTACCAACTACAACTAGTGAACATATGGTGATACTTGACAAGAGCTCATCAAAATATTACCCCAGTAATCTTAATATGTACTTACAAAATTAAGAGCCGATCCACGCACATTTTTCTTTCCTAGATAATTGAATTTACTTAGCAATGAGAAACTCATGCTACTGAAAAGCGGTTATCAATGTGAGCAGTTGCATTGTAGATGAAAAAACACCTCGGTTACACCACTTACGCAATTAATATTTTCCTTTTCAATGCTAAGCAAATTCCGCCAAGTCACGCCTGAGACAACGGAGTGAGCAGTTACATTTTCCCTTAACAGTAACAGGAAGAAAACGTTCTAAAATGAACGTGGCGTCTTGAGATTTCTTCGTAAATACATTAGCTGAAAGGGTTGAATATTCACACGGTGTGAGTAGCCGCTCATCAATTAACAACGCCAACAAAAGGCGAGAGACTCTATAGAACTACAAAAATTTTAAGATTAGTCCGTAACCACCGACAAAATCTACATTTTTCGCCGACACACCACCCATCTACTTAAAACATAGAGCAACTTATCACCCACACGCTCGATAAGGTGGCCTATTCCAAAGTAATACAAGAACAGACTCAACTATTCACCAGCGTGCCACACGTAGCAACCGATATTCATGGTGTTCATAAACCCAGTAAGCAGATCGTTGATCATTGGCTCCCCAAAGGCAATGCCTTGCCGTGATAGGCACGTCTACCTTTATTATCGTTGCTACCATCAAGTCAACATAAACAAGATCATGTCTATCTCTAACTGTCCATGCTTTTTTAAGAATGCAGCCTTGATCGTTCTCTAGGTTTCTCGTTCACCACTTTACGGTACCATGTATATATTTGTTAGGAGCTGATTATGCCATAATATATTTAACCAACTTGGCCCTTCTCTGGCTCACTACTGTCTTAGCTTTTCCAAATCTTTTAAAAGAACTATCCATGCGTAATGAGTCTATTTCAATTCATTTTATATTTTCTCTTAAACAAATATAAATATTTACCTATCTACTTAACCCCATCTTTCTACGTAGGTGAAACAAAATGAAGACGATATATACAAAGACTGAGCATCGGTGAAAATCAATTTACAGCAAATAACTCCGGAGATAACTAGACAGGCATTAAAAGACTAAAAAACGGACACTTCAAGACCATACCGTTTTCAAACGCCGTGTATTTTTCGATGGATTTCATAACGACAAACTATATTTCATACCTATATCAGTTTCGTCGTTGATAGATAGGCGCCCCTCAGATATGCTATTTTCATTCACGAATAAGGATTCCGATTCTCACGACTATCCCACATGTTACTTACGCATCTTTTCTCGGAACGATTTCTCACATGATAATCTACGGAATAACTCCAGAAATCGTATTTCCTCCACATTTCAACGAAAACGATGGTCACGAGAGAAACTAAATTCATCGAAAAAGCGTCGCCTAATTTTCACTTCGCTAAATTCCTCAAGACGGCGCCGAAAGCAACAGACCCAAACGGCCGTCTTTCACGCCAGAATTCGAAGCGGAGTGTGCCATAAAGGAATTCCCACCCCAATCACGCACCTTCCGCCGAGTCGATGCCTTGTTTCCACTATTAACATTCCCATCGTGGCTAGAGCGAATCGTTGGTAATTCTAAGGCGCAAAAAAGGCCAGCCATGGTTGCTGATCCGAAGAACAATGAGCGACCTTGGTAAATAGCCTACGATGATATCTTTTTTATACTTAAAGCGCAAATAGTACAACTCCGCGAAAAAACTACGAGAACGCAATTGATTCGAGGATTGTGATGACCGAACAGCAAACAAGCAACTCTTATTTGATCATGTACGAAGGCATTGTAAGCTAAAACTTTGAGAATAACATGAGTAAATCACTTCAAGGTTTTCTCCCAGAGCTGAAATTTATCTTCTCGGCCCAGATATTTATCTAGGGTCGGTTTGAAAAGTCCATTTCATGCCCTCTTAACCTTTATACACTGCACTATTTATTTAATTGGTCTACACTATGACATGTAAATAAAACTCACTTCATATATATTTTTTTTGTTCGTAAAATAATGAATTCGTTATAGTAGGTACACGATAAACTGCAAGCCACTCATCTATGACAGGATGAGGAAACCATCAAATGGCAAGGAACTTTACCAACTGATACGTAAGAGTAACAGTACAGTAGAAAGAGCTTACTCAAGGTTAAAATGACAGGAGTAAGTATATCACAGTGCTCAAATGAATGTATCAGTGGGGGGTACAGAAAGAAATTACCGTATCGTTTCAAATTCTTCCAGCCTATTTTCGTACCTTTCTTCTCTCGTCTCTCGGCCAAGAATTCGTAAAAATCGGCATTTCAAATATATATACCAACACCAACATTATTAAAATGGGTTAACTTTCAAATCGAAAATTTGGCAAGCAACTTCATGTTCTCTTACTGGAAATAATCTTTCCATACTACAACCGAAAGCTGAACATAAATGAAAACCGTGGTTTTTCAGTAGTCCTCCCAATACTCACATTAATACGCACTAGCATTAGGTGATCATTTCATGCCTTAAGTACGAACATATTTTCTTCCAATGATGAGGTATACGCAGGTAGAATTAACCTTTGGAAGCTGACGATGTTTGTAACGCGGTAATGTAAATTAAGGTTGGAGAATGTCCTCTGAATGGACAGGAAGACGTAAAAAGAAAAGTGACAGGTGAGGAAAGTTAATGAGTGCACAGATCTGGAAATGCGAGGAAGATAGAGGAAAATGATCGGCATCGTAGATGGGAAAGAGAGAGGCAGGTGGTATGCCAATAGTAGCAGGTAGCCCATTGAGGAGAGAAAGATAAGAATGAAAGATGTGTAGGAAAAATGGACAAGCAGAATGGAAGAGATTCGGCAAAATCTATGACAATTAACACGTACAATCATTGATTCCATGAGATTTCCATTCAAGGAGCTGAATTTAGTGAGGTTGGAACACATCGGTACACGAACGACAACGAATGAAATGATATAAGCTGACGAAGAGCAAGATACATTGCCGCAAAAATGCCTATCAGTATGAACACCTTTCAGTTAATTTAGTAAAAATCTTCTCTAAAAGTATCTAGCGAATTATTCCAAAATAAGAGCACAAAAAGGAAAGCTTTTGACTATAGGGTATTAAAATAATTTACATCAGCCTTAACTGAAATCCAATACATAAACATCCATCGCGGTTCTTCTTAAACAGAATACAGCGCACATCAACAATGTTCCCAATGCGTTTTTAAGTCCGCTGCTTAGTGGGCAAGATATACTCAGTGTTCCAAATCACGATTGCGACACCATCTGTCCATAGCAGATTCGAAACCATCTTCACTGTAGTTCCTTTGCATCAGCATGTACGCCAGCAGATGACACTCGTGATGGCGGGGAAATATACAGCGGCAGAAACGTTAATACCTCGATGACCGAGAATACTGTGATATTATCGACAAAAAAATTAATTATTCGAAGTTTTGTCGGCCAGGAGATGAGTTTGACCATTTACGTATATTATAATTCGAATACTTATCACACCACTTGTTAAACTTGCTCGCAGTTCATACCAATCGCCGACTTGAATATGTGCCCTACGTGCGTAAGTGCGAGAAACGCTAATATGCATAACGTGAACAGAAAGAACTCTGAAACGAATGGAAAACGAGAGTTCCGTAGTTTGATAAAGGAGAAGCGCAATTAAGCGAATGTGAATATCACAAAATTAGGCAAAATGTAAATCACAAAGGAGTCGAACCCACGGCCAACGGCTAGACAGACCGCTGCGCCACCAATCTGATTACTGAGGGGCACCGTTAATGAAAAAAGGAGATGAGACGTAAACAAAGTCGGAGGAACCCACAGCAACGGTAAACCCCAGGCTAATCCGGACGCCAAAAACGAAATCCGGGAGCGGAACTAAGCTTAAAAAAATAAAATAAAATGAAATCACTGCGACTCAAGTGCGTAGTTTTCGCGACACCGGAGAAGGCTCTCGTCACTCGGCACGCCCCCTCGCGGAGACCGCCGCCGCCGGGGGCCAATGCCTCACTCTCCCCACCTCCCTACCCGCCCCCTCACCACTCCTTAACCCGCCCATTTCTCGGAAGCACTACCGCAGCCGCCGCTTCCGGTGGCTTCTCGAAGAGGCTCCTCTCCTCCCAACGCCCCCCCTCCCCCTCTCACCGAGAGAGCGGATGCAGAGGGAAGCCAGCAAGCAGCGGAGAGGAGGCGCTCAATCCGTTTTTCACCTTCCCACCTCCAACCTATCCACTCCTCTCGCGAGCCTTCGAAGCTATCCGATTCCCCACAAATAAGAGCCTTCCAACTCCCAAGATGAGCTATGGAAACGAAAGTTACGCATCGACGAATGCTGATAATAATACAACCACTCGCACTCCGTTAATGTTTTTCGGGAGATATTCCACGGGTGATAATGGAGACCGTATTCAAATTGAACTTCAACTTTAAAGTAACTAATTAATTTATCTAGTAAATAGAAATCTCGGAGGAAGAAAGGGAGAGGAGGGAAAGGATAAATAGACTGTGACGAGAAGAAAAAAAACAAAGCCTTATCGTGGTTATATAGCGGCCACAACAAAAGAAAAGGAAGTATACACTCAACAGTTTCAGACTTCACTTCATGGAAGTTATTGTATCCATATTAAGAGAATATAAATTTTGTACTTTTCCACAGAATTTTATAAAGTGTGGTACGACGCTTCTCACCGACTTGCGGAACCACCAGGTACTTATATTAAGAGAATACAAATTTTGTACTTTTCCATAGAATTTTGTATAGTGTGGTAAGACGCGTTTGCCTGTACCTGATGATACCGCAAGTCGGTGAAACGCGTCGTACCACACTATATAAATTCTGAGGAAAAGTACAAAATTTGCATTCCCTAAATATGGAAAAGGAAGTAATTTACACTACGAAAAAATTTAAGAAAATAACTCAGTAACAAACAAAATATACACTTTTGAGGCTTTTACTTGACTTTCATGTGACATATCCTACGCTGAAAATACCTCAATTGAAGATTATTTTGTGACTTTCATTTTAAAGTAATGCGGATAGAAAAAAGTTTTTAAATTGAGAAAAATACAAACCACAAACCGCTACATTTCTGAAACCACCAAAGCGTTAGATATCTCTTAAAATGAATCTACGAAGCACACAGCCGTACCAAATCCATATAAAATTGCTTCCGGTTTTCCAAGGAAAATATCTTGAAAAGTAGAGCGATATATGGCTGATACTTTGGGTAGTAAGCAAGACGGTATACTTTTATTTGTAATTAGGTATAACCAACTCGTATGCAGTAACACTTCGATGCAATACATCGCTCACACTATCTTAATAACAGTCCCTTGGAGAAAGACACTGTAGGCAATTGATATTTGAACGAGAGCAGAGAAGATTATTAGCAATGGTAATTAAATTTTAAGCAGAAAATGCTGTACATCAAATGGATGAAGATGATAATGAGACTTGACTACAGGAAACATCGTGCGATACATAAGTAAATGGAAAACAATACTGAAAGGAGGAATGCATGATAAGATATACTGATGAAAACCCGGGATGGAAGTAATCAAGGTAATTATGGAGACGCCAAAACGAAGACTTATCGTAGAAGGGAAACATTCACTTGAGGGAAGAGTGAAGTGGAGAGCTGCGGCAAACCAATTTTTGGATTTATAAAAGCAGATGGTGCGCAATCACAACCCTTCTACAATGCGCCCACATTCGACCGAAAATGATGTCCGTAAAATGTTAGAAATTGATATGAGAAAACATCCATTTGTTTTGATGATTGAGCCACGGCCGGGTAAATCTGCCGGCAGGCAATTTGGGGAAAATCGGGAGGAGAACGCACTTTCCCTTTCCTCAACAATTACTGGCATCGGATGTGCCAGGCGAGGCCCTGTGGCACACAGCGCAGTGAAAAAGAGCGACCAAATGTCCAGCTGAAAGCTTACCGCTAGTCAAACAAAACACTTTCGTATTCACATCGAGACATCTACTGGGAATCTATATTACAATCCTACTTTATAAATATATACCGTGCTCGGACAAATTGAGTAAGGATGGTAATATTCCAAAGGAAGAATAAATTAAAAAATTGTTAATTTCCTGATCGTAATTGAAAGTAATTTTTTTTTAAGTAATGGTACCATAAGTAAAATTTTCTTTCGTGAAGAAACAAAACCTATGCTGAAATAAATAGTAGTTTTCAAATCAAAATCTTCTGTAACTTCGTAACTACTTAATGCTCAAAGATGCGTTAACTGCACATCTTTAGACTAATGTCATAAAATACGCTGGTATTTTATCACTGCGTCGATTGCTAATAGGGAAGTGACCAACATATGAGATCATTAGCGTCATTTAAGATTGGTGGTTAAGAAAGAGACCGTACTTCTGCAGTATTAGGCGTAAGGAAAAGCGCTGAGAGGTCCATAGTTATACATCCCACTTGGAAGAACACAGCCCTGCATTCAACAGGACCCCCGTCCCGGGATTGGGGCTCCGCTTAAACATCTTCACCACTGGGACGGAAACCCAAGAACTCAGGAGGAAAGCCATCACACTAACTCTATCCCTAGCCTAATCATGAGTATGGATAAAACTATAGTAATACAGATCAGGGATGCCACATTTGTGCGTAGCTACGCTTATATCATGATGAAAACTTGACATGACACGGTTATAAAGATTACATTTGTTGAAACAGAAATAAATATGTTCATCGCCTATAAAATCAATACTGGCGAAAAGCGGATTTATCAACCACATATCTCGGGAAGGGAATGGTAAATAATTCACAGCATAACACATTTCAGTTTTCCAGACCTATTAGCAAAATACTGCATTTATTGACGGATACATGCATAAATCCAAAAAAAAGTCGGTGTTGAAGGTGTCATCTCGGAATAGTAAAACTGACAGCAAAGTATATAGCATCAGGATTACACTGGGATTACCGTGTACAACTGTTATTAACAAACGATAACGCAAGCCACTGGTGATAAAGTTATTTTTTCAGTATTAAGTGTGACTTCTCATTCGCTTGATTCAAGTAGTCGTGATCGAACCATCCTTACAAGGAAGAAAAAAGGGAAGCGAAATATTTTGCAACAGATTCACTCATACTCAGACTAAATCGGCAGGTGACGTGAATGGGGAACGGTGTCGGCAGTAAGGCAGGCAGGTAGGTGGCGCCCGTGACGCCGCCGCCCCGCGGCTTCCTTTCGAGCGACGAAACGGGCTCGGTATCTCTCCTCCTTTAGTCACCTCCACAAGGTCACTCCTCTTCCATTTATTTCCGGGAACCTTGCCAAGCTACAATCATCAAACGTATTCCACACATGAAGGTAGGGCATAATCTGCCCGGAATTCCCCCACCTTCCGGGTCCTTCGCCGTCCTTCTCCCCACACAGACTCCTCTCAAACCTACTGCATTCCCCACAAGATCAGGAGAGTTTGCGGCTTGAGTGCCATGTTTGGCTCTCTAGTAGCATATGAGCACGTAGCTATGCAGTAAAAGCAAATACTAAAAATAAGTATCATAGGGATTATATCTTTTATTACTTTTATTATTATTATTATATTTATTATTATGTGATTATATCTTTTAAAAATTCACTGAATTTTTAAAAGATATAATCACAAAATGATAGCTTTCTCTTCCTTAATAAGAGAGAGTTATCGGTCAAGGTTATTTTAGGAAGGCAACCGGCAACTGAGGTCATCTCCGCCATTGAGGTTGGAAAAGTGATGATTAATCCCGAATAGAGGAGGGAGAGAGAGAAACCCGGCGTTCACTTTGGGTCAAGGAAACCACGATTTAGCGTCACATCCGACGGACGGAGTGATTAGCTAGAAGAGCTCTCGACATGGCACCCAAGTAGGGAACGGGAGTCCGCTAAAATTTTCCCCCATTACTAGGATTCGAAGCCAGAATATCGGGAGGGGAACCAGTAATCGTGCAGTCACAGTAACCCGATCGCCTAATATATCCGAAAAGAGTTTTAATTGCTGGGAGGGAAGGTCTTCTGTCTTAAACATTGAGGACTATTGTTATAGTTTTACGCAATCCCTGCCACCCTCCCTTGCAAAGAATATCTCCATTATCTTCCTCCACCTTCTTCCGTATTTATCGAATTTTTTCCCCACCAATACCTACTTTGAATCTCGAAAATTCTCAGCAGACTGTTCAGGAAAGAGATTGGTAAGTAAATAATAGCATAATACATTTCAGTTTTCCAGACCTATTAGCAAAATACTGCATTTATTGACTAATACATGCCTTAGTCCAAAAAAAGTTGGAGTTGAAGGTGTCTTCTAGGAATAGAGAAAGTGATAGCAAAGTATATAGCATCAGGATTACACTGAGATTACGATGTACAACTTCTATTAACAAACAATAACGCAAGCCATTGGTGATAGCGGCCATTTTTTCAGTACAAAGTGTCAGCATAAATAAGAAATCAGGTAGGAAATCAACTAAAATAAAATAAACACTAAAATAAAAACGATTGGATACAGACCTCGTTCCATAGAACTGAAATATATTTTAGAGACTAAAAGACCGAAACGCAACTAATAACCACGTGTCCGCGAATCGATTCCCGGCACATGCTGATTTTGTCTCGCAGCAATAACTACTTACTTTCTCGTAAAATCGGTTGGCAAATCTAATTCCCAGACTATTCCTCACGTCACTTAGCCATCAATCCTTGGATCATTAACAGAATTCCTCCTCGCAAACGCATGAATTTCGAAGAAAATTATAAGCGCTTAGCAGTACGTTCAACGAAATATCGCCTTCCGGTTATAAATTTTCACTTAAGTACATTCATCTTGATTGACGGGGAAGCTAAGTCTGAGCTGTGAATTAATAAGATGTAGTTTCAGCAAGTTTGGAAGAAGTGAAGAAACTTACCATGAAATGGAGTTTCACAGCCGGAAAAAGCATCAAACTTCATTTATATTTCAGCAAATATCAATTAAAGCGCAATTTATCAGTCCTTAAGATGATTATCCGAGCATATGATTTGAGCACCCAAGAAAGAACCTGACCATCGTCCCTTTTTGACAATCCAGACATCTGCTATTTATATGCGTTATATGTGGCCAATGAACGAAAAACGGACAGATAAGCCACTTACATCAGAATAATAAAATGCCAAAGAAGACTTTCAAGAGCCATCGATGGGCGTTAGGAACTCATATTTTGCAACCAAAGTTCCATTGGCATTGGCTGTGGCAATGGTGTAAACTGCGTTTCAAGTCCGACTGCAACAGTGTACTATCACTAGATACATTAATCACTCCCGTGTGGATCAAATTCCTTAGGAATAAATACATTCATGAACATCACACGACGAAATCGCATTGCAAATCTTTACTTCCGCACATCTCGCTGAAAGCTGCGGCATTAAAGCGGAGCTTCCACTGAGATCACGACGCGTAGGCGATTGCCCGACCTTGATATATTAATACACTTGGAGAACCACGCGATATTTACATATTGAAGGATTAGCAAGAGCGGCGGAACTTTGAGACATAAGGCTTTAATTCCCCATCATCAATATTAGTCATTCAACCCTATGATTAATAGATGTCACCCCTCTATTCCACCCTATCCTCTGATACCTCCAAAACCGAAATGCCAAAAAGAGGAAATATCATTCTCCTCGACCGTGACTCGAACCCGAATCCCTCGGCACCGCGCTGAGTTCTTCATCCGGTTAAACTATTAGTGTGTTCGTCTCCCATGTAAGGTTTTTGTTATGCTTACTTAGTTTATTGAATTTCTGTTATTTTCCTCAAGCTCTCGTGTTTCATATCCCGCGTAAGGTAACTAACGTATTTGTTCCTCGGACTTCCTCGAGGGATTTATATTTTATTTTATCTTCTATTAAGTTCCTTACAAATTGGTAGCGTCTCAAAGTGTGGTTCTTCTTTCAAGACCTACTAGTAGTCTTCTTGATAACTCCCCATACGGTATTCTCCATATAAATTATTCTGAACAATTCTTCACAATCTGTCCTTTTCATTTTCAGTATCCCTCCCCAGAACCAGGGTTATATAACCTCTATTGGCCTCTGTTCCAGTCTTACAATGGTACAAATCTGTATGTTACAACATTCCATAGGAATATTTTCAGTCACTGAGTGCTTCTCATTGGGAATTCTATATTCTATGAACACAACAATTAATTGTCCCCAAATTGGGTTATTTAAATCGAAATATAATATCTCCTACTTCTTTCAACATGAATGTTTGTTGACATGAGCAATTATTCTACCAAATCCTGCTGAACTTTATTAAATCCTATAATCATGGTAAAAATATGGACCCATTCACCATTCTGCAATTATATCCATTCCCATTGACGAAATATTCTTTGCAGTATAAAAAAATCCCCAGACTTCATCTGCCACAACCAGACTTGTTGGAAGCCATTGGCGGAGGCATATAACACCCATGATTGACGCTGCAATTTTTTCTCCTTCACTCTTTAAATCTTTGACTGCCAAAAAAGCGGATAAATTAATCAAATTCAATATTTTACAACAATTTTCTTCAATTATTTTCACAGTCCATTTCTTGACAAAAAAATTAATTACTTGAGAAGTTTCCCCGGAAGTAATAGAGTGAAAATGGGAAATTCCTTATATAAAATTGAAAGTTTCCCAGTCTATGCGCGTGTCTGTCCACAAAATCTATTCCCGTAAGGAATTTACGGATTAAGGTTATTTTATTCGCTTGCTATCTTATTTTCTTTTACTCATGTAATTATAAATATTGGTAGAAAAAAGTCTAGAGAAACGCCAAACGAAAAGATACACAATAAAAATTCTTATTCTTTCATGAGATTTTTTCTTTAAATTTAGAGTATTATAGTAAAAACATGCTTTAAATTGCAAAATTAAGTAATTTTAGTGAATCCTCCCCTTGACGACCGAGAGTATTATTAAGCCGAGCCTTATACAGGGAAAATTAAAGGCGCAAAACAAATCAATACGACTGTTTAGTTTTTATCATAAGAGAAGTCATTTGAGAATATCTCTCTTCTTAAATGGAGACGTTAATCTTAAATTGGACAAAAGATTATATTTAATCCGTTTAAATCATCCTATTAGGAATTTCACACGTCTGAGGATTTTACATTGCAGACTTGAACTTATGAATGACTCCACTTTACTGGATCATAGGAAATTCGCGCCATTAGATATCCGAATTGCGCAAAATTCGCAAAAAATTCCATTGATAGAATCGAACAGGAGAATTCAATGTTTTCATAACGGACTCTACTCTAAGGAGTTTTCATTATTTTTCAACACTGAAAAATATCTGCCCAAGCAATGGACGAAACCTACTAAATTTTCGTATTCTTAGATACGTATATATGGGAATAATAGGTATGTTTCATTATATAAAATCAAATTCCGTAATGCTTTACGAAGGGGTCGTACTCTGCAATTATGTAAAATAGACATGACCTGGGAATGATAATTCAGCACTACTACTCCAGATTTCAACACCACAATGCCAACAGGCACATAGTTCGGATAAATTAGAAACGCGCTATCACGTGCCTTTTGACCGTTAACGCCAACCGAGCCTCAACACTGCCCACACTTAATCTCTCAAAAACCATTGCTCAAAAATGTGGAAGAGAACTTTTTTCACCATGGATATAAATTAATAGTTAAATTTAACATGTATTAAAATACAATCCATTTATTCTCATACACCATCCCAGATATTTCCTCTTGTGTTTAACGACACTTTGAATCCAGTGCGTCAATGATTATGATCTCACAAAGCTCCTACATTTGCGGATGGGGTTTAGTTGATTGTATGTTCCGGAATTCATTACTGGTTTTATTGAGGAATCATGCACATTAAGTAATCCATTGCGAACGAAGAGAAAGAAGATCCTACAAATATAATGAATACAGAGATTATTTTAATTACATCAAGGGATATCTAGTCATTCAAAGTAGTAACTGCTGACAAAATATGCCAGAGCAAAATCTATTCTGTGGTGAATACTCAGCAAAACACAGAAACGATTTAGACCCTAGATACAGATGGGAATTGATGATTTATAATCCGCATTTTTTTTGTTATCATACAAATACCTATCGTAGCTGAACACATCAACCAGCCATCAATCACTGTGCGTATCAACGGTACCCCTGATACAGAAATGGATCTAGCGGGCATACTTCCTCCATCAAGAGCCTTACGTTTATTTTTTTCAAGATAAATGTTAATCTTTTTTTTACTGCCAACTTGGGGCACTATAAAGAAAAAAATAGGATAGTTCTTTCCGTGGCAGCGACCCTCTGGAATCAAGCACTAAAAATAATATTTATTTCGTCATAATAAGATTTTTTTCCATCAACGCGGTGGAAAGGAAAAAAAAGACAGCGTGACTTACGTACACGAGAAATTTTCCCACTTTGCTCCCACGCAGCAGATAATCCTTAAAACCAGAGGCATTTATAAGGGGAAAAAACGAGTTTTCAGCGCGCACAGTCGGAAGCCACTCCTGAAAATCAGCTTGATTGTCGCGAGAATGGTCCCCCCCCCCTCACTCGACAGTGAGCGCGGAAATGTAAACGGAGTGAGGTAGAGGGAGTGTCGGGGAGGTCAGGAGATCTAACCACTTGGGAAGGTCAATGCCCCACCTGCGCCCCTCTGTCAATCCGATATGCAACCACGACATGGATGCGCGTGTATGAACTTATGTATGCACGTAATCGGCAGGAGAACCCGACAGGCATGCGCAATCGCACAAAGACATACGCAGCCACCCACTAACTTGTATTCTCCACGTGGCTCTAACGTTCAATGACAAAACCCTGATTTTAAAATAAATAATAATAATAATATGTTTATTCTTCCATACACGCATCATAACATTCTTTTTTTCCTGTATAAGGAAGTAAATTAGCCTATAAGGCATTAAGCCTGCGTTAAGGCTATTTCAGAATCATAATGCGTGGAAATGAACACAATGAACCAAAATTTACAAAATATGAAAATATGCAAACAAAAATTAAGTGCGTAAAAAAATACCACTGTTTTGGCTTGAAAAAAATGCGAAAAATAACGCAGTGTTACAACAAATGTGATCAAAATTGTAACACTTAATTCAACTTTCAAAATTCAAGTGTAAATACGCAAACGAAATTAAGGGCGTAAAACAAGTCTGGTTATAAAATTTCTCGTTAAGAAAACCAAAATAACTACGTTTTCTCATCGGTTAACGCAAGCTTCAACTGACAGAAAATCCGATCAAATTAATAAATCCCCAACTCTCGGTCAACTTAACGTCAACATATAGGACAGGTCATCTAGCGGTTAGCGCTAACCAGGCATTACAAACCTGGACCTTAAAGTGATTCCTCTCATATTCTGGCTACCCACGGAAAAACCCCCCTAATTCTGATGCAATAAACTCCTAATAAAGATAAGCACAAACTTTATGGTGTTGCTTGAAAATAAATTACCATCGAAACTTTTACGCAAACCAAAAGTTTTTTCACGGCTACATATAACCCGGGTTTTAAGGAATCATTAAAATCCTGGTCGTGCGCGTGGGTGAGAAAATCCGTAGTTTGGGCTAAAGTTTGAGAAGAAACTGTTTAAATCTTACCTTACCACGTTATTTTTCGGTGGGTAAAAAATATGGGAAATAGAATTTTAAATTAAATTTTCTTGTTTCTCATATTCATAAATTTCACATGAAATTTATATTCCATTTCCGCGAAAAACTGTCGACAGAAAGCAATTTCTTCCAACTACTTGAATTTAAAGAAAATTCAGGCATCTACTCGTCTTGTACGTTGAGTTCGCATACAATTTAAGCTATAATTGATATAAAAAAGTACGAATTCGGTGAAGGTGACGCTGCAATCGGCTCCAATCGCTCTTAGAAGGCTTCATTAAAAATATATTCGCTGAAGACCCTGCATATTTTGCTTTTTAATAGCTAAGGTACTTCTTCAACGAATACAGTATATATAATGTGAAAGAATTGATAAAAAAATGTAGAATTTAGTATTAAACCTTAGAGTACGGTATGATGTGATATCACGTCATGGATATCTTCACGCTGGAGCTGTTGACGTGATATCAAGTCAATGGTACTGGGAGCGTTCCAGTTTTCACTAGGGAACTTTCACTAAGACACCTCGTGAAAGCTGGAACATTCACGGTACCCTTCACTTGATATCACGTCAACAGCACCGGCGTTAAGACAACTGTGACGTGATATCACGTCATACCGCACTCAAAGGGTTAATTTTGATTAGCACAGCCGCAAGGGAACCTCCTTAAAATAGGTATCATCTACGTGTGATTTATAACTGCCATGAACGAACAGTAAATCTGCCATAACTATTAGGTCTGTGACAGGACCACTCGAATTTTTAAGGCAAAGGTAACAGACAAATATTCCAAACTCACTAGTTCCATGTCAACACAAAGGTATTATTATACCATTCACATAATATCTCTAACAAATTTAGATAACCAAGGCGCATCAATAAAATAATAGTATCACACCGTAGAAGGTATATATACATGTGGATTTACGAATTCACTCTTCCCGCGCCCTAATCATAACCGCAACAAGAGCAGAACGAGGATCCTATTCCACCTAAACACGCCTCATTAATAATTGCTTTCCTCCTCCAATGCCTTTATCCCATCACCCACTGATTTCCTAACTGTAGTCCTAACACTCCATGCCAAATACCAGTGAGGCAGCGAGCTGTATAGTACACAGATTTAAAATACTTGAACAAAGTTCTAAAGTTCTCTTTTAAAATATCAAATAATTCTCGACTGGAAATATTATAAAACGAAATGCTTAAGCAAGAACTAAAATCCAGAGTGACATTAAATAGACATTCCAATCTGCGAAAGAATTTTCAGAAGATCCAACATAAAGAAATCCCTAGTTCACACGCAAGGATTAATCCGATGAATAAAAGTTGACAAAACCAGAAGGGAGTACATCTGCAATGTAATAACATTTGCTATCCCAAATTAATAAATGAAGATGAAAGCGCGTAAAACCAAGGATTAACAGAACACGCCACGAAGCCAAAAAAAAAATAAACAGCAATATAAATCTAAAGATCCATGAGCTGAACAATCAATTGAGGACAATGAGACTGATAACGACGTCTTCTTTATGGAACATTAGAATAAAATATTCACACTTATTATGTGAGTACTTCTTTAGGGGATATGTCTAACATTTGTTTTGATGAGCATTTAATTAGCGTTATCAAAAAGATAATATTACGTAATAGTATTACATTCACCAGTAACCAGTGCTAAAAACTGTATATACCAAGTGTATTTAGTGATTTAGAGAAATAGTACACCAAGTAATTAGGTGAGTTAGCGTTGGGGATACACAACGTTCCGTCGATATAAATAGTAAGCTATTATGAACAGGTGCAAGTGACACAAGCAACAGTTAATAACGTTTACCTGAAATACAATACTGCGCGTCGGTAAGTGATGGAATAGCTTAATGAACATTCAACACAGTTAATCAGTTCGCCTTTACACACGCACTGAACACAAGGACAATATACCCGGATATTTATGGAAGTAACACGTTAGAAATAGTTCCCTGCTCCCAAACTAGACCGCATAAAATACGAAAATAGCCACGGGGCGCGACAAATGGCATCGGGCCCTACAGACCAGTTGTCCCTCTCTTTTTTGGTACACGAACCTACTCGATGTTAAGAATGCAACACCTGCCGACCGCCTTTGCCGCGAGGTCTCGCGATCGGTACGGAGATCAAACAGCGCGCAGAATGAAGAAGCGATTAGTAAGACAGATGAATCGCAAATAGCTGAATCACCAAGTTGGTTTACATGGTTTCTTGATCCAAGTCCGAGTTACAAGTTTTTTCACACAAACACCAGTTTATCAGGAAGAAGAGATCGGGAGATGAGTTTCCCACGCACATAATTTAATGTTTAACTACATCTAAATCTAATCCCACGACTATCTAAACAAGTTTTCCCCTGCATGTATTAAGTGTCAGTCTTATATTTATGTCTTTAGATAGTTATGGTACTCAGCGCTCATATCAAGGATGAAAAAAATGAAATAGCAAAATGTTAAATGAAATAACGGGTATTAAAAAATTATGACCAGAAAGTGTCGACTTCCGCTACAGTCAGCGCCCGCAAATTTAATGCTGTGTACTGTACGACGACAGTAAGACGGCTCCACGAAAACATTTGATTTAGGGAAGATAAAAGAGACAAACCAAAGGAGAATTTGCGTCACTAAAGGTGTCACCACACTGTTCAACGGCTCTCCGAAAACATGGGATATGGAGAATATAGAAGAGACAAACCAAAGGTGAATTTTCTTCACTAAAGGTAAAGGAGCGATCAAAGAGCGTCGATATTGAATAGAATAACAAGAATGAAATGAACTTGATACAACACTGTAATTAGAATTCCTTGGTAAGGCACGCCAGTGAAATACTATCACAATGAAGTAAATCGCCATAATTTGTATTTATAAGAGCAGGAATAAGGAAATAACAAGGAATGGAAGATGCATGAACGTCTAGAACAAAACAAGCAGCACATCAACTGAACTCCATCCTCAGGAAAACAGAATCCACATCTCAACGCACGGAGGACGAAATTTTCAGCATTTAATTCAATTTATTAAAACTGAATGTAATAGAATTCAATATTTAAAAAAATCAAAACCTATGGTGAACAGAAATATATCAATTTTCATGGGGAGTATTAATAGTTGTGTTAATAAAGAAATTTTTTCAAAACTTCATTAAGTAATAGGCGTCTCTGCGACCCATCCTGATTCCAAATGAAGAAACAAACTTTTCAAGGAATCTCACCAATGGTGAAATACACGAGGACTCACGATCTGCACGTCATTCAAGAAAAGTAGAATGGGCGAGCCTAATATTTCTCAATATTCAAGCAATAACAATCTTATTTACAGATCAAGCAATACGTCCAGGGCTACTCTTAACGGCAACACACTTAAATTTCTACAGGTACAGTTTAATTTGATATTGTTTTCGTTGCAATAGGATCATCTTCTTGTAAAAATTTCGGCCAAAGGCTACCACATACGTGTACTCAGTTTTGGTCAAGAGGAAGATGGGGGAAGGGTGGCAAGTGCAACAGGGAAAGATAGGTGAATCAATTAGGATAGAAACTTTTTGCCCATTTAAAAAAAGTCAATTGAATTTTTCTTGGGTTCATTTCAAATTCGATTGAACTTTTTACCTAAATGTTTTTTTCAACTAAATGTTCGGAGAGAAGAGCACTGACCCGAGCCTGAAGCTCACCATATCCACCAACAACAGTTTAATAAACGCCACTGATACGAAACCAACCACTACGGGCGACCCCTCGAAAATAAAAGACATCAACTGTGAATCTTAATAAACCAGGGTCAAGACATTCAAAATTTAGAAGAATCGTGCAACGTAATCCGGATAAATCACGAGGTTCCACCCATTCCATCCCACAACACCATCGCTCTCTTTTCTCATGATTGTTCTAAGAAACGATCGTCGGAGGGAAACCCACGCAAAAAAAACACCCAAAGGAACAAAAAAGACATTCTGAGGACCGGAAGAATGCACTTCAAACGAAAACGCACACAAAGACGTCGGCAAAACAGCTACTTCAAAAAATTCTGCGGAAGCGGGTCGGAGATTTGAGCAGAAGAATCGGTGGGTTTGGCGGAGCGAATCCCTGGCGATGAGGATGAAACGATGAGAGACAAGACGGTTTCGGGTCGAGATGAAAGTGACGCGGAAAACAAAAGACGGACGAATGCGCGCGCGCACACTCACACAAACGCCCGTTCGAAGCGCCGAAGAACACGAAGTGGAAAAGTCACCGCAACAGTGTGCACACTCGCCGACATGACCTTTTTGAAAACGATGCCACACCGCGAAAGGCATCTTCCTCCCCTGAACGCCCCCCCCCCCCGCCAACTTAGCACACCGTATTACGTCGTTCGTGCTTTCGAAAAATAAAGCGTCGATGGGACTGGGATTTGGCTCGCTCCCACGACTGCTGCCGAGAACGAAAAAAAGGCGAAGTGCCAAGCCACGGAAGACCTCGTTACCCGAAAACTCTACCGTATCCATTCATAAGGCTCCGGAGAGAGTGAAAGGGAGAAAGAAAGGCGTCGCTGTGAGTGAATCGGACCGGTCGCCAGCAAAACAATCGCTTGCATGGGTTGCGGCACAAAACATCCGACTGCAAGCGACGACGTCATGCGATACCACCACACAAACAATTGAAACAAAAGTTTATTCTACCACCTCCGGCCTGGACCATGGACTTTTTTTTAATGAGCGCTTCGCTCATTAATAATGCCCCACGCTATTAGCGAATTAAAAATTTCACGTGACCTACAGACGATATGTTTTGCGTGTCGTGCCTGCGAAACCGAGGTATTAAATTATTCGGATGTTAGAAAATAAAAAGTTACAATCCAAAATCTCTATAGCCTCTGCTATATAAAGACATGTACATGAAAATATAATACGAATAACTCAATGACAAATGAACGTTTTGCTGAACTTTGGCAGCATTAATTTACCCATAGAAGTTTTCTCATGATGACACCAAACGAGATAGGTCTTATTTTACGGAATATTTTCAAATTTGAACGAATTCAACACGAGTAAAACTTAATAGTTGCCGCTCAAAAGTCAACCCAGTAATTTTCGTTGCTTCATGTGAAAACAAATTTTGGTACACTTAAAGTCGTCGACTTGTAATTTTATTCAATACATAAACGGGAACTAAAACAAACTCAAGGTACATGCACCAAAAAATTGATTCAGGTCTCTTAGCCATAATAAGGAGCCGTCAAAATGTGGACCACTTTTCATTGACTTTCAGCCAGCCTTTAAAAAAGTTCTAGTTTTCAAAAATGAAAACTAATGTGCATACACAACGGGACACATAATTCCGTTTTAGTTTACCCTGCCGCAATCATTCCCGAGAAGAGGAGAGCTAACTAATAACGGAGAGGAACAAGAAAGTATACGAAGCAGTAATATCTGGATATACTGCAGGGATCAGAGGTGTAAATCCTACTTCCTGCACCAATCCAAAGTTTTAACAAGCCAGCCTCAACGGTGACATGTTTCAAACATTACGCCGGCACAACAAAGACCGATTCGCTTTTGAGTTTCTCGAGGAGAAACATATAAAAGCTGCAATTAGTTGGTTCCAACAGGCAGATGCAGCGCTGTTGCTGTAACCCGTGAATTCAAATACCGACTCAAAGTATTACAATAATGTTATTAAAAGAAATAAAATGTTGTTCCACTATGTTCTGCATCAATTATCTCCAAATAAATTAATTTTCCACCTCATCATGGATATTTGAGAATACTGTTGTAAACTATACGTTCAAATGAATATTTTACACAAATGTGCTGAGGGAGTATCGGAATCCATCTTGAATTCCGCCAAATTTCGGACTGCTCCATTTTTGGATCGCATCGTAATGCAAGTCGTGTGGACGTGACTTATGTTGGTTTCCTGAGTTCTGGTGCTTTAAACCACCGTTTTTAATTCACTTCGCATAATGAGAAGACATCACAATGCCTGGAAAAAGGAATATCGTTGCGTCGCGATGTGATAATATTTCTTGAAGCTGTTTCGATACACAAATTACTGTCTTCGGCTTTCCAACGAATCCTGTGAGGAAAGTCCCGACTCGTAAGTGACAAAAGGTGTGTGGTGTATCTTTTCATTTTTACCGAGTTAGCACTGTTTAACTGAACACAGTTTCCCTTCACCTTATTGTGATTTGGTGTCTCTTTAAGGCTAATAAGTGGGCAGGATTTTGTCTCCGTACTGATTTGCTAGGGCGGCGATTGGAGCTCGACAAGATGCATTGTTAGCTGACTTTTGTATTGACTACGGTCAACGCATGCTTACGATACTATTTACTCTAGTGACTACAATTTGGTTACCTTCCCAAATCAGTGTTTCTTGCATTGTTTGTTGACTTCCGAGTCGACTGAGATCAGTGCATGCTAATGACACTATTATCCCTGGTGACTAAAATTTGGTTCCCTCCCGAAATCAGTGTTTACACGCATTATTAACTTGGACTGACTGGAACTAGTACGCTGATTATCCTGTTGGATGAAGAGTAGGAAGAAGAATTGTGTATGCTAGTGTGAACAGAAAAACCATCTGAGAAAACATGACAATGTCTTATATACACCCATTGGTGTCTGCTGGGAGGGCTTAAGTTATGCTCGGACTGATAAAATCTGGTTGACGAGTAAAACGAGTGAATGGACAATACATGACATAAAGATCTCTAAGACTCGAGGAAGGGCGACAGAGTATATGACACTCGCGCGTCTACGCACAAACTTAATCCAAGAAAATATTCGATGTTCACAGGCTTAATTATGCGGAAATCCATTATCACTGAGGGAAAAACATTATACATACTTACACCATGATTTATTAAGGTACGACTATTTTCGACGTAACGGCGTAATATTCAGGGACTAGTCGGATTGCATATTATATACCCAAGTGCAACGGGAGATGGTGTTAGAGGACGGGTGTCTTGGTCGCTGGAGGAGGGGGAAGTGGAATAGCGCGTGAGGGGAGATAGGAGAGGGTAGGTTCCCCCACCTCCAGCAACCAAACCACCGATCCTCTCACCCCACCCCCCCCCCCGTCACCCTTGGGTAACTATACAATCCAACCAGATTTGAGAATACATACCTGATGATGACTCCGTTGAGTCGAAACTAGCACTACCTATACAATTCCAGGAGAAAATACACATTGTGTGTTTACTACAAGGTTAATCAAAGAAAATTTAGGTTTTCCTGGCTATTTTGCGCAATTCGACTGTTTACTTCACTCCAGCTGATGGATAATAACAGTGAACACGACCATAAGTGGAAAGGCTTGCGTAAGGCATTACTTTTAAGAATCGTCCCACAAATGAGTTCTCGCAGAAATTCCACCGAAGTTTCTTCTCGGACCACTGAAATCCCCGTGCGCTCGCATGAGAACATTTATGAAAGTATTTACCCGAGGGAGAATGAGCATTAAAGAATATTCAACACTGAATTCTTCGGAATACCACATTCTCAAGGAGGACCGAAGGAAAACTTTCATTTTACCCACGGACGAGAGAAAGAAACAATTTTATGAATTACATCAATGAGGAAAACAGCGGAATGTGGAGTTCTTTCGCATAACTAACCGTCCATATGTACCCATTAATATTTCGAATACATAGCATAGAAAAAAGAGAGGAATATACGAACTTGATTTTATAATAAAGCAGGAGAGATTTAAGCCTTAAGCTTTTTAATGCACTTTCTGCTACATAAATGAGGCAGCTATGAGGTTTAAAAGGCCAAATACGCATTTGTCGAATAATCGCTGCAAATACAAGGTTCTTTCGTTAAAAAACGAGATCAGAAAAAAATCATTAAAATTAGGATATTTTATAACATTCTGCAACAACTTTCGTCGGAAAACCATGATCATTTCTTCAAGTATAAAGCATATCAGGCTTCATTTTCATACGCCAACAAGCTATCTAATATCTGCAGTAATCCACGTGGAAAATTAATAACAATAAGATGAGGTAAGAATAAAATATGTACTGAAAAACTGAGCGCCTACAGGTTCAGGTTGAATTGAATGTCTGATTTCCGTTCGCGAATTATCTCGATTCCACAATATCGACCGTTATCGAGCTTTAGAGTAAATGGTCCACGGAGTAGTAGATACGGTGTGTCCATTTCGCGTAAGGCTGAAAGCAGAAAGCCATCCCGAAACATTAAAAAAAATATCCCGTGCACGGGAGCACTTCGCGGGTTCCATGACGACGGCAAATGCGCGCCGGAAAAGGCAAGAATTAAAACGGAGAAGAGCCGGGGAAGCAGCGGATATCCTCCGCAGGATGTTCTCCTTAAATGCTTTTACGGAACGACGCAGCAGTTTTATCCCACTCGAGATCTTGTTTTCCACTTTCACTGCAATATGGGGAAAGTAAAATAACAATATTCGCGGAGTATTCCAACCCGAATGATTAACACATGAATTAGATGCGACAATTACAGCACGCATAACAACTTAACGACAGATCTCCGCATAGTCATTAAAATTCAATGATAAATAGGTAGGACTTTTGTTACCAACAGGTATGTCGTCGGCTTTCAAAATATTCTTCAGTTGGATACGATAAAAACAATTGAAACAGCAGGAAGATATAATGATACTGAATTATTAGAGTTTTTCAAGTGGTCTAAGATTCCCATCCAAAACATCAAGTTCAGAGCCTCAAAATTTAACGTTAGAATAGGTATATGAATAGCTAGTAAAAATTATATTTCTACTGATAGTGCAACGTTGAGTCTATCTTCCTCTGAATATTGTGACAAAAGAATAACTGAGCTGATATAAACTTTCCATAAGCATAGCAAATAATCGCAATAAAAGAATACGTCCCAAGTTTCTCACTTTAACTTCAGCCGCAAGTAAAGTCATAAAAATAATGCCA
Source organism: Ceriagrion tenellum (assembly GCA_963169105.1). Taxonomy (NCBI): domain Eukaryota; kingdom Metazoa; phylum Arthropoda; class Insecta; order Odonata; family Coenagrionidae; genus Ceriagrion; species Ceriagrion tenellum. The sequence goes on along the minus strand of OY720641.1, from coordinate 76,836,908 downwards.
CATGATTCCACCACTTATGTTCCATCTATTAATTAGTCACGACGATAACATAATGCCGTAACTCGGGCCAATGTTACAAACAGCGAAGGGAATGGTCAACCATAGCCAGACTCAGGGGCATCCTTCTACTGAACCACTGAATACTTAATGATGAAAACGGAGAGGTAATTTTTCTAGCGTTCTATTCGTCAACCTTAAAATGTGTTGCTACAGGACACGTTGAAATGAGTTACGAAAGAAATCAACCGTTTCCTGCGAGACGTAATGGAAGAGCATTTTCCAGAAATAAAATCAATAGATATAGCACGGTATATTTAATTTACATGAACGACACGTAAAATAAAGTGGACAGTACCATATCTTGTGATTTACACTGAGTTGAATTCAAAACGCGTATTGAAAAACTTGAACCTCGCTATTAACAGATTGTCCGGATAATTTAATTGCACAATGTAAGTTTAGAATCCAGAAAACAACGTCCATTTTTTGGAAATAATAGAGAGAAGGAAAGCAACAGCTACATTGCTAAAATATTCCCACATTCAAAGTATCTGAATTTGTGGTTTACTCCACGTGCTAAGCAAACTGTTACCCAATTAGACTCATTAGACTCACACTTATAAAGAATGAATGCTTTCCCCTAAGTTAAATATTACTGGCCTTTCACATGCGTAAAGCTCTGGATTGTATTTCTCGGTAGCGAATGTTTTGTTTAGAAAAGACGAATAAAACTGAGTTTATTTCACTAGGAAGCAGTAGCGATAAGAAATACAGCACGATACATAACGTTAGCCTAAATAGAATAAACTAATTTCCTCTCGCCGCCGAAGGAGAACTCTCGCGGCCATTGCCCCAATAGCTTCATGACCTCACGCAATGCCGCATGAATATAGCACGAATGAAGAAGAATAGAACTATACACAGGTTCACTTTAAAAGTGTACAATTAAAATCATTTAATACAGGCATAATTTCTGCCACTTCGATAATAATTCCTGTGAATCTCAAATATGCAGTAAATATGCACAATACGGGTTTGCCCGTGATAGACGACCATGCCACAGGGAGTAATTTTCTAATCATCCTACCATATAAGAGATGATTCTCTATCAATGAGATGCACTTCCATTAAAAATCCTGTAAATAGGGCATTTACATTTTTTCAGCTCGTCTAACATAAAAAAGAAGAAAATGGGTAAGTTACTATACCCATTGGCTGCATAAAAATCTCTCACACAAAACCATTTAATTAAATTTAATTAAGACCTCTTGTAACGAAACATTTTACTGTAAAAACGAGTGCATGAACTCTTTCAGAGGAAAACTGCACCGTACAATGCGGTAAAATGTATGAACGCTTGCGCGATCGTCTAAATGACTGAACGGGAAATAGAACTCCATTCATTTTCATATAATTCTATGAGCCCAAGTAACCCGGATGAAAAATGTCATGTAACTCTGATTCCATTTATTTTTACGTAAATTCTATTATACGTTCGTTTGTACTATAAAATGTACCGCGTAAAGTGGCCTTTACATGTAATAATTGAGACACATTAGTCTCTAAAGAGATATTTTGAACATCTTTCGACGAGTCAAGACGGAGAGAAGAAAATACTCTATAAAAGGAATGGATGAGTCACTTTAGTTTAAAGTGCGATTCAACGATGGAAACAATGAGGAGAAATTCTTCTAGGGGGAGACGATCTCCATGGCCCAAAAAAATAGCCGAAGCCAAATTCCCATCATTACACATATCACCTCAACACAAGTAGTAGCAGCGGTCCAACATACACCCAAACGAATTAATTATGTTCTTCCAAATTAGGACAGCTAATGAAAGTATAATTTTAGAGGACAATAGGCATACAGCACTTTAACAAAGTCTTCCGACGGCTATTCAGCCTCAAGTTGACAAAGCCGCCACAGATAATTACTCAGACAGAAAAAGAACACAAATGGAGTCGGCCAGGATGAAATGTTGTCTATCATCGCCGCTTACATGAACGAAAATGGTACTTGAAGGAAAATCACTTGTGCTGGGATAGCAAAAAATCGGATTCTGTACTCAGGAGATACAAAACACAGGATAAAACGAATGAAACAAGTCAATTACTGTTGGCAGTCGAAAAAGTGCAATCTGACACCAAACTAGGCTGTCAATAGTTTATGCCCTAAAAGGGATGCGAAGATATGTGGGTGTTAACTTTCACGGAAGTCTATTTCCGCAGAGCAAAAAAATCACTATCGACTATTCTAAAAAATGTTTAAGCTAGGAATATCTGAGGAATGACGAACCTAATCAGGAAATGATAAACTAGGTTTCATCCGGCAATCAGCAAACAGGAAGAACCTAAGTCTGCGAAAGGAATAATGCAAATATATGACAAGATCAAATGTTTTCCATTCTAGAAAAAATCGATTTTAATTATTTTTATCGAGCTCAAATTTCACAACATCACATCTGAGACAGCAATTTGGACGACGATGGAAGGCCAATCAAATTAAACGACTAGTTATTAATTATAAATAATATTAGATTATACACCCGGCTTCGCCCGGAAAGCCAGGCATTATTTGTATTATTGCATAGAAACTTGCATATAATAGAAAATTTTACATTTTCGACCATAATTAATGCTTAAAAGTTACATCAAAACAAATGGCGAGTCGTAAATTTAGAATATATTAAATAAAATATAATGGTTAAGAAAATTGTTACTAGTAGGTACTACTGTAGAATCTTTGCTCTTGTTGTATTGCAAACATGTAGAAATGTTGAAGGAACTTGAACGGGTAGATTTTCAAGTCACAAGAGAAATGCCAACAAATTTTGAGTTGCCACAATGAAATGATGCTTTAAAAAACTAACTTACCTCAAAGTGGTGTCTCACTGAGCGTACGGAGACTTACCTAAAATTTCGTAAACAACTTTTTAGTCACCATGTAAAGTCTCGTTTTAAATTTAGAACCCCGAGTAACATTCAAAATTGGCGAACATTAAAATAACGCGTAGGCTTTCACTGAGGTCCAAATTTGCACTATGGTAAGTGGGGATGTAAAAACAAGTACTGATTTCTACCACTACTCCATAACAGTACAAACTAGCCACCTATTTTCAATTTGTCATTACAATCACCGACCGGAGATGAGATCCAGGTAAATTTCGCTGCAAATTGCATTAAAAACTTGGTCCCAACGGTAGCCTTCAAATAAGAGTCCAGTCTCGCATATACACAGCTAAAACATTCAATATGAATAAAACCTGATTTTAAGTTATTGTTAATTTCAACTGATAACAAACGCTACTCATGGTACAGGGTCCACTAAGAGTTCATTCAACATAAAGTCGGTGTAACAGAATAGATAACTCAAGGAGGGTAAAGCGTGAGTCGCGACTTTAAAAGCATTGCTTAAGCTACCACGATAAACCTCGCTGAAAACCTCCATGCTATTAATCCCCGAGTTTCTTTTTTTCGATGACAATTTTAATTAAGCATAACAGAGAAGAAGGCTTTAATTTTCGTTAGTGAATTCGGATGAGGCCAGGGTCTGTGGCCTTAGTTTAATTCCAAAAAAAATAGATAAAACACGTTTTCTTTAATTAAGCCAAGAGCGCAGAATAAACGACAGCACGACTCTTCAAAATTTACGTCACATCCCGTGAGCCACCATGATGGGTTGCGGCAGAGGATATTAGGGCACTGCGCAATAATTAAGAATTTTACATTAAAGAGAGCGGCGCTCGTATTAGGAAAGGCATAATGAAAGTAGATATTTACTTCCAAATCCGTATCAATACAAAGGTTTAAGGATAGATTAACATGCTCCTACTGAGGTCTAGAATTGTGAGGGGGAATAAATATTTATATATGAAGACAACCCCTCTTAGATTAAACACAAGTCAGTGAATCAAACTAATTTGAAGTCTTCGGGTCACTTATTAAATGGTAATGAATATAAGAGGACACATTCTCCTACACGCGTATGAATACGAGAGTCTAAGATACTTCAACTCTTCACGTCTCAGGTGCAGTTTAGAATTAAGGGAGGAAATACATATTTAAATCCAAATTTTAACATTTGATTTATCAGAGGTTTATTAAACATGGAAATATCAGAAGAGGAAAGGACCATATGAAATACCATAGAGAAAAGAGAAGGATTGGACACACCCTGAGAAACAATGGGTTTGTGAAGAGCATAATTGAAGGTAAAATAGACGGAGAAGTCCTCAGGGTAAGACCCAGGAATAAGTTCATGGATCAAATAAAGAGGAATCACATAGTAAAAGATACCAGGAGGTAATGGAACTAGCATTAGATAGGGGAGGATGAAGGGCTGCAGTCAACCAATCTTACGATTGAACAACCAATGATGAATGAGGTACCTTTGGTGTCACAAATTAATAAGGCTCGCTGTAACTTTATTAAAGTCTATGGAATCATGTAAAGCAAATTCACATTGTTTTATTTCACGATGGATCGCAACGCGGCCGTTATTTTTGTTTCATCTTCGTGCAACACCCCGTTAATTTTCGTACATAGCAAGCGAATCATACAAGACAACTATACCTAGTTCCCCTCTTACATTATTCACCAGCACATCCCAATGGTTTGCCACTTATTCTCGACGTAGCCTTGCGAAATTAAAGGGTACCTTAGTCGAAGTCTGTTATAATAGTTACATAAAGATCAGTCTAACGCCCTATTTTCATTGAAGTGTCTTCGCAAAATCTTCAAATGTAATCAATTCGTAAAATGGCAGAAATTCCAGCGACCATTACAATATCTGAAACTTCAAACAATACAAATCGATCCCAAATATTTTGCAGCAACATAGCGTTCCTCATGCCAGTTGCTCCAAAAATGACCACTATATGCATATTCTCACTCTGTTTCGAGGAGACTTTATTTACAATTCTTTATAAACTGATCATTTCTTTGATCCATTTACTCGAGCTTAGGGTCGCTTTACGCAAAGCAATCAACTGTGCAATCTGATGCACAGACATTGCGAGAGCGCTGGGAAGAAATTAGAGCAGGGGCTGATGTCTCATCCGTCGTTTACAAATTTGCGCGTGAATTCCAGCAATTCACCGCTTTGCACAATTTTCAGAGCAATCCGCACATCAGATTGCGCAATTAAGTGTCACGAGTAAAGCGGTCCTTGTTTTATACAGAAACAACTCTGATTCGCGAGGTTTTATCGGCCTTTAAGCCTTGCATTCTACGTCTGAAGGTTGTTTCCACTTACTCAGGAACACGGCAAAGCCGGTGAGAGAGGAAACATTGGCTAGCGATCCTTCAAAAAAACTCGTATATTTATCAGACCGTCACGGCATGTTTCCTGCGGTAGCGGAAAAGGAACACGCTCCCTTTTTTCCCCCCTTGAATGGGTTCTGGGTGCTAAATTGGTGCATCCTTCCCGCAGCCATTCCCCTGCCTCGCGTTGGCCGCGAGAGAGCAGAAGGCTGCAGGCCGTCCGCTTGAAATGCCCCGCGACTGCTCGCCTCTCTATCCGCCGATTTTTGAATCTTGAAGCTTCTTCGAGAGATCTTCGAAACTTTCAGAGTTTTCAATAAGTCAATAGAGAAACTAATAAATGCTGCTTGATCAGTCTCTTTGATTTGTTTACAACGATTCACTCAACTCAAGCGACTAAATAACTCACAAATCAACATCAATCGTTATTATTAAGGTAATCTACATCTTCATACTACCCTCCGGGCCGCCACATGGGCGTGTGGAAAGGGATGTTAGGACACCACCCGTGTAAAGGTGTAAAAAAAGAAGTATTCGGAGATGAAATGGTGAAGTGTAATATGGGAGTGTTTTAATTGGAGCTCCGGTTTTATTAGTCACTTATTGCACCTGTGAAGAATAAATGTTTGTACCTATCTGTTCGGCAATGTATCTCTCTTATTTTATAGCATCTTTCGGACCTACAGATCTACATCTACGTAATACCCTGCGAGCCACCACGAGGGTGTGTGGCAGGGGATGAAGATCACCAAACATGCACTATTGCCATGCAAGTAGGATATATAAGGTAGACATGCTAGAAAATAGGGTCAATGTTTATTAGTTACTACAGTAGATTATTAGTTATTATAAGTAATTGCAGTAGTTATTACAATAAAATATTAGTTACTACAGTATAGTACAGGTTAAATGTACATAATAAGGAAGGGATTATTGGTAGTTATTATATGCATCATGCACTACAGACTATTCTAACTATATTTCACCTACCTATCCCTTTTGCTACGTTGCCTATTGTTCTCTCTTATGGTACGCAAGAAGAATGACATTTTAAATCTATCGGTACGACAATCTATCTCTATAATCTTGTTAATATGGTCAAACCTAGCATAATACGCAGGGGTTCTCAATATATATCTAACGTCATCTGTGAACAAATCGGTTTCGAATTTACTTAAAAGGTTTAACCTAAATTTTAACCTGCGTTCTGATAGTAATTCCCATCCTAGTTCTTCTATTAAACTCGTAACACTTATACAATTATCATAACGGCCTTTAACAAACCTAGCAGATCTCCTTTGCACGCGCTCTAATTCTTTTATCATACCTTCCTCGTACGGATCCCATATACTAGCGGCATATTCTAAATGAGGCCTGACAAGTGTAAAATAGCTTCTTTCTCGGACTCTCTCATCGCATTTGCCTAGAACCCTTTTTACGAATCCTAATCTACGGTTTGCTACACTAGTTATTTCCCTGATGTGTTTTCCCCATGACATGTCTTCAGTGATGGTGACGCCTAAGTATTTAATTGATTCTACGTTACATATATTGTTTTCTTTGATGCAATAATTATTCCGGGGAAAGCCATTCTTTTTCCAAAAATTCATAATCGCGCATTTCTTCAAATTTAATTCTAGCTGCCCTCTATCACACCAATCATCAATCGCATCTAAATCCTTAGCTAAACACTGTCTGTCCTCTTCATTTCTAATTTCCTTATACACTACTGCATCATCGGCAAAAAGACGGAGCTTGCTATTTTTTACTACACTATTCAAGTCGTTTACGTACAGAAGAAATAAAATTGGGCCTATCACGCTTCCCTGGGGAACACCCGATGTAACTTTTACTTCGCCTGAGCTGACACCATCTAAGAACACCCTTTGAACGCGTTCATGTAAGAAGTCTCCTATCCAGCCTACTATATTACTGTCTATTCCGTATGATGCTAACTTCGCGAGTAACTTACAGTGGGGAACCTTGTCAAAAGCTTTTCTAAACTCAAGACAGATGTAATGTGACGTTCAAATTATATTCTCTGTGTCGCCCAGAGTAGAATCTACCGGTCAAGATAGATTTATAATAATAATAATTTCTTTAACACTTACAGGTTTCCCCGATTACAAGTGTTTTAATATATCATTAGACGAACACAAACACCCATGTCCTGGGCATTGAATAATCTTACCCAGGCGGGACTCGAACCCGCGACCCTCGAGTTAGAAGACGAGGATTTTACCCCGCCGACACCGGGGCCGACGTGTGGAACGTTTTTTTGGAACGGGAACGACGTTTTAGTGGAAGTGTGTTAAATACCTCCTCATTTTTACAAGTACAGGGCCGTACCTACCGATAATAGTTGCTCATTCAATTCAGCGTACGTCATATCCTTCTTTATCTGATCTATAAAGCTTATTCTCATTCCTCTGCTTCCCCGCTCACCCAACATCTTCCCCCCCCCCATTCAACAACAGGTAATGAGGGGCAACCCATCGCCCCTCATTACCTGTTCCAACCACCTACTTTGTCTCCTATCAATCTCATCCAGAAGGTCTTTCCTCACCAACTCCACCAAGAATATGGTTAAAACAATAAACGATGGAATGACTGATATAGGATCAAGTCTGGTATGGTGGACCTGTTTCACTGTGATGAAAGAAGAGATTGTTATATACCATTTCAGTAAGATTTTAGGAACACGAGCAGTTTTCATGATTTACATCATTTACAAGTTTTACTTGATTTATTCGAAACTAGCAGAGACTTCAATTTTTTTGATCAAAAACCCCCACACTCTTTCTTCTTTCTGATGATATAATTCAAAACGAAGGGGTAAGCCAGTTGACATGCCAACTGACAGCAATAATTATCGGTAAATACAAAATGCAGCCATGATCCATTTCGATACGAATAATTTGAAATACATACCCACTTGTTGTTCGTAAAATAGTCAACAAAAAACGATGGTAAACAGGAAATATTTTATGGCCAAAGGCAAAAAACTCCTCACGCAGTTCCTCGGGTAACACCAACGAGGATTGAAGCAAAATATCTGCTGGTTATTTAAGGACAAGCCTGCCCAGCAGACACAATATCCCATTGATATTTTCCACCAACACACTGGTGGAGATAGCATCACAACCTCCTGCCTAATCCCCCTCTTCCTTAAAAATAATAATTATCCACGGGTGCAGTGATCCCGAGCTTAATTCACCCTCACCTCATATATATAATACACTTAACGCTCAAACTGAAAGTGGCAGGAAAGATTAGATAGGAAATTATTCTGCCCAAATTTTTGAATGGCATCAAATACAAGAGTCCAAACCAAATGAAATGTGACTAGGCACGTTGCGGGAAGCATGGTTTGCTGCGGAGGAATTGCTTCACAGATTTTCAGACAGGAATTGTTATTTCTGTAAAACGGTAGAGACAATATTTTTAGTACGCTCAGGGTCATGCAAACCATATCATAAAGGTCATATTTCGGTAAGCTCGAAGGAGTAACCCTGAGACAGTCGAGTAGCAAGAAGATATATCTTAAAAGCCTTTGAAAAAGAAAGCAGATTTATTTATGAAAAATAATAGTTGGAGCGAGATATCACTGCACAGAAAATTCGTTTAATTTGGCTTCACAATGTAGAAAGAGATATTTTATTCACATCTTTCCAAAAAGAATACATAAGCAGTCACTTCTCATCAAACCTTTTTGAAATATTTGCCGAAAAAACAGCATAATACAGAAAGTTTGTGAAAACGCAATCCTTTCTTAGGAAAATTATTTCCATCTGGCAATTTTATAGGTATAGCGTTACGGTACTGCGAAAACTTCGCAACTAAACCCAATGCATTACGCGTAAAAGTGCACAGTTAATTCAACGAGGCCGATAGCGCATTTGAATACATTTTAATAATCCCCGGCCCAATAGTTTCAAATGATACCACTAGTTCCGTTCATTAATCCAAGGAGCAACCACGAACGTTAGCAGAAAATGCATATGTAACTATTCAAGTAAGCCAATACAAATCATGTTAGTAATTGCGTATGCAAGGTAATTTTGTCGTGGTCCACGCATCAAGTCGATGGTTGTTTGCAGAAGGTTCGTGTGAACCCATACACGCTAGATGAGTATCATGGTTGTATTAAGAATGAGGATCGTCTTCAAAACAAACCACAGTAATTAGTGATAACTGAAGAGGCGCATTTACGAATAGTTACATAATGGTGGTCAATGTACCACATCATTACATAATTGCCAAAATCAAGATCAATAGTTCAGCATTATGGGACTAATTACGGTGACTTAAAATCCTAGATTTAATCCTCAGAAGTGCCAACTGATTACATTTCAATTTTTCACACTGTATCAGATTACTTCACGCATTACTTCACATCTCACGTTGATTATATATGCCAATTAACAAACTTAACCATGCGTTTCCCACTACCTAGCTTTAACATGCTGAACCACGGCTAAAGAGAAGGACACGTTCCCGAGTACACTCTAGCAATTATGAAGGGTTAGCTAGAGGAGAAGTAAAGAGAACAAATTCCATAATGAATAATTAGCGCTTTGTTTCTCCAACAAAATAAACCGCCAACAAACAATATTCATTAGAGATTAAAAATAGGCGGCAACGTGAAATGTGCCCACATTCACGGTCACGCTATCCCTAAATAATCAGATAGCATGCTTTCAAAATGAAAACAGAGTAACCCCAACTGGTCACGCTTCTTGAGGATGCACCAGAGCTAATAATAGCACACGCCCGAAAACATTCAACCCCATGACAACCGCAAAGATTATCTGCAAAGCTTTTTGGAGGTCATTTATCTTACGGAATGCTGTAAATCGTTGAATTCAGTCCACTCAAGGGGGTTCACAGAGGTCTAGCCAGCATCACTTTGTGCTTAATGGCAAGTAATGATTAAGTGGCATTTAATGATTAGATTGAAATACCCCAGCCTAGAAAAGTATCCGAGGAAGAGAGAGATGACGTAGTCTTCTCGTATAAATTTTGAACACTTTGTAAAAACAAATATTAATTTAAAATGGTAAGAGATAAAATCGGCCACGGCTCTAAAGAAAAATAATATAACAACATCCCATTTTAATCTAACGAGCATCATAAACACGATATATTATGAGCCATACAACATCATTAAAATCAGGGGTGGCCAACCCGCGGCCCACCTTGAACATTTTTCCGGCCCGCGAGATTCATCACACTTTAATACAATAAATTTAACACAATAATAATAATAACTCATTATGTTTCAATTTTTCACTCCAAAATAACGTCTATAGTGGGTCTAAATCTAATATGGGGATGTATAATTTTATACGCGGCCCGCGGAGTTATGATGCATTTCCAAAGTGGCCCGCAAGATCATTTTGGTTGGCCACCCCTGATTTAAATAGACAGGCGAGGTTAGTACTACATCAGTTACTCTAAAATTTAGGTAAGCGCAACCAGGATAGATAAAATAAGGTGATCTCTTCAGGGGTATAACGAAATTATACTTTCCGTAGAGTTAACGTGTGGATAACTAGGCAAGGAGGTTCGTAAAAAAAGTCATTCTTCGAAAATCTATACGAAATCCTGTAAGCTAAGTTTCCTAAAATATTACGAGCAACCGCCGTGCCCCCTTTGTTCCACAAAACTATACTCAACGCCTCCCGAACGTAAGCTTTAAAATCAAATTTTACAAGTTAAACAGTGAAGAGGTTATTCTAACAGTAGATGCACAACACAATACGTTTGCAGAATTTTTAAACAAATTGTAAACAATAGCTCAACAGCCTGACAGAGCTAATGATTCGTCAGCCACTAGGCGCTTAGTCTCACGAGAATGAGCGAGACCTGACTGATTGCACATATTTTCACCTTCCTTTAGCATCACTAGGATAGGCGACGGGTAATGAGAATACACCACAAGCTGAAGAAGGAAAAAAAACAATAATTTTAATTTCTCGCCCACGACTTTAAAGTGAGCAGTCTCCGCATTTTGCAGACAATATCGCTACCATATAGAGATGATATAAAATTGGAGCTTTTCATGACACACAATTTTTCCCCGACCATTAATTTCTTCTTTGAAATGAGAAATATTTTTCACCAAACAAAAGTTCAACTCAGTCTCTAGCATAAAATCCTCAAAATAACTTTTAATGTCTAATAAGTAAAATAATTCGTATTCGAACATTACTAGTAGGCTGATAAAATACACTTTAACTTGCGAAAAGGTCGCGATTTCAATGCCTACGTCGGACAAAGGATTCTGAGTGACCTCCAGAGGTGCATCACCTGAACAGCACCACACTACACCAAAAGGTCTCCTCCAAACCCAAAAGGTCACAAAAACGTCAAAAAAGTTGAATAAATCAATGACTCAGCTCCAACATTCCGCCAACTCTTTATTAATACAAATTATAATACGCACTGAAATAATGATATACGCTCAATAATATCACTTTTAAATCAAGAAGACAAATTAAAAATACCCTTATGCATGTACAGACACCAAACGAATTTTCCAAGTGAAAAAGGCACGGTGAATATGAGCACTCGGTCGATACGAAAAATAAATCCTACCATCTTTCGCAACTTGATATGGCTACTTCAATTTTTGCTTTCATTAAATCTTTCCTTACAGGACACATTTCTGAAGCTTCATCTTTTTTGGCAATAATAATGTTAGCGCCGACGAGAATGGGGAAGAGCCAAATTTGGGCTCCCCTTAATGAGGAGGAAATGGGATACCGACCGAAGTTCGGGAAAGATCCAAGCGCGGAGAGAAAGGGAAGAAAGTTTTCAATGCCTGATGACATCATGAATAGACGGGCCCCTCTTGATTCGACAAACTATACAAGCATGAGCACGCAACGATATAAAAATTTCACATAGATTGAACAGTCATAGTACCACACACATAATAACCAGCTCCAACAACCGGCTTCAAAATAAAAAAGACCGCACGCAATTCGGCGCTTAAGGCGCAGGGTGGCTACTGATATCCAATTTTCAAATTCCCTGCACTTTCTCTGACTTTTCCCTGATGGTTTTACCAATTTCCCTGACCGATCGCCAAAAGGTCATCCATTATTGGAATATTTTTTTCTGCTGAATTAAATTCTCTACGGCAGCTGAAAATTTTCTAAATTTTCTAGTCATCGTCTCGTATTTTTTGAACTGCAAGCATGTATTTACTACAAGTTAGTGTGCTTCAGCTACTTCTCGACCTGAGTTTCGGAAGTTAAAAAAAACGCGAGGTAAAATATTCCGAACAACATAGCCTCGGATTCCTTGTGATGAGCGTAATACATTATGATCATGATTTTTAACACAACTAGGCAAATATCGCAATGAGGATATACGAAAGGGATACACTGTATGTCTGATTCACAACTAAATAACTATGATTCACAACTGAATACTCCACGAATTGATGGTGCTTATTCCTTGCACGTCAGCGACGGACGTTAGTTTTAGTTGGTGAAATAAAGGGCAGGAAAGACTGGCCGATAAACGTAATGGTAGAAAAATAACGAGGATTCCTATTCCAGGCTCTCCCTGACTGTTACGAGAATTCCCTGACTTTTCCATAAATTCAAAATTCCCTGACAATTTCAGGTTTCCCTGGTTTGTCCTGACGATCGCCACCCTGAGGCGTGGTTTCTTAGAGTTTTCTAGACATATATAATATAATGAAAGCAATAACTTAGTCTGTACATGTTTCTAAGTTTGAGTAAATACACTTTACGAGGAACGACATCTTTATCGCTTTGAAGAGCGTCTATACACCAAACTTACGTCAGTGAGATGCTCCATCACTCGTTGGTCAAAAAGTTTTTAAAATCTTTTTTTCGTCAATGAGGTAAAATATGTGTAGCTCAGAGAAAATCACTCCGCATTACACGCGAAAAAGCACGACTTAAGAAAAAAGGATTAAAATGAGGACTGCTTAAAAAAATCAACAAAATAAGCAAAGTTAAGGCACTTCCAAGTGTGTCGCACAAAACGACCATTCGCTACGTTTGCAGAATAATTCAGCGGAAGATCAACAGAGAAAGGGAAATCAAGAGTGATTAGTATCTCGGGCCATTAGTTTGGCCCGGAACGAGGGCGAGCGGCAGAGGGTGTCAAGACATGATACATGAGCGAGGAATTGCAAAGAACATATGAGAATGACCGAGTACAATCCATTAAGAGTGATCAACATGTCGACAGATTCAACTGAAAGAGCGAGAAAGGGAATAACGACAATAGAGGCAGGCATCACACGTGGAATGAGGAGATTGACATCTAAGATGCAGCGATCAGGTTCATTAAGGTAGTCCGAGCGAGATAGTTCCCTAGACAAAATAGAGACCATATTAGAATTAAACGTTTTAATTCCACCCGCTCAAGGTAACATCAATTAAATATTGCATTATTAATGGTGCAATAATATAGTTATATATGACAGAAATTGAAAGCAATTAAATGAAAATATCTAAATAAGTCTTAAACTTTACTCTTTTTTTTCGCGCGGTGCGTTTGCAACTCCTTCAAAACGGAAGGTTTTTTGTGATACTCAAGAACCTATTGCGGTGACAATATGATTAATTTTCAAAAATAATTATAAAACACACAAACTACACAATGTTAATTTTTTTACTAGATCTAAGTGTAAGAAATGCCTCATTTTTAATATACGGAAATTCTTTATTTTTTAAATAAGCTCTGTCAGGAGCGCATACACGTACCATTTCCCATGTAAAAGGGCTGGTATTTTTCGGCAAATAACACCGAGAGTAATGTGGTAAGAGGTTGAATATTTGATGTCATTAGAAGGGTGAGAGATTTTTCTTTAAAATGAGACCAAATTCATTGATTTCTAGGTAAAATGATATTTCGCTCAAACCACCTTAGCCAGCTTCTCATTCCGAGGTTCTGAGTTCGAATCCGGGTGGTGGCGGCGATTATACATTGGGATCCCGATCACTAATTGAGCATTATTTGGCATTCAATCCTAGAGTAGTACTACATAGGATGGACGATATCTTGGCGGCTTCCGTAAAAAGCAGGCCTACGGTACCGTGCTTCTCTACAGCCGTATTCCTCGATCAATCTTTCCACGCCAAATCTATCAACCTGTCGTCACAGGCACAAATAACCTCAGTTTTTGGTCACCCCCAAATTGCTAACTAACATATCTATTTAGAACAGAAGGATATTGGAGGGTAAGAGGCCCTTTAATTATTCGGAGGATTTTCAGAAACCATGTAAGTGATCAGTGGTTCTTAGATTATTCCAAAACAGCCCCATCGTGGATTACGACCTGAACCCTGATTGCCATGATTATTTTGAGGGATATACTGTCGACCATACGCAATTCACTCTGAAATATCCGTCCTCACAAAATGTTTTCTCACGCGATACACCACCACCGGTACCACCGTACCAAGGATTTTTACCCCTTAGGGCAGTTTCCGGAATCGGGAAAGATAGGGAGCTTCGAGCTAGTGCGGTGGTAAACAATACGGACGGCCAGGGTTCAAATCCCTGCAGAGGAGGATATTTTTCAGAGGACACTCGATCCCTACTTAAGTGTCTTGTGGAGGGTACTTCAAGTGCAGTACTCCGTCTGTCAGATGAGACTAACTGTGGTCCCCTTGGCGCTTTCCAGGCTAATGCCGACGCCGGGTTTCTCTGCACCCTTCCTCCCTTGCCTGTCCCTTATGGCGCAAATGACCTTCGCTGTCGGTCGCCTACCCAAATACTCAATCCAGGAAAGATAAAGAGACCTTTCAGACCAACTTACGTTAAATTACCAAGGGTATATCACAGTTAGACCAGTTAAATGATAATTTTGTTTCCCGCTACAATTCTAATTACTTCAGAAATTATTACTTTGACGATGGTTCGGCAGGAGAGGTTACGAGTCGGCTTTCTAGGGGAACCTGAAAGGTAATGTTTAAGGGCACCATTTGAATTGATTTTTCTGTTAGTCGAAAAAGTAGCACCGTGACGGAAAATGACGACTCAAAAATGTCAAGCCACTTACACATCGCGTGACTGATTCACTAGACCATAATTAGCGCAAGTAAGAAATGAAGAACTAAAGAGTGTACAGATGAAGTCCTTCACGGATCGTCACCGTTATCATCGCCTTTGAAGGGACGAGAAGGGGGCTACGCGAAAAAATGTTGAAAGGAAGGCCGACGACACAATCGGCCCTGCCCAAACTTTTGAAACGTCATCAACGAATGTGACAGAAGAGCAAACCTTCGAAGATGGGCATAGTCCCGATGGGGCCTAAAGTGAGAGAGGGGTACGACGAGGGAACAGCGTGTCACCTTACAAAGAAGGGACCTACAACATTGGTGCCTCAAATGAAGCGAGGGAGAAGGGATATGAATGACAACTTCCGGAGTTAAGGTCGGTGCTTCAAAATCTAGGGGAGGACTGGTGAGCAGTAGAACAAGGAATCACTCTTGACACCGGAAGTTGTTGGGAATTATGATGGCCCTATCGGGTAGATTAATAACATATATAGCAATGTTATTACTTTATTAAAAGACTATGCAAGCGAGAGGGAGTAGGAATAGGTATCGTGATAATATGGACATGGTAATTTCCATTGAAGGAGGAAGACAGAGGTTTCTGAACTTGAGAACGAAGTCACGAGAACGCACATTTCTGCCAAGCAGCCAGGGCGGATGTATCGGAGGGAGAGAAGGCAGGTGTAAGCAAACTACGTTACGCAGCGCTAAAAATATGAAACGCAAGAGGAGACGACCGGACGCAGATGAGAAGGTGATGAAAGTGGTGTCGAACTTGATCACGGAGAAGTCTAACGGAGAGAGAATAAATGAATTGGAACGAAAGTTACCGAGGATTCGAAAATGATTCAACAATATGTCCCAATAAAAGTAATGGAGAGGTTAACTCACGAATCGTACAACCTGGTGGAGTGTCACCGATCCTATTGGGGAATTAATGCATGAGAAGAGACGATTACAACATCGGCACAAGGGGGGATTCCTGAGAAGCATGAGCAACGGTGCGATGACTTACAACAGGTTGTTTTTGTAATCGTGCCAAGTGGGAGTGGCCAACAATGACAACCGCAAGAACTTCTTCCAGCGTATCACCGCCAGCCAACAAATATTTCAATTGATAAACCCAAGCCATACATTCACTTGCTTGTGGATGAAAACAAAATAAATCGTGTTTCCGATACCACCAATGGACTGTTGTGAGGCACCGTTACATGTGACTGCTAAGGCAAGTTGCGCTTCCGCTAGGTTAACGTCACACTAACATCCAACACTTTACGTAGTGAATTATGTCTTGACTTGAAATTCCACAGAATCTCCAGAAAAATTAATTTTTAATTAGTTAAGTACGATATAAGGAGAAGTTTACTCTCTTAAATAAAACTGACAGCTGGCCGTCCGAAGGAAAAAAAAAAAAATACTGGCATGATAAAAAAAAACACCAAGGGATGGCACTCAAAGGTAATTTCTACTCAAAGAAAAATTTAAATGAGCAGACAAATAAAAAATATAGTTACTACTCTGAAATACGAGTGCGATCATTGTAACGTCCACATTCCGACGACACCGACCGCGTATTTTAAGACTGAGTACCGAGCTTCCATAATGATGCGAACTTTAATTCTTTATAATGTGAAAATACGGCTATTACCTAAAAAAATTGAAAATTTGTTTACCTGCTCTTGCTCCGCTGACAGCACCGCAGCCATCTTTCCGTCGACTTGACGTAGCCTCAAACCCAGACTTCTTGAATCTCCGGTATCAACAGAGCGTGCGACGAAGAACGAAGGTAACCGTCAAAGTCGAACTCGAGCTGTCTCGACCTGACTTTCAATACTGACGATAAATTTCAAAGAATATCACATTTTAAATAACTAAATTATTATGCCTTAATTTCTGTTTCTTCGCTTTTGCTAAAGGATCGAATTTTTTTTCATCACCACACTTCACGGAACTTCAACTAACTGCAAAGTTCCCGCCTTATTTGAAAGTGTAAATTTAACGTTCATAAGGGAACAACGACCAATGAACTAAAAGTATCAATGAAAGTTGGTTTATGTCAATAAAATAAATTGAATTTGATAGTTTCTATGATTTGATGTCATTAAGTCCCATCCCATTTCTTCAGCTTATAAAAATGCCTTCCTAGATAAAGATGATATTTTCTATTAGGAGAACTCCACACGGCAGACAAAAAAACAGGGAGGCAGGATTTTCTAACGGGGATATGTAGTAATGACGCCGAAATAACTGTTGAATAATAAAGTAAATGAGTACCGCAAAGGAGTAAAGGGCATTTCAAAGGCATGTCTTATAAGATTTTCCAAAATATAAATCATCCCTTCATCACTCATGTGAAACAGCCACTTATAACCATTCAAAAAACTCAATGGCCAAGGTCACCAAATAGCAGCCATTATATGGCCACAGAAAAACACATGGGCATGACGACCATTGGTGGCTATAACCAAGACCAAATGGCCATTCATAGCTATTTATAGCAGGCAACTTGTGGCCATCTAATGGACCTAAACACCATGCATGGCAAAATTCAGAAAACTCCCAGGACATTTGCTTAAAACATCCGCCATACATGAAGAGAGGTATCTAGATCTATTTTTTGAAGGTCAAAACTACGGTTTTATTTACCTTTATAAACCTTGTTAATTTAACTGCCCTCCACATAACATACTATGCACTCTTCTACCTCAAATATGGTTTGGAGATGGAGAAGATCCATGAGAGAAAATGAAAACTTGGTAAACCTTGTCTTCAGAATATCAAAGGAATTTTTGTGTTATCACTGAATTGACAACTACACACAAAATTAAGATAGATAGGGCTCTGCTCTGAAGTATGAAGTGATTAAATGGAGATGCCTGAATGTAACAAAATTAGGAAGAGTATGTCAAGGGTGAGCTTTGTCACTAACTATTTTCAAACATTATGTTGAGAACACAAAAAGGAAATACAGGATAAATTAAAAATGGGAATGTGGGTGGATGGAGAATTAGCTTTCAAAGTAATTGGGAACATACATTTATACAGCATAGTGAATCTCCTTTTGGAAGGAGGCAAGTACGAAAATAAAAAAAAGCACTATTATCATCTAAGTGCCATCACTAAATACTATGGCGATCAAAATATTAACAACTACATCCTTTAAAGAGGGACCTTTATTTTCAGCATGCCCAATAACATACCTAGATTTTCATATACACTTTAAAGTATGATCTAACTCTGTGGTATGATTTCTACTATCGAAAGGCATGAAAATATTACTACGTCATCAGTCGTTAAACAATAATTTATTGGTTTTAAAGTTATCAATTTTTACGATGAAATTCATTGTCTTAATGTCACAGTGATGTCATCTCTTCATAAAACATTTTAATCTCAATTTCCACTTGAATGATACTGTTCAAAAACTTGTATAACATGCAGTATTCATTGCGGCAACTAAGATTTTTTAATATGCTTTTCTTTAGCTCACTTTTCCCTGGATCCATGGTTACCACTTCATTTTACCCTACATAGTTACCACTTCATTCAATCACAAACATAAATGGAGTTAGACAAGTGGTAAAATGACCAACTTTCATCCCATAGGTCAATCAAAGGCATTGCATTGAGTCTTTATCCATGCGAATTTTTTTCTAGTAAACAGTCGTAACTTTTTTTAGTCCTATTTAGAAGAATATTTATAAAACAACTTGTTGCTTTTAAATATTTATTAACTAGGACTAAAAAATATAAAATAAAAAAAGAATATTTACCATGCTTTTCTAAAAGGATATTAAAAAAATCTAAAAACAGAAATATCTTAACATCGCACTAAAAAGGAAAAAAATAATATTTTCTCAAGTGAATGAAAATTTAGCCTATTACTGGAAATAATTATATTCAATTCAAGGAAATTAGCCACACAATGATAAGACCACTATGAAAAGCATGAGGTGCGACCACATTTATATTTTGCACCTAAACTTAAGTTCATTTAAAGATTTTCTAGAAATTGTATATTGAAGCTCTTTATTCCATTGAACACCAAAATCTTCATATTTAATGAATTTATGTTGATATCAAAAATGAAAGAGGGCCCAACGCTTTTCGTTGTGGTCTAGTCATTGTGTGGCTAATTTCCTTATTTCCAGTACTAGGCTAAATTTTCATTCACTCGAGAAAATATTTTTTCTTTTTTAGTGCGATGTCAAGATATTCCTGTTTCTACATTTAAAAAAATCTTTTTAGAAAAGCATGTATAAAATTTTTTTAAATTTCAGCTTAGACCATCAACAATATAAGACGTACTTAGGTTTAAATAACAGACTTCCAGTTTTTGTTGGAGCACAAAACTGACACACTGCAACAAATGTAGCAATGTTGCCAAGGGAAATATATGCTGTTTACCAAATTTCTTAGTTAACTATAAGGGATTTAAAATACATTACTGATGATAATTATACCCTTCCCTTAGTTAAAAAATCATGACATCAAATCCTAAAAAAAAGGAATGGAGGCTGGAGCCAATATAATTACTGGCTTTGTTATGAGGTAAAATCGACGGTTTTATGATTTGCTGTATAAGATTTTACCAGAAGGAGTATTTATATGTAATTTCCAAAATATACAAGATAACACTAGGTCTAAATTTACGGAGTACATCAAATTTAAATTTATCTGCAGAAAACAGTATTTTGAAGCGCAGGTCCTTCCGTAAGTAAAAAAATAAAATTTTGGAGGAGTGGATCGCACTGACCATGTGGAGTAAAATACTCGGTGAGCATCAGAGATGACTTAAGCCAGTGGAAGGATTTGTCCATTGGGGATTTTTGAACCGCTATTTTGAATTAAAAAAGTCAATACTTTAAGCCAAGAATGGAAGAGGGTCAAAAGATGACATAGATACATGATAGTGGAGTGGATGGTGTGAGAGGAAGAGGTTGACTATGAAAGTCATGGGTGAATGGGGTGAAGTGACAATGAATCACAGAAATAGTAGGAGTCATAGGAGTAGGAGGGCATTAATGAGGCAATTCATAAGTATGTATTAGAAAAGCAAAAGAGATTTACAAGGACAGGCCTTTAAGGAGGGAATTATTCATAGGGAGCCACTTTTCTATAGCTAATAGCCATAACTAAATTCTTTGACTTTGCCTAACCTAAAAGGGAATGGCATGAAATGTATGTATGTTTTTCATGCTGATAAATAGCGATTTAAACCTTTAGCCTTTTGCTATATCAAAATATGTGACACAGACACCATAAAATTACCTATTATCCATAAAAAAAGGAAAGTAGCATTTCATTTGTCATTAATGCTTTATTGATATTGTCTTTTTAGCTATTCTTAATATCACCACTGAAGAATTCCTGCTCGTTGACCTTAATGGACACCATTAACTTCCAGATATCCCTGTGTCACAGGATAACGGTTATAAGAGAACATTTCGTGGATCCCTAGTAGAACAAGTTATGATTTCATGAGAATAACAATATGAAAAACTTCCGGTAGCCTCAGTTGAAGAGCTTCGCAACACCAAAAATATACGCTAAACCTGAATCAATAACTGACCAGACTTATCCACTATTTAAATCGTACATTCTTTCATAGCTACCTCTACATGCTGATGTCATTGTTTTAGTTTTAAATAGACACAACTCTTATAACATGACCTCTTTATTATAAACTTTAACATTTTTTGGTATTATTAATAGGTTACATTCAGTACAATCACTGTGGAAGCACCATTACATCATTTTAAAGGTGCAAATCTTGTCTCCAACTTTATTACTGCTGCCTTAAAGAGAATTCCAGTAACTTTGAACTTGTAAATTTAAAACACCCAAATATAACACAAAGTTGATTTTTTAAGGCACATAAATGATAAAATAGTACAGCTTATGACTCTATTGCAGTAAAATAAAAACTAATATAAATGAGAAAATTCAAAATATCGCATAACAAATAATGATATGCTAGGTTTAAAACTTGAGATACTATTACACAACTGTTGTAATGTTTTATTAACGATTAATGATAAAAAAATAAATCTCCTGAATAGACAAATTATTTACACTTTGTACACTTTCCTTGAAAATCAGTACAGCTTTCCAAGAATCCAGAAAATGCATTTCTTTTGCACACAGGCACATTTGAATAAAAAATCAATGGCATCTATTTTCACTACATTTTAGTGAGGTAATACTGATGGAAATGAGAATGCAGTTATGCAAAAAAATCAGGCAACAAAAATGTAAGAATTATCACATTTCAATGGTGGGACATTCAATGTTCAGAACATTCAAATAAAACTATCCAAATTGCTAATGCGACCAGTAGCAAATGCCCCAGGGCAAGCCTGGTCATAAATTGGCATTGAAAAACAAGACAATTTTATGGATAGTCATGAAATATGAACACTATAAGCAGTAAAGTTTCTCTGTCTGTAAGTAACTAACAAGCATTAAGCATCAAGTCAGTAAAGGGGACTAGTAACTACTCTCAAAACCTCTTTAGGATCACTTCAGAAGGGAGACTAATCTTCCTGTAAAAAAATCAATGCATATGACTACACTTGTCACTTGGCAGTCATGTATGAAAAACAGTAAAAAATAGGAGGCATTCCAAATAAATATAAAATGAGACATTTGGACAGACTCAATCACTCGATACATTGTAATATAGCTGAGCGGTTGAACTTGAAATTCATCCATGATGGAGCACGGAAATCATTGATGTTGAGAGAGCTTAGGTTTTTCAGCCCTTGATTTTGCTGCTTGCCCTTGTCCTTCTTGTCTTCATCTCCTGAAATAAGTTACAAGAAAATCCAGTTCGTCTATTTCAATTTGGATGCCCTCATTTGGTAAAAAAACAAAGCTTACAAGGACAGGCACACCCCCAGCTTGAAAGTACCCACATACATAATTATAGTTCAAGATATATCAAAACATAACAATCAGCTGGTAGAATACTGAAAAGAGTGAATGGATATATATGATTACAGTTCAAGACATAAAGCTACTTTTATGGGCCAAAACTAAATTACGTTATTTGAAATTTGCATTATTGATGCAGCTTTGTAAGTGATTTGGTAATAAAAATGTGGGAACTAGTTGACCAAACTGGTTTAATAAAAAGCCTCAAAATATTCAATCAAGATGTAAACATATCAACTGAAGAGATGTGATAAACACATCTACCCTGAAACTTTACTGAAAACGGGTTACAATCTGCAGTTTTGCCATGCAGTATAAATCCATGTGTAGTAATTAATCTTGAAGAAATAATAGGGTTTCTTTCCAAGCTGGTAATAGAAATACATCGTTAAGTTGTTCTTTTGACAATGATGATAGTGGCATGTTTGAGCATAATCCTTTCAGAAAATATCACTTGAGAATAACAGAAAAATGTTCAGATTAAAAAACATTAATATTGATTTCCCTGATGCATACTCATGGAAGGCATTACTATTACAGAACATAATCGCCAGTTTCACTAAGTTTCACCGTACACACATACTTTTTTCATTAATGCAACAAATTTAGAGGTGAAAATAGAACAGTGCCCTTCCCCCTACTCCTGAGTATCATGCCAGACTTCTATGGATACACTCAAAACAGATACAAGAAGTATACTGTATGAGGTCATTATGAAGTTCAAAAGTTAAAGCACGCAAGAACAATTATGATTACCAGATAAATCATTTTCAGAATACGCTGCCCTATTAAATCAAAAGGAAGAATCCCATGGTACACAGGAATTTATGCGACTTTAGTGATATTTTCACACAAATCATGCTTAATTTAACCAGAAAAATACACCAATGATACAGTACCCAATAACACATGCAGGCAAAAGTAAAATACCATTGACAGAAGATTCACATTTTTTAAAAAATGAACTGACAATACATGGTTTTGAACTCAAATATTTCCTCACAGCATTGCCATAGTATGATAATTTCTCCTGCGCTTCAAGGTAGACTACAGCCAAGAACACCAAGTCTACATTTATGTATCTCCTCAAAAATTCATTCATCAGAACCATAAAGGGGAATTCCTGGTTCAAAAGCAGTTTATTTCAACGATTAATAAGAGGCAAATTTCCATTTTCAAGTGTCATGTCACAAAAATGATACTGATCATGCATAAAAAAACAGAAATGTATAATATTGATAAGGAAACTTATAGTAGAATGTACCATTAAACAGCTGCCTTCTCAAACCATTCTTGGAGTGAGATTTTGAGTTATCCTGCCGGCGGCCACCATTTCTTTGAGTTGGAGAGTTATTGGGAACCTTATGCTGACGGCTTGCCTGAGACTCCAAAACTTCATTCTAAATTCAATGAACAATAATTAGTAATTAGTAAAAATAAAAGGAGGAGCAATATTTCCATTCACTATCCAAATTCTCCCCAGAACCATGGCTGAGTTGCTACAGAACCATAATTCCCACTCTTTTCAAGGTCAAAATTTTTCTTTTTCTGGGTAAAAATATATATTCCATTGTAAGAACATATTTAACAAAGGAATGCAAATTCAAGCATATAACTTTTATTTTTCAACACCATTTAGTGATCGTGAAGAGAATTATGGTGAAACACAAAGAAAACATGCATTGCAATGTATATTTGCATCACACATTAGATCATATTGCCAAAGCCCTATTTACATGATACACTAACCCATATGAATTAATAAGAGAATGCATGAACGCATGAATGAACATGACAATACACTATGTAACCACACCAACTTACACGAATGCATGAACAGGAAAATAGAACCTGCTATATTAGGTTCATACATTTGAGCATGAACTTGTACACGGACACGTATGCGCTAATGTATCGTGTAACCAGGCCTTAAGTCTGTGAAGCCGGCATCCTATTATGATTTGTACTGGCTACTCTACTACTGGTACATGTTCAGACTTAGATTCAAACTAAAGTTTTTTTCTTTCAAGTTGATTTACGTATTTCACTTCACCCAGTTCCCTTTTCAAGAGGCTTTAATTGCACTCATGTTTACTTCTGCACAGCTCGCAATATTTTCTTAAAATATGAAGGTCACAAAATTAGTTCATTCTGTCATTTGAGCATCTACCAGCTGATTGATAAGTTTTTGACAATCCTTAATTATCTTGCAGCAAATTATATTCAGAAAATGATCACATCACCAGCAAAATTCAGGGAATAAAAATAAGAGACACTGTTTATGATGGCGGATGGATGGTGGGCAATCCAGAAAAACAGGGGTCTACTCCACCACTGCATCACTAGGAAGTATTTAGTATTCCCTCACAAATAAAACTGTTGATGTCCACAATATTTGTAAAAATGAGACGGTTGAACACTTCTAAATCACAATGAAATTACAAGTTGAGTGACACTCCAAAAGGAAGTTGCAGTTGCACATAGCCCTGGCAAGCCACATACATTACCAGAATTATAGAGGATAATGTGTACTTTATTATGGTGAGAATGCTCTCAAGTTTGGAAGATTGGAAATACAAAAAAATCATCAGTGAGAGATCTCATTTCATTATGATCTATGCCCATTCAGTGAATTTCAAGCTTAAAAAAACAGATACCAATACTATTTTAATGCAAATAAAGGATTATATAGAGTAGAGGTTATGGAATTCTAGGACTTTACCAGATTAACACTTGTATTTTATACCTGAAAATTTACATTATTTTGATAGAATCCTATTAACCCACTTAACACTAGAGATTTAACATTCAACTTTGTTGTGTTAAACAAAATCATGTTATGAGAGAGCATTTAAGTCCTTAGAATCATAGAGTAAGCAGTAATTAAAGTAGTTATTGCATGAGCCAAAAGTACTTCGGCATTATTAACTCCAAAAGAGGCAACTAGATGCCTCCAGAGTTCAGGCCAAGCCAAAATCTGGCTCCACTCTCGAGAGAGAGGCGCCATTTTCATTGGAGCAGTTTTCCAATGGAGAGGAGTTACATTAGAAACTCGATAATACACAGCACAAAAATAAGAAGTTTCGATTTTACGAAGCAAGACTGTCGGTCCCAACGAAAAGCCTATGTTAAATACATGGCACTATTCAAAAATATGAAGTTTCGAAAATATGAACCTCGGACCCAGTCCCCACAGAGAAACTGAGTTCATTTTTACGAACCTTTGGGGGATATCGCGTCAGAAATGCTCTCTATTTGCCGATGTAGACACCTGATAAATCAGCATTGCCGAATAAAATCTATCAATTGTGTAAAATTCGTGAATATTAGAGCATTCATCTCTCTCAAGTGCCTGAGTCACAGTTATTTATCAAATTTAAGTCATGGATAATTTAGATCTCGATTGACGGGGAAAATGGTAGCTTGAGGCAATTTTCCCTTATTTTATTTTAGTTTCAACTGTTAGCTGCATTTCAATAATGTAAAGAATTCTCTTTTGGTTATGACTCATGTGTGGCGCCACGTACCAACTCACTGCCATGTGGTATTAGAGGCATTTTAATTTACTGAGCGCTCAAACGGAAAAATGACATGATTAAATGGTGGGAAATAGGACTGAGATACCTGTCACAGTCACTATCCCTGAAATCTATGGCTTTACTATGAATAAACCTTTACTGAAGCGTTTACTTCTGCCATTGTCCATATTTCATGAGACAATAGAAAACAAATGAGTTTCCAAGAATTTGCAAGGGTATAGCCGTCCCAACGATTGATTTAATTTTGCATACAAAACGGATTATCTCAAATTTTGAAACAGATGACCTAATCGGGGGATTAGCTCAACAATATAACATTATAATGTATAAGACCTGTGATAAACCGCTAAGAGACTTCAACCTGAAGAAGCCGTCGTATACGAAATATCGTCCTAGGAAGTATAGATCGTTGCATGAGTAAACCAGAAACACTGAAATCATTCAATTAAAATCACCACAGAAACCTTCTCATTAACAAATATTACTGTTATTGTTGCTTAAAAATTTGTATCATTGGGTAGCTATCCGTATTCTGAAATAAATAACAATATTAACAAAGGAAATGGTTCCAGGCTTGACTTCGTGGAAGTAATTCATATTAACTTAAATAAAACTTAGTATACTCCACTTATAGGTGGAGTATACATTATAAGTGGAGTACACACTATAAGTGGAGTATACAAAGTTTTATTTAAGTTAATAAAAATATTAATTAATTCCAAGATGTTCTTGGGGTAACTCCATGAAATTTTACTGGAACAAACTTTCATCCATGAATTACAACAGTGAATTTGTAGGGTAACCAGGCCTTGATACATTACATTTGATCTATGATTACTGCTATCCATGATTTCCATGAGATATATTACCAATTGAATCAGATTTCATTGTGATGGCATGAGTAACTTTGAGTTCCAGGCATTATGATACGCGGATGGGACACAACATGGGCATGAATTGAGTCCTGAAGCATTCTATTTCAAAATCACCCTATGTTTAGAAGGACCTAAGAACGGAAATACTACTCTGTGAGAAACATATTGTCGTTATCAGGATGTTACCACAAAGAGTAATTAGGTTTCGGTTTCAGGAATTGAAAAAAGAGAAACTTGGTTATCCAGTTTGACTTAATTTGCTACGACCCAAGTTTTGTCAGGTCATGACATATTCAGCTTAAGTGTTCATCTGCAACTACGTAATACCGTGCAAGCCACCACTAGTGTGTGTGGCACAGTGTCCCCTTGAGTTAATTTTACAAAGTTACGCTTCAAACAGTTAATCTTATTTTGTTTTTGTGTTTTATGCTCCACAGTGAAGTAAAGCATAGAAGGCGTAAGTCATAGAGTGGAAAGAAAATAACTAAATAATGGAATGGAGAACGGTGGATCTGGAATGTCTCCACAATGCCCATTTGGGATGAAGTTTCTCTTTCACACTATTGTGAATAACAAGTTCTGATTAACGTGGAGTGATTTGGTAATCACTTTTTAGATACGAGGCATTTCATTAGCTTCTATGTTTTAGCTTACCGAAGTTGGCATATAAGGAAGCCATTGGATGAAATGGCGTTCAGCATAACACCCACAACGAGAAGAGATTATGCATAGAAGGATACAAAAATAATTGCTAAAGTTATTTACTGTAGTAACGTTTTGCAGACTAGAACTATAAGCACGAATCATCAAAGTGAAAAGGGACTTGGTCATGAGTACTCAGACTTCAACAAGCGGTGAAACCGTTTGGCTTAGAACAAAATAATATTTCTTCCCAAGTTCGTACACCCTGCAGGCATTATGGAAGAAACCACAAATAATGACCTCAGAAGGATTTTTAAAATGGACTGAGTCCTTTGCTCTTTTTACCTATGATTGAGCAATAAAGAAAGGGCAATTGGAAGGGCAGTTGGGCGAGCTACCATTTCAACTGTGTAGATGTTAGAAACATTGATAAGATTTGGATTGGTGAAGCACCGTCATTGCAAGTGAAGGCATTTCCTGGGCGGCAGTTGAAGCATTCGTTCGTTCTTCATGAACTGTGATCTGAGGTTATATTTTCTTCGGTATCAATATCCACGACCTCCACATAAATATTCCATCTGTCCAAAAAATCTCGCCATCTAGAACTGGAAACTTAGTATACTCCGAGCTGAAAAAGATAAGGAAAATTTCCAGGTCACGCCCAATTTGTCATCAAGCGATTAGTAATTGGGACGAAATAATATTTCTTCCAAAGTTCGTATTTCCAGCAGGTGATGCGGAAGAAACAACAAATAATGACCTGTGAAGGATTTTTAAATGGACTGAGTCCTTCGCCTATTTTACCTATAATTGAGCGATAAGGAAAAGGTGATTGGAAGTGCCGTTGGGCCAGTTACCGTCTTAACTGTGTAGATGTTAGAAACAAATGTCCCTTTTAAATGCCCATACCAGTTGCAAGTCCTGATACACTGCAGACTAAGAAAGCTAGAGTCTCAAACATATGCAGAACTTGCTTCATATATGTCTTCTAAACTGTGCAAAAATGTAAAGAAAATGATCGCCAACTAAAAATCATTTGCATAGAGAACTAAGAGATGATGGCTATTTTGTTTGTGATATTTAGCTTATGATATAAAAGCAATTTCTTTAATGCTTTCACAAATAACGAATATAAATTGTTTTAAAAAGTTTCCAAAGACCAGAGAAGTCAGGGGGGAAGGGGAAATATTTTTTTCGATTTATTAAAAAGGTTCAAAAATACGAAGCGCCGATTATTCAGTCCCGCCGACTTCGTATTAACGAGTTGCTACTGTATCATCTTTCTTTCTCACTCTCCCCTCATTCTCTACCAGCCTTGGAGTCCACGAAAAGTGAAATGATTCCTGGAACGTTGAGATGACGTTGCCATGTTGGTGCCTCTCCCAAGTATGCACAGCCAAGATGTGTAAAGATGCATGGGGAATAATGTGTGACCTCTGTTGTATGACATAAATGAGTGACAGGTCTGCACTGCTTGGTACTGGAAGATGACATATATAAGAATACGAGATCTACCTACTGATAAATGCTCCCACAACATGGAAACTCAGTGAAATATAAACTTGTCAAATGGTTGAAAAATTACAGGCCTACTGCTATTTGTGCTGGCCACCTAACAAAGACAAAAGATATCCTTGTATGCATATGAAACATTCCATTTACCTATCCTGTATTCATCATACTTAGGGACATATTTTGCTTTACAAAAATAATTAAAATTCCTTAACACCAAAGATGAGTTCCACTGTTGCATTTACGGGAGATAATGAAGACACCTTGCATATACACAAACAAACAGCATCTAAAATAGTGTCACTCACTTAGCGAAAAATTATCAGAATTTGAATTGGAAAAGCAAATTTACAAGCTTATTTCTAATTTTGCATGACTTTACCTCGTATTTCTAGCAACCCAGGTAAAAGCACAACTTCTAAGCATTTCTAGAAGTGCAAATGAGGCCTACAACATTCTGATCTCAAACACAGCCTGGCGTAAAACTAATAAGGAAATAAAAAACGAATGTCCTTCTCCAATGTTTGAATTCACCATTCCATGGAATTTCAACAAGGTAGTAACAAAATTTGTTTAAAATATATACAAAACTAATAAATTAAAACTATGAAATATCCTTAACTGCAGTGATTTCAATTCTGTACCCAATATTATGTAAAATTGCTACACCGATAACTAAATGATTATTAAAATTGTACTACATTATACATTACATAATGAGCATAAATGCCAGGGATTACAAAACTAGGTACAAAGCAGATCAAAGAATTCATGCCTGCAAAGCCATGGCGAATAACTGTTGTTGCTGCTTCTTTGACTTGTTCCCAGTTGGTTCAGTATCACTCATTGACTTATTGCGACGTCTAGCAGTCTCAGAAGATTTTTGCTGTTTATCACTAATCCACCGTTTTAATCTCCTGGAACAAAAAACAACATTCATTACGTTTGGTGATCTAAACGTTCCTGACAATTTCACAGATTCCTGACAATTACAAATTTCATGACAAAAAGATGAAAAATTACCAAATTGGCTTTGTGTTGCCAAAATATGGTTTCTTTAGGGCTGGTCAGATTTTTCAAATTCATTTAACATCATTATCGATATCATATCAGAGGCATAGCGAGATTTCTCAGCATTCAGGTCAAAATCAGTTTTTGCATCCCTGTCCAGACTCTTCATTACAAGGGGTAAGAAGCTAATAGTACTAATTACAGATCTTCATTTTATCAAGAAAGATGTTTGTCTATGAAATATAAGCCATTTAAGAGGAGGAAGGAAAGATCGATGTGACTAAAAATGATTAATACCCTACTCAGAGTAGTCATTTCAGTCTCGTTAGCATGGTCAGAGACAGTGAAAA
Organism: Ceriagrion tenellum; assembly: GCA_963169105.1. Lineage (NCBI taxonomy): Eukaryota > Metazoa > Arthropoda > Insecta > Odonata > Coenagrionidae > Ceriagrion > Ceriagrion tenellum. Next base: position 76,806,728 of record OY720641.1, on the reverse strand, counting down.
TTAACACATGTTACATAACAAACAGACAGGGCTATCCCTCAGAATTTTAGTTTTCTTTCATTACAAACATATTGAAAAATACCACATATTATTGACCCAGTACTACATGCACAATTGTTTTTCAGTTGAGGTTCGTCAGTGGCAGTTCCTCAGATTTGTACAGTATGTATTGGAAGACATTGTTACAGGAGGGAAATGGTTTGATGCGAAATGGAAAAAACTGATACATCAAAACTAGCCAATAACGGTTGACCAATGTCAATAATGATTAGCCAACATAAAGAGTACAAAACAAACAAACATCGAAACAAAGCATCGCCAATATTAATCTAGTCAAACTCGGAATGTATGAAGGGCGTATGATATTGATTTGGGATGTAGTATGCGTTTAATCACATATATTATTTCTCAAAGGTGTTTTTTTGTCGCAACCCCATAACTCCCATAATTCTTCACTTATATTAATGATTCAAACATCATTTTAAAGCTTATGATCACCGCTATTGACGAAAAATAGACAAATGGTTTAAAATTAAAGTTTTTGTTAAAAAATCTAAAATTAAAGTTTAAAAACAATTGCTACAGCGCCATCTGTTGACAATATAATCGCCTAATATGTTGGCTATGGTTACATGCTTAACAGACTGTAGGAGGCGCCATCTATTAACACATCATTTAGTTAGATTGTTTACATTCTACATGCAATCAGTGTGACCGTTTACATTTACGTTATGTATCTTTACCACGAACATAAATAACATATAATTGTCCATGGAAAGAAACAGGTAGAAGAATGGGAAGAAAGAAGGAAGAAATAGGAAGAAGCTGCATACCGTGCGAAATATTCGTATGGGTCATCTAGTAAGTGATTATTTTCCCCTTATGCTGCGAGCGATACCTTTTCTGCCAAAGATCATGTTTAGGATGCCAGTCATTTAATCCACACAAAATATGTGGTATTTGACTTCTTTTGCCCCTCAAAAGTATTCCACGGGTGCCTCCAAACTTTTGGAAGCGCGATGAGCCTTTTCTTTCTGGCACAGCAAAAACCTGTGCATCATTCACAACAATAAACCACCCCGACCACCACCAACCGGAACTTTGCTAAGGTTTATCTACGGATGACTACTTCATTGAGACGAGTGTCGATAGACGGACAAGCAGAGCAGACAACGCAAGCAGAGATATTTTTCAAAGTTTTAGTGGCCTCTCCCTAAATTCTTGGAGGAAAAAAGATCTTATTAACCTTTAAGTATGCCACATCTTTCTCCCAGGCGTAGGAATCGGGTAGTAGATTTGTTAAAGGCAACTCATCAATGCAACCATCTCAGCGGCCCCACTCATAATTTCAACTTTGAGGAGACAAGATTAATAGCTAGGGAAATACGCTATTACCCAAGATTAATCAGGGAGGCTATAGAAATTGCGAAGAGACCGGAGAACGTCAACCGAGAAGACGGTTACAAGTCGAGTAGCAGTCTAAAACGAATTTTTTCAAATTTAAATTCCGGCAACAACGGGAGTCCATATATATAAAGACGAGCGAGACAAAGAAATCAGTTCAGTTAACCTGATGAAGCTGGCAGGAGGACCAGCGAAATATTGTTGTTTTAAAAAAAAACATACATCGCGGAATGAATCCCGAAAAAAGGAACAGTCAATCTCACTTAATAAACTCAAAGTCTTAATGTTTACTCGCAAGATCTTATTCTGTTTACCAATAAAAGGAAAAGGGAAGGCATTCAACCCCCTTATTGCAAGGTAAAGTTCTTCGGCCTTCGCCAATAGTTAAATATCTGAGAGTCATTCTAGACACCAAGCTCAACTGGAGGGAAGATCTTGAGGCAAAAACAAGGAAAGCCTAAACCTCCCTGTGGGCGTGCCAGAGGGCCCTCGGCAAAACATGGTGACTTCAACCTAAAGCCATATATTGGTTATACACTGCAGTAGTGAAATCTAGTTTTCTATACCACTTTATTATATGGTGGAAGAGGACAGAGCAAAAAGTTGCCAAGGACAAAATAAACTACTTGCAAAGGATGGATTGTTTGGGCATCACAGGGGCTATGAAAACTACCCCAACCCTGGCACCAGAAACCTATCTTATCTTGAATCTTATCTTGAATCTTGCACCACTCCATGTGGAAGCAGAAACTCATGCAAAGCTAGCAGCTTATCGTCTTAAATGTTTAGGACACTGGAAGAATAAAGGCAATCTCACCGGTCACAGACAAGTGCGGACAGAGCTCAGAAAGTCTCCTATTGTTGAGATGGTATCAGACACAATGATAGCAATGCATATTCATTCACCCCAGCTCTTCAAGATCCATTGTCCAAATAGGGAACAGTGGGCCAAAGAGGAAGGGAAAGAACTTCATGCACGAGCCTAGGTATGGTGCACAGATGGCTCCAGGAAGGAAGGAAGAGTATGAGCTGGGATCTACAGTAAAAAAACCAGCTAGGAGCTTTTCAATCCCTCTAGGATAGCATACCACAATATTTCAAGCAGAGGTCTATGCACTAATGATTTGTGCTTACATAATTTAAGAAGCTGGACTGCACCACAGACCAATCCATATATGCACTGACAGTCAAGCGGCCTTGAAAGCCCTCACCTCTTCATGGTGCAAATCAAGCTGATGCAGGAGTGTTGAGAAGTACTCAACATGATAGGCAAATGTGGCTAAGTAGAACTTTTCCAGGTACCTGGACACATAGGCATAACCGGATATAAGAAGGCTGACAAACTAACAAAAGCAGGATCCAACAGCAATCCGAATGGCTCTGAACCAATCATACCCATCTTGACACCAGTAGGAAGAATGGAGATTAGAACATGGAGTCTAGCTCAGCACTCCGAGATCTGGCGAACAACATCGAAGCCGTGGCAGGGACCAAGGCCTAGCCTCGCAAGGAGGCTCCTCCTACTAAATCGGAGCTAAATATGAATGGTAGTGGGAGTCTTCACAGGGCATTATCAAGAAATGAGACATCTACATCTTATGAAGATTACAGACTCTCACTTATGCAGGTGGTGCAAGAGGATGAAACCACTTCCCATATTCTCTGCGAATGTCTAGCCATACCTTGGACTCAAAACAGGTATCAGGGCTCACCATTTCTGGGGCCCAATGAAGTACGGGAAATTCCTGTAGGGGACCTGATTGTCTTCGGCAGTAGTAATTAATGGACACTTCCTTTGCACCTTTAAGATTCACAGTCCTTGCAGTTGGAAGGTCAAAACTTACTGGGACTTAGTCCATATTACCAACATGAATTTCTTCTACTCCGAAAATGCTCTCTTTCACATATTGTCTAAATTTGATCACCTTGGCCTCCCAAACTATAGGCAGTTTCTGGCCAATGCTTGTCGAGGCACGAACACTTAAATTATTTCTTTTCATAAATCGGAATCCCCAAGAGGGATATGCTTTAAAGTCGATTATGTTTTTCTCCAGTGCAATTTACCTTGCTTGAAGTAAAATTCAAGTTGTGGAGAGTCTTATTCCTCTTGATCTTTCAAAAATAACCCAATCGTAAAGTTCTTTTTCAAGTGTTGGTCAGAAACACTTTTTGTAGCGGATGGCTCGTTTTCCACAATGCAGTTTCTTAAAAATCTCCTCATTCTTTAGCCACTCTCTCACACTAGCTTCATTTACATTGAACTTTCTCCCTGCTGCACGATTTCCATTTACTTTTGCGAACTGAATAACTTCTAGCTTAAACTGAGCCGTGTATGATTTGCGTGTTTTTGGTTGTCTTTCTTCCATGGCCTTACAATAATAAATATAATTACGTACTATTGAAATGCCTTAGATACCACATTAAAAACTGTGCAATTATTGCTTGCGCAAAAATTAAGCGCAAGCGCAAATAGTACAATTTTGAAATGCGTGTTATTCAGTAGGTGCGTGTTATTTACCAGAAAATACGGTATAATGTCCAAATTCCTTCTTCACCTTTTCATGACTCCAAATATTAAACTCGCCCCAATCAGATAAAAATGAAATAACTATTTTATCTTATATGTAGTTAGGACCTACTGGAAGAGGTGTCCACTGGGTAAAGAACCTAGAATCCAATTCTACCACAATACATCATACTTCATGATTAATTCCCACTAAGGTAATGTTTCACCTGACTAAGACTTTAAAACATCGAAGAAGGATTACATTCCATGGGCCAGTTATTGCCAGCTCAACAAATCATTATTATGCCTACTTGGGTTGCAAAGCAATTGTATTTGTCATAGTAAGAGAAACAATAAATCAATGGTAAAAAATATTTTCTGTTACTGCAAAAGCAAATCTATTTTCCCATTGACATGATCAGTGATTCAGAAACATAAATAACTTCTATTGACTTACTTCATAAATGGAACAACCATGAAGAATGAATTTGGCCCAACACCCATTTTCACTTTAGGTGTCATATCCTTCTTGTTAGATGGTAGGTCAGCAACAGGGAACCATTCCACCTTTTTAATTTCATTTCTTGTGCGTGGCTGAAACACCGTATCTTTGGGCACACCAGTAATTATGTACAGCCGAATCAGCTGCTCATTCACAGTAGATTCAATATACTCATTTTTGTCCATTAATGGACTAATGTCATACCCAGTCTCTTCAAGAACCTAAAAAAAATGATAGTTTCATTAATTATAAGATCCCAGCCAGGAAAAAAAGAAACATTTACCTTTTATTGTGTTGATTTTTTTGTGTGTTCTTACTCTACTTTTTAACAACTTGAATTATCCTATCATGTTTGTATATGATGACAAATAAATATTATTATTATTATTTCAAAAAATCTCCTCCTCTACATTAGTTCAGAGTTGGTATAATAGAGTCCCTAATTACACACAGAAGGGGTAGACTCATAGGTATCACACACAACGAGAGCTGTATATGCTCAACAGACATGTTGATGTCAGTACCAGAGCCAAAGACCACAGGAAGGCAGTACATATAGCCTGATTCCATGATTACTGCAATTGAAAAGGCCTGGAAAGGTTACCATCCTGCTAGGTGAAAAAAGGTATGTATTGTTTAATATCGTATCCTATTTTTACCTGCTTGCAATGGCATCATATAAATACCAATCTGTTAGCATTTTAGACTATCTGAACAATGGATTAATAGCAAAATCTATTGGCTGGACACCTGAAGAATGATATGTATAGTTAAGAAAAAAACTTAATACTCACATCCTACAGACCTTTAGTGGAAGCCCTGAAATATAGATGCAACAGCCTACTGTTTTACATGCATCATTAAACTAAATTATGTAGACACTAACAATCATGGGTGTAACTTCAGGTTTGTACGCTCTTATAGAGGGAGGTTAGCATATGCTACTATAAAAAAATCAGTCTCCTACTTGGTGCTCATTTTTTGTAATAAGAAGTAGAAAAAGTGACATTTTGCAACAAAAAAATATGAGCCGAGTGGTAGTTTTCAGTAAATTTATCAGCAAATTGGCCCAACATTGATCAAAAGCTCATGCTAACTTAAAGTTGGTACCTAATACTTGCAAGGCTTAATCCTATTTTAATGGCTTCATCATGATAAATGTGATTTGCATGTGTCTGAAAAATGTTACTTTGGTTGGAAATGTCACAACTGCCATGCTTGAATATTTATAGCAATAAAAATTTATAAGTGAGAATATTTGCCACAGCAATTCTGAAAACAATAACCATATGTTTATTAAATCTAAAATTTGACCAGCTTTGCTGACTTATTTTAGTTTTTACACGAGTACAACAGTGATTGATACACATGATTTGACTTATGGGCAAAATTTTCTTCTGTGCCTTGTTGCATACAAATCTCTCCGATTCCAGCTCCAAATTTCCGACAATTCTGACTCAAATATATCAAATTTTTCTTAACTAAGACAAACATAAGGGAAAAATTTAAGAAAATCTGAGATGGCAACTGTGGGGCCTTGGTTGAGAAGACATGGAATGACTCTTGTCTGCAAGCCTCCTTCAACAACTTGGATGAGAATCCATAACTATCAGATAAATGTCAGTAAGCCTAACAATCCTTTGAGTAAGTTCCAAACCAATTTATTTTCCGACAACATCAATAACCTTTTACAAAACCTAACATACAAAAATATCAGATCATAAAAATAAAATAGGGGGAATAAACTACAGAACAGATATGTTTAAAATGTCATTTTATCCTCAAGCATTTATAGTTCATAATAACTGACTAAGAGACTTACAATAAGTTTTGTCTATAGCTAGTCTAATTGGTCAATTTGCTCCCTAATGCTCATATCCTTAGTAGCTACCTAGTCCTAACAGCATGCAGTGCATGTAACCTGAATTACTGTAGCATACATTTACATTAATGTAGTTGCAAAGTACATAATGAAGAATTTGATGCTCTCCTGGCAGTCAACTGATGTAAACTGTTCACCAGGGCAGACCTTTCATACCAATTGACGTTTTGAAGGAGACTTTTTCATCACCTTTCATGCTAATGGATGATCTTTGTAATTAATGATCATTCAAAAGTCCTGGTGCCTGAGTCTGTCACTTGATTTCTTCCTGAAAATGGGAGACAAGGGATTTAGAGAGGGGGAGGAGAGGGAAAGCACCCTTGCAAGGATTTTCTCCCACCCACAAGTCTGTACCAAGACTCTCTGGGAGAAAGGAGGAACACAAAGTGCCTGGGGAGTATAAGCCGCCTGACCAAAGACAGTAACGTGACAAGGTGCCTTCTGGTGCCCCAGATGGGAGAGAACTAACGTCAGCCTCAGCAGGCCGATGTTAGATATCTACAGGGAAGAAAACTATGCTCCACAACAGAATTTTTACATTTCAACCAATGGCATATGAATATTCGCCATGATTAACATCTGTTTGGAAAACAACAAATGATCCATCCATAAGAATGAAGTAAGTATATATTTTTCCCTTATTTAACTGGACATGAGCATAATACTCGTATTCTTAAGAACTATTTACCCTTAGTGTTGAGAGAAAATAGAGTAATTCAGAATAGGTGTGCTTCTGGGCAACACAGAGAATACCATTTTGACGTCACACTACAACTCTAGTTCACACAGATGTGATAAAATAAGAGAGATACATTGCCAAAAAATAGGTACTAAAATTCATTCTTTCCTCAAAAAAAAAGTTAACATGATACAACTGGAGCTGCACTTAAAACTCGCCCATAATTCCCTTCACAATTTCATCCCAAAACCTCATCCTTCACATCTTTACATGACTGGTGTCCTAACACCCCTGCCACACTCCCATGAGGCAGCTCGCAGAGTAGTTTGTAGATGTAGATTCAGTCAATTTAGAATTGGCTGGGTAATGAGGGTTGAGTGTTCTCTCATCTATCTGTTAGTATATTCTATTTCATCCGAGTGTGACTGCTTATCTTATTGGACACCACTGATACAAGGGTAAGACGTCATCTGCACAGTTGCTCCACATACACGGGCAGCATTTCTGAAGCTGTTCTTGTTGTGCTTATTTTCCAAGCTGAATGTTGATTTAATTCTAATTTCAGATTTATAGCTGCAGCAGTAGTGTGATGCTGACATAATACAAATCCTCACTTTATCAACTACAATAACCTGAGCACCTCGATAAATGGTGAGAATATGCTAAAACACTTCTCTGAGATTAAGGAACTACTCCTAGATGTTTCAATTGATATGTTTTGGATTTTACCTATAGATTGATGCAAGTGTGACGTGTAATCCCGAAAATTAAGAGCAAATCATCAGAAACTTTCCATTTAAAAACAGTGTGTTTTATGTGTTACTATGGTGGTAAGACAAAGGATATTTCATTCAAATACAGTTGGCTGTTAAACACTTGATCAGGGCACTCATTCAGACTCTGAATGCTACATTTGAAATAACTTGTGAAATTGACCAGTTTGTTGAGTGGTGATGTTGATTCATGCTAGTGAAAAGTTGTGCAACAGTTGCCTATTACTTACTCTGTTTTTAATCTTCTCAGACATCCACTTATCTTGTAAGTCACCCATTTAAGAAATGTGCTCGTTGATTGAATAACATTTAAGACAATTAATTCAGCAGCATTGTATCTAAGAATCACTGTTTCGACTAATGCAATTCCAATGGTTTGCCCAGTCAGTGTAAAGTATATATCTTTCTGCCGAGATGATTCAATGATATGCACTATCAGTGTGATGTATGTAAATCAGGATAGGAATCTCAAGCTCAAGAGAACAAATGACATAATTTGCAAGACTCATGCTGACTTTCCAGTAGTGGAAATGAATCCATATCTCAAATATTCACTTCATAGAAACTTTGAGAGAGAACTCTTCCATCTGAGGTGTCCAAAGTTGGGCCCCTAAAGATGATGGGAAAGTCTCCCTTCGAAACATCAGCCAGCATTGAAGACCTGTCCCGGATAAAGCTCAAGAACAGTTTACATCTGCAAAGTACATGATTGCACAGTTTAATTAACACTGGAAACATTCCTAGAGTGTCCTTCATGCTGGTGAAATATCATCTTCGCTGGCTTTAGTTATTGCACCACTAGTCATAGTTTCACCAACTTTAATAAGTTACGGCGTGGTCCGTATTGGTGATAACCTACCCCCAGTCACACAGGTACTATGGTGATTTAGACGAAAAAACTGAAAATATGATCAATAGGCCACTAAGATATTTAGTCTCCCCAAAAACTAAGATCGCCATTGTGAGAAAGAAATCAGACTAGGAAAACTTCTCCCTCTTTACTGCTTTTCGTACCCTAGATCACATATTGCCATGTCCCATACCTAAAATAAAATTGGCTGTTCTTAGATTCACAGGAGGCAAAAGGCGTCAAACAGATTTTAACCCTTGCCTCCCGTTCGGCACAAGGAAATCAAACTGAGTGAACTACGTTTCCTTCCAAAAAAGAATTCAGGATGAACTCAAACTTCGTCCCCTCAGAAAGGAAAACAGTTCCTCTCTCCTTTCATGATTGAAAAGATTTTCAGAGCTACTTTTTCTATTTTCCGAAATAATCCCACAAATACTTGATGAGCGTAAAATGAAAGAAAATACATACCTCTCGAATAGCACAATGCGATGGATCTTCATCTTCATTGACCTTGCCCTTTGGAAATCCCCAAGATGCTTTGGCCCAGTAGCTCTGAACTAATAGCACTTGGCTTAAGTCTTTATTTAACAGGATTGCACCGTACGTCGGCACATTTAGTTTATATTCTCTCCATTGGGCCAAGACAGAATCCAAATCTCTCACATGAGGATTCAACGTTGGAATGTGCTGGAAATAAAGTACCGTGCATGTGAAAATTTATCCAAATTGAAAAAGAAAAAATACAACATTTTCAGTTATATGAAATAATTGAATTTCACGATAACAACAAACCTGGAAAATATGCGTACAAAATTCCTTCATTCCACACGGTTTACAAGTTTTTGGATCTGTGGTGCAGTAAAAATCCAAATAGAACCAATGAGCAAGTTCTACCTGGAAACAAAGCCTGACGATATCTTTTCTTTCCTCTTCTGGAACGTTTATTATGAAACGACTAAAAGAATGGAACAATTATTTTTTAAATGCAGTACTGTAAAATGTGACTACCTAGGAATGGCTTCAAATACCATACAAACTAACACACCTGCTCAAATCATCCAATATTTCAACTGGTAAACAATGTTCTTTGCCAGTTATTTCCATGATGTCGAACTCTGGAATCACAGGCCACAACGGAATAATAAAGTAAAATATCACAATTCTGGCAAGCCCGAACAAACCCTAACTAACCTAGGATAACCTGATACATTCGCATGTAATCTACTGATAATATCCTCTATCGTATATTTTCATTCCTGCGTATTTCAATAACAAGCAGACAACTGAAATTCAACTCAGTATGAATTTCATCCTAGTGAGGGCGGTATTCGCCATCAGCACAGAAGACCTTGGCAAAGAATATCCTCAAATCAGGAAATAAGATGAGCAATTATATCAGCCTTCGTTCAACCGTGCCTACAGGCGCCTGCATTGGTGGATGCTTTAACTACTGAGAACCCATCCACCTATCTAAACCATAAACTGCCAAAAACATACCTTCATAGTTGTGAAATTCCCCAAAAATGTGCTCATTTTACCATTTATTTTTATTTTGTGTATTAAATAGACATATATTACCCTCGAGATGGTTGATTAAATATTTAATTTTTTTAATTTCTAAATCTCACCACGTGGAGCTAGGGTGTGGGCAACGGGACCCCCGTAGAGTAACTTCTAGTCTTCATTAATATAAAAAAATTAATATGAAGGCTATTCCAACATTTCCATTACGTGTTATCACTATGGGTGACTATGCGTGAGGAATTACCTGTGGTTAGTGATTCCGCCTGTCATGTATCTGTCACTAGGCGTGTGTGCTGTTTTTTTCAATCCGTACTAGTGTTATTGTCATCATTGACCATTTCTACAGTCGATGCCGGTGCACATTTATTTGAGTGTTCACTGAATTTATGCGTTAAAGTTCTTCTATTAAGGTCAGAGCTGGCTCTATTACCCCGCATATTGTAGATTTAGCCTTCCGTTAAAATGAGCTTCGAGAAACTGCATTATCTGCCCATAGCTGTTTTCATTCTCTTCCCTACGACGTTTTTGGGGACGTAAGTACTTCTCCCTTTGAACATTTATAAGTTGTCAATTACTTGGCGATGGGATGAGAATGGTCTTTTCTCATTTCCCCTATAATTTGTGTGTTTAAATTAGCATTTAAATTGTGATTGTCATTTTAGCACGTGAATGTCGACTTGGTGCATTGTAATGCCAACATTGAATGATCTCTCGACTTATTTATTGCAGTTACATTGCCGCTGTTTTACTAGGTCATGTTGAACCCAATTTTCCATACATCAGTGATGCAGCAACGTATTCACCAGAGAGCTGTGTATTTGGACAGTTAATCAACTTCGGTACAATTCTGTGTAAGTGAGGGATCGTATTTTGCCATTTCGCGGAAGATTTGTTTAAACTAGTTATTGTAACAAATTTCTCCATGACAAACCCGTGGGCTTATGACTCTTAGTTCATTATCTTGGGTTCACCCTTGTCGAATCCCATTTTGTGATGGATTCCTAATTCGTAGCATTTGTTTGGATCGTAATGGTGAGGGAAGTGTTGCAGAGTTACGGTTGGAAAACAGGAATCTTTACTTGGACGTCGCCGCATCGGCCAAGTCTTTTTCCCTGCCTTATCCTATTTGAACTAATCTGAAATCAAGTAATGGCTAGGAGAAATAGGTGCGCAGAATTATTGTGGCACTTCTAGGGAGCAATGCTGCAGCTATAACGACAATTTCAGTCGGTCATTTAGTCACTTTTTTAAATTTTCTTACGTAATAGGATGACACCGTTATATGAGTAAATGATCATCATCCAAGCAGGCCATCTTCTTTCAACTTATGGTTTCTGGTGCCAACATGATGGACTTTCGTAATGCTAATGCCGGAAATGAGCTCATGTTTTTTCCATTGTGGTTTTCATAATTTTTATGAATCTGCTAACTGGCTCCTATATAGTTGATTGTCAAAAAGGGTTTGTATAGGGAAATAAATTTAAACTGTGGATTTTTCATTTCTTGGCAAGCAGGAGAGGCCCATTGTCAGCATTATTAAGATCAAGAAATATAGATGAAATGAAAATGTTTTTATACTGTTTATAAACCCCTCTGCTTTCTATCAAGGGACCTTTCAGATTGTGACTCGGTAGAAGGTTTTTCCACAGTATTTCCTTAGCTCCCTGAATCCTCCAAAAATGTAATTCTGTTTAAGCTATGGTCATGGCATCTTTGAATAGCTGTTAAGTGTATATGTATTTGGTGTTGATTATGGCTGTGACTGTGTAAGCTTGGGCATATAGTATAGAAGTAAGTATTAGTATTCCATGATGCTGTTTGTTCAGCCTTTCATGAGATCATCTTACCTATTTAAAGGTTATTACAACTTATCTGTACGTGGAGTCTATCTTAAGTGGAGGCCTCAGTATATTAGCTGGCTTTTATGGTTGGTTCAGTTTTAGTTTTTCAAATTTCAAGTGCTCTTTGAGGCTGAAGCTTATATTATTCTTAGGTTCACTATAATTATAGATTGTGATCATCACTACGCACTAACCTGACATCCATTGCTCATATGCTAAGAGAAAAAATTAATGATTAACAAATGGATGTGTAATTGAATCATAGATCTACAATATCACTTTTTTCTAAAATGTTGCCCCTCTAAACTGGGGTGTATCATCGATGCTCCTGAATATAGTTAAACCTCTGATATTTCAATAATTGGGTTCCGTTCAGCTTGTCTCTTCTCTATTCCATATAATGTATGTGATTTTAGTAATTTTTGTGCTAAGTCTTTTTGACAATTTCTTACATTGTTGAGGGTCCTTACCATCTCATTCAGAGCAACATGACCTTAATAGGTTACTCCTCGAGAAATATAAGTTAGAGTCCTATGGGATACTAGTTTTATCTGCTACTTTCATTTTTCACTTAGTTATGGCCATTAGTGGAAGAGCTTAAAATGACCAGTGTTCAAATTCTATCATTTGTTCAGTAATAAATTTAAATGAATGTACCAGTCTATTGTTGTGAGAAGTTTTTCCGTCTAAATATATTATTCTATTTCTAGTGGCTGCCTGCATTTATGTCCGATATCGAGAAATAGGAGAGTTTCCTCGAATGGAAGCCGATAACTATCAGCCAGCATCTCCTGTACCTCTTTCGATCCGTCTAAATGACTGGTCCCTCTACATAGGTCTGCTTGCATGCCTTGGATCAAGTCTTGTGGCTAATTTCCAGGAAACAAATGTGATTGTTGTTCATCTGACTGGAGCATTTCTGTGTTTTGGAATGGGAACTGTGTACTTTTGGATTCAGGTATGGCCTATCCTGGTTCATATACCTTTATTCTGTTAGTTAGCTCATTGAATCTTTTACCAACAGTTTTATTTAATTAACTTTTAAATTTTTGCCGTCTTACAGGCTTTTGCTTCCTATCATATTCATCCCTTTGTTGATGGATTGTGGGTGGCCCATCTGCGAATGATTTTGTCTGTGATATGCACCATTTTCTTCATAGTTCTCAGCATTACAGGTGTTGCCTCACACCTATTGTACCATGGTAAGAATGAGTTTTAGATAATCTCATTACCTATCTATAAACTTATTACTTTTTTTCTACTCGTAACTCCTCTTATGAAATTTGAGAAAATTTTAGCTGTCTTTAAATTTTTGTATATATATTTATTTATAGTGGAACTTGTGTGCTTAATTTAATCTCTTTCATCTAAAGGAATTGGATTGGTAAATGACATGTAGTAATATTACTTTTTGCTTCCTTTAAAAATAAATGTAGAAGTTTGTTATAATGCTGCAGAATTATCGAATACCGGCAGTCCAAGAGTTGTGGACAACCTGACATCCATACTTTACTGATAGACTCCCAGAGCTCCTCATTGGGGTAGTTAAAATTAATTTTGTTTTACATATTTCTGAACATTATGGTGTGCCTAGTTACCCCCTGCTTTTAGAATAATTTCATCTAGGATTTTGTGTGTTGTCCACATATAGTGAAATGGTAGTAGTTGGCAATGGTAGTGTTTCTTATGGTGAAGTTGTTATTGCTTTATCATGTTCTCCCCGAAAAAACAGAGATTACTTTCTTCCATGCCCTAGGAAGCTTTCAGACCAGTGACCTCTGAATTAAGATACAGGCACATTACTCGCTAAATTAATGTAACCACCCTGAACCTAAATTAATTGAGCAAACTGAAACCTGAATTATATTTTTAAAATTGCATTGTGATTTGTGATTACTGTGGCTGCCATAGTGTGGCGGCAAGATTGCTGCTTTGTGATGACACTGATTTATCCTATGGCTCATCCTAGGTTAATAAAGTTGCATGGCATAGGTGGTTACATCCGTGGCATAAAATTCTCATTAGTGGCTGGCGTAGGTGTGTCTACAATTGTGTGTGTGTGTGTGTGTGTTGTATCACATTGGTTTTTCACTCTTGTCATTTTGTGTATCAGTGATTGTTCTTAAGAAAAAGAGGAAATGGAATGCATGGTGTGGCCATTCATATTGCATTGTATTTTAATAATGGTGATAATAAATATTGTCGATGGGCAAATATGAAATAATTATATATGTGGTTGTTTGGAGTTGCAACAGCAATTTAATAATGTCTCTCTAACCTGAATTCGTTGGTTATTTTGATGACTGATGATGATGATGATGATTACGCCTGTCTTATTGTTTTTCTGCCTCAGCAAGGAAAAAGTTAATGGCTGTGAGAATCATTTACACTTCACCTTTAGCAAAATATTTTCGGCAATACATTACACACTTTTAAAACCCACAGTACTATGGCTTGCAAAAGTTGTTAACAATTTTGAAAGGTACAAATTTCATTGAGTGCTCTTGTCTTCCCAGGTACATAGTGGCAATAGCTGACAGCTGTAGAAAATTTCCCCTACCTTTCCTTTCCGACCTTTCACTGGAGCCATGCTTTGTTGACACATTAAATAATTATAAATATAAATTGTCATTGACGAAATTGGCTAAAGAAGAAGGAAATTGGATGATGAATGATTATTGTTAAGCCTTAATTCTACTTCATCTTCTTTTACTAATTATAATTTTTGAAAGGCAGTGTTTCGCAACACATGGTTATATTTATGTGAAAAAAATTGGATTATTGATACCTTTTTTGCTCGAGCATCTTGAGAATGCTGTGAAAGAGACAAGCTTATAAGGTACATTTAGCTATACAGCACTAGCCTATTCAAAACTATATTGGAAGTAGAAATGAATGGGAAGAGTTATAGGAGAAGACCTGAATGAAATACATCATGCCAATCATGAAGGAGGTCAAAGTGAATAATTCAGTAGGAATGTAGTTGTTTACTGAGAATAGAGTGTAGTGGTGTGCTGCTGTAAACCAATTTTCTTATTGATGACTACCAGTTATTATGAGGTTTTTACGTTATTTGCCTTCTTGGTGATTGTTGCTCACTCCATAATTAGTTGCAGTTATCTGCAGGAAGATTGATTGGCTTCACTCTCACCACTCCACTATCATCTCAGCTAACTATCTTATTCCTTCACATCTTATTCTTTATATCCTTTGTTTATTCCATCTTTGGTCTTCCTTGTAACTCTTCTCTTGCATTTCTCTTTCCATTATGTAATCAACATGCGCTCAGAATGTGTCCAATATATTTCTCTTTCTGAGCTCTCCATTAAACATTGTTTCTCCCTAGCTCTTTGTTGGACTTTATTGATTAATTTTACCCACCATTGGTCTTTCTCAATAACTCGTCTTGCATTTCTCTTTCTATTCAAGATGCTCTCTGAATGTGTCCCATAAATTTCTCTTTTCTCTTTCTGAGTTCCCCATTAAACATTTCTCCCCAGCTCTTTGTAGGACTTCATTGATGAATTTTTCCCTCTGAAATTATTGGCATTTATGTGCTCTCGTGGCTGTGTTTAAATGCTAAGGGGAATAAAGTTGTTATATCAGTTATGTTATTAATAAATGATTTTTTACATTTTATTCTAGGATCAAATCCGAGGAAGTGGTATCCAGATGATGGGGGTTGGGGCCTTCATGTTGCCAGCACAGCTTCTGAGTGGGTGGTTGCGATTTCCTTCTGTATTTATATCCTCACATTTGTTCCCGAGTTTCGTCGAGTATCCATAGAGGAGCCTAGGGTAAGTACATAATTTGTATGAATCGTTGAATGAGGAAATGAAAGTTTTTTTTAGAAAGTATTTTGGTTGAAAATGGGTTTGATAGGATGGAAGTATACTCCTGTCAAAAAAAAAACCACCTCAGAGCGGAAAAATTTCTAAGTCCCGAGTTGATGTAGATGTGACAACGCATGTGTGCTCAGGAGTGCAATAAACGCTCGGGACGGAAAGAAACCTTCGGAACGTACTTGACGAGGGGGAACACCCCTCAGCAAAAAATTTTGACATGTAAGGGATTATCTTTGGGGTAGGGTGACCTCTCCAACTGCGGCGAGGAAGGTCTTTGTCCCTTTCCGTCTGTTTATTGCCTTCCCGCATAGGGGGCATGGTTCGACCATGTTGTCACATCAACATCAACTTGGGACTTACAAATTTTCCGGCTCCGAGGTGGTAAGTTTTTTTTGGACAGGAGTCTACAAATGCACTGGACTTCATTACTTGCCTACTTATATTGTGGGTGGGACATAATGGAGGAATGAAAAGTTAAAGTGTGTGTGTATGGCACTGGGTTTTTTAGTTGTAAAACTTGATAAATATGGAAACAGCAGGAGTACGGAGTGAAGGTCTGCGGAGTTGAAAATTATGGAGAAGTAAGCTGAATATAGGAAAAAAGTTGTGAAAATGGTGGACAAGAGGAATTTTTAAAGAAAATATGATGAGTCTGAAAAAGTGGATAGAAGATATGCAGTTTTAGAATATTTATGGTAATAAATAATAAAACAGGAACCATTAATTTGGCAATACATATTTTCATGTAGTGCTTGGTGAGCACCTTGTTTAAATTTTCTCCAAAGAGGTGTTTATCTCGTGGTGATTATATTATGGGTATTCTATGCATAAAATGTTCGATTTTGTCCACTTTTTGTTCCAGTGTTGTGAGATTATCGAGGTGAAAGTTATGAAATTTGCTTGGAAGTTTATTTCCAGCATTTTTTCTACGGAATTGTGAAATCTTAGGGATATCTTTTAATACCAGAATTCTTGTAGGAATTGAGAAATGATTATGTAATTTCTTGGTGGGAACCTAAAAATTCTTGAAAGATCTTTCAAATTCAGTCTTTGGAAAGTTAATGCTGTAGTAATTGTTCAAAATTTGTGCAGTATTAGTGCTGATGCTGATGATGTAAAAACTAAGGAAATGTGAAAAATCATTGGAAATTGTAAACTCTTTGTTTAATACTAGAAGGATGGGTAGGTCATTTTTGACTGTCTTTGGTTTTTTCATTTTGCCAATTCTTAATCTTTACATGAGTCAGCATATGAATCCATGACTTTTTTTCATAATTGAGGGTAGAGACTATTCTGCAAACATATCTTTTATTCATTCTAATACCTTAAGATGCTATGCTCATTTCAACCTCGAAATACAGGAAGTTGTCTTTCAACCCATTCTTTTTTATCTCAAAATACCTTAAGTGCTTCGAAATTCTCCCATTTTGATTCCCCCGGAAGTGTTTTGTACTGTCTGACTGTATTGGATATTGTCATGGCATGGCAGAATTTCAGTCCTCGGGAAATAGTTACTGCTCTCCAAGATGATTCTGAGGGTTCTGTCAGAGAGGAAGGCGAATGTAGTGGTTAAGTTTCAAAAGACAAGGAATTCATTCCAGTCAGCAAAGTAAGCACATCAGAATCTGACTCAAATTTACTATCACCTATCAGAGGGACTTCATGGGTGAAAATGGCAGTATGTAAAAAGGGTAGAGGTGAATTTTATTTTGTGGCCGATAGAAATACCTCCTATTTTTATGTATTTCGGTTTTTTCAATGTAAGATCATGAAGGCAAGGCCTTGTAGTAATCCATATTTATGAACAGAGAGAATTGACAAGTGGTAAATGCTAATCTAATGCTAACTCTAATGGAATGATGGCTCTAGCTAAAGAATAAGAATACTTTATTTTGCTCTGGGTACATCACTCCTAAGAGCATGACAAAATTATCAAAAACAATATACAACAAAATAAGTATTAAAAACCTCAAAGAGAGTAGAAAAGTGTGAGAAAAACTAATTCGATGTTTAAAAGTGAGAAATCCAAAGTAAAAAGTTCGGAACTAAAAACAATATACAATAAAACAAGTATTAAATACAACAAAGAGAGTAAAATATATGAGACAAACTTATTAGATGTTAACAGTAAGAAGTCCAAAGTAACAAGTTTGGAACTACTTCGCAAGCAGGTAATGAGATGTTTTGGCTTTAAAGGCAGAATGAGTCTGACTGCATTTGATATAGTTCGGTGGAGAGTTCCATGTTTCGGTGGCACTGACTACAAATGATAGGTGGTATTTAGTGGTACAATGTATGGGGCAATACAGATTGGCAGGGTCACTCCTGGTAGAAATGCTCTGAGATAGTGGAGGTCTACTAAATAAGTTGTAGATATACTGAGGTTCTCTCCGGGAAAATAGCACGTAAAGAAATGTGCAGAGCATGTATTGGCGTCTGTTTTCAATACTAAGCCAGGCTAGTTGTGCTCTATAGGGAGTCATATGCTCGGCTTGGCGAATATTAAAAATGTATCGAATGCTGGAGTTTTGCAATTGCTGGAGTCTCTCTTTATGTTCATTAGTCAAGTCACTGAAGACCAATGAGCAATAGTCAAAATGTGGAAAAACTAGTGTAGTGATAAGTAACTTTTTAGTATGAAAAGGTAGTATATGCTTGAAGAGTTTAAGTTGATAGACTGTTCTATTGATCCTATTTGAAATTTGAAGTACTTGGTCGTACCAAGTGAGGTTCATGTTCATTAAAAATCCCAGATTCCGAACGACGTTGGAATATGGTGCAGCAACGTTGTCTAGAATGACATTGGGGACCTCACCGAAATTTATTTTATTTATGATCCTCGCTGTACCATTAAAATTGATTTGGTATTCTCACAGTTTGAGGTAAGAAAGTTCTCTTTGGCCCAGTTTGCCACGGCGTCAACGTCCCTGTTAATTTGAGTGATCCCTTCATTTAGGTCTTGCAGATGACAGTGATAATAAATTTGCTAGTCGTCCGTGTATAAATACCTCCTTCAAACCAGGAAGAGGGAAGCTGCTAATGATTTTCTGCAGTCTCTTGCAAGGTGGGAAGATGTAGCTGGTGATGATCGAGAGGCTGCTGGTTCTTCTACTGGTACGATGGATAATATTTTAACCCTGCTCCACCAGATATTGTGGGAACCTTCAGGGATTATTCTGAGCTCTGATTTTGTTATTGGGTCCTCGGTTAAAACCTGGATGAAAGTGCTTGGAAAACAGTGCCTATTGAAAATGTCAATCTGGAAGATGCATTCTGCAAAGTATCGTGAGGCTTAGTCTAGGACCAACTGTGAAAGTCAAAAGATTAATACCTGCGGGGGAAATTTTGACTGCTTGGAGTCTTATTATAGACAATGTTACTGTAGGTGGGAGCATACGAATCGCACGCTCTTAGGTGTAGGTGGGATCACAACTAAATCAGTCTCTCTTGATGAAATAGATACATTGATTAGAATTTGGTAAGTTCATGGTGCCACTTGGCCAAGGTTCTTGATGTCAAATGGCTATGGTCCTTAATATTGGGACTTCCTCCATGAGGGTACAATGTCATGAGACAGATTTCGAGTTATAATGCAGTACTTAAATTTTGACTGGAAGGTCTCAAGAAGAGAACACTTGCAATGTGATAAGTTCAGTCTTATTTCATATACATGGCCCATATTCATTTCAAACTCTTAAGCATGCTTTATTCCTGGAACTTATATTTCCATCGCTGAGTATCTCTTCCCAAACAAAGCTCAGCGCCACTTATCCAAGCTTGCTGTTCTTGAGATCAATGCCAGATAAGTACTGGCAGAAATTTATGATGGCTGTTGACATGGACAAAAGGTATAAATGCAAAGAATGTATATATGTTGGTAAGAATGACTTGAGGCCAAATTATGAGCATCTCTCTGACTATATCATGGAAGCCTAATGTCTGCTTTCATAAATAAGGGTAGAAATGTCACTTTTGATAGTTTTTTATCCCTAGAAAGCTGGCTGATTGTAAACGTTTGGTGGAAAGCGTTAATTAAGCAAGGAGGTTAGACCCCATAAAACTGCTGACTCTTCATATGCCTTTATATTAGTGAAAACTACTAAATAATGATGATATTACTTTGAATTCATACCAGTGGAAAGTTAACTAGATTGTACCTGTCGTCAGGTACCTCCAGCCCGATGTATCAGGAAATATTCTGTAATACCAGCCACTCGAAGGTGGCCAGTATGTATATTTTAGATCTTTAAGAAATCTTTGCTTGGGGTCTGTGAATCTACCCCCTCTTAAGTTTTATATTTATTATAGAAAAGAAACTTGTGAGAACTAAGTGCAATCAAAAATATTGTGCTCATTGTCGCCCTCTATTTAAGAGCTTAGAAATATTATCTGTACCTTGTGTGTATATTTATCATTGTGTCATTTATGTAAAAAAACATGAAGCTAATTTTATTCGGAATCATAACTTCCATTCGTATGAAACCAGAAGAAGCAAAGACATCCATGTAAAATCTTCAAATTTAGCCCTTACATCAAAAGTTCCTGATTTTATGTGTACCAAATTGTACAATAACCTACCTGCTTATATAAAAAGTGTTGAAAGATTTACATCTTTCAAAAAGGCTGTCTCAGCATAACTTTTACAGATGAGTTTTTATAATGTTAACGAATATTTATATGAATTGTAATCTTGTATGTATATACGTGAACCTTATTGACGTGCCTTATACACTTGCCAAGTGATTTTATCATATGTACAGTGTCTGTTGGGCAAATAAATATATATTATTATTATTATTATGTCAGTCTAATGGGTGGGTGTGTCACAGAGGTGATTCCACAGGTTTTCAGCGGTAAGATGACACCAACTATGTATTCACTCAATGGGAATGGGGTATTATTAATATGCCAAACCTCCTTGCTCATTTACCCTCCATTCTTCTGTCGCACCATTTTTCTACTCCTGTCAACCCTCTTTGTTTGGTTGTAGTTGTCATCAGTGATTCATTGTCATGTGAGAACATGAGCCATATGTATGAACTTAAACTGAAGCTGCTCTAGAGCAGAACATACCTAGCAATATAAAATCTTTGTTTGCATCTACCAACTCTGTGTCCAACCTTGTCTAATGTTCCCAAGTTGCATACGGATAGCTTGCTCCATACAAATCTTTTTATGAAATGATTCCTGTTACTGCTTTTAGTGGAATTTTCATCTGGTAGATTGCCGCCTGGGCTTGTTCTACTCTCCTCCATTAACTACATATCTTTTATGCTTTTTTCATCACTGCTGACCTTACTTCCTTGAAAGCATAATTCTTCAACTTGCTCCAGTTTGCTACTTTATCCTCTTTGTGATTTCATTTTCTTGATTATCTCCCTCAAACTATTATTTTTGTTTTCCTTTTATCAGTCTTAAAGTCATGTTTCTTAATAGCTTTGTGCATATTGATCATAATTCCTATTGGTCCTTTTCATCTCCTGGTCAGGGTGTGCTTACATTGCATATTTCCTTTAAATGCTGATTTCTCGACCTGATGGTACGAAATAGTTTCATATTATCAGGTAATTGGTACTTCAAGCTTAAAGGAAAGTATATGATTACTTGATGTGGAATGCATGGTGATGCTTGATGTTGAAAGAGTGTTGAAAGAATTATTCACTTTCACACTTTATTTCTCTCAGTAATATGAGGAAATAATCAAGCTTCAGATTCTCTATCTTCAAATGAGGACTCCTAATGCACCAAAATGCTCTTGAGATTTTATTTATTTATATGTTCACTAACAGGCATAAAAATATTTCTGCCACTGTAGATTTGGGGATTGAGTGGGATATTTTTGTCCTTTAAAATGTCAGAGTAGCTGATACTTAGCACTCAAAAGTAGTACATACAAAAATCCTTACTAATATATACAAATATAATGGTTTCTGTCTGTATGTTGCTCCATCATGCAAAAACTACTGGACCAATTGAGCTGAAATTTGGCATGTAGATAGAAAATATATATGGTTGTAATGTAGGCTATGTTAAAAAGCCCTCAGTGTCCCCGAAGGGCCCCCCTTGTGGTCCATTCTTAGCATTGGGTTTGGTGCTGTAGTATAAATTTTTGCTTTTTAAAAGGACTTTCACTCAAGATAGAGGACTAGGATTTTTTATCGGATGGCTGAATAAATGAATTTTCTATTTCTTTCAATCGATTTTCTTTTATGCTTTGTATTTGTCTGAAAATCATATTTGTAGGTGAAAAGGCCGACCCCAGTGGCAGCGGGGTAAAGTCCTCGCTTGCTAAACTGAGGGTCGCGGGTTCGAGTCCCGCCTGGGTGGGTTCTTCACCACCTAGAGCATGGATGTATGTCAAGTTCTGTTGGTCCGGTCCCAGGAAAACCTGATGACAGGCTCAGCAGCCTATCGGGATTCCGGGGACATATGGGCCAGCAGAATCGTCCGGCAAGAAAAAAAAGTCACATTTTTCTCTGAAATCAACAATATCATATTCCCTTGACAACCAGAGATTTGATTTTCAAAGGATATTCACACCTCTAGCATTTAAGTTTCATGTTTTCCTGCCAGCCCATGAGAGCATGTAGAAAGAAAATTTGTATACTAAGGACCCAGAGTGCTAAGGGCCAGATGATAGATTGCTTCGGGGGGTAATCGATAAATTCAATGCATATTTACAACAAGTGTACTCTTTAATGTCTATTCTCAAAGTAGCTCTCATAGGGATGCTGCATGTATATGAGAGAACCGCAGAACTGGAGGGATGAGGTGACCATCTATCAACCTGGGTGCTATTTAAGAAGTAATAAATCCACGTGGCCCATTTTTGGGTTTCCCATGCATTAAAGAGTACCAACAATCACTCATCTGTCCATGCACATGGAAAACGGTCAGTGTGTCCACTACAACGGACACAACGTTCAAGACATTTCTATTTTAGATAGATCTATTTTAAAAAGCACCCAGTATTTTATCAATCACATGCTTGACAGCAGAGGATGTTGAGTAACCTTTGCAAAAGCCAAATTGAAAAGTTGAAAACAAATAGTTATTTTTAAAATGATTGTCAAGTTGAATCTTAATGACCCTCTCAATTATTTTACTAAAAATGGTGACTATGGAAATTGGGCTATAATTAGAGATTGTGAGATGAGCCCACTCATGTATCAATCATGTCATTTGTTTCGAAGTTAGCAGTTTCGATTTTGAAATACAACTTACGCTTTTTCATGCAATAATTTTTGTTGTTTTCAAGATATTTTGCCAAACTGTTAGAGATGAAACTGAATTATTATGTTTAAGTATTGGATATGAGTGATTGTTGAGTATCTGTATCAGAAGCTCGCATAAGGATGACTTGATTTAACACAGCAAAAACTGACGTTTATTAGATAATGTTAAGTAAAGGTTCATGCTAGACGACTCATGGGGCGAGGACGTAATTGGTGCTTTACCACTGCTGAATCGCTGTGGAATCACATATTGTTTGAAGCACCCTATCTTTAGACCGCCATGCCCCTGATAATTTGGCAACTATGTTTTTTTCAGTAAGTTTATTTCTATTTTTTTTACTTTTTGAAGGCAATGTGTGACCCTTTAATGTTTTCCAATTGAGTCCAAATATCTTACCCGATATTTTTTATGGGATTGGATACTAGAATCAAATAAGCTGGTCAACATTTTTAAGTCCAAATTTTGTAATCATCAAAATGGGACATATTTTGCCCATGTGGTAGATTTGTATGCACATGCAATATTTGTATTAATGGTACTAATAAAAATACTGTCAGGGGTGATTATATTCTCTTGTCTGACTAAATTACTGTTGCATTTTTTTCAGAAATGTGTAAAATTCAACTTTTGAAACAGGATTGTTTAGAATTGCAGACGATTCAAAAACCTCTTTAATTTTAAGTCTGGAGAGTAAATATTGCGAAGAGGAAAGTAGCCAAATTAAGGTTTAGGTATCTTGATCATGGACCTATGATTACTCTTAGTTAATTTTGCTGAGATTAATTACATGTAAAAATAACCATTAAAATAAAATGTTTTCTGTATCAATGACTTTATTTCAAATCCTTATTGAAAATTGGAATATCCATATATGTTTCTTCTGGTAAACTCCCAAATACTCATTGACTATCTGATGCAGGTCAATGAGTAAAATGTTGATATCAGAAGTGCATAGCATACATTATTTCTGCACTAGTGCTTTTCTGTTACATATTAACATTATTACCTTGAATTTCAAAAATTGAATGACCTAGGGTGTGGCCCAGTGAAGCCTACGGTACAATACAAAGTACATGAAAGACCAGGCCACTTGCTCTACCACTTTTACAGGAGCTTTGCAAGTGGATTGGTTTTTGTGTAGATGTGAAGTGTTATGGCCGCTCCTTGTTATTGTTGTTTGGTGTGAAGTAATCATTTGCTATTTGCACACTGATCTAGTTTCTTTGGGGCAAATTCTTGTGTTCTCAGGTGATTTATTATTCTGTTACATAATAATTAGGAAGCATTGCTAGTAATTTTGAAGGTAATGGCGGACAGCAAAAATGATGATGTCATCAGTGATGTCTTCACCGTTGCAGGAGAACTCCTTAATCTCTAGGGGACTACTGGGTAGCTCGCTA
The DNA here is from genome assembly GCA_963169105.1 of Ceriagrion tenellum. NCBI lineage: Eukaryota > Metazoa > Arthropoda > Insecta > Odonata > Coenagrionidae > Ceriagrion > Ceriagrion tenellum. Next base: position 76,782,286 of record OY720641.1, on the reverse strand, counting down.
CAAATGCTGCAGAGCCTATATACCATTCACTGGAACACATTCTAAATGCTCACATCCTTCAATGCCTTTATTAATCATATCCCTGCTTATCGTTGTGGAATTGTTAATTTTTGTAATATTTCAAGGACCTTGCCAGTATAATGATGGGACAAGTCTGTTAATATTAGTTGTCCATTGATAAGATTCAACTCATCTCTGCAGCCTTTATTGACATTTGTCATTCTCTAAACCTCATATTTGTAAATGGTTGACAGTTTAGGCGATGTCAGGAGTAAGTATTTGGTCTGAGTCTGCAAAATGTCAACTTCCAGAGCACCAATTTAACAAATCAAGTCTTTAAATATCAAGATGACCTATGTTACGGTTATACACATTTTTAGCTCACTTTTTCTCTTTCTTTTTGTAAGTGTAACTTTGTTTTCCCGCATATTTTCCTTTTCACTGTTCAATTTTCCAATTCCCATACCTTTTCCTGTGGTCCTTATCTAACAATTTACTGTGCTCTAGTAGAGGTTTGTGTTCCCTTGTTCTTTGACATGTGCTCTGTCCCCTGTTCACTCCCTCTTGTGCTGATTCTATCTGCATTCTCCTGGGAACTCAATGACCTTCTCTACCCTAGACTTGCCTCATTCCTTCCAGTGGACTCCTTACTCTTCCCTTTTGCCTGGGGATCTCATCCTGGCTTGGAAGTTATTTACTGTTATTATTGTCTCCTCTGTCGATGTGAATATTAGTGCTGGATCAGCTTATAATTGTTACTTACTGTGTAAGGAGTATTTGCAACAAGCTCTTGGTGGTTGCATCTCTCATTTCTGAGCTTATGTCTTTTCAAGTTATTTCCCTGACAGATACTTGGCTCAATGCTAATGTATCAGTCTGTGTAATTGATTTTTTGTCAATGCATCACATCTTCTGCAGCAATCCTAGTTCTGTTGGAGGAGAAATTGTCATTGACATCAAGGAGAGTATTCCTGCAGCCCGACAAGCTGATCTAGAATCTGACTGTGAGGTTCTGAAGACTGAGGTTAAAGTGGAATTCCATGACATTGCAAAAAAAATTTCATTTGTTACTTCAACTGCTTGCCTAATTCATAGTAATTCCTCTATGCTCAAAGCATGCTTCAGTTCTCTTCTATACATTCTCTCTTTGGGCGACACGATCATCATTGGGGACTGCAACCTGTCCATCCAGTGGACTTCTCTTGCAGAAAGTCATATTGTCATCCCCAGTTAGGGAATATTTCATGGATGGCTTCATCAATAGGTTTGGGCTCTACAAATGCATTTTTTCCTCCCGAGGAATCCTTCTCCTGCCTCACCACCATGCTCTCATTGATCTGAAATTCATAAACAATATAATGAACCAATTACTTCATATCTGCGATCTCTCTCCCTTTCCGATTTGTGTCCCTCCTCGCCTCCACAAAACTTCGATCTGCTACACATGCCCTTTCTGTTTTGTTGTTTCTGTTGCCCTTTCATAGTACTCCCTATTTTACCTAATCATCTCAGATTATAGCCTCTGGTCCTCCTCATATCCTTCCCATTTACTTACCCAGCAAATTCCTATCTCTAATCAAATGGCACTGGGACAATCAAACTCCGATTTTCAGCTAATTTTTAGCCCAGATTATTCCTCAGAACCAAAAAGGACACCATGGCTAATTAAATTGCCTAATCTAATAAAGTAAAGAAAACATAGAACAGAAATAAAGAAAAACGTGAAGAATGAAGTAAAATCAAAATTATTATGGTAAAAACCATGCTGGTGAGGGAAATATGTATATGGTAGGCTAAACTTTAAGAGTTGATAATATTTAAATAGCTTGAAATTTATCGATATGACCAGTAAAATAGAGGTAGGACAGTAATTCCTGACTTAAGTTTTTGATGCTGATATTAAGATTGGCATAGCATTTAATTGGTTGTGTGAGAAGCTGGAGAGGGAATGAGGGCATCCAGGTTGTAGATCAGGAAAGGGTTAGGAGGGCACTGCATGGTTATAATTAGTGGGAAATTTATCATTTAATACAGAGGGGCAGGAATCACCTTCATAGTTAAATCATTATACATATACGACTGGAACTGGCATTTGGTTGGTCTTCCTCTTTGCATTCATTAAAAACCAAAGTGTTTTAGAATTTCTCTGAAGGCCAATAGATATTTCTGTGGTATGGATTTTGTAGACATGCTGAAGAAGAAAGCGAGAATGTCACCTTATGGTCGCAAAAGATGCGTGGGTGTGAATGTTGGGATGACATTTCCACTGCTTACAGATCCTTGTTTGTTTTTTAAGGCAAGGGTTGCTTCTTGGGAGTGCTAGATAGGTCTTCTCTCTGACACGTAATGTGAATGGAGGAAGTCCTCAGTGACACTGTGGATGAGGTGGTATAAAATATCCAGGCCCTCAGTGGTACCACACTCAAGTAAGCCCCAGGGAAGAAGAAAAAGGTGATGGTTTATTGCTGACCAGTCACATCTCTCTAGGCCCGCAGGATTTGTAGTGGTTGGGAAGGGTGGGATATTGGGGGAAGAACATGAGAACACAGAAGAGGCTTGTGGTCAGCAGAGAAAATTACCATGAAAACTTCCATTGTGTGAAGTGGAAGAGATGACAAATACTAATCAAGAGTTGACAAATTTCTTGTTCGAAACGTGTTTCATTGGTTCGGATGAAACCAATTGAATGAGTTGTTCATAATTGGGGGTGACAACAGGTTCTTCAATTAATGGAGAAGGGGGTAGGGCGGTGGCAGACGAACACTGGCAAAAAAACAATAATGAGGTGAGATGCTTGGCTCAGAGAGCTGGATCATAGACTGTGAGAAGCCTTTTAATGAGGAGAAGTTTGAAAACCTCAGAAGAGAGATGATTGAGAATAACATGGCTCTGATCTGACTAAGAAAAACAAGATGGAAGGGATGAGGAGAAGTTTCTGGGATGGCCATACATTCTATATCAGTGGGAAAAAGTATATTAATTAGTGTAATATGTATAAATATGTACTTTTACTTCAGTTGTATGTAAAATATGATAAAATGTACATCCTCCAAAAATCCTTTTCCAGATAATAAAGAAATAACCATTTGGTATTTTTTTGATTGTCTTTTATGAATTGTTGAATGTTATGAGATACCCTTATTTATATCACTATGAAACACCTATTATTACAGAGAGAGAGATAATTGAGGCTATTGAAGTCAAAGTGCATCAATCGATAAAAATTTTTTACTTAAAGCATCTAATTAGCTTCATTCATCGTTGATATTGTAAGTGTGAAAGATGAAGATTAAATTAACTCATTGAAACAATTCCGGCTCCCAAGGTAATTTAGCACGGTGTTTTCAAAAAGACTTTATTGGGATGTGAACCCTGGACTACCATACCTGGGGCCAAATACTCTACCCAGAAGGGTATTATGCCATCCTTATTTAGGAGACTGTAAATTGTTTTCTTTCTGAAGATTCCAATATTGTCTCCACTGGCAGTTTTTGAATCTGGTATGAATTCATTTTATGCAGATTTAACTGATCTGATTTGATACTTTCCTGGCGAATTTTTAGCAGAAATTCTTCTCGGGAAATCCACCAGGTTAAATTTGTGAACAGCACCGACATTTCAACAGATGACTCATCCATTGTCATCAGAGTAACTAAATGTTGTAGAGGTGTGGTACTTAAGGCTTGTATTCCACATACAACAATCAGGTAACTCCCTGTTGGTGGGGTTGAGAAACAAAGAAAATTGCAACAGAAAGGAATAGTATTTGTTCTTCTGTTCTTAATTTTCTTTAAAATTGGGTTTCAAGCATCACTGAGGGTATAACCAGCCTCTACCTTAAGGCAAAGCACAAACATTGGCGATCTTTCCAAGGAGTCAAGGCATTTTTAGAATCCATTCTGGAAAAATGGGTACAACAAATGGCACATCTCTTTGGCTATAAAAAAGAACTTTCCACTCTCACAAGTACGAAATAGAAGATGAAATACCGAAACAGATTGCAAAGGCCATTATGCCTCATATGTCCATGGTTTATAGTGGCAGCAATATGCTTCTTCAAGCAACCTGCAGAAACATATGTGCTGTCAGACTTCCAGAACTGTTTACACATGTAATTCACATCAACTGTTGCTTGCTGCTAGTAACATACTGAATAAACTTAAATGTATTTACCCATCTTAAAATGACATTCCAGGTCCTTCATGAAGTGCTTCTTATCATTAAGTTATCAATTAATGTCTTAACCTCTTGGTATAAATCCTAAGTTTGACTTTGGTGGTAATTAAATGAAGCATGGTAACCCTGAGTGGCACTTTGAGTACTTCTAATATGCACTCATGATGTCAAAACATTAATCTCAGATACTCTACCTACCATGATTTTATTAACCTTCCTGCCATCTTGGAATGTCATAAGAAACTAAATGAAAGTGTTCATGTACTTAAAAGAGAGAAAAGCATACTATTAGATTGATTTTCTAGATTTACCCTTGCAAAAAAATTATTTGATAAGGTTAATGATTAAGTTTTAATTTCCCTGTGAGCTGTTCGTCAAAGTAACTGATCTCAATTCTTTTCTTCAGGTTTCTGTTGCTTTTGAGATGATGCGGCCGTATGTCACTGATATCAGTGGTGAGGCTTTCATGGGTGCCAGTGAATCTGCTGAGGAAGTCTATGCTCAGAGCAACACTCAGTTACCACCTTGATTCGAAATTAATCCTGCTGCTCACCCAAACGGAACTTGCAGGCAGTGCATTGTGGTGTGCTTGGGACCTCCCCACGCCACTGCCAGTCCTGTGAACTCCAAAACAGAGTGCCTAAAACCGGTGAGTGCATGCAGCTCCGAGCCAGATGTGAGCAAGTTGGACATTTCAGTTGAAAGGGATGTTAGTGGACCAAGTGGCTGTCCTGGTGGGCATTTGACTTGTTCCAAACATAAAAGAGAATTATCTTGTGCTAGTCAAAGTGATGTGAGGCATCGAGTTAGTACTGCAGATTCAGTCGATGGGGAGACTTCAGAGTCATCAGCCAATGATCTTCTGCTTCCAAGCAAGTTACTTTCCTTATCCCTTTCCCTACTTGTTGCTGCCTTTTTCCAAGCAATTCGTTGCCTCAGTAATTCTGTTACCGAGTTCATGGAGGATGCTTACCGGACGTTTCAGTGTGATGTTGAAACAGAATAGGTGTTGGAGTATTGAAGGCTCACATTAGGAAGCCTTCTCTCCTAACTGCAGTGGCTTATTAATCAGGCTCTCTTCAGGGTTGATGCTGGCATCAAAATGGTGCAGTATGTTTCATGATGCTTTGTAAATTGCCATTGTATGTGCAAAAAATTTAATATTTCACTTTTCTAAACAATCTTCACCCTGATTAGAATCTGAAAATTCCCATTATTGTGATAGATACATATTTAAAATGCCTTGGATCAATGAAACATTAATTTATGTCCTTATGCCATTGGTTGAAGTAATTTTTACCAACTAGGCATATGATCATGTTAACTTTTTAAATTTAAATGAGCTTCCATCTGTTGTGCTTGTTGCTGTAGCCTGTGATTAATAATGATGCCTTTATGAGAACAATGTCTTGATGCATTAAAAGCTTTATCAGAACTACCATAGATGAATTTGGCTTAGGTTGCACCAATGCTAGTAAGAGGTGTGATGGCTGTTATTTATAATAAATATTTTATTATCTACTATGTTAATCAGTATTTTTATGATGGAGACATGAGCCTAATTGACTGAGGGTAATTGCTATAAATTATTGCAATCATTTCATAATGAATGTGATAAAAATATCCTTTTGGCTAATGTAGATTCTGTAGCAGCAACCAAATTGAAACTCTGTGAGGTTTTTTGATTGCACTGCTTGAAAAATGTGTAAATTTATTTGTCCCAAGAATCTGTTGCAGGTCTGATTCTACACTGTATATGTCAGAAGCATACATGGTGCAGTCTAATCTCTGTAATGTTGCCCAAAAGCCTATTATAGCCCTTGGCTATTTTACAAAGGTATGACTTAAACTTTTAAAGTAGACATTTTTTACTGATGCTATCTACCTTTAGATAATGAAGTCAATAGTACAGCAATACATAATCTTTTTTAATGTATGTGGTCATTAAATATTTTTTCAATAATAATGAGAAGTTGAATCTTGTAATTCCAATAAATATATGTGGAGTAAAGGAAGCTCAGGTATTATATTTCATCAAATTATTAATAGATATAGCAGTAAACATAGATTAGTATAGAGAATCTCATACCTGTGTTTATTTTAATACCACAATCCTCTTTTGCATTGTGGAAAAAATCTTTAAGCTTGGCTTTTTCTCTGATGGTGCTCTAATGCCCTCTGCATTAGTAGTTATAATTGAGTGAAATCCCGCCTACATACTCCCATGACAATGAAACTGTTATAATTAGCCATACTTTCTTTTATTTTTCAAATCTCAGTTTCTTTATTGCAATGGAAATTACTCTTCAAGTTCACTTGACAAATTTTACTATTAGTTTTGAACTAATGACTGAATTGAAATCTAAAAAGTGATTTCTAAATGAATTTGGACTTCCATGAACTATTTCGAGATAACCGCAGGAAGATCTTAACTGCCTAAAAATTATGTTTCGGTTGTCATCGCAATGCTACAATGGCTAAAAGATTGATTTTAAATGTTTCTTCTGACTTTATCAGACAGCTATATTGACAGTAGCATTGAAGAAGTCCCCTATCAGGAAGGTAAAAATTATTTATGCTATTCTTAATGGGTGGAAAATTCATGGGCTTTATAGCTTCCATTAGTTTTCTCATTAACTTTCATAATTTAAGTTGCCTATACCACCTTTTTGTATTTATTTTGTTATAAGGCAGTGAAACTTGTCAAAGATGGTCTTTTCCAAGAGTGGTCCAATTGGTTACCATTTTTCATTATTCCACTGTAAGATCATCTAATATGAAGAAGCAGTACTCTTTCAGTTTTTCAATAATAAAATATGTGATTTTGACTTGATTAGAAGATTCAATTTTTTTCAAATCTTAATTATACCTTCATAGAAAGCTGCATTTAGTTCCCATCATTTTGGAATAGTCACACCCAGTTGCTTGGCAGCTATTCCCTAGCCCCCCAGCGATAATGCTTTCTGTGCCCCTCCCTTCTTATACCCCTACCAACTACTATAAACCCTTTAAAAACCTAAGGAAAATTTATGGAACTTCATAGGAGACTGAATCTTGTTTCAGTAATATTTTGATTTACCATAAATAGGGAAATATTGTATCATTTAAATAATAAATATTTGAAGTGAAATGTATTGAAAAGCAGTTTAAAACTTAAGCACCAAACAGTGGTAGCCCAAGATATGACCCATGTTGCCTTATTTAAAATGTCCCAGTATGCTGTTACCGTCACTGATGAACTCTTAGATTGCATTTCCTATCCTTACAAAATATTGTTGATACATTTTGTATGCATTAGAGTATCTGTTATGACTGTTCATTAAAATTATCTATTTTTTTGTATGTTCTTCGGGAAAGGAGTTTCAAGCATACATTGACCATTTCATTTGATCAGCCAGAACGTCAGTGAAATTAAAGTGTCTATTGGATACTAATAGTGCACTATACAAAGAACAGTCTACTACCCTGAACCACATTCAACTGGAAAATACTTGCTGTATAGGTTAAGAAGCCAATCACTTTCACAAGTTAGTTCCTTAGTTTTCACAACCTAACAATTTAAGTGAATGACAATTTCAATAGATATTTTCCTGGTAAACACCATGCATACACAAATATACCAGGGTTGAGAATTGTGAAAGCAGTTGAATTGTGGACTATAAATAATTGTGTTAGCGTAAACCTTAAATATCAAGGGCCATGGACAGCAAAACAATGGTTGACTAGGGTTACCGTTACAGTACTATAATGGGCTCACCCCAGCTCTCAGGCCCCCTCAGCCCCCACATAGCAAGCCAATCTGTTATGCCGCTGTTTCCACCTTTTTATTTTATGAGATCCTCCATTTCAAGGTAATTCGGGAAAGGTGCCTGTTCATCAGACTAAGTATGACTTAGTTTTCATTTTCCTTAATATTAGATGTGACAACAAATCAAAGGTTGCATGTATTTTTAATATATAATTAATCACAGAACAGCAAGTAAACTAAATATGGAGTGTGCATTCAATTTAGGTTCAAATAATGTAAATCACCACTTAGTAGCTATTTTATCTCCGATAGTTTTTTTAATACATTCTGCCTTTCCCAGTCAGCAGAAAAAGGTTTAACTGCTATGTCCTTGTCATAGCTGAAATTTGAGATTCCTCCCCTGACTTTTCTCCTGCAAGCAGTGGTAGAGAATATACCTGGCTGTTGCAGCTGAAGGATTAACATATGAAGGTGTCTATGTATGTACTTATGCTGGCCATGAGTAAAGAGAAGTACCTGCATGCATCTCTTGCTTAACATGATTTTCATTGTTATACAACCAGCCAATTGTGAATGTATTTGCATAGTATGATTGATTTCCTATTACAACAAGATTGTTGGCATTTATTTTTATGGTTAGGTAACCTACAGTTACCATTCACTCCAGTTATGAGTGCTGTAAAATCAGCATTGATGATAAAACAACAAAAAGTTTTCTTCATGAAGGAATATAAACTCAATAGCCTATTAAATTCCATCACTATGTGCGTGATCAGCAGATTCTTAACAATGGAAAGGCACCTTTGAAAAATCCTTAAAACACTTTATATTTTTGTAACATTCCTTGCACTTAAATACTGTTCTGACCTGGGTTTCACTACCCAAGCGTTTTAGTCCACTGGGCAATAGGCTCCACAACTGCCTTAGATCTTTAATTTAGATCAAATAATTATAATGATTTCATTGGTTGGCCATGCCATTTGAAAGCAGTCATTCTTTTTTAGATCTTCTAATTCAACATTAAGAGTGCTATAGCACCAATTTGGCATTAAAAGAGGGAAACAAACTATACTGAACCTCTGCACGACTAAAAATATTGGTAAAATTATTTTAAGTTCTGGTAAAGTTATGCTTATGTTCTTTGGTAATGCCATTTCTTCCTAATGCTATCCTACCTTATTTCATCGTAGTGTTATTCACAGAAATAAAAAAAGAGTGCTTGATCAGGAAAAGCCAAGACTAAAGAAAGACAAGAAAAGGGACTTGTATATTATTTCATAATGAATTCAGAATTTATTGAAGGCAGGTCACAAAAGGGATGACCTGGTCAATTGTTGATGTGGATTTTGTTTCTTGAAAATAGCAGTTATTGGTTAAGTTCTTTTGAAATAAGATCTGTGAAAACCTTTTCACTATTCCAGGCATTGGGAGGGGTTTCTTTCAATGTGTGATTGTGGACATCTTTGGCCATGATCCCCAGTAAGTTCAACAATTCATTACTTCCGTGGTGCTATTGTTGAATTTTGGTGGCCATTTCACGCAGTATTTCTGTTAACATTCCTACTTGCAGTGAAAGGCTAGTTAGAACGTTGTTATTTTCCATTCTTCGCTGAATTGTTAAATTTATTTCATTGCTACAAAGTTTATTTCCTATCAAGGTCATTTACCTTATTTTTCAAGTACATTCAAAGAAGATTGCTGAGAGGGCATTTGTTGAACCACTTAACCTGATGAATTTTAATTCTCATGCCTTGAAATATGTCCTGGGAGTCATTTATCTCTGGAAATCCTTCAATGTAGAAAGTTGCAATAAAAGAGTCTTGTGATTCATTCCTAGGTATTTGTGAAGAGTTTATAAGAAAAATGTGGTGTCTCATGTTTGATGAATTTAATTTTCCCTGATATATTGCAGTTTTTGCAACGTTGTGTTGGTGAGGAATGTTCGTTGCCTAATTATTTTTATATTTGCTATCAAATATAATTCCTGATATTTGTGATGTTGGAGTGGGTATCTTATTGCCCATTTGTCATTTAGCGTAGAATTAACATTGCAAATGCAAGCTTTAAATTATATATATATGAGCTTTAATTTTTTACCACAAACATAATTTAGTTTATTATGTAATAGTCTAATGAAAATTGGATTTTTACTGTTGTTCTATATGCATATGCCCTCTTTCTTCAGCTGAAAATTTTGGCAATACATTGTGTCATGTTTTGTTTTTTTTTCTAGGTTAAGTCAGTCAGCCATGTACCATTTTGGGGATATCCATGAAATACCTTTGAACAAATAAATTCTTTCCCATTAGTGGCAGAAATTCTTGCGAGGAATAGGGATTTTAACTGGTTTATTTGAAATTTGGCTCCCATAGAAGACTGTTTACTATTTGAGTGAACTAATAGCTTTAAATACCATATTTCCTAGCAAATAGGGTTTGATTTTTGTAGAAAAAATAATAAGCATCTGTTAATGTGAACAGTTATGGGAAGAAATAGGTACTGTTAATTTTTTTTAAATTAGCCACTAGGTAAAAGTTTTTCATTTTTGAATCCCAGAAACAAGCAAAAGATGGAGGATGCACCTTTAGCTCACTTCCTTAGTGCACTCTGCGGTGGAAACAGACAAAATGAACATTGATATAGGAACACGTTCTTGGGAATAAAAAGTGTCTTATAGGCTGGGAAATTTGGCTCTTCGAAATGTTATTGAATGCTTGTGTGTGTATATTAGTTTAAACCACATGTTCTGGACTGACTGAAATTCAACTCAAAGTTTTAATTGCAAAGTGTACAAGGTGCACTTCATATTTTAGGCATACTTTGAGGGATTTAAAAGTGCACCCTCTATGCCAGCGAATACAGTATTTTTTACCCCATGAAAATTAATCCCCATTCCGTAGATTTCTATATGTTGATATCAGTTGCATCTAAGAAGTAACTCTTTTTCAATTTGGTGGTGTGGTTCTATGCTGCATGGCTTTGAAACATGCAGAAAAGGGCTTCTGTGGTCTTGGAAGACAATTTAGACACATTTAAAAAAAATCCAGTTTTCATTTTAAGTCGCTCCAGTGCACTATAGAAATATATAGTTCTCCATTTGTCAAGGTATCCATTATAAGTTTTTGCACTCAAAGTCAACCAACATTTCAGTTCTTATCAATTGTACCCTTGCCTCCGAAATATGCAGAGGTTTTATTGTGATGCCAAATGCTTCTTTTGCGTCTTTCTGTGATTGCATATTTTTTTAAATCATATGACACCAAAGTATTTATGAGATACATTATAAATCCTAATGGAGGAGAGGTTATGCTTACTAAATAGAGGTGATGAAAAGATGAGTACATGTGTTCAGGTGAATGTAAATCCTAGACAAATATGCTTTGGTTTGAATTTGTTGGTAAATTTGTATTCTGTCAGATTTTTGATCATGTTTCATTTTCTTTTTGTATTCTTTTCATGTGTCAGTTTTTTACACTTTATTTTTTACTTTGATCACTTCTAAAAATAAAACTTATTTTACCTGTAATTGAGTTGGGAAAAATGTTAAGTGGTTGTATGTATTGTGATACTTGTTTTAATGACTGGCCATTTGTAAAAAAATTATTATTTTTGTTCAAAGATGAATTTAGTCAGGGTGGTGTGTGGAGATTGGAGTTGGGTACTCCCATAGTGATTCTTTTTGAGGGCATTCATGAAGCACTTAAACAGCTGAATTTTTGTGTCAACAGGGTTGTTGAATATTGTGGCTAATTTCTTTTGCTTTTGTATGGAGTATAAAGCCTAACATTATTTTGATCCATATGTATTTTGGTACTTACAGTGTAGTCAATTTTAGTCACCATGAAGATAATACAATGAAGCTATTGAAATAGATTATTTGCTATTTTTAAGCTTGCATGGAATTGCATAAAGTTCTTCATCACCAATAATTTACTATTTGGATGAGAAAATCAAAATAACATTCTTTAAGCATCAGAGCTCTCATTATGATAGTAATGGCAAATTTTCAGTATTTAGGCCATAAAAGGTCTCACAAATGAATCAGTCAGGATTATTGATGTTGCAGGTGGAGTGTCAATATGGTCTGATGTTGGCAGGAATTTCTACAGCGTGACCATATATCCTTGATTACTACCTGAAATTTGCTACCTCTGTATGTTTACACATTATCCTATGAGCTGCCAATGGGGCATAAGGCTGGGTGTGTATGGACGGAAACCATAAAAACAGGAAGGAACAGGACAAGGGAATTGTTTGAGAGAAAGGACAGAAGTGAACTGACATCAGACAAAGTTAGTTAATGTGAGCTTCATTGAAGGAAAAAAATATTCAATTCCATTTTAATGCCTAGAAAATATTTGAAGCAGCCAAATGATGTAGTTTCTAGGCTTAACCTGATTTTAATAGCAGAAACTCATAAATGAGTGAATGATGAATGCTAAAGTTATTGGATTTAAATTAGTTTGGGATTGGCAATATGTCCCAAAAAGGAAAGAATGAGGGTAAGAATTACTATCCTTGTAGGATCTTTCAATAAATGCCCCTGTTTTTGGGGTCGCTATTTTCTGAGACTTGTAGGGAGCTGCAGGGATACTAATCTAGGTATGTGTCATTACTGATAGGATTTCTTGTGAATGAATATATATTTAGCCACTGATGTGGTAATTTTTTGAGGGAGAAAATGAGAACTTTATGGAAATGAAATGTTGGATAGTGAAGTTCAATTATGTGGATTCCATGCAAAACCATTCTGTTGATACCCTTGTCACATAGTTCTTTTGTTTTCATTGCGTTAATGAAAGATTCAAATTTGACTGATGACGATTGTGATTTGGTCTGATCTTGATGCTTTGGTAAAATCAAATAATTTTGATCATATAACTTTCACTAGGTGTTTGCTGAGCTGAATCTACCCTCATTGACTCATGGGATTCCTATTGTTTAGTATGTTTTAAAGAAATCTGGAAATATGTAATAGTTGCAATTGATTACAATAGTTTTTGTGTTAAGTTTTATGGCTTTTCTGGAATATTTGTATGAATAGTTGATTTTTATACTTATATGTTTTATTTAAATATTTGGAAACCTGTATCAGTCTTTACAATGTTTTTAATTTTACTTATTTGTAGTTAATATATATGATATGCCAACAAAGATTTATTAATATGACTAAGTGGAACAGAGGTTTATTGATATATTTATTGGTTATTCCTCACCTTTTTATTCATGTACCTTAATATTGTTGTTTATCTTTTGTCAAATACTTTTTCTCATTGTTTAATATACCTCACCTATGTGTAATTAATTAATGCCAGAGGAAGGACTCCCCTTCTGAATAAAGCACCATTTTGTAAAAGTGCTGCTTTTTTCCTAATCATATTAAAAGATTTTATTATTCTATTTTTGAAGTTGTTGTGGTCCTCAGATTATATTTTCCATTTTGATTTTTTAGGCCTGAGATCACCAAGTGTTGTTAAGGTATTAGTTACTATTTGGTGATCTTATAATATTATCAATAAAAAATATATTTATAAACAAATGACCCTTTTAAATTGTTTAAAATGTTAATTCTCAGCTTCCCTGTGGTTTTTATATTTTTCTGATGAAGGCTTCCGTGGGGCTTTGATAGAGGTTGATTCCTACTTTCGGGTTTTCCGCCACGTTGGTTCATGTTGAGGACAATATTTCGCTGGCTTCTGCAGGTTAATGTTACATGGACCTGAGGAAGCCAGCAGGACAGCCGGCGAAATATTGTCCTCAACATGAACCAACGAGGCGGAAAACCCGAAAGTAGGAATCAACCTTTTTTATATTTTTAATTGAGTGTTTAAAATGCTGATTTGTAAAAATTCCTTTAGTAGTCAGTAGCTTCACATGAATATGTAAATTAACCGACCACACAGCATATGTTGTATCCAATCATCAACACGCTCCATGGTGTGTAGGAGTACCATCAATTGCACCTACCTAATGACTAGTGTATTGGAAGATAGAAGATAGTGCTTTTTATTGGTTTCTTAATTTAAAAAAGGTCTCAATGGAAGGTTGTAATTCTCTTCCATGCATTCAGTTAGCTTTGCATGTTGAGTATTTATCCATATTCCCTTGTAGCAAATTAATGGATTGGTAATTATGTCTTTCAAGATGGAATGATTTTAGTGGAAGAAAATGTCCATGCTAATTTAAATATGTTAGCTATTGTCATCATGTCATCATAATGACTCTATTTTATGATTCGAAGCAGAACTGAAACAGCTTCTTTAGCTAACTGAAGTTATAACAGGAGCTTCCCTTTGTCTTTAGTACATTGCTCTCTTTGCAACATAACTGCACTCTTGCCCTCCATTCATTTCAAACCCTGCACACAAGACAGTACACTACATAACAACCGGAGCAGAGTTGTGTGCCAATCAATAAAATAACTTAGATTATCACAAAAGTTTGTTTAAAAGTTAACTCTGTAATGAATCTGAAGCGTTGACCAATGCCATTTTGTCTTGTGAATTACGTTTAATAAGCTAATGTAGGTGTTGCTGTAGTTCTAAGAGTAAATATGATTCCATCCTTTTTTGGTACTCTTGTCTTTTATTTCTTGATTTGTGTGGAAGATATTATTGTAAATAATGATGGGTGTAAATGATAGCATATGGTTTCTTGGCATATATTATGTGGGTAATGGAAGTTGTATGACTCCCTGTGCCTCCATCAATCTAAAATATTCAAACTTAGCAGAAATGAGTAACTAAAGTGGGTATTGTTAATCAAACTTTGTCAAGGAGATGTTTCTGTATCAGTATCAATGTATAAAGTCTCCTATGCAGTTGGAGATTGTTATGATTTGTCATCAGATTGCTAAAGTATGGAATTGGCTAATATTTTTTGCAATAAGCAAGAGTTAGATCTGAAGGTAGCTGCCTAATGTGGTATTGATTGTGTCATGCTGTAAGTGCACTGTTTGTGTGGTAATGAGTTGTGGATCAAAGAGAGGCCAATAAAATAAATGGAATTCCCATATCATTGTATATTCTTCAGTTTTTAAAGAAATAAAATCTTTAATGCAAAGTGTGTATATGATTTTCTTCTCATTAATGTAGAATCATTACCTTGAATACATTTTCAATGAGGTTTGCCGGACAAAATTTAACAATAGTGAATCCTTTCTTTGACTGTTCCTCTGCTTGAATTATACACGTTTACATTTTGGTAGGATAATATTGTCACTCTCCCAAATTTCCAGTTTCATCTCTTGAATACTGTCACTGTTGGTCAGACACTTTAAGCTTGAAATAAGTTCCTGGTTACATATTTTAGTCTCATAAATTTTCTTGTTCATGAGTCCCTTTTCAGCACATGCATCCAAGCATACTGGAATTGACAGCATTTTGTCTCCAGCACCTGAAGGTGGTTTAGCAGTATTATCAAACTCTGATGCAGATGCTTTTAAAGTATAGCTGGCTTTATTGCCCTCTTGATAGTTAATTATCATATCTTCAATTGCAAGTTCCAGGTTTCCTTGTTCAATTTTTGATTTTGTCTCCAATTGTTGTCTCATAATCTCCATTTCTCTGTTCTGGTGGCTGACAAGTTGCTCAAGTTTATACCTCTTTTCTTCAAGAGATTTCACAACTTCCTTTAATTTCTCTATCTCTGTGATCAGCCTTTCTAAATCCTCATCTTTGCTGGACACACTTCCTCTCATATGACTCAGATCGGTTTCATATGAAGATTTTGCAGTTTCCATCTCTTCTTTGAATTTCTCGATCATAGCTTCTTTCTGTACTGATGTTCTTCTCAGATCACACAACTCCTGGCGCTCAGCTTCCTATTGATAAAAATGGTATGATATTAACTGTAATAGGTTGAATATATGATGATTGTGTAATACTTTTGGTATTCTTAAAGGTGCGAACATTTTTTTTCATTTTCTTACACGAGTTGAAAACTCAAGGATATTAAAAATGCTCATCTTTGTAAGTAATGACTTTCCTGATATGTTATCATGATTTTCTCTTTTCACCCTTGGAGTGCCACGCAATGATATATCGTCATTTGAAGTGTGTGCTTGAAGTGCCAATGACAATGAATCGTTTAATGGTAAACTACAGTTATAGCAAGAATGATTGTGTTGTATTACAAATGACTGTAAATTTTTAAACATACTCATTAAGAAGGGACTATCCACTTTCGAAAACAGGAGATATCATGAAATATAGTTATAGATACAAAAATAGTGATTTTGAAAAATAAAGATACACAGAATTCTCAAAATACATATGACACTTCTCAGTGCACCCACCAAAACATCGACGGCCCTGAAAAGGTTAAATAAAAGTTTGATCATTATGGCTACCAAAGGTGGAAGTGGAAGGTTCATATTTAGAAAATCTGGTGAACCTATCAAACAATCTGGGAAAAGTTCGGCAAACCCATGATTAATGGTGAAAAGTAGAGAATTATAATGTTAATTCATGCATGAATCTCAGCGGGGATCTTTTTAATTGTTGCACACAAATTGAAATATGTAATTATAAATATAATTAAAAGCACCATAAGTATTTTATTGGAATGGGGAATTGATTTTGATAATAAGTTGGCTGTGTGCATGAAATCACTTAAATGATGGAAAGTAGGAATTGTGATAATATTTCAATAAAATTGTGTACTTGTTTTCATGTAAGGAGAATGGATGTTCACTCCATTGCTCAAAGGAATGAGTATGTTGACTACTGATCAATCAGAGAGTAGCAACTCTACCATGTGGTCTATATCAGACCAACTACAATCAATGCAGCATTAAATGACCTGAAGTCAGCCAATGGGATGCTGGTGAGACTGTTGTCAGCTTATAACAGCCCACAAGGTGAATCTAGAGAACGAGGCTCCACCATGCTTGCTTTTATCAGTTACTTATGTGGAAAGGGGCTTGGGATAGACAGAGTAAAAGCTAGGGTTTGTCACTAGCCAGTGAAGCAACCTAGGCATCATTATTCCCTGTGTATTTTTGAGGGCTTTGATTGAACAAGGCGTTCAGTGTGCATGTGACTCTGGAAAGATAACACTATGGCTCATCCTGGTTTTGTCAAAATTTTTAGTGCCATCATGAAATTGGGCAAATTGAAGTTTTTGAAGTAATTCATGTATGGGTAGTGTTTTACTCAAAAGGTTGGGAATTATGGAAGAAATTATTTTCAATTAAACATACCTACGATGGGCCTGAGTTTTCTTTTTAGGGAGTTTAATAAATTTTATGAAGACTCACATGAGTGGACATAAATCATTTTATGGATAAGAATTTTGTAAAGAAATGTTGGACTTTAAGGCTTAAGATTCTGAGAATGATAAAAACTGCTTAATTGAGAGTATAGTTTAATATGTTGGGGAAATTGAGAGTTGTCCATGTAAATTCAAAGACCCTCATAGTGTTAAAGGAATTACTAAAAGGCAATGAAGGGGAATGTTTTGAAGCATGAAAGAAGACTGAGGATATTTAGGATATCATCAGGTGGCATGGAAGTGCTAAGTTGTGGAGAACAATAGTGTGATTGGTTTAAAAATTGATTACTCGGATATGTTTATAAAGGCTGCTTGTATGTTAAATAGTTTGTGAGGACTGTTCAAAATTGGGATTTGATTGGTGTGGTAACTTGACCCATCATTTCCCATCCAGAGGTTAAAATCCTGGCAGTGGTGGAGGATTTTTCTGTGATAACTTCATCCCTTTTATGAGTACTCATCATGAGTAGTACTCCATTCATCGGAGGGGACATTTAACCACGGATTCCCTACTGCTTTATTGAAGAGAAAGTCAATTACAATGCTTGACTTCTCTCCACCTTTGTTGTATGTATTTCCCACAAAATCCTTGCCTAACTGCCACTTATGGCATGAGAACTTAATCTATGTCTTAATGCATTGAAGTATTAGTTTTAGACCCTCTGTTGTTCACGGCCAATTTTAAGGTCATTGTATATCATTGTCATACTCATTCTAACACCTCAATGCCAGAGTGTGGAGTGCTTATCTCCTATCCTCACAGTGGAGGCAAAGTACATTTCATAATATCATGTTGGCATCAATTCGGGTTGCATTGCTTCCGGACCCCACTGTTCATAGTCATCCTAATTTCTGACAGAAATATCTGCAACAATACATAGTTTTTAATGTTTCTAATGTCTATCACCAAGGATTGGAAAGAAGGCATGGGGAAGTCACTTAATGGAATGCATAGTAGGTGGAAGTTAATTGTTCAAGCTCATGACCTTAAGTTCTGTAAAAATCACAGGCAACTGTTTTCTCCATTGTCTTTAAATTTCCTTGGCATATTGGAGCCTTTCTTCATTTTCCAGGCACAGTAGATCGATCATTTTGTTGCAGTGAGCAATCGTCCCTGACTGGTCTGTGCACTAGCTCAACGGTCTTGCCCCTGATTTTCCTAGCATTCGTAAGCATCACAACCGGCTCACTTTCGATGCCAATATGATGCCACAGATTATGCCTAAACCGAGCATGAGATTGGCTCTCTGTGCTCCTTTATCTGTATGAAAGGGTACGGGACCGGTCCGAGCCTTTTTTTCATGTGTAAGCGAACTGTAATTTCGGTGCCCCCTCCCCCCCCCCCCCCACCCCCCCCAGAAATATCCACCAAAGGGGGGTGGGGGGAATTATGGAGTTTTTCTTCAAGGAAAAAAATAAAATAAAAGCTTCACGAATAGAAATTTAAGAAGAAACCGCTGGTGTGGTGTGTCTAAACAAACAATGTTTTTTTTAGAGCCATCTCGTCCGCCATGTGAACAAAACATGCGAGCGGCCATTGGCGATTTAAGTCCATTGTACTGTTATAAGTCTGTTCCATCCCCTCAACAGCAAGAATTGATGTGCCGCCGCTCTCTCGCCTCGCCCTTTATGAAGCCTCTCAAGATAAAAAAAACTAGATGCATTGTGCAGGAACACTGCTTTGGGACTCACAAAAAACTGCTAAGTTTCAAGTTCCTGTGCAGTTTGGTAACTTGGCATGAGATTCTATTCAAAATAAACATGGTGAGTAAGGAGTATTTTTGCCCCTTACAGTTACATCATCTGATGGTAGAGCCGACGGCTGACTTGACGAAAAGTGAAAGAAGTTCTCAAGTCTTAATACTCGCTACTTTTTAAAAGAACTTAAATGATATTTACTTCATTGAGACCTTTTTGCTACGGCCTTTGCATCAGCGTATAGCTCATTTCATATCTGGTAAAAATATTATTACTTTCAAGACGGTCAAAGATATTATCTTATTTTCATGGAACTATTAATTTTTTTTCCCTGGTTTTATAAGGGGTTATGAGATTTATTATTCACAGCAGCAATAAGTAACTAGCTCGTGATTGAAAAAATATTTTTTTATTCAAATCAGTTCAATTTAGCTGATAATGTTCCTTACATTGAAGATGTTAGTAAAATTTTCTATTCCTGCTAAATGTAAGAACTTGGGAAAATAAATGAACTATTTGAAAGATTTCAGGCTTTCCCGGTGAATGCTATGAAGGTAGATTTCTTGGGTTTCCATCCAGAAACCGGAGAAATCTACCTCAAAGTGAACCATTTATTAGCCATGATGATGGGTAACGAGTCACGTACCGAAACTTTGGCTGCATTTCAATTACTAACTCGGTGGCGAGCTAGAGAAGACTTCATGAATAAATGAATCGATTTAAAATTACACGAATACGTAAAATAAAAAATTGCCAAAAGTCACTGAAAATAAAAAAAAGAATTCATTCACAGGTCAATTTAGTACAAAGGTAAGCAACATAAATTATTTAAAAGAGATTTTTCTGGCCTTCATACTCGCAAATTCTTTTATATTTTAAATCTGTGTCCATTTCATCTAGTAAATCATTCTCAATGGCCATTGTTGCCAAACCACTCAAACGCTCTTGGGATGAAGTTGACCTCATATAAGTTTTAATCAGTTTTAACTTTGAAAAACTTCCTTTGCCACTTGTATTCCTTATGTCCTGTTCCTGAGGTGTATTCTTAATGCAACAAAAATGTTAGGAAATGTGTCCATAGGTAAGATATGATAATGCTTGGGCAGGAGAGCTACCAGAGGGTAGCATTGGAGCAAAAATTTCCAGTTCGTCACACAGTTCAACTCCTTTTTGTCCCACGTCAGCAGATTTCTGATGTCATATAGGAACCTGAAATTTTGACCTAGATTCTCCATTAACTCAAATCTTTCCTTGAGGGAGGTTATTGAAGCTTTGAGCACAACGTAGAAGAAATTCACTTTAAATGATATTCTCACATTTTGTACAGGTTCATCTTTACTGTTGTAGAAAAATTGCCTTTTTATTAATCGTTGCTCATTGCATTGACGGACTTAGATTTCTTTTTCGAACTCCGCAGCAACACTGATTTCTCCTGCAAGTTCTTTTGCAACAGCGATTTCATTATTAAAACCTTCATCAGATCTCATACTTTCCAAAAAAAATTGCACACTTTTAATAAGATCCATCGAGAGTTTTACGTCAGAAGTGACTTTTTGCAAAGCCTTACTCACCATGTTTATTTTGAATAGAATCTCATGCCAAGTTACCAAACTGCACAGGAACTTAAAACTTAGCAGTTTTTTTGTGAGTCCCAAAGCAGTGTTCCTGCAAAATGCATCTAGTTTTTTTTATCTTGAGAGGCTTCATAAATGGCATTGCATATTTCCCCAATATTGTACCGTAAAGGCAATAAGGCCGCAATCCAATTCTCCCATCGAGTATTGCTGAGAGGTTTCTCCATAAGTGTCGGTGTGTGCCTCACCAAAGTACTCCACCAATGAGTAGAAATTGCAAAGAAGTTAAATATTTCTCCAATAATACTGAAACATTCGTCTACTGCAGGACAAGGCTGAGCGGCATCGTTATCTACTAAATTTAGCGAATGATTTAACATGGCACAAAAAAGGCACTGTAATTAGAGTCCAGTATTCTTTTCTGAACTCCAACATGTTTTCCTTGCATGTTGGAACCATTATCATATCCTTGTCCTCTCATGTTCCTTAAAGAAATGTTTCGTTGGGATAACTCATTGAGTAAAACTTCTGTAAGGCCTTCACTTGTAGAATCTATTATAGGAACTAAACCTAAAAAGTGTTCTTTAATTAACACTTCCTCATTCTCCATAAATTTTACAAATCTCACCATTAATGTCATTTGCTCAGTGTGACTAATATCGGGTGCTGTCAAACCAGTATTCGTGCACGCACCCCAAATTCTCGTATATGAGTAAAAAAAAAGAATGCAAGCGAGAGGGAGTGCCAAAATATGCGGTATATTTTCGTTGATTTGGGAATGAAAACTAGACCCATCTCTTATTTTCGCACATCATGCATACAAACGTGAGACATTTGCAATGTGCACTATTCTTGTCAGACAGCACAAGAAATAGATACAAGTGCTGTGCACCATTGAACAGGAGCAAAAACATAAAAAGGAGTGGAATGACCAGAGGCACTCGAACGCGGAGGGGTAGAGGCTCAGAGACCCACGCCCCCACTTGCAAGGAGCTCCATGGAGGCCTCCTTAAAAGGCTCTTAAAGGTGGTGGAAGGGGCAAAGAACCCCCTAGGAGAACAAAAAAGAAGGCCCTCTCCCCCCAATTGCCTCCAGGCGGACTGTAGACTGAAGTTTGCAGTTGGCAATGCAGCGCCTCTAGGCTAAATGACGCAGTCAGCATTTCATGCACTTGGAGATTTAATTAATGATTTAAGCTTGTGCCATTGCGTTATTAGGTAGGTACGTGTGATATTTCGGCCATATTGAGTTGTGCGATTAATTATAAATGCTATTCAACTCATATTTGTTTTCTTCCTTTTGTCTTTGTTGAAAAATTTCAGGTGCCCTTTGGGTCTATATACTTCGAGGCCTTGTCGGGGCCTAGGCCTGGCCCGGCACCCTACGTGGCCACGTAGTTCGCTTACACCTGGGACCGGGCCTGAAGCGGAGTGATTCTAAATAAGTTTTTCCAGTGGTTAACTTACCCTTTCCAGTGTGATAAGTTCATCGTCCATCATTTTTTGCAATGTAATCGACATTCTGTGCTTTTCACTTTCTTGATCTTTCACTGTATTTTCCAGTTCTTTTAAGGCTTTCTTCCATTTGTTTTTCTCTGCCTCTTCTTTCATTTTCATCCTTGCTAATTCATCTTCTAACATTTTCATTTCTGCAGCCATTTTATCTCTTTCTCTGCAATAAAATGATATCTCATAAAAATCAAAATTTAAACTCAGCTTGTAAGTTGTGTATAAATGACAATGCCACTTTGCTCTCCCTCTCTTATTTTATGTAACTTGATTTTTAATTAAATCAGTATGGCATTTCAAAGTGACATTTTCAATTTTTTAATGAAACAATTTTAGCAGAGCTTGAGGTGGTGTTTTGATTAGTGCAATCAGACATTTATAGTTCATTCATCCTAGATATTTTTTTTGAGATTAAATTCTCTTGTTAAGATGTAATTGTTTACAATTTTCAATGCAAGGTTTGAAAACTGAACTTCAAAGTATTTAATCCTTATGCTACAAATGCTATCATCATGTTTTAGATTTTTCTTCCTATGTGAATGGATGCTGTTTATAGACAGCATAAGTTTTAATACAAAAGAGCAAGCCCCATGTTTACATACCTCTGTTGTTAAGGGAGATTTATAAAGGATAAAAGGTGTCATTATAGACCCTGGCCATACCTGATGCTGGACTCTTTCTTCATCTTGCAGGTGGAGGCTATCTTGAGACTTCCTCTCAGTGACAGAGTGTTACTTATTTTAGTTTCATAAATTTTCTTGTTCAAAAGTCCCCTAAGTCATAATGTGGACCCAAGGACCCTTCTCTCCCACAAATGGCAAGTGTTGACTTGCGACAATTTGTTTACCAATTGGAAATATGTACTACACAAAACTTGTTGCTGAATGCTCAGAAGTACTCTCCTCATGTTTTTATGAGCATTTATTTATTGTTAACAGAACTCTAAATGTTACTTTTACCCCAGCTGTTTGGAGAATCCTTCAAAATAATGACTGCATTTTTACTTGCAGTTGAGTTCAATGAAAAACTTGTTAAAACCCAGCAAAACTAAGGAGTAGACTTCTTGCTACATAGAGTGGGAGTATGGTGCAAATAGCTTAAAGTCAATCGACTGCGTAAACAAATATCTAAAAGTGGACCCATGTCGCGTGGGAGGCTGTCACTGTGACGAATATTACCTCACTGACCTGGGAAAAGGTTCTACTTCCTTACAACTTGGGTTCCAAAGTGAATTAAGAAGATCTTGTATGATTTCCTCATCAGACAATTCCATACAGAGAAATTGAAAGAATTGGTGCTTGTGGAAAGGGAATCATCACAAGGCTCTGGCACCAAGTGTCAAGGGAGAATTTTCCAAAGAATTTTGCTTACTTTTTCACGGCATCTCCCTGTCCTTGCTCCATGCACTTTAACCTAAACTGCTCTTCCATTGCCTTCCTTTCACATTCAGCAATTTGATCTTTCAGTCGCTGTTGTGCGCAATTTGCTTCTCGAAGCTGCTGTTCCAAATCTTCTATGTCTTCTTCTGCATCTTCCAGGTCTCCCTCTAATTCACAAATCCTATGTTTCAATGAAATAATTTCCTGTGCCATGCATTCGCATTTCTTATTTGACTCTTTCAACCTTTCTCTATCTTTACCAATGCATGCAATAGCATCCAACAATAACTGTAGTTTGGAAAGGTGTCCTTTCAAAAATTTTGAATCATTTTCCTTGAGAGTAAGAAAATTCTCAATCATGTTTTCCTCCCCTTGCCCAGAGTCCCCATATGGTTTTTTATACTTTTCTGCATCCTCTTCTTGAGTGTCCTTAGGTGCTTCATTGCAGCTTAGTAATTCATTCCTTAAGTTGTCACGTTCTGATTCTAAATCAGAGATCATTCGAAGTAATTCTTCATGTTGGTTTTCCAAGGCATAGATTTTTGATAAGTAATCAAACTCTGGTGTCTCTTTTGGTTCTAGTTCACTCAAGGTACGGGAAGGTATTATGTCTTCCTCCAAGCTCAGTTCACTAAATGTTGAAGGATGTCTTTTTTCTTCATCCATCTCTTGCTTGCTTATCTCTGGAGAATATATTTTTCCTTCATCCAAATGTTGTTCACTAATTGATGAAGGGCGTCTTTCATAGTCCTCCAATTCCTTTTCACTTCTCACCGAAGGATATCTCACATAATCTTCCTGGACATCGTCGCTTACTGAAAGATGCCTTGCATCATCCTCCAATTCTTTTACACTTCCTGTCGAAGGAGACCTCACGTCACCTTCTTGTGCATCATCAGTTGTGGATAGATGTCTATCCTCATCTACCAATTGTTTTTCACTGCTTGTTGAAGGATGTTTATAAACCTCTGTGGGTTCCTCTTCACTTCTCTGAGAAAGTTTCCCTTTATCATCCTCTAATTCTTGTTCAATCTTCTCATCAGCCTGCTCTTTCCTATCGCCCTCCAACTTTGGTTGACTTTTAACTGAAGGCAGTCCTTTACTCTCCTCTGATGTTGGTTCACTTATCTCTGAAAGTTTCTTTGGTATCTCCTCTATCTCTTCTTCTTTTACAAATGAAGGTTTCTTTGGTATCTCCTCTTTCTCTTCTTCTTTTACTATTGAAGGTTCCTTTGGTGACTCCTCTATCTCTTCTTTTACAAATGAAGGTTTCTTTGGTATCTCCTCTCTCTCTTCTTCTTTTACTAATGAAGGTTCCTTTGGTGTCTCCTCTATCTCTTCTTCTTTTACAAATGAAGGTTTCTTTGGTATCTCCTCTTTCTCTTCTTCTTTTACTATTGAAGGTTCCTTTGGTGTCTCCTCGATCTCTTCTTTTACAAATGAAGGTTTCTTTGCTATTTCCTCTATCTCTTCTTCTTTTTCTAATGAAGGTTTCTTTGGTATCTCCTCTATCTCTGGTTCTTTTATAAATGATGGTTTCTTTGCTACTTCCTCTATCTCCTCTTCTTTCACTAATGAAGGTTCTTTTGGTGTCTCCTCTATCTCTTCCTCTTTTACAAATGAAGGTTTCTTTGGTATCTCCTCTTTCTCTTCTTCTTTTACTATTGAAGGTTCCTTTGGTGTCTCCTCGATCTCTTCTTTTACAAATGAAGGTTTCTTTGCTATTTCCTCTATCTCTTCTTCTTTTTCTAATGAAGGTTTCTTTGGTATCTCCTCTATCTCTGGTTCTTTTATAAATGATGGTTTCTTTGCTACTTCCTCTATCTCCTCTTCTTTCACTAATGAAGGTTTCTTTGGTATCTCCTCTATATCTTCTTTTACTAAAGATGGTTTCTTTGCTATTTCCTCTATCTCTTCTTCTTTTATAAATGAAGGTTCCTCTGGTGTCTCCTCTAACTCTTCCTCTGTTGTGAATGAAGGTTTCTTTGCTATGTCCTCCAATGGTGGTTCAGTTTTTATTGAAGGATGCCTACTATCATCCTCTGACTTTGGCTCTTCTGTGATGGAAGGATGTCCTTTCCAATCCTCAACTGGAACAGTCTCTTCTTCCCTTTGTGGTGCAGTAAATATAACTGACGGTTCATCCTCAGCTGGCCTGCTGCTACTGTCTGGATAATATGATGTGACCTTAAATAGAAAAGTGGTCATTATATTCACCTTATGATTTTAATCAACCTATGCTTTTAAGTGAATATTTTTTCGAACAAGGCTTGACAAGTTCTCTACCTCCTGCATGAGATGTGCATGGCCAACCAGTGTCACCTGTCACAAAAAAATAAGACCCTCAAAGCCAGGTGCCAAATCATGTGCAATTCTTGAGCCCTTGCTTCACCACTGGGGCAGTGTGGCACTTGGTAGTACCACACACATTTATTACAATAATTAGTCAAACAAAAAGAATGCCATAAGATCCTACTCCCAAATGAGGGGTGAAATGAGGGTGATGAATGGACAGGTGAAACAATTATTGCCCTGATCAATGACAATTACAATAAAGTTTTATGGGCAACCAGGGAAAGGCAAGTATTCCCTATTCTCCTAAGCTTAGAAATTTGTATAGAAGCTTATATATTTATGTAGAAAATAGAGGCAAACAAAACTCATAGGTGCAGATTTAATGAACAGTAATACATTTAATGTATGGGAGGTATTTATCAGTCCTTTACTTGATTATTACATACTTCTTCCTGAGCATGTGAAATAACATGCTGAGATCAGTCATTGCATGAGACTTCAGCTTGTGATCTGGAAACCACTGAGGGAGCTTAGGAGCAGTAAATAATAAAAAGGGGGAGAGACATTGGTGGGCAACAATTTTATGTGACAGCAGACGATGTTGATACTGGCATGGATACACCAAGGGGGCTGGGAACTGTTGTGTCTTGATAAGCGACTTCCCAAATACAGGGATGAGCAGCTGATGAGTGCACAAACAGTCTTTGATGCGAGCCGATGAATCCATGGGTAGGTTCACTATGGGGATGACTCACTGACTCTTGCAGTGAAGGTGCTTCCCAACTGTCTCCGTCTTGGTTTCCAGTCTTTTGCCATAATCAAGCACAGCTTCTGTGTGTGTGCTTGGCAGAATTCTTAGCCCCTTTTTCTCTTCTTTCCATAGGGCATTTTATAACTTCCAGCACCTGCAGAGTGGGAGGGCCTTCAAGGGAAGTGGGGAGAAAAATGGGGTGTTGACATCGATGTCCTTACCCTGATAGAAGAAGTGGTCAACGTTCCCCTCCATACTGGAATGTACAATTATTCAAAATTCTGTTCTTATGAGATTACATGTATCCAGTCACTCACATCTGGGCAGATGACCTTGGTTGCTGGCCATCACCAAACATTTATTTCAACCCACTCCAACCCGTGAGGCCAAGCACAAAAGAAAAGGTGGGGGAAAATGGAAAAAAGGAGAAATGGACTTGCACCATTACAATATGGTGTTTCACAGGTTTTAGGATTAGGTTGGGAGCTGCTAGAGACTGAGGCTACATGCTAGGTTTAGTTTACTGAGAAATTTAGGATAGACGTGTTTCAGAGAGACACACAGGATATCAATTTGATGACAACATTTCTAGATCCAACAGAAGCGGTAAAATAAGAAAGATATATTGCCAAACAGATAGGTACAAAAAGTTGTTCTTCTTCTTATGAGCAATGAGTGACCACAGTAAACACTGAGCTCCACTGAAAACCCTCCCATAATACACTTTGGCCATGTCTGGATTTGGCTGGTGTCCTAACACCCTCAGCCTCATGCCCATGTGGCGTGTGGACAATACCAGGTAGAGAAAAGAGTCTCTACTTGGTATTGGCAGCCATATTAGATGCCTGTGTTTTATCAAATGAATACCTTTTCAGGGATTGATAGGGATGCTAAACTGCATGAATTATCTTTACAAATGGGGCTCTTGGAGATGTGTGCTTCAATTCTGGAGGGGTGAGCTACTCTTCAAGAGTTCCGCCCCATAGCAGTCTCTGTTAATATGGAGGAAGTCTGCTATTTCCCTGTCTTTGTTAAAAATTTCTCTTTAAATGAGACCATGATGGGGTCATTGCAAATTCAAAATTAAAATTAATTCATTTTGGGACCACTGGGAATCAACTAGTGCCTAATTCATGAACTGTATTTCTGGCACTAGTATAAGTTTCTCATAGGTAGTTCACGAATTTTAAAACAGAAAATACCTCAAATATAAATTTAAAGTACGGTATACTTTTGCAAAATGTATTTGAATTACAAAATACTTCATAATATTTGCACTTTGAACATCTATTGAAATACTACCCAGCCCTTTTTATTACCTGTATAATTGCTGCTGCATCTATTCCTTTACCGGCAAGTGCTTCCCTTAGTTTCTTTATATCGGAATTCTTTTTTGCCAGTAATGCGCCTGCAAGGGCAAGAGCTGATGGCAGATAAGAGGCTCCAAAAGCCTACAGTGAGAAATAAAAATTAAATAGTTTCTCGGTGTTTTTAATTCTATTGTTTTATTATGTTTCATTAATTTTTAATCATATTGGAATCATCAATCTGGACTATATAATTTTTGATTAATTATTGACCACTGAAGTGAATCTCCTTGTAAGTTAAGGGTCTGGGTTGGAATTCCATTCCAGGTCAACAATTTCCTCTGTGAATTTCTTAAATCCACGAAATATGTTCCATTTTTTAAATAGAATGTTTAATTGGACTTTTGAAAATGTTAATAGCTGAAACTTCTAAATCTATAGGGCATAAAAGTAATGAGTAAATGCTGGCAGCCAAGAGTTTGAAAATAGAGTATTTCAAGGGGCTGTGTTTCCCCCTTTGAGGGTATTCAAACTCATTTTATGGAGTTTTGTTGAAATTTCTAAATGAAATAGTAATTGAAAAAACATGGATCAGTTTACTATTTTATTCAATTAGTTATTTACTTCTCTCATTTCCCTCACAGCCTCTAATAATGAAATAATATTCCTGTGTGAATACCTTTTTCAGTGTATTTAAATTAGTCCCCCATCCTCTTAAATTCTACTTTCTTAGGTGAGATGCTGTAGAACAGCATTTTCTAATTATATGTAAAGGATATCGTACTGTCTACTTTATTTTCAACTCATACTACATGTGTTTCAACTGACTAGCAGTCATCATCAGGTACAAGGGAATTTTAGTTATTGTTTTCAGTTGTACCTGATGATGACTGCGCTAGTCAGTTGAAACACGTGTAGTACGAGTTGAAAATAAAGTAGACATTATGATATCCTTTGTGTATCATTCCCCATCCTCTTGTTTATTTTACGTACCAACACACTACTTTCATTAAGTTTTTTTTACCTATTTTAATGTGCCTCACTCATCCTCCTTTACCGGTACTTCTACAGTTAAAATGTACTTTGTGTATCATATCACATGCTGTTAACTCTCCTCCTAGAGCAGGCTATTGTGCCTAGGATTTGCCCTACAAACCACAGGAATTTCCAAGAGATTGAATTACAATGAAAGTCTCAGCTGTGATACATTTTGTGCCTTTGTTGTGAATGAGTAAACAATAACAATACTTTTGTGACCTAGAGGCTGTATGCACCTATCAGTTTAATTTCTATAAATTGACAGTCATCGATCACAGTTTAAAACAGAATGAGAGAGACATTTTTTCCTATCAACCTAGCTCTTTGAAATACAGATTGGAGAGAAGAGAAAGTACCTGGAGAAACCCCAAGTATGCATAAATCTACAAGGTATTAGAAAAATATGAGAAGCCTTGTAGCTCAATAGAAATCATCGTTTCCTATTGAATGACCATTCAGTAAAATGAAATCCTTCACTGGTGATATATGTGATTCAATAATTGTATCACTAATAAATTCAGGCTTTACTTTGTGGAACCTCTCCAAAATCAGAAATCAAAATATTCAAGTAATGGTCCACTAAATAGATTTATTCTTTACGACCCGTGATTCGTCACATAATGATATCATCAGGTAACAAATATTATTCCATATGCATATACATATATACAAAATCAGGTGCAGTGGAGGGAGGGGAAGGGAGAAGGGAAAACCGTTGGAGTGTGGCGTTCTGGGTAAGGGGCAGGTAGGATGGGTGGGGGAGGAAGCATTGGGCTGATTAGGGAAATTCTGGGCAGTGGGAGGAGTGAGAGGGGGAAAAGGCAGAAGGGACCATAGGTAACACATACATTTTTCTGAAAAAAAAAAAAAAAAAAAAACAATGTATACAAAGGTCGATTGAGATTAGCAAGTCCATGCTATTGATGAGAGTGCAGTTCAAATGGAGGGGATGGCTCTTTGTTGATGCTCACTGATGGTTCATTTACTGGGAAAAACCTTGAAGAGGGGGAAGATTACGTACAATGTATTCACTGGTCACTGAGATTTCCAGTCCAGACTATTGATGAGAGTGCAGTCCAATTGGAGGGGAAAGCACTTGGGAACTTTGTTTATGGCTACTGATGGTTCACTTGCTGGGAAACCATGAAGATGGGGGAAGAGATAGGATTGATATTGATTTCCAATAATTGTATGCTGGGAAAGCAAGGGGATAGACTGAGGCATTTCAAATCTCTTATCCCTTGTTAGTGTTTTTTGTTCAAATAAGTCCATCTATGAGAAATTGGTTCCTTGACTTTTTTGTAAATATTTATGTACCTACAGTCTGAGAAAATTGTTTTGTTTTCTTACTCATCATGTTTATTACTGAGGAAAGGGAACTTTGATCTCATTTATCCCTCGCATTTGACACTTACATATAATCCTGGATTGGCTATGAATTCTTGGAAGAATTCTCTTCTTTCATTCTTATTTGGACTCCAAGAGCGTATATCCACATTTGATCCATAGGTTTTTAATCGCCCCTCACTTCTTTTTCCTTCAACAGTGTAGTCGCATATAGAGGACAACTTGTACAAAGAGTTTTGATCCATGATTATTAATACTTTTGGATGTAGTTTATTGGCTTAACCCATTTTCAAGATTTTGTCCGCATGACTGCATGCTGCTAGAAATAAAGGGAAAAGATAGATTAGAAGTTCTATGGAAGACAGGGTTAACAAACCATGAGTAACTTTTTTACACCTAAAAGTTATAATGGTCTATTAGCTATTAGGTCATGTGAAGACAAAAACTGCTCTTTGGCATTTTGGCTCTTTATTTGAATATTGCAGTGATATTTTAGTAGTTTGTACTTTTGTAGTTCTGGTGATAAATATTATAATGACGCTTAAAACTCTCGTATAGCTAAGCAAATACACTTAGGACCGCATTCATAGTCGTTACCTGGGTGTCCCCCAGGTGTGGGGGAACCCCTTGGCTCAGAAATGGTATTCATAGTCGTTACCCAGGGGACTGCCATCCCCTAACCCTTCCCCAGGCCGTCGATTTCCTGAGTAAGGTAAGAAGCTTTCCCAAAGCTCCCCTAACGCAGTACTGCTGCCCACGCGTGGGACTAATTGATACTACTTTATAATGGCAGTACACGATAATATCAACAACTTTCCATAGTAACGTCTTCTGTTTACAAACACAGGTACTTATTGAACCACCCTCGTATTCCTCACCATTCATATTACATAAATATTTAAGTAATATTGTAAATATCCTCTCATATTCCTTCAATCATTTTTCATCAACATCGTGTAACGGTATACTTTATCATTGTTCATAGCGTGCTTGGTTACGGTGAAAAATGAGCGTCAAAAACATCGAGAACCATTCAGCGGAACCGTTCATATATATTTTTCCGCAGGATTGTTGCCAAATCTCTTACCCAGGCGTCCCCTGGCTGGGTGTTACCCAGGTAAGGTTGATGAATCGCTCAGCGTTGGGGACCCCTAGGTGTTATCTGGCTAGGGGATAGCCAGGTAGCCCCTAGGAATATGACTATGAATTCGGGCATTAAAACTCCCATACACACTTAAAACTCCCATATAGCTTAGAAAATCTGCCATAGGCTTGTTGCAAGCCTATTAGAGCAAGATTAATAGCAAGCTTGTCATTGCCAGATTTAATATTGCAGCAAGGCTCATATGGAACTTATCAAGATTCCTGCAAGGTTCCCCTTTTAAGCTGCTGGACCCTTACTGCACCTTGTCATGGAATATTGAGCTCTGTTGGAATCTTGCAGCACCTTGTCCAAACCCTCCCAGTAGAGCAGATATCCCATTTAGATTCTGCTAGAATCAGGAAAACACCTCACTTGGAAGGGATATTATGGGGAAAAAATTATCTTACCTATCTCCTATAAAGGGCAGAAGGCTCCATTGCACATATATACATAATTCCAACAATAAATTTTGTAAAGCACAAAAGTCAGATTATGATAATTAATTTTGAAAAAAGCCAATTATTCATTTCTCTGAATAGACAACTGCTTGGATACACAATTGAGCTTGTTAAAGTCTTGATAATTAAGGTTCTAAAAGTCTTGTGGAGTTTGAAGTGCCACGTGTTGGCATCTCTTCGGATTTATTACTCATGTGATGCACTGATTTTGTGTTCAAGGATATGATATCGGATAGATTTTGGCAACCTCTCCTTGTTATCGCATGCACCTTTCCCAGCTTTCCACGATTGCATTGAGATATTTTTCTCTTCCCTATTGAAAATTTCTCATAAGATCTCAAAGGAAATTTTCTCATTATACTTTAGGGATGAGATATTCTGAGAAACTTTATGAAAAGACCACTTGAGAAATTTTCACATAAGGTCTATTGAAAATTTTCTCATGAGAAACTATCTCATAATACTTTGGCAATTGATGGGTTTGTAAAATGAAGGAATAGGCACTGGTGACAATGTACTGCCTCCTCTCATGCCATTAAGCTCATTTTTTGAATTGGTTTATGTTGAATGGACTGAAATCCTTTGTCATGTAAGTACTAGTTGGTTATCTCTTACACCTGCCATAAAAAGGCTTTAAAAAAATTGAGAGCCTATTAAAAGCTATTTTAAAAGCATAGATGATTCAGACTGTCCAAAAGTTTGAAACAGTATTTCAACAATGAAAATCCAGAAGTAGAGACGATTGTTGAGGCTCATATTAGTTTCTTCGTGAATATTGGAAACGTTTTTATTCAAACAGCAAAATATTTGGAGAATTCTGATCTTATTATTATGAAGTCCCATGAAGCAGTACAGTTACTTATTAGTAAAGTTGGACAGAGAATTAAACATAGATACTTCGGTAGTGCTACTCACAAAATGTTAGCTACTGTTCTCAGTTCAAATTTTAAATCTACATGTGAAAGTAAATCCTTGAATTTTATGATTCTTTGTATTCTTACATTCTTAACAAATGTGGTGATAGTTTAAAGTGTTTAATACCACTATGTCTTAAAAGGGAATTAACATTCAAGGACATACATGACGTTGTGGAGTGTATCCAACTGGATTGTGTGAATGAAGATGAATTGTATGAGGAATTTTATAGTTGTTTGGATGCAATAGCATGTGCTGTGTGCTAGCCAGAAATAGGTGGCGGTCTTCAGCAGCTTAAAATCAAGCAATATAACTTCTGAAAACTTGGGAAAGTTGGTAAGCTATGTTACGAGCATACCCGGTAATAATGCTCATACAGAGCGAATATTTTCTCTTATGAATAACAAGTAGACAGATGTTAGGAATAAGAGCAGTACATAGCTGATCAAGTCAGAAGTGCAAGTTGCCATGAACTTCATGTATTCTTGCACTGAATTTTTAGAATATGCAAAAAGTGATGGCAAACTATTGTCTGAAGCAAAATCTGTTAGAAAATATATTTCAATCTTCTTAAAGTATAGGTAAAATAGTGTTCTTTTTAAATTTTTTTTACAAACACTGCATTGCTTTTTTTCTTTTTTTTGTGAAATTTTGCTGTGTTCTT
This sequence comes from Ceriagrion tenellum, assembly GCA_963169105.1. NCBI lineage: Eukaryota > Metazoa > Arthropoda > Insecta > Odonata > Coenagrionidae > Ceriagrion > Ceriagrion tenellum. The sequence continues at coordinate 76,749,011 of OY720641.1, read as the reverse complement.
AATCTCCCTATTTTTGGTCAAGAATATAGAAATCTCCCTTATTTTCTTCAAAAATAGTTGGCCACCCTATGTCAAACTAACAATGTAGATGGTTACAAATATGATTATTATGTTATTGTTCAGAATGTGCACAGCCAAATTCAAGAAATATTACAGAGTAATGATGATACATGACCAGACAAGATAAACATGCTGAAAATTATGCTGATTTCTGCTCTGAGTATTACTATAAAAAATAGTGCATAAAACTGGTGAAGATGATTTGTCAGTTGCATGTGCTCTCAACTGTGATGATTTTTTGAGATCTCATTTGGTCATTTATCTTTTCATTAGAAATTATGAAAACTTATTTTGAGTATTTTTAGTGAACTATGCAAAATTTCCAATAAGCTTGAGCAATATAATTTCTCTGGAAAATCCATGTATTCCCTAGATATTTTGGGGCAATTTGTGACATAATGGTGGCTGGGGACAGGATTCAGCTCTTCCAGAATCCTGCAGTAAGTTTGATGAAGTGACTACCCAGTAGATGACAGCACTCTTTGATGTAAATACATCAAATAAAAATTCTAGACATAAAACAATGGCATAAGTAAAAAGGCATGTTCCACTGAACGTGTATACATATTTTCAATGGTGAAATGATTACTGCAAGAAATATAATTTTGCAATAAACTCTGAACAAGTGTTATACAACATTACTGCAACCCTCATGCTTAGTGAGCTGTCACTCTATGCTTTAATAACTGTACTGTTGAAGTTTTGTTTAGTGATTTATACGAAGATTCTTTGAAGACCAAATAGTTTTCATGCATTAAGGATGTATGGTATTTCAAAAACTAATAATAAAATAAATGTCTTGCATTCCAATTATGCATAATTAGGATTTTTCACATTATGTCCTTAGCAATGAAACAGTTTGGGGACCATCAGAATGAAATTGGCTACAGTTTAAGGCATATTGGCCTGATTACCAATTAGCTGGCGGCGTAATAGGTACCTCTATGTGCAGCAATAAATTTTGGATATAAATAATTTCACTTATTTTTACTTTGAATAATGATAAATGATTCGTTAAACTGCGGCAATTATAGATTCTTGACAGATGGTGTATTTACCTTACGATTTGTTAATGTTAATCGATTTGCCATTAGATTTTCTTTCCGATTGAGGAAAGTGGTACATATATTGCTGCACAGAGAGGAAAAGGCGTGATAAAATGCGAGCAGTGTTTATATCAATCATATAATCTTAGGACATATCATCTGCTTCCGTAATGGGAGTTTTGAAAAGTTAGAGCCAACGCGGCATTTTGAAAAAGAGTATATCGTTGTTCAATTTTTATCTCAAATTTGTTCTTGGCGGTTGTCATTAGAAAGATCAAAATTAGTTATCGATAATGCATTATCAGTTAATTTCGAGTCTTTCCTACCTTAATTGAGTGTAGATTATACCAAATTGAAGTTGTGCTTCCACGGTTGAGTTGTTATTTTCTCATTTTATTTTGATGTTATAGTACGGAGATGGCTGGAAACAATGGTCCAGCTGAAAAGTTGAACTTGTTGAGCCGTATTGGTATAACGACTGATTGATATTTGATTACGGAAGAGCCGGTGTTTGTTGACATGTTTGCTTCGAAGTGAAAGCTGGACCACATAGCGTGTCTGCAAATTTGGCTATCATCTCTATAATAATCTACAATCATCTGTGTCGACTATCATTCAAAATGAAGATACGGAAGAGGTGCTACCCCAAGACATTGATGGACGTACTGTCATTCTCATTCATATTGCTCATAATACCCGTGATGTATTGGTTCGAACTCTTCGTCGTTTTACCTACGGTCTACACGCCATGGTCGCTATGGCATGCGTTTCATTTTTTATGTGGTACCACGGTTATGATCAACGTCACTAGCAACTTCGTGGCCACGATTTTATGTGATACGAGCCTGGATAAAAGAGATATTCCTGCGACAGTTAGGGATCATTTCTCTCAAGGATGGCGTCTGTGCAAAACTTGCGACCTGCCTGCTCCTCCAAGATCTTGGCATTGTGATATTTGCGGATCATGCATTCTTAAAAGGGAGCATCATTGTCCTTTCACGGGATGTTGCATTGGACACAGCAATCATAGATATTACCTTATGTTCATTCTGCATCTGTTTATTGCTACATTATATGCGACTGTATTCAACAATGCCTTCATTTGGAAGCACTTCACATGGGGAGTCGTTGCAGTGATGAAGGTGCTCGTTCATTCTTCTTAGATCCATAAGTAGAATTGACTAGTGCTGTTAAACTGTGTACCTTTGTCAACTGACTGTTTATTTGAATTTCAGGTTGTTTTTCCTTTGGCCATGCTGGTTTATGGGTTTGATGCCTCGCCGTCCTCATTTTATGTTTTCCTTTATATAGTGAATGTTGCTGGCATGTTTATCTCGGGAGGACTTCTATACATTCATGGAACAATTCTCTTGCGGGGCGTCGTAACTTATGAAAAAAGGCATAAGATATTGGATTATGATTATGGTGTTGAGCAAAATGTGAAGGAATTACTTGGTGATAAATGGTTTCTGGTTTGGATATATCCTTTCACTCAGTCGAAACTTCCCCGAAGTGGTGTCAGTTGGCAAGCTTCGACATCCTCTGTGAATGAAAAAAGTAAAGACAGGTAAATTAACCTCTGAGTTATAAACGTGAATGGTTGTGCAGTAGTATTTGTTTGAATGGCGAAAGATTGAAAGACTATTGATGTGACTAACATTGAGAAAAGTGTGCATGTATTTCTTCAATTTGGAGAAATAGATATTTTAGTAAATTATTAAAATCGTTATATTTTCGAATATACCCCAGTGATGTATTCCTCTAAGAGTATATTTATGTTCATGCCATTTTATTTTGGTTCCTATGTGTATTGGCTTAGAAATTAATGGATAATGTTACTTCATTTTATAGCATAGCATTTATTCGTTGCTGTTTTTATTGGAATCTCTTCCATTGGCAGCATTTGGGTGCCTCCGGGCTAGGAATTCGGCATGCTTAGTTTTCATGTTTTATTTCTTTGTTTTGAAAAATATATCTATTTTATCTACTGCCTTTGAAGATTCCCAGCTAAGTTTGCCCTCAAAGGTAAAAGTGTCCAGAAATGAGTAAAACTTGTAAGTTGTTTTGTTCGTGGTGAATAGGTGGGTTAATTATTCTGTGGTGATATCCCTTACGTTGTAGTGTACCACTTCATCCTTCGAGCAGATTTTGATGTGTTGTATCACACTTACATACCCATTAAATGCCATGCATTAGCAACCTTATACACCGCCTATTCAGTGTATGGTGATTGAACTGGGTGCCCTGTCACTGTTAAATTCTGACTACTCACTTTCAAAGCACTCCATGTCTCGATAAACAACCTGCCAATTCATTCACAGTCTCGGGTCTGAATACTTCGGTCATTTGGCCTCTGGTTCGAAGAATAACTCTGTTCAGTCCGAGTAAGAGAACACTTGATCCATTGACTACCTTACTGTACATAGAGAACTTCTGGCTATGGTGTATGTGTATCTCAAGATTCTTGTCCCAACTTGACTTATGTCCAGCTCGTACCTTTCTGTCGTGTATCTTAAGAGCGATTGTTAATGAACGAACAAAACCTTTTTTGATTTGATGCTCTCACAATAGTGATGGGTAAACAAAATGAGAGAGGGCAGCTGTTCTGAGTTAAATTTTCATCTTGAATTATTGGCCATTCTGGGAATCTGGCTGGACTCAGGCTGGCTGTAGCTCAGGCTAGCCGACTGTGAGTCTGGCTGTTCCATCCATCAGCACCCTCAGATCGAATATAGAATTGACGAACTAACTAGTAAACCAGCATGTATATTTGTTCAAGGCAAGACTTGACTGAGTCTTTCAGTCATATTTCTGGTATTCTCAGAATACTAAATGTCATGCTATTTCCCTGGTGTCCTGGGTTGGGCAAAAAATAGTTTCCCGTAAACAGCATCAGAGGGTGCAAATTTAAGTTCTCAGTATTAGTGGTCATTGACATGGCCCCTAAATGCACATGAAGCACACTATATTGGGTGTGTGGGTAGCCTCTGAGGTTATCCTCGTGTGGAAATAATTTCTCACAAACAGCCTCAGAGAGTATGAAGTAGAAGTGAAGAGAGAAGGGAAGTACTCATTAACTAGTGCTCCTTTGCCAGACTCTGGCATCTACATGGTGGACTAAACATTGAGTTGCTTGTTTGTGTTTCAGAGTACGTTTGACTATCTGGTTGCACACGATTAATTTATTTTGATGCTCAACCCCTTTTTGATATTCATCATTTTTGGTGCAAAAGCTTTTGTCTGCGAGTAGAGTCCTGTTTCTACCTGTTGTTCATGGACAATTTCACTGCTTCTGCTTATTATATTTATCTATTCCTGGTGCCATATCATTATATGTATTATTATTTGATACAAAGTTTTATTTCAATAACTCAATAATTACCCGAGATCTTATCTTTTCCTAAGAGAGAACTGAGAACACTTAAACATAACCACTTTTATTCCAAGAACTGCGAACCAATAAATCTAACAACTTTGTTTACATTGCTGCGTTGACACCATTTTGTCTGATGGTTTCTTCAACTGTGTTGCATTTAATAGCTTGGTCACAATTTCTGTAATTTGTTTCACCTTTATCTTGACTCTGTTACTTTTTCTCTGATAAGGAAGTGCTTGATATCTATGCATATTTTATTCTTCAATGAAATTTTGGATTTCGAGCTAGTCAAACTGCTGCCGAATTATCTATTTGATTCATGGGGATCTACTTCAACTTAAATGTATCACCAAACAGTCAAGTCTCCCAAATTGCTTCCTTGGCTGCTTCATTTGCGGCAACAAGCTCTACTTCAGCTGTCGATGTAACTACCATAGCTTGCTCCTAACTTGTCCAAGAGATAACTCCTCCTGCATGCATAACAAATTCTCCTGAAGTTGACCTGCTAGTCATAGTACATCTGCCAAAATCAGCATCTATGTATCTTTCTAAAATTCCCTTTTTTAATTTATACACATAGATGATTTCTTTTTTCATGGCTTCTCTGAAGTTACGAAAAATCCTGACTATTAACTACATCATTTTTAGTTGGATTTTCTAATGACCTAGATAAAAATTCAATGCTGAAGGCTATATCCAGTCTTGTGATGGGTATGAGGTATATCAAAGCACTAACAGCCGGTCTGTTATGACAAGTATCTTCTTTTTTGCTTTCTTTCTCCAATTTTGCAGTGTCTACAGCCCTCAACAGTGGTGATGCAATGGACTTATTATCTGAAAAATGGCACTGTTTTTAAATTTTTTGCAAGGGCTCTGTACTTAACCTTGCTAAATCATCCTTTAACTCTTATTTCAAGACCTAAATAATAGTCTGTCATTCTCGAAACTATTTTAAATCTTGATTTAAGATCTTTTACGAAGTCATGTAATTCTCTATCGTCATTTGTTCCTATTAGTCTGTCATCAGTAAATAATGCCACTATCAGTTTCTTACAATCTCTCTCTCAAATGTATAAACAATTATCAGTATCTTTCTTTTGAAACCAAGGTTTCCAAGAAATCCGTCAGGTCTCCTTTCCATATGAAAAGGCTGCTCAATGGCAGCTATACTTCAAGATGAGTACAATAAGATGATTTTATGTAACTTTTCCCTTTATTATGCAAGTTACTTTTGTCTTTGTGATTTTTCTTTTCTTCTGGTGTAGCATTCACTCCTAGGTTAGTTGGTTTAACCTACTCGTTATGTATAACATGTAATTCACCCTCATGATAACCCAGAAGATATCAAATTATTCTTTTCCACAATGACTTACTGTCTCAGTGGCTATAAGCTTGATGTGCTTTGCAAGTTCCATTTTTACGTAGCTGCTATGTGCAGCACATCATAAGTATTCTTTTCTTCTTGAATGATTTTGTACTGGAGTGCATTTACAAAAAATGATGCTGGTTTCATAGCCTGTTTTAGCACTTTCAGTTATTACTTGTGATCTTATCTTTTCTTATGAAGGAACTGAAACACTCAAGTGATAGGCTTTTAATTTCTGAAACAGCGAACTAAACTTTGTTATCATACCTCATATATTGACAACAACTGCCAAAACAGCATCAGATAAAATCAAATTCGTGTATCACTATTATTTATTAGTTTGCATGTTGAAATTCTCAATTATTACTTTAACAGTTATTATAATAATTTTTTTATAGCCAGGCAATTTCCCCCTCCCCTCTTCTGCAAATGCAGAGAAATAGTGTTGCAGTGTGCCCTGTTCAATGGAAGGAAAAAGTATAACAAAAGAGAATGAATGTGCCGGGTATATTGGTGGTTTGGAACAATAGCTGTTCCAGGCATATTGTGGGTAATGAATGCCCAGCAATACTGAACATAGTGAGGCCATAGAGCTCCACCAACTATTACAGTGATCAAGGTGTTAAAAGAAAAACTAGTATTATATCAATGTTATGGCAAAGAGTGTGAAAATCTGGGCTGAATTTTCTGTAGAAAATTTTGTTTAGGGTGCAGGTTTTCTGCTATTGAGCTTTCAAATTTGAAATGAAATTTTTTTGTAGCTAATGCGTCAGCTGATTAAGTGAAGAAGTGTGTAAGGTTCTGAGCCACCCAGCTAACTTTCTTCAATTTTATCACTTCTGCAATGGCTCTGCCACTGCTGCAGCCACATTAGATCTTCAGTTACTCACAGATTGGTCTTTTCCAATTTTCAAAGCTCAATAGCAGAAGAACCATCCAAACCTTGCAAATATTTGTATAGAAAATTCCTAGACTATTTGTTCTCTCCAGCGATATCGATATATTACCACTCATTTATGTATTTATATGAGGGTTATTTTTTTTCAAGGTCTGATCGGTCGCAAAATTAAAATCACAGTGAAAATCAAAAATGTTTTATTTGCAACATTTAGCTACACCTTCCAGATACTTTTCTACATAGTTGCCGCTCTGACTTAGACATTTGTCGTAGTGTGGTAACAACTTACCAATACCCCTGTCATAGAAGGCAGCCGCTTGTGCTTTCAGCCAATTCTCTACGCTGGTCTGTGCCAATATACTGTCCTCACCGGCGTTTCATGTGAGTATAGAGATAAAAATCAGAGGGGGCCAAGTCCGGGCTGTATGGTGGGTGATCAAACACTTCCCATCAAAAACACTGCAGGAGTGTCCTTGTTGCAGCTGCAGTGTGTTGCCAAGCATTGTCATGAAGAAGGACTATGCCTGATGACAACATTCCTCTTAGCCTGTTTTGTATTGCCCTTCGTAGACATTGAAGAGTCACGCTGTATGAGGCTGCAGTGATGGTCATGCCACTTTCAAGAATTCCAACAAGAGTTCTCCTTTTCGGTCCCAGAACACAGTAGCCATACACTTTCTGATGGAGAAGGTTCACTTTGTCAGTATCTTGGTACTTGCACATGTTCAGTAGTTTCTCTGAAATTGATTATGAAGCTATATGTGTGATGTCATCAGCATGCATCGCTTCATACATACCTTGTTGGTACTTCATGCCTTGCTGATGGGCTAATGGATAACATACTCGCAACAGCAACAGAGTTACACCATTATTCTTTTATATTTGGGATAATCTGTAATGATGCTCCTGCCTTAGTTTTTTTATCCAAATGTTCCCTCAGGTGTTCTTGATGCAGTATGTTGTGCTAGTGAGGAAATTATCTCTACTTGAGTGAGAATGGAATGACAATTCAATTTCAGAATTATCTAAGAGAGGTTTTACTGCCTTCGTAGGTACATATCCAAAGTATGGCTGCATCTTGAATTTAGTCTAAGGGCATTATGGGTTTTACTACATAGTCATCAGTTCAGAATCAACTCAGTGGACCATGAAAGCAAACAAAGTTGTTTTGGTACTATATTTGATGGCATATATTATGCTCCCTTAGCCAATCATTTATTAAATCAGACAGAGTTAAGCTGCTAGTCTGCCAAAATGAACTCTGCTTAAAGTGAAGCATTTGAGCCAGCTGATGCTCTCATATGCATATAATCTAAGAAATAGGGGAACATTTTTAAAAATGATTACTCGCACCTTTGAATTGTGTTCTGTGAGTCACATGTTACACATTGTTTCATACGGTGTAGCTCTTTAAAATGTATTACATGACTGCTCATTCATTTAGCTTTATTCATTTAAATATTCTCTTTGATATTTTATATAATGATAGTTGAGTTATGTATTTGGATCAAATGTGTGCAGTTTAAATGTAATAATTACATTGGAAGTTATTTAGTTATTTTATTCACTGTTTTAATAATATAATGTTTGGTAGTTCATCTGGTTAGGACATACATATGCAGGAAAAAGTTGTTATACAGTCTGTGTCAAAGTGTGGCATTGAATTTTAAGTTAATAATATTTGTGATCAGGGTGTACCGTATAGGTGGCGGGGCTGGCCTGTGCATAGAGTTCCATCATGTTGAGGATGGCATGGCAATTTTTCCCCCAAAGACAAGATAGTATTAAAATAAACAATGTCATCCACATATCCAATCCCCCAAATTTTGGGAATGTACTGAAATAACAAAAAGAGGAAAATGAAATTTCAGATAATAGTAGGGGGTCTTACATTTTAGAGACCCTAGATATTCTGCTGAGGTTGAGTGGTACTGACCATATGGGTAGATTTTGGTGGTAGTGGTGAGTGTTGGGGGTGACTCAAGCATGTAAGAGGATATATCTTCGAATATTACACCTAGTGGTATTTTGGTTAAAAAAGACTATTTTATGTGCGGAACATACATTAGTTTTTTCATGATGAGGAATAAGTGTTATGTAATATGAATTTTAAAGTTGTCTTTATCTTGTGCTTGTGGTATGTTGTTCTGTTATCAATAATGATGTTACCAAAAATATGGGTTGATAGAAAGTGTGCTGAGATTTTATCGAAGAAAAGTTGATATGATTGCTACCATTATGAGTGAATTGGAAAATTTTGTATGTAAAATTTGAGTGAATTGGAATGTTTTTTAAAATACTTAACTGGAAAACTTTTTGAATTTGTTGTGTGAGCTGTGAAATACATTATTAAGTATTAGCAAATAAGCAACATTATTTTATTGATGTGAGAGGACCATTTGAGATTCACAAATGGTCCGAATAGCTGCTGTGGTACTTCTCTTGCTGATACCCCGATTTGTACTTATTGGTGAACACAAAGTATGCCTTTAATCTTGTGTATTATATGCTGATTTTTTTAAGATTATGGACTATCCACACGTAAATTTTCTCTGTTGTACCTTTGGCTACTCTACTTTCATGCATAAGTGTTAACATTTATGTTGGCTGGGCTGTCTGAAGTTGCTCAGGATGAAATTTGCTTTTTGTTTTTCTTATTGAATGAATACACATTTCAATGAAAATTGATGGCTGCAGATGCGACTTTTATACCTTCGTTGGTTTAAATGTATAAAAAATATTCAATATTTAATCAATCCTTCATAATGACTTCGCTTAATTCATGTAAAAATAAGATTCTAGCACTTGTAATATAGTTGCCCCTCAATCCTCGATTAAAGACTTTGACAGTGCAGTACTTCTGCAAACATATGTATTTAGACCTAATTGGAAATGAGTTGTTTTGTTGATTTTTTGCTCTGCTGATGTTATTAGCAAAATATAGTTAGTGATGCTACTCATGCCTCTCAATTTTTTTCTGGTAGTAGTATTATGGTTTGTTAAACATGTATATTATGTCCCTGGGAATCATGAGCTGAGTCATTAGGGATGCTTTGAGAGTGCATATTCCTTGTGTGGATGTGCCCTAAATGCAAATCAAGATACTTTTAACTGGGATATCATGAGCACAGATTTGTTTGACAACTTTTACTTTTTACTTTTAGAATTGGCATTGTATTTCTGAATTAGTTGCTGCTGGCCAAGGGTGGCTACAATCCAATTATAGTATGGTCTGGCTGCTGATATCCAGGGTAGTGAAAGCATTGATATCAGGGATTAGTCCTGAGGTGCATTTATGGTTTTCCATATTGATGGGGAGAGGTGGATGGCTATCAAAATGTGGCAATGTTGGTCTTGATGACATGCCTAATGTACAGTCCATTGCAGGTTTTCAAAAATCATGCTGGCTGGTAGCAAACTGTTGAAGATCTAATGATACAGGTGTGGAGTGGGTGTGAAAAAATCAGGGCTAGTTGTTAAAATTATGGATGAGATGTTACTGTGTAGGTCTTTTTTTCCGTGATATCATTGGCAACTGGCAAAATCAGACCAGGATGGACCATGGTTGAGGAAAGATTTTCAAATTTCAGAGCTTTGTCTAAGATGTTATGAGCCAACTGCTGCAATTAATCATAAAATGTAGTGGATACCTTGCTAGTAAACTTTTTGGGATTACCTACAATCTTCTTTTCCCTAACAACTTCGCAGAGAAAAATATGGTGTGAAGAAATTTACTTGTTTCCTAAATCAGATTTTCTTTGTCTTTTTTTGCATCGACTTTTTTGTCATCCCATTGTAAATATACATACTACTGGCAAAAATATCTGTCATTAAGTTTTTCTATAATGTTGAATTCTCTCTGACCAGCTTCAATTTAAAATATTGCATTGGCTAGAATCCAATGTCACAATCTCTCTTGGTAAAGTTCAAGATCACTTGTACCATATTCCGTATTACAGTGAAAACTGGATATGAAAGTAAACAGGATTTGGTAATGATTGGGTTTGATGAGTAAAGCCACATGAAAATTTCAATATCCCTGGCTAATATGTTTGGTTACTCTCCCCATCCAATTTGGTGTGGATTCCTTACCTCGCCAAAACTTTTATAATGCTTAAAAAAGTTATGTGGGGAATAAGCTTAAAATTAATGCTGGTTCCAGTCACACTTGGTTGCACCCCTGGTGGTTGCCAGGGTTGTCACAGCTGTAAACTGTCTCTGTAAAGCAGAATAGGTATTGTTAATGTGCTGAAACTTTGAGAGAAACTGGTTCTTAGAGTTTTGTTGAGTCTCGTGTAGTGATATAATGAGATATAGGGTATTGACATGAGAAAAATGGCTATGAGGTACTGCAAAAGCATGCATTTTGGGCAATTCATATCAAGAAGAATAAATCTCTAACTAATGTGTCATAATTTAAAATGCATTTTGACCCTGTGTGTTGGAAAACTACTTTTCCTCCTAACTCAAAAATAAACATTGTTATGGTTAAGGGTGTTGTCCATTTTAAATTTTAACACTATTTTGGTGGTATTTGATTTGGTGGCTAATGTTTTGAGGTGGTTGAGGGATGTGTTGCTGGGTTAGAATGAAATTTGATTATGTCTGTAATGATGACCGTATTTGAGGAATTACATTTTTTCTCACTAAAAAAAACTGCTCTACTTTTTATATCCTCCGTTGATATGTGGGATATATCAGCAATACATTTTGGTGAAAATGTCGTGTTTCACTTCTTATGATCAATGATGCCAGAGTAGAATCAGTTGTTTGTAACTACTATAATGGATGTATATAATGCTGAATTTTGTGTGGTAATTAAATTGTTGAAAATTTCATTAATTATAGAATATCTTTTCAGAGGTGGTACATGTCTATTGCCCATTTTCATGAGCACATGAACACTTCCCAGCCGAGACAGTAAAGGGATACCTGTTATTGTAAGAGAATCCTCCTGAGTTGATGTTTATTCAGAGATATAGGTAAATCTCTTTTCTATATTCATTGTAGATGTAGGGTCCTAAAATTAGATTTATTATTTTGTAGCTTGAAGCCTATGGAAAGTAGTTGTTAGATGTTAAAAAAAAAGTAGAGACCTGTCTAGCAAGATTAATGGCTTCCAAAACATTATTTGTTCTGATAGCTGTTAGTACTTAGAGTTGCTGTGGACCTCTTTCAGGTACTGACACCTAATTGTCAGCCAAAAATGGGAGATCTAGATATTGTGTTTTAGTTCTTAGAGCTCATTTATTTTAAACTAATGGTTGGTCGTTTCAATTTTATTTGTTGTAATAAGCAAATGTACTCAGTGCACAATAGTTGGGCCAAATGAATCTTCTTAAGGTTCTGTGAGGTCAGTGAGGTTTAGGTACATAAATAAGCTGAGAAGATGTAAAACGATGCTCTTGTGCATCAGGTGATGTGAAACTGTTTAGTGACCAATTGAAAGGAATACTTCTGCTGCAAGTCTGTACTACCTGTGGCTCAAGTATGTCCATGGTAAAAAATTAATGGATGAACAAAGTAAGAAAGTTTGTATGTTGGATTATGTAATTGGAAAGCGTAAACTTAATGACTTTTCCCTGAGTGATGGGAATATGTGCCATAACCTATATCATGCTTTTGCTCTTCCTCATGTGGTAAAATTTAGAGGATTTATTTCTCACCCAGGATTCACTGAGTGTTTCACATTCATCCAGGAGAAAAGTAATTAATTTTTTGGATGTTGTTTGAAAGTGGGCAGCTGTGATACATCTTTTGACTGGTTATTTGTGCTCCCTAATTAGTTAGTTATCCGTTTAACTTCTTTAACATATTTGTTTATACTGTAGAGCTGTATGAATTTATCATGTTAATGACCAGCTTTTATAGCTATTTGCTGCCATTCCTTGCATTAGGGCTTTCGTTCAGCTACTGTTTCTGTTACTTAACTCAAGACATGACTCAGTGACGTTTTTTTACTTAGCTCAGGACATGATTGTGCCCTGGACATAGCTCCTGAATAGCTCAGGACATGTTTTCAAATTTGTGCGAATATAACTGTCTCCCCCTGCGCATATTAGCTGAACCACCTTGTAGTTTCCACCCTTGTATCCATGCTAAAAATCAAAGTGTAAGCTATTATGTTTTTCTGAAATGTGGAAGGTTGACATTATGAAAATACAAACTTTGTAGCTTCCACTTTTTATTAACAAATATACTACTGATTCCGGCCCTAATGCCATCATCAGTACCATATTTCCTGGCATATAAGACATTTAACAATATTGTGGGTTCATTCATTCGTTTGGATATTCTACCAGCTGATTGGTAGATTTTTGGACAGTGCTCATTCTTGTAATATCCTAATTTCTGATGTATCGTTCTGCTTTCCCTCCTCTATGGGATCCACCATTAGATCCCTTTTTAATTCCTCATATTGTCTTCCTCTTCTTATTTTGCCCAGAATTCCTATCCTCTTCCTTCTACTTCTCCAGTGTTCTTCCCCCTATTATCCACTTCTGCATTCCCTTGAGCAATATAATTCAGAGGTACTCTTTGACCATGTGGTAAATTAAACTTATTGTCCTAATAGTCCTCACAAGTTTTTGCAGTGCTCTTCTTTGGTATCGGAATTAGTGTTGTTTTGTGAAGTCCTCTGGCCTCCCTTCATCCTCATAAATCCCATAAATCTCATAAATTAGAACAAAAAGTGTCCCTCTTCTGTTCTGGCCCATATTGAGAAATTCAGGAGGTATGTAATATATTGCCACTACCTTATTCCTTTCAATCTCTTCTTATTCCTGGGTTATATCTAAGCTCGTTAGATCTGCCTTTAGCTCAATAACTGTAATCCTGTCACTCTCATCTTCTGTATAGACTACTTTTCCACCAAGTTTCCTGTTCATTGCATATGCAGCCTCACGCTAGCTTTCATTCCCTCCACTATATATCACTCTATAGTCTTTGCTCCATTAGTTGCTACTGTCTTTCCGTCTTACTTTGCATGGGTCCATGATGTCTATAACCAACTTATCCATGTCTTTCTCTGTATTATCTAACTTGCCTGCCCTTAGCGTAGTCCTAACATTTCCGGTTCCTATTCTGATGGTTGTGTTCCTCTTTTGCGTCTTTGTTTCCTCTGATTCAGCATTTGCTTCTAATTCTGGGCAAGGATTTAGTGTGATGACAACTGCCTTGTTCCCCCTGCTGCCAGGCATGACACTCAACCCACTGGGCAGATACCTATAGTTCCTAGGTAGGATTCATTTCCACATAAGTAATGTCAATGATTTCAAGTTTTTTTAAAAATTGAGTCAGTATTCCATTTCCTTCGTATTAGTGTTTTTTATGTCATCATTGGCACTATGGCATCAATTATGTTTTGGACCTGACTGATAATGTGTAGGTGGTGGTTTTGAAGTTTAAATAATCTAAGGGACTTTCCAATAAATATTTTCTGCTATTATTAGTGTTGTCTAAATTAACATTTTTAGACGTATAATATTGTAATGTTGCTTTTAACAAACCTCAAAACTTGTCTAATATTTTCTAATTTGTTTAATTGTGATCTTGTATAACTGTATTGTGTTATTTTTTTATTTCCGACAGCTCTGAGAATTTTTCAATATTTTTTGTTAAAATCTATTTTTGCAAAGTACATTGAACTATGCGAGGGAAATTGTATGAAAGATGGCCCTTTCTTAAATGTCATGAATGCTTTGGGGTAACTTTTTCATCGAAATTCCTGAGGATGTACTGGGGAAAGGAGGAGAGGTTATGGCTCAAGACCTCCCTCCTTGAAAGATTACTGGTTGTCTATGTTCAAAGAATCTCTCTGCCTATGTTAAAAGATCATGACTTGGTGATTGTAATTGGAGTGTATTACACTCAATTTTTAATGGAGTCAAGTTTTTCTTTTCATCGAGTGTCTCCAAATTTGTTTCTTTCTTTCTGTCTCGAAATTTCTGTCTTTCTTCGAAATGAAGAAGTTTGTAATTAGGTCGTAGTATTTCGCTCGTTTTTTACTTTAAGAAAACGGTGAATTTCCTTTTTTTAGTAAAATCCTGGTAAAAGAGTGATTGTTTCCAAATTTTTACATTCTTTTACCTCATGTGGCTGCCCTTCCCATAACTGTTTGCGACATAACTTATTTATATCTCTTTACAAACCACCTATGACGATTGTTAAACGGCTGCCCTGTTTCAATAATCTTGGAGTAGTGATCATGACCTACATCATGAAAGTAATTCGCTTTACTGGTTGTAGGCAAGTTGAAATTAAAATACCTTTTACAAAGTACAACACTAGCGAAAAAATGATGATTGAGAGAAAGATAAGAATTCCATGTAATGAAGTTTGGGGTACGTATTCCTCAGCATCTTCTCCAACAGATTTTCTTTTTTTTATCCTTAGTGTTAAGTATTATTTTTTGAAGCGCCTATGAGGAAAACTGGAGAAATAGCGTGGATTCCTGCCCTCGCTTGGGAATGATGCTTAATATGAGGTTTTACAAGTGGTACCCATTTGTCCTCTTAATGCTAGGGTGCAGCTCCATTTCCCGGAACAATATTTTGTGGCTAACTTCCTTGAAAATTGTACGGGGAAGATGAGGCTCAAATTGATACGCGCTCTTTCCCCTCAAAAGTTACCAGTTTCCTCCAGCCCTATTACCGCGAGATGCAAGCGCCTGATCGGAGCCGCCGCTCCGGTCTTGATGAATTTTCTTGGCACCCCATCGAGTGAAACGACGGTCGCGATTGACAGACGTTATTCTACATCCCATAAGACACGACCCAGCTGGAAATCTTGACCTAAAACGCCTCGAGGTGGAAGAGGGGGGTTGCTCTTGCAATCCCCCTCGCTCACAATAAGCATCGGCGTCAATTAAGAGAACCGTTTCACCACCCTTCAATCAACGGGCACCGCTGCTGCGCGGATCGGAACACATAAAAGGGAAAGTTAAGATCTCGTAGCCATCACCGAGCCTGCGGGGACTTTTTTCGTTCCGTCGTATGGTGGTAATATTCTTTCGCTGCGGTGGGCTCCGGCACCGCGTATGGAAAACCTCCCTCTTGAGCGGCGTCGGGTGTCTGCCGTCATATCGTCTGTCGGACCGTAGGCGGCTGTCGTAGAGGATCTGCGATCTCTTCGTCATTTGCCCTCTACCTCCTACCCTCATCTGATGGCTGATCGCCTTCCCATGATTCCCGAGGACTCCCGGGTCGCCGTCGGCGAACCATTTCTCTCTCCCCCTCACCAGGCTCCTCTCTCTCCATTTCGTGCCAGCGGGCCTTACCCTCGTTCCATTCCCTCGCAATGGTGGAATCCCAACCTGCTCACTTTTCCCCCGTTCGTGATGGCCGGGGAAGGTACCCCGTTTTCCCTGACCGCACCACCGGCTTCTCGACTCTTTGAAGGGAGTTCTCGTGTTGCGGTTCGTCGGTAATGCAGTCCGCTCGGAAGAACGGTTGCTGGGGTTTTTTCCAATTTTTCGCGGGGAGGCTCCTTTTTTTCGTGACCTTAAGAGAGATTTCAAGGGCTTTTTTCAACGTCTGGTCCCTGCGTGTCTATGCTTGAGACGTGTTCGTAATGTGATTGAACGTAGGTGAGCGGACAGCGTTCATGTTTCTATTTACCTTGCTCTCAAGCTGTCGTTCTCTCTTCTGGGATCGATTGCGGACCTAGCTTTCATCTGAAGTGAGGGTGGGTGCTCTATTCGTGTGTAAAAATTACGAATTTTGAATAAAATATTTCCTACATATTTGTACAGAAAATAAGAACTCGAATTTAATGTGGAAAGCATGGCTGTACGATGACTAAAGGACAAATCGATTTCAGAAAGTATGGGTGCTTCTTTTGCGTTAAATCGACTAATTTTTATATTTTCTACCAGAAAGACAACCGTTATCAATATTGGCGCAAAAAACTTCGTCTTAGAATAAAATTTATGTTGGTAAGTGATTCAGGTTTAACTTAATGGAACATTTGGATTTAGAAAAACTTAAAAATTAAGCCGTGAATTTTGGAAAAGAATTTCTTCAGCGTGATCGTAGTTTCACTTTGGTTCACGGTTGTTGTCCGCCGTGATGATGCAGTGCCACATCGCACCTGATATTACTGTAATTCAACAAGTCAACAGGGATAGGGATAATTTTTAATTAATTATAATTGAGAAGGTGGATGGTAAATACCTCCTTTACCCCCATCCCCATTGAATTTGCCAGCCCTTAATGTTCTGCATAAGGAAGTAATCATCCGCCTTCCTGCCGATGACCTAACTTAAAGTGGGTGATACTCGAAGATCGAGGACAATCTTTCTTCTCGGCTACTCTAATTAAAAAAGATGGCTAAGTTCTCGTCGAGCGTGGGTGGTTTATTTCTTTTGCAGTCCACTTGCACTTGTAGAGCTAGAAATCATGAACGAAAATGCCAATCCCACTATTAGCTATCCGTTGATCTTGGGAGAAATAATGTCCTCCCGGGAGATATACCTATTGTATTTTGCTATTTTAAATTGGCACTCTCAACATATCTCCTCTTGAGATATTTGACGCTCCTAAGCTGTTCACTTGTCATTTGAAAATGATTTATGTTTTGTTAAGTGGTGTGTGCTGGCAGACGAACGCTCGGCATGAGTCAAAGCCTCAATTAATCGAAAGATCTGAAAGATAAATTTTTAAATGAATTTCAATATTTTATTTAAGTAAATGGTGAAATATTCTTAACATTGCTAAACCCTACATGCAAGTAATTTTTAAAAATAAACCAGGTATATTATTTTTCTGATATTGAGGAACTCATATTTCTTAGTTGCATTAATGTTGCTAATGTAATGAATTCAGTGTATTTCTACTTGTTCTATGGATTGTAGCCCCAAAATTAAGGCGGCGGTGACCATCTGTGACTCGTTCTATTCATTACGGGCGTGAAATGCATCTACAGTGCCAGAAGAAAAAAATCCCTCTAAACTGGTATTGGAACCGAGGACTTTTGCCCAGTCGGATTGATGCGCGCACTATCACGCTGCTCAGACTTCTCGTTCAGGTCCGGTAAACTATACGTCTGAAGTTCGGTTTCTGTTCCATGTGACTTTCTTTTATTGGCAAGTTTCGTATTTCATACTCGTGATTTTCGATCGAGGAAGACTTACAAAATAGTTGTGCCTTTCCTGTCATATACGCATTTTGTATCTCTGACCCAGCGAAGGTAAGCGTGTTTCAGTAACCTGTTAGCCAAGTGGTAAAAAATTTGGCGAAGTAGACTTTGGATACTTGATTCAAAAGTGCATTGCGTAAGAACGTTGTCGTTTGTATATTTCATTGTAGAGTTCATTTGATAGCTATTCCCGTATGTTTTTGGCAATGTAAGTTATCATAAAGGTGAAAAAGTAAATTTTCTGTTGGTTCTACTTTCTTTTTCTATAGGGAAATGGAAGTGGGCGGAGTGCTCGAAATTTTAGTGGTGTTATTGAAATAGCTCGCAGAAGAAACCTTGTGCAACTATGGGCTCTGCTCTTGCTGGAACACATCGTACCGCATACATATTAGTTTTGGATTAATCTCCCTAATGAAATTGCTGACTATTGGCTTAGGGTGATAATAGAAAAAGTTTCCAATCGATAATTGCCTAAATATTTATGTGCCTTTTTCAGTCATGTAGTGCACTGAACGTTTAGTATCTCCGCTCATGACCCTACTGACTACGGGTAATCATTGTCGGGAGTACGTCCTTGTTAATGTGTAGCAGGTGCTCTTTATGTCCCAGGCTGGAGCGCGTGTGAATTTTATGACCTCTTTCCCGCTATCACATTCGTAGAAACGGAGCACATCTGCACTCGTTTGGTTGCTGGTCTCTCTTGTGGGAAACCGATTGCCATCGTGTCTCGGAAGGAATCTGCGTAGCTTCTGAGGGAGATGGGAAATGTGGTTTCAGGCATTGGTTTCTTGGAGAAGCTTTTTGTGCGTTAGCATTTAGATCCAAGACGGCTCTTGCGAACTAACGCACTAATTATGCAATCTTTCGATATTTTCCATAGATAGCTCACTTAAAATCAGCCTGCAATTACCTCTTCCAAATCCATTTATGTATATTTTTTATTTATTTAAATTCATTATAATCCGCATTCCTAGCATAAGAAACGGTAAAATGGAGTAGAATCCACTGCTCCAATGAATTAATGTATGCATTCATAAGGGAGGTAGTCATGATTTTTAACCGCTAATATGGCCATTCTTCCGTGCAGTTTAAAGTCAAGCAATTATAGGACAGGGGGAGCAATATGGTGGATATCACAGTTGTCGGGTAACAGTTGGATGGCGTCGTGCCTTCTCCATCCACCTCAATGGTTAGAGGTTACCGGTAATCGACGTTTTCATGGCAATTGCAAAATTTGTGGGACAAAATACTTGCGTCGCCAATATACATACATACAATATACAAAACATATGCGGCACAGGATTAAAGAAACTAGGTTTTGTTAATCGTGTAATAGGAAGATCCTCGGATGAAAGAGTAAAAGAGAGATGCTACTTAGCTCTGGTTAGACCTCGCCTCGAATGCCCCGCGAGTATTTGGGATCCTGGTCATAAATATTTAACAAAATAATAATAGAATTCCAAGAAAAGCAGCACGCTTCGTTAAAAACTGCTACGAGCGAACAGATAGTGTCTCATAAATTTTAGAGGGATTAAGGTGGGAGCCCCTAGAGACTCCGAGGCTGCGCGCTAGGCTAAGTTTGCTTGAGAAATTCAGAACTGGTGTGTTTCAGAGCGACACAGAGAATGTTATCATGACGCCTCACTACGTCTCCAGGTCTGAAGTCACTAGGTCCCAGAAGGGATAAAATAAGAGAGATACATTGCCGAACTGAAAGATACAAAAACTACAAATACAAGAACCGCGCAGAATAAGCGACTACAATAAAAATTGAGTTCCACTGAATGTACTCCCATAATACACGTCACCATTTCTCCTCCCAAAACCGTATCCCTTACATCCTTACACGGCTGGTGTACTAACACCCCTCTGCCACACGCCCATGCGGCGGCTCGGAGGGTAGTATGTTGATGTAGAATATATGTGAGGAGTTGAGACCCCATATCCATGAGACAAAAATGGTTGAAATCACTTCTCGTTCACCCCCAAAAGTTACGAGAGTTCCGCCTGAAAAACTTTGTACATATTATGAAGCAATAAAGGTGTTTGATAAGGCCAGACAACGGTGATAAAAGTGAGGTGTCAATTTTCGAATTATTATCGAGGGATTCCGGAGGTTCGAGTTTCGGTCAAGGCAAATTATTTTTCCTCGGTAGAATTTTGCAATTGTGACATATCGTTTCCCAACGTATCTGGAAACCAATAGGTCGTCATCCAGATATTATTCCATCTCCTGACCTATCCTCCTCTGCAACGCGTTATTTATGAGATGGATGTAGTTGTGGTTGAGAATATATTATCTTTTTAAATATTTTATTGCAGCATGGTTTTACGTACCGATTAGAGTGATATCATTTGTTGTTTTCGACGATCTTTATGCAAGATGTTTTTATTATGTTTGAGGTATTCTCCGTTGGGTGTTGTGCGTGGAAGTAGATAAATTACGAATTAAATAGTACATTATGAACTATGAAGCCCTGTGAGAATGTTGAGAAGTATAATTCTGGAAATTTTTCTAGCGAAATCTTAATATATCTTTATCGACTTGTAAATCATAACGCATTAAAGTACATTTAAAGCAGTAACCTCAACTTGAACTACGCTTTTAGCCGAGGTTACGCAATTAGCAGAAGAGTGACTAGTGGATTCCTGATCAACATATTGAATTCATCAAGAAAATGCATATTCTTAATTGATGGATCTCTGTACCAATAGTATCCATTGTTTTTGTCTCGTTCTGTTTGGGTTGTATTTGATGATAAGTAATTTTTGTATCTATGATTTCGTCATTGTATCTTTATGTTGTCGCTTTTATAAGTTCAAGAGATATTGTGTGGGGGAACATGATTAGCGTGTGACTTATGTGTTTCTTATGTTTTGAATGTTAAAATTTATCCAAATTAGATAGAAGTAAATCCGACATCATCTGCATCGAAGTCTCGTTAAAATTCCCGTACTACGTTGCAAAATTTGGATGCATGCATGCGATTGAGCATTCTTATTCAGAATGCGTTTGCTCTCCCGAGATTTTCTTCTTGATTTGCGACCTCCCTGCTGAAAATCTCGCCCTTACTTCTTGGCGTCGCCACAGCGAAGCTGTGCCATACGAGCTGTCTTTCCAATGAAGTGAATTGTCTCCATCAATAAGTCACTTTACGCACACGCTAACTGTCCATACAGCGGTTTCGAAACTGCTAACGAAGGAAACAATGCGGTAGGTGAAGGGGAGTATTACTAGGCCTTGGTTTTATCTCTTCCTTTAAAAGCTGTGGATTCCGTCGACTTATATATGGACACTTAATCTCCAATTCATGTGCACTCTTTTCTTATGCATGGTTTAAGTGCATTTGGGAAGCCAAGTGCGTCACCTTGTTATTATGAGTATAATAAAGTCGATATACGAAGCCTTTGTTGTAATACTATAGATTAGTAATCGTTAAATATTGTTTGCCGTTGTATATGCATTATTAATGATGTGCTGCATCAATTTTCTACGAAGTTTTATAAATGCTGCTGTATGAAACCGCTTGACATTTTACCGTTAATATTGTTTAAAATCTCTCATCTTTTTCGTTCGAGTTAATTATAAGTTTTACTCTGTTTATGATATTTTTAGGCTGTCCCTCATTTGTCAATGTTAATTTCTGAGAATTTTTCTGACGCTTGGTGCTTCTTCTTTTACTTCACCAAAGATTTTTTTCACCCATCTCCAATTCATCTTCCCATTTTATGATTTTAACAAAAAAATCAATTACCCTCGCTTATGATCGAAATCTGTTCCTGGGAAAATTGTTGTTCGAACAAGTAATAAATAAGAAAATAATTCCTCTATAAAGGGCTCTGTTCCTAATATATGCCTTAACATCATTTTATTCCAATTCTGATCTCCCTCCTTTTCCCATGGTTGCTGACAAGTTACGACGGCTGAAATTCCTCTTGAGATGTGAGTTCTTTATTTGTTATCTCTCACAAAACAGCCTTATGCGCTTCAGTTATTTTTTGTCCGTAACCCTCACACTAATCTGCGTTTAATCCTTCCCATCACCGGCTATTACGTTTTAATCGTACATGACCGAATGCTTTCCTAGCTTACTGATCTAAGTGATTTATCCGAACGCATCATGCTCTCTGTCAACTTCTATGACATTTTTCATTCGAATTTCCTTAGTCTCAATTTTACTCTATTTTCTCTATTTGCTCTACGTCGACTGCGCCCACTATTTATTTGACTACCGCTCCGGCGAGCATTGGAAGAGAGCCCGAATGTGCTCGGTCGCGTAATAGCGTTCTCCGAAAAAAACTGACCAAGAACTTCTGAGGAAGAAGACTATTACATATTCATCTTAGAGTTGACTGAAATATCATTTTTTACAAAAAAACTTTTTTTTAACTATCCTGTACTAGTCACGAGTAGTGATGCAAAATGAACATGACAGTAGAGCTAATTCTAACTACTGCTCCTGTGTTCATTGCTCAGCGATAGTAAATTATTACTTTGGTAAATGTATGTAGTTGGCTATGAATATTTAATCCCAGTCACTGATCACGACTATTTTTATGACTTGCCTCTTACATAATTACAGATATTCAGTCGGTCCAAGCTTGTGTGGAATTAGTAGCATATTCTCGACTTGAAATTTTCTCAACATACGAGTGATACATACACTCAGGGCATAATTTTTGTAATTTGAATCACTTTGGAATTGAGTTTTATGAATATTTTACTCCTTAAATGTATTATCATCGGTGTAAAATTAATTTGTTTAAGATTAATTATCTTGTTCAGATACGGTTTGTATAAACGTCGCATGTGTCAAAATTTGAATTTACTTGATTAATTTTGTACATTATTAAATTGCTAATTTTATATTTTCCGTTGTAACATTTAATGCTATTATTTTATGACAATAATTGCGTTGAAATCCTACGTTGGTAAAGTTATATTTTTACTTTTTTGTTTCGGCACAATTTACAAGCCCATCTGAGAGCCTCTTTACAATATTAAAGGAAATAAAAATCTTAAGAGATATACCGTGTATCGATTTGCCCGAAGAACAGAATTTGTTGCTACATTGTGATTGATATTTATTGTGTATGGGTGCTTGAATTTCGTTTGAGTAAAAAGACTTTAAAATTTCCCTTAAAATATGTCACTTCCTTAATTACTACCAACATTCCTATTATGTTATGTATCACCGAAAGGAAAAAAATAGTTGTTTTTTCTCAGTACTTACTAGCTGGTGTCAGTAGCGTGCCAAATATTTCCAAAATGGGGTCCGAGGTCTCTAATGGTGAAGTTAAGTGTGTCTGATGCTCCCTCATTTCTGAACTATTAAGTTCGGTAATTTTAATTCTGTCATAACCACAGTGTATTAAATGGAAATATGCCAATTTAATCTTTCATTTTCTGGCTTGGCATCAGATTGGTATCTGTTATAATTTTGAAAATACTTGAATGACTGGTGCTTGATACCGAAATTGACGGAAGGGTTTCATTTAGGTCCAGCTGTTTCTGAAGAGAGCGATGAATCATGCTGTCCCCTGGCTCTTTTTATTTCGACAGTTTGTTCATTCAGCGGTCGCAATGAAAACTCAACTCAGGCCTACCAGTCAATCTTAATAACCCACCCGTGCTTAGCGATACGGAACAAATTTATAAGGGACAGTGGTTTTCTTCGAGGTTTACCCTACTAGAGTCCGATCGCTGAAAGTACGTGCATGGTATGAGGTCACAGACCTTTTGAAGGAAAGACCCTCTATGCAACTCGATAGGAAAGGCATTATATAGGTTGCGGTTTCGTAGCCATAGGATATGCAAGCGGAAGTTTATTTTTTTCCCTAGATTTAACGGTATAGCTGGCTGGCCATCCGCAGGAGTTGTGATTGGGTTGGAATCCCGGAGTGTTCAGGGAACTCCTTAGTTCGGTTCTTCGGCTTATTAACTGTATCGCTTGATGGCTTTGCGTAGGTATTATATTACTGCGGTGAAACTACTTCACAGATTCCATTTACCACTTCCGGTCGGCGATTTAAAAGCATCCACACTTTCTCAGGTTATTCTTTACCCTTCGATCACGTGTCTATTTTTAAAAAGTTTACGTAATTTAATCCTCTAAGGAGATTCTTTTGCATTATTTTTTTCTATAGCCTATTCACCATTTTTCAATCTGACGCAAGACTTTTCCAGCTTTTTATGCTGGGAAATATTACGAGTTTAATGATATTTTGTATCAGAGCTTGAAATTGGCCGTGAGACAATAGGCGTGCGGCCAGAGCGTGGATGAAATATTTATTCTCTTGACGTCATTGAATCTAATGAAAAAATTCCTTTTAAAGAGTCACACCGTCTAAACGTGTAATTATGTTAATTGCTCCATATATTCTGACTAAATTAGTTAATTTTTCGGTTAATCTAAAAGCTTCTGTGAAAGGTGTTGACCCAGGATGGGGATCCGATCTTTTTCGAAATAGAACATTATCATCGAGGCGGAATAATTTTAATGGTAATGGGTATTCTAGGTGATTTTTAAGTGGAGTTCTGCAATCAAATAATGGGTTTTTTAAAGCTGGGCTCCGCCTATCTACCCACGAGATTTTTCTGTGAGGAAAGCGGTATAATGCGTGCGATGGTATGTTCCAGTTCAGTGTATTGTGTGTGATAGTGCGTCGCCAAATCACGGAGAAAGTGTTTTTATTTGCTTTCTGAGCCTGAGTTCTAAGAGTAACATTTCCGTTTAAACGTCCTTTGACAGCTGAGGTCATTCTAATTGGATTCTAGTCCGACGATGATTAAAGCAGTTTGTTCCAAATTTTTCCCATTCGTGTTAGAGACGGTATTCGTATTTTATTTTCAAATTTAGGCTACTGTAATCAGTTTGAATGACATTTGATAATATTTATGAATCAAAAACTTATATTTGACTGAACTTCTCAAAACATATTTTAGTCTTAAACTTGACTAGTTTTTTCACGCCATTCCATGAAAATGCCATTACTCGGAAATTTTGTTTTCGATTTTAGAAAAAGGAACACGTGAAATCATTTTTTGATTTGTTTTGGGCCATTTTCGGAAGCAGATATAAGAAAATTTAAAGGTGTTCCACGGCTTGAAAGAGAAAAAACAAGTATAGTAAAAGAGGAATGCGGAAGAAATACAAACTTTAAAATACTTTAATATTCCCCGCTCTCCCTTTACTTAATCGACTTAGTTAACTTAATCGACTTAGTTAACTTAATCCCTTGTATCATGATAATTGTTGGTCTGTTTTTCCAAATCTTTGTTAATGACATTTTTTTTCTTGAAATGCCGCGGAAGCTTGCGTTAAAGATATTTTGTGTTACTTCCAGTGTTAATTCTAGGGATGGCGAGCGACTTCTGAGCACATTTTTGTTTTTTTAAATAGGGGGTAGGTTGATAAGGTAAGAATTATTTTGGGAACAGTGGAGGTGTGGGTAAAAAAAGGCGTCGGCTTTAGTCAATGTTTAGCAATAAGTTCCCAGTTTTGCGTCCTCCCCGATGATGAAATATTGTCCAAGAAGTGCTCTTTACTAGGAATTCAGTTAAGGGTCGGGATTCTATCGAGTAATTTCCGCCACGGTCGGGATATGATTGGACGCCCTCGAAACTGGAAATAATGATTGCTTTTGTAAACTTACTATTCATGGGATAGATTTGTCTGTTATTAACCATGGATTTGTAAGCTGTAATGTGTCCGTGACATCTTTTTTGCTGTTGTCGTGAATAGCGAGAGAGAAAAATTAATTTCTTTGGATATTTGCTTCTATGACTGTTATACACATATTTCATCATTATATTATATGAATATGGGTCCAATTGGAAAATTTTATTCAGTGCTGTCGACAGTGCGGAAGGAAGGCCTTTTGTGATTGCTTAATACCTTAACAGGATTTTGTAATCGAAGCTCTCCCAGTAGGGAAACAAATGCGTAGAGAGTTACTTGAAAAATTATATGAAAATAAAACTTGGCTGTAAATAAAATAATAGAGTGTATTTTACTATTTTACTATAGTGCCTTTAAAAAGTTTGGTGAAGTCAACGATTGGATTGTTATTGATGGGTGAAATATCACTATTTCTGAAAGTTTTCAACGTTTCCCTTGAAAGCTTTTACCATGATGGGAAGCTGTATTAAGCGACAATAAATATGGTCCATTAATGTGTTCAATTAATGCATGCTCACACATGCATTCACTACATTTCCATTGTTTTCCATTTTATTAATTAGTAATAATAATAAGTACTAAGTAGTATCGGTAATAATACGTACTTATAAGTATCGGTGCCTTAAACTTGCTCGCCAGTCCATGCTTAAAGCTTTTCCCTGTTTGGTCCACTTCAACAGCTTTTCCACAATACTAGGTCTCTCCGGCTAAATTCAGCTTAATGTTTTGTTTGACTCCTAATTTGGGAGGTAGTCGAGTGTATCTAGATGCTGTTTGTAAAGCCCTGGTGATTGTTTGATCATAATTAATTCTGGGTTAAGTGATCAATAGCCTGAGTTCACCGGATTGCTGATAATGTTTCTAACTTCATACGTGGTAACGAAAATAATTCGATCTTCCCTTGGGCAAGAAGATAGAAAAAATACGAACCGGCGGGCCTTACTTGCCTCCTTGAGAATTCTGTTCTCATATCTCAGTAAACTGGAAGCGTTTCTGGGCTTTTCGTGGAGATGATACTATTAAAATGTGATAAGGTTAGCCTTTTTTTCATTTTCATTCTGCGAGAGATTAATCTCAAATCGAAATTTCTCTTTTTGTTCGTAGAGTCGATTGTTTCCTCAGCGATGTAGTGCAGAATAATGCTTTATTTCCTACGTTCGGGATTGTGTTAATGACTACGAGGAAGAATACCATCCATGGACTTGGCCTAGATATCACTTTCTAAGACAAAAGAGTGGACTTACTCTTTTGTCCTGCGGTAACTCAATCACCCGGGTTCTGTATCAAATGGCATGGTAGATATTCTGTGGTTACGATATTGACCCTTTGTTGGACGAAGTCCCTAATTGACTTAATTAGAGCAAAATATGGAGTGACGAGTCCTAAAAACCTTCGCAACTGATTCTCGAACGAGCCGCAAAATATCAATCGGAGCAGGTCACGTTTTTGAAGTGGGTAAACTTAATTTTTTCGTCTATTACTCTTCTGCAGATTTATTACTTTTCCTCTGGTGACCTTGGTAAAAACTTTGTGGGATATAAGAGAGACTACTTGTTGGCGAGTCTTAAAAATTCCAATTATACAGAGTAACTTTTTGACTTTCCGATGCCAGGATCTTCATTAGTTATTGTAGTGAATAAAAGCTCATGTTACTTGTAAATTCCTGTTGTCGAGAACATTGATAGTTATGGCTATATTGCTGCGATTATAACCTATCCACTGGTTTACATAAATCGCAACGTTTCTTGCATGCATATTGTGAAAACCTTTTCATAATAGTCTTTCCTTTTTTTTCTGTAATGTACATCATAATGAGTGGAAATTGACCGTGACCGTAGAATATAACCAACCGGACATTCGCGTAGGTGCTCTTATGCATGGTTGCACGTTGGACCTAATAACGTGAGGAATATCTTTGGAGCCATCTAAAAATTATTTTTTCCGTACTTTTTTCCGGCAAAATTTGCCAGCAGTTTTCTTCATTTCTGTGATTTCTTCGAAGTGGAATGGCTCCGGGCCTAAATTCATCATCGACCATGAAATATCGTATTTAGCATTGTAATTTTCCTTCAAAGCATTGTCAATATCCTCTAACTATCCTAATTATTCAATGGATGATGTTAGTGAGTAAGGCGAATGTTTGATTTTTTTCATATTTTGAATAATTGTTTCAGTTTCTCTGTTTTTTCTGGAAATACTCGAAGACAGAAAGAGTCGGAATGTTACGCAGCCCTTTGAAAATTTAAATATTTTTAAAATTATATTTTTTGTATTTTTCGTCAATAAATATTTAGGTCATCAAAATTATTCTTACTCCCCCTGATTGTTTATACAACATTCTTAAAATTTTGTGGCATGCGGATTTAGGACTGACTGGCTGAGGACAAAAATTCAGTGATAGGGAATCATGGAGTCAGTTATATTAATTAGTATTTATATATTGCCTGTTACAATTCGGAATTGCTCATTTTATATAAATCGACGCCGTCAGTTCATGCATATATATATATATATATATATATATATATATATATATATATATATATATATATATATATATATATATATATATATATACACACACACACAGAGACTGTGTGACTGAAGAAGGGATAACACCCGAAACGTCTCTAAGTAAGACTCTCTCTTTACTTTCGTCTTTTTACCCCCTGTAAGTTTCCTCTTTAATTGTGTTTGTGGCCATTTGGCGAAGTTTTTCATTTTCCATATACTTGGACCGGGAATCGAACCGCGGACCTATGGATTTTGCGTCCAATTCTCAGACCACCAAGCTACCCAGTCTACTAAGAATTCACTGGAATCGGCGGGGGGTTTATCGGGACAAACACTCCCCAAGGCATGACCCACGAGAGCGGCCAATAGATGCCACCAGGGCTGCTTTTCACCCACCGTCAGAGAGAGAATGACACACGCCTTCTGTGTGTCATTCTCTCTCGTATTCATTTTCGTAAGTGAACGACATGCTGACTAGAGAATTCCGAGCTATAATAATTCGCTCTCATTTTCTTATACCTGCTAATGTTCATTCGATTAAATTTTAAGAAAGAAGAGAAATTAATTATGTCGATGATACTACGAGTGAAGTAATATGTTACCTGGACACGGACTGTTACAAGCTATTCACTGTTGGTGGTATGCAAGTGTAATATGCCATTATTGTTACCTCAGATTTCTTATCGAAGTTAATTATTTAGTTATAGTTTTGCTTATTCTAGTAGGCTCTTACGGCCTTTGAAAAAATTACAATTGATGAAAATATATAATAAAAAAGTTTCTTACAAAGCATAGTAATTATACAATGAGGCCTAAAATAATAGTAATTATTTGATGAACACATCGTTATTCCCCGGAAGTTTTGCGGTTCCGAGTGCAAATTACAGCTCAGCAATTGTGATGAATCACCCCCATCCGCCCAATCTCCACTTATTATTATTTTCAATGTCTTCCATTCCATTTGTTTCTAAACGTTTTCTCGTCTGTTGGAGTTTCTGAAAATTAACTTGATTTCCCGGAGGCGGATTGTCGGTGTAGAGAAGGGAAATCTTACATCCATAGAATAACGTCATGGCCATCATATTTGCACGCCAATATGAAGTCGGAGCATGTGAACAGATGAAGAAAATTAAATAATAAATTTAATTGAAGCGTGGGTTATTCCTCGAGAAATAGACTATGATTTGCATCATGCATAGGTGCTCACTACTGAAGCCCAACCATACTGCATGAATGAACGTGATGTCATCATCGATGAAAGAGAGATCGTTGTCGTGTTGACTGGATGAACGGTGGATGACGTCGTGTTAAAACATCAATGGCATGAGAGCTTTATAGTTATGAGCTTCTTGATTGAGCATTGATATTCTTTGATTAATAAGGAGAAACCGTTGCGGCACCAAAAGTTCTTTTTCAAATGAATCTTGGCTGTCATACGTGTTAATTAGAGATAGAAATCTCTAATAGTCATTGTATTTATACCAACCGTTTAAGCAACACACACCGTCAAATACTTAAATCCAACCTGCTTCCGCGCTCTCTTTACCCATAAATCTCTCTATCCCTTCTTCAGGTTTTCATCTTCTCACTCGTTCTTACGTGTACTAAATTTATCCCCTTACCATAATTTTGTCAGTTTTATCGCCACGTATTGTATCTCAATTTTTGTAGCGAGTCCTGCATCACCTTCGGATGTCTTTAATCAATTTTTTTCCATTATTTCCACGCATCCCCAACTCTGTCGTACACGTGTCCACTTTTCTTTCTCTTCATCAAGGTCGTCTCAATTATTCTCCGCACCGTATTTCAAAAATCTCCGGTAAATTCTCAACCATCTTACCCAATAATGCCACAATGGTTCTAAGTAGCGCTTTACCTTTAAAGCATTCATTAATATTTTTCTTTCAGTTCTTTTACCGAATCAGAGCCTTTATTAATTTTCTTTTGTATCCACTTGATTTCCTGCGTATTGTACAAAATGTTGATACACATTTTGTTCTGATTATAATTAATTCAGTGTACCTATGGTGCTGCTTTTTAAAAAGTATTTTGCTCACAGGATATTAGTCGTTGCCCTGAGTATTTTGAATGGGAGTTTAATTAGTGTTACTGGATAATATAGTTACATTCACTTGGGAAAGGCTTGCTTCTCGATTTTCCATGATTGCCTACTTTCAATCAAATCTTGTCATATTCAATTACCTATGAAGTTTCCAATAGTAGGAATTAATATCCGTTTTTCATGTGAAACAACCTGAGAAAATGAAAATGGTAAAGTTTGCTGCAAAAGTGTATATGTACACTGAAAGATGTTATGTAAAAGTTATATATTACAGTTACAAATATTTTATTTATATTGTAAAATTATTTCTGTGGACAGTTAAACTTAAAGACTAAAATCGCAACATTCATATTTCTAAAAATGCATTACAGCAAGAGGGCGCCGTTATTTCATGATTTTTTTCCTTTTTATGGCCGCTGAATTTCATTTATTACTAATTACCAATTGAAATGCTTGGAATCCTTAAGTCATTTTTGGCGAAACGTTGGATTTGAACTAGCGTAATACTTCAATGGCCATCTGTTATAAATCTCGGGGAAGAATTATCGTAGCACATAGCACCATGACCAGGAACATCTAAGCTAAGAAGGAGGTATTCTTTTGTGGACAAGGCGGTGCATATGATATAGTATGTAGCATATTAAATGCATGAAAACTCTTTGAGAATTTTATTTTATCACCTACGATTTTACAAGATGTTGAAAGCATTGATTCTGACCCGAATAAGTATTTCTTTCGCGCAAAATAACTATTACCCTAGATCTATTGATGTACGGATTGAATTCTTAAAAAAAATTTCATGCAGCACATTTAAAAGGAAAGTTCCCAAAGATTTGTCATGTGGTGTCGAATTTTCTTTTAGTTCTCCTGTCAGTTTTGATGGAAGTTAGATCTTGACTGATTTCAGGATGGAAACCAATGAGGCGCATTATTCATTCTGGTTTCCCGTCTTTGGCCTTGGTTTTGGGTCGATCCCCTCCCCCTGGAGAATTCTCCGCACGCAGATCCACCTGTTGTTTTCAGCCTCGCAAGTTCCCTGAGACCTCCTCCTCTGCCCTCTGCCGACCCTGCTTGAATTAAATATGAAACAGTCTCTCGCAACTCCTTTGCGTGGGGACTCTCCCATCACGGATTTAGATAGCCAAGTGAGCTGCCTTGAATGAACGCATATGAATGGGCGGGGCATTTGAAGATTGCTTCACTGGGAGGTCCTGCTTCAATCATTTCAGCTGTCCGCCCAGTATAATTGTTCCATAGTCTCGCTCCAGGGGGTCCTGGGAAAGCGGTTTGGACTTGAGGCGTACATATATGTCGATTCCCCTCCGGAGGAGTACGTTTGTATATATTTTTTCCATGCGGGACTTTTGAGGGCTGTCGGGAAGGGTTACTGGGCGTTTGCCGGGCCAAGAACAATGGACTACGGTCTGGGTGGAAGGTGGTGATGGCTTTTAGAATTGAGAAAGGGTGGGAGTTGGCACGAGGCTTAAGGTTGACGGTTGATGGAACTGTAGGTCTTATGAATCCTGCCCAGTGTTCTCGAAGCCAGACGACTGGTTCAATACCCTTCACTCGCTACGTCCTGCTCGTGGTGGCTTCATGCGTTTCTAGATTATACCTCGCGAGCCAGTAAGGGGCCGTGGTTAAACTATGTTACCGTTTTCGATGATTTTTTACCCCCTCCCCCTACATGTAACGTTGTCTCTACAAATGAAACTTTCAATTCAAAACTATGTTCTCAATGATTGAGTGAGTTTATTTTTAGGGATAGGTTGAAATAAGACAAATAAAGTAGCGGAACTAGATGTAAGAGAACTATCTAATCTCAATTGGAACAAGTAATATTAATTTTTAAATTTAAAAAAATCAACCATAAATCACATGAAGTAAAAAAAACTGGAATTTCTAACGATCCTCAATTAAATACCCCGCGCGCCGTTCCTCTCATTAAACTCTGTAGTATTGTTGACGCGATGTTGACGAGTAACACCCACGTTACTTGGAGTGAAACCCCCCATCTCCCCCACTCGTTACCAGCTGTAGGTTTTTAGGCTGCCCCCTCCCCCCAAAGTTGGTTTTATGGCCTCCCCCCAAAGCCGTTTATGCACGACCCCTAAGGGACGTTAGGGCACCAGCCGTTTCAGTGTATTTGTGAATGTTAAAAGTGTACAGTATTCTAAGTTTTAATATAACTTATGTTTAAATAATGAGTGCTTTTCCCTGTTTCTTTTGTTATAGCAAATGTTGCGAGAGAAAAGGGAGTATTTAATTCATCAGTGCCATTGCTCGAGTCCCTTATTTGATGAGAATGGTTGAGTTTACCGGTGTTGTGAATGGAACCTGACAACTTCATCAGTGTAAGGCCAATTTGGGAACCATGCGTATTTCCTTAAGATTTAATTTCCCTCGTGTTTGGAAGGACTCCTCTCCTATTTTATCTGATTCTTCAATTTTTTGTCTTAACTTTTCTTATATTCCTCAAATCCGCTTAAAAATCTTCATAATTTCTTATCTATCTTTTCTCTAATTGGCCCCAGTGGATTGCTTAACATTCTAACTGTGGCCGGCCGAATGTAAAATAACATTATCATCTGACTTATTACGCTGAGCCGTATCCTGCCAAATTGACCCTCGTTTTTTTCGAAAAATTTCTTTGGCTAATATGCTTTACTTTTGATTTGTGCGCATCAGGAGAGGTTTCAAGAAAGAACCTTGGATTGCCTCGCTTGCCTCTTTGGAAATTTTGAAGCTGTGCGGATACACTTCCATTCCTATCGCTAAGGGACTGGGCAGTAGATTTGATAAATTAGAGAATGTAAAATTTAGTTTAATTACCTTGCGAGCTCTAGCTTGTTCTCGGTGTTAGTCCTTACCTCTAATCCAGAAAAGAGTTTCAGGCCTTTTTCCGTATATTTCATTGGACATGATGCGGTAATTTTGAACGAAGATAACTTTCTTTTATGTAAGTTCTTTAGCCCTTTCGACGAAGATTTTTTGCGATTGTAATCGTATTGACTTCTTTCATCACATATCCAAGATGCACATCAATTTTTTAATGCCTGTTATTGAAATTGCTGATCATTGAATATAAAAGTAGAGTTTGAGCCGGTTTTAAGCCTTATTTATTTTTGTCTACCCCTGGCCTGGTACAGAAGCTGACCGCACCTCTGTACCGGTGAGTGAGCGCTTTCCTTCCTGTCTTCCCGCCTCATCCTACGTCCCATATTTCGTCATTTTTTTCTTTTCGTTTCACGTCAGACCCATTACCTCTGTGATTCCTCGACTAGACTAAGTTCCGTGTTCGAACAAGTTGAATAAAGTGAATGTCTCAAGCTTATCTTTACTTAAATTTTAACTTTTGATCCCTTAGCTCTGCTTGGTATAGGATCTATATTCTAAGAATGTGGTTGATGGAAAAAGAACGGTAGAATGGCCTTGTAAAGTGAAAATGTACAATATTGAACTTTTTTATCGGTAGTTTTCTGACTTCCTGTTGTCGTCTTCCATGCTGGGCATCAAAGTCATTCGCTTTACTTTTTGTATTAAATATCTTATTTTTGGTATTTTCAGTTCTCAAGACAAGGAATACTTATTTAAAATTACCATGTCATTTAAAATTACAAATTTGAGGAATGTATGAACTTCGTGAACCATGGCTATTTGTCCAAGATCATATGAACTCTACGTCTTAATTCTCTAGTTAATTTGTATGTGTCGTAATTGAGGAGGTGGATCTAAAATGTTTTCTGTTCTGTTTGCCGATGAATTCCATGACTATCGATCTTTGTGAGTGAAAATTTTTTGTTAATTGCATTAATATATAGGTATAGGAAATGTCAGAAAAATGGTATGAAAGTTGTAGGCCATCCTAAATATAAATAAATTAAATAAATTAACTGGTCGATATGTCGTGAAATTTCAGGAAAGTCAATGAGTGAATGAATATTCGTGCTTCTAGAAGTGCGGTAATCTATAAGTTGTGATATTGGAATGTGTGCATGGAAGAAAAAAGCATTTACGTATTGCATTACTCGTTAGGCGTTGTTCATTTATTTGGCGTACCTGTTCCAACATCACCGTTCTGTATCATAATTTAATGATAAGTTTGATTTTCAAAAGTTAATTCAGTTCAAAAAGCAAACGCTGAAATTTCCATTACAGTAATTATGATATGATAGTTTCATGCTTTAAACAAAATGTAGAGGGTAAGCTTAAACTGAAGAAACGGTGTGTTTAGGATTTTGCATGATGTTTGCACCCTTTTATTTTGAGCGAAATACACAACTTTTTCTTGTACAGTTGAGTTAAATATCCTAATTTACAGCTCTTATAATTAGTACTACCGCTATTATATTAAAACTTCTGGCCCTTAAGTCCTTATTCAGTTTCATTCTTCAGCAGGACTTATGTTCTACCCTTCCTCATTTCATCCCTTACGCCTACTCTCTTCCCACCCAGCTTAGTCAGCAACCTCCCCCTATCTCGCCCTACAGCTATCACTCACCCCCTCGTTACGCGTTACATCTACTTACTCTTCCTCTTTGGGCCCGTTTCGTCTGCTAACCTACCTTTTTAAGCCCTTCATCGTTCGTCTTCCCTTCCGTCCAATGCGCTTTCTCTATTATCTCCACTCCCATGTCTCAAACGCCCCTACTATTCCCTTCCCTCAGTGTCCAGGTTTCTGCAGCTGACAACATTGCTCTCCGTAATTAGACTTTTTCAATTCTTTCCTTAACCTCCTCATATAATGATGAAGTCTTCTCGGGTTTTCCACCGGGTCAGGTCGTTGTGGGCTGACGTTTCGATAGCTACCACCGCCATCGTTCTCAGGGCATTCCATGGTGCAGTGGCTGAAATGTACGAACCGAGTTTAATCCACTCCCTCTAGTTTACAAATTCTGTTCCCATACCGCTCCATCTCAGTTATAATCTCAGGATGTGCCAACCTCGTCTCCCCTTTCGCTCTCTGTCCCTCTCTTGTTTCCTCCTCCTCTTTATTATCCTTTTATTTTTTCTCACACCACGACCCGCCCACCTGATGGCCACTCCCCGCAGAAGATCTTCAAGGACAGCTATGGCATCCGCGACAACTCCTATTTTTTCGTCGGCGATAAAATACAGATGGTCTTGGCATTCACCCTTGAAAATTTTCGACTTGGGTGCGGTTCTTGCGAGAGAAGGAGACCTAATTTTTTTACCTCGGCAACATTAGTATCGCCGCGTTTCCTGAAAATCGCTTGCGAGCTCACATGCGTGGTCCAATTTCAATTTTTTTTGTGGTTGTGATTGATTCTCCTCAAAGAACGGGACTCCTTAAGGCCCTTATTTGTTTTCCCGTATTCAGTCTTGTGAATGGGCGAAAGTTGATTCGTTCGCCCGATCGTGCTTCGATTTGAGTGGAAACGACTTGAGGTGGACGATCCTTAAGCCTCTGTCCTACGGCCATATTTTCCTCAAACTTTATTCCTTCAGTGTGTTGATTTGGTAAAAAAAATTATAAAAAATAAAAATGTGTTTGACCGAATGCAGTTATTATTCTCAACTAAGCTGAATTTCGGAATTAATCATGACGGTAAAGAGGAAAACCACGTGATAATGCAGCTATCTTTGCTTACGGATAGATTTCAGTCAGTGAATGAGTTTTAGGAAGAAAAAATGAACACCTTAATTGGAGTTGAACAGGCTACATAGTTTCAATGAGATTATCTCGTTACTTTTAGTTCAAAGGATCATCATCATCATTGTGCCTCATGGTGTGTCCAATCCATCTGGTTCTTCTTTTCTGTATGGTATTCCATAGTGTCCATTCCTTTTCTACTCATATGTATATAAATTCATTTCTTATTTATCCGTCCATTTTACCTTCATAATCCTCCTACAAAAGGTTTCGAAAGCTTATAGTCTTTTCTGGCCTACTTTTCCAATGGTCCATGCTTCCGATTCGTAGAGAGCCATGCTCCGCACGATTGTTTTGCTCGTTTCCTCGTTTTCAGTCCTATCTTCTTCAGTCAATAGAGATCAGATCACGCGATATTCAACATCCTTTGATCCAATTGTTGGTTAAAACCTTGGCGGTGGTCCTTCCCCTCCATTCATTTGCCTGTAAGACTAGTCTCTTTTAATGCGGTTCCTAAAGAGTTTCGACTGTACTCTCCCTGTGCCTTTTTCGATTCAAGATCGGGGAGGATATCGGAATCTACGAGAATCGAATCGGGTATGATAGATTATCGATTCCTCTGTATTAACTCATATGGCACAACTTGATGGAGCCACGTAATAAAGATCGAATTATGAAACAACGATTCAATGCCTCTGTTTTGATTCTTCTCAATCCCTTCGTATAGGTCTCGAATATACGTTTCACATACAGTTATCTCTTCGCTACTCAAGGCACTAGCACCCTATCGTTGTGTACCCTAGAAATAGGACAACAATGGATCATATTCATCTTGCAAAGCTAAAATTCACAGAATCGGCCTATCTATTGGATCGCCTGCTTACGACTCGTTGGGATATTGGTTAATAAATCTTTGTGAAAGTATATATGCGTGCGTTAACCCTCCATTGTACTTCAAGATCGATTCAGCTACTGGCTGACCTTGATTCTCATTTGTTCCACAACATTTGCATCTTTATTTAAGGTATATGTCCAAGCCTAAGTATTACCCCGAATACAGTTATACCTGTTCGTGGCGATAGATTGGTTCAATTTTTGGAGAAAGGTAAGAGAGCCGAAATGAGAGAAAGTGTTATATCCTGAATAATCTAATAATGTGTGCCTACTGATGTGGGCTAACATCTATACACGACCCTGCGAGCCACTGCAAGGGCTTGTGGCAGGGGTTCCTCGTTCACTAATCATATTGACGGGATGGCATTTCAAAGTAAGAATATTACTTTGATGATGGAATTGGGTGAGAAAATTGTGAGAAGGGGGTCTATGTGTTTTGATGGATGCATCGCTTTTTTTTTACTTTTCTTTTTATTTTGACTTTAAATCACTATTTTGTTACCTACCTTTTGGATAGATCATCTCATATATTTTATCACTTATGTCTACTGTGCATATCTATATAACGTGGTGGGAAATCCTTAATTTCGTGTCTTTTTGAGATAGTGTAACATCCTTCACTGCCTATCTTTTTGAGAGATTTTCACTGCCTATCTTTTTGTCTCTGTTATTTTGTCTCTTTTGTCTGCTTTGCAGATGTTACATGGCGGTAAAGTAATGATTGTATTTTCCTAGCAAACTGGGCCTCAGGTATGAACTTCCGTCTCTATTCCGGTATAATCCTTGTATCTCCTTATTTTGTACACTCCATTCTTTCGTTTCAGTTTTATTTACGAATCTCGCGGATTTATTACGTGTTTTGTTGAAGTGGTGTGTGAAATATGTCTGCGCTGAGTTCCGATTGTGTAATACCACCGAAGATTTAAAGAGCAATGTTTGCTCTATGATACTGATAAATTATTTTATTAATAGTGTCACGCACCAATTGTTGCGACTTACTCGTGATGACGCCAATCTTGACATCTTTATGTCAATTTTTCGTCTGTGGTCCTTCCCCTCTATTTAATTGCCTGTAAAACTAGTCCCTTTTGTTTCGGTTTTCAAAGAGTTTCAACTGTACTCTTCCTATGCCTTTTTTTGATTCGAGATTGGGGAGAATATCGGAATCTGCGAGAACCGAATCGAAAGTCCCAATCTGTAGTAGCGCCTCGGGAGTGTCCGTTTAGCGCTCGGGAAAGAAATGCCCGCTTTCATGAAGTAGGCGTGACAAATTATCCGAGCACATTTCTGCTCCACCAAGGTGACGTTGTCTTTTAATCGTTTGCGTGTGGGAGACAAGCGTGTGTACATCGTGGCCAAATTGGGCCGTTTATTATGTCGGTTGGCCTTGCCTTTATGTCTCAATTATGCATGGGAGACGTGTAGACGCTAATACGTCGCGGCCCTCTGCTTTGAATTATTGTTCTCACAATGGCTGGCACCTCCCTCGCTCCCTGTTTAGGCATAGCTAAAATTCTTTCCCTCCGTGTCAAGTTTTTGCTGCGTCTGTTCCGTTCCTGCGGACATCAATAACAGCGTTTGTCGCTTGTCACAACGAAGAGCCAGGAAAGGAACACCCAGGAATAAGTTCATGGACTAATTAAAGATGAACTTACACAGGAAGAGTTACCAAGAAGTAAGGGAACTAGCATTAGATAGGAAAGGGTGGAGGGCTGCAGTCAACCAATCTTAGGATTGAACTACCAATGATGATGATGATAGTCTAACATTGATTAGAGGCTCTATAAGAGTAGAAATTAATATGGAATATCTCTCATTTTTGAGCTATTTATTAACCCTCAGGATGAAAGTTTAAATGTGAAGCTGCAGTGGTTCGCAGAATCCGTTTTAATGATTCATAATGTATTACCAAGGATTTTTGCATGTGGTGTATGAAATATATCGAAGGCTTATGCGTTCAAAAAATTTTAAAGTTAAATGAAATAATTTGTTTACTTGCACTGCATATTAATCATTGCTTTGCATTTGTATGACGTGTTTGATTCGCCGGTACTTCTCGGGCCAAAATGCGGAGATATGGGCCATATGTGGATATTACTTCATTTCAATGGGGCTTCCTTGATGTAGGATTAGTGTGTAATTTTTACCGTTAAGTATGATGCAGCGTTGTGAAGCTCGACATTATTATTTCGCGGTGAAGAGAAATAATAGAACCTCAATCGTGCTTGTCGGTCTAGCCAACGTTCCTTCATTAGTTCCTTTCGTGATGACCTTTCAATTGCTGTTGTAAAGCGTTCGCGCCCATACATCGTCTTCATGTTGACCTCTTCTTAGTCATCTGAGCATTCATATTATTGACGAAGCTCTTCATTAGACTTGCGCTATTTCCATTCAATTTTAATAATTTTCGAGTTACTCTAATCATCCACAATTTTCATCTCCTTTTATTTTGCTGTCGCCCAAGACCTACTGCCGTGCGATAGTTTTCTCCGTCTATGCGTTTTTTAATTTAAGAATCGTTGCCTTGACGACCGAAATAGCGTGTTCGCTGTCTCTTGTTGTTTTTACTCACTGATGCCCTTCTTCACTCAGAATGTCTTCTGGAGTTCATTGTATCGTAATAAAGTAACCACGATTAATCAAATGTTTGCGGGAGTGACCCATTAGCGTCCGTGACTTTAGAAAATTCCTTTTCCGCTTTCCGTGTAGGGATTGAATGACTCTTTAAGCTGTGGTGACGGGCACGCCTCCTCTCATGATCCGGAATAACCCTTCGGAGATGCAGATAGGACGGGAGGGCAAATGCGTGAGCGAGGACTAAGAGGGCAGGAGTAAAGGAATTGAGCCGGAGAACAGGATACGGAGGCATTGGCTAACCCCGTAAGATCAAAAGGTTCTATCCTGCATTGAGCCGACGGGCACGTGACCGATACAGCGGCCTCGCGGAAGATGCCTTGGAGGTTGAATAAATATTAATGCACGACCGGTGTCTGCATTGGTAATGCACTGGCTGATATTTTGGGAATGGCTTGCCCTCGCAAAATGATAATCGGTCGTTGAATAATGTTTATCTTTGGCAGAAAAGAAAAAAATTATAATGAACAATTAAAACCTCACACCATATAAATCTTTTGGAATACAGAAGCCAACCTGTCATCCTGTCAGTAATGGTGGTAACATTCATCGTGAAAATGCTGTGTTAATTAATCATAATAGTAGATTTTGTCCCTTATTGGTGATTTATGGCGCTATTAATGAGGTATAGTTCTATAAGTATTACTGTGGGAAAATGACCGTCAAATGGCGATTACCACTATCTTATTTCGTACTCGGATTACATTCCTCTGGAAAGGACAAAATAGTATTGCACATTATAATTTGCTGATATATGATTGAACTAACAAACCGATTAATCTTTGGCAATTGTATTTAGTTTTTTGTCGCTTTGGGTATGCTTCAAAATTTGCTTTTAGCATGTAGTGAGATTTCTTAAGCTACAAATAATCCTGCGCATTCGCATATTTGAATGATCTAAAACTTTAGATTTTTGAAATTTCCTTCATCGATTCCTTTCATGATGGCCTTTCGCTAGCTCCTGTAAAGCGTCCGCTTGTGACCATAAAGTGTCTTCATGTTGCCTTTTTAAATACCATTAACGTCCATGCATTCATATCAATGGCGGTTCACTTAATTAGAATTGCGCTGTTTCCATTGAATTTGAATCATTCTCGAGTTAATCTAATCATCCATCGTCTTCATCTCCTTTTCTTTTTCTGTTGCTCTAGTCCAACTGCCGTGCGCATAGTTTGCTCCATGTATAGGTATTTTTTTAAAGAATCGTTTCCTAAAAGATAGAAATAGCGTGTTCGCTGTTACTTGTTGTTTTTACTGATTGATGGCCTTCTTCACTCAGTATATCATCTTGTCACCTATATTTTGGTTTGATTAACATTAGGCAAGCCGAGGTAGTCATTTTTACTGCTTTCAATATTTTATTTTCTCCCACATTCTCTTTTTTCATCGCTGAAAAAACCTTTTGTGACTTTTATTCATTTATCATATACTCAAAGTAAGCGTATTTACTGCTATTACTAATTTATTTTTCATTCCATTTCAAAAAGTTAACTTGAAACCACGTGACTACCTCTGCTATTGAGGATTATTAGCTTTATTTGCTGATTGTTTTAAGCATGATTTGGATGTTTTAGACTTTTATTATTCAGATCTTTACCCGAGGTAACATTTCAAATTTTATTTAAAATATTTAATGACGAATTTCTCGTTTGGTTAGCACTTAATTATCATTTGCAAAGTTGTAAAGCACCTGTGTTACTCATCTAATTATGCATGGATGCGCCATATGCAATGATGCGCAGTAATGTGTCTTTCTACTGACCCTCACCTTAAAATACCTCGAAAGTGTACTATTGGCCAAGCTGACGGGTAAAATGGAAACGATTCGTTCGTGCTAACTATGGAAGAACTGGACGCATTCATCGCTGCTTGGTGCGGCAGAGGGATGTCAGGAGAAAATGACAGGCTTTTACATATTTAGTGAATTGAAAACTGGGCTGTGCCTTGTTGTAAGAAAGTCATGTCTATAAATAAATTCTCCGATATTTTACGACTATTGCGATTTAATGAGATATCAACCTGCTCGGTCCGTCTGCAGGCTCACAAATTTGCTCTCTCTTCAACAGAATGGATGAGATTAATCGACAATTTTATTGCTACAGGCCACGGGCTTACTTAGTATTTAGTGGCTGTTTCCCATCAAAGCCTGATGTTCTTATACTGAGTTTATGGCGAACAAACCCGATGATTTTAGACAAAAGATTTGGTTGTCTATAGACTATGATAGTCAATGCGTAGTAAATTATTTCCCTAACCCTGGCAAAGACTCAAAGCATTCCCTGAAGGAACGTCTCGCCGATCTTTTTGTTATGAAACTAGTGACGCCTCGCCCAAATAAAAGTCATAACATAAACACGGACAATTTCTTCGAATCAGTAACGCATGCAAAGCAACTGAAGGATGCTGATACTACGTTGTTGGGAACTGTGAGCATATGTAGAAATTCCAAAGGAAGTAAAAGACGTGAAAGGAAAATTGAATCAAACGGAATGTTAAAGAATGAATATTTTACTCTGTTTATCTCAAAAAACAAAAGAACACCGTGCTTTTTCTAAGCTGCTTACATACCGACGTGAATTTCTGTGATAACGAGAAAAAAACCTGTTGCGGACATGAAGTACAATGAGACAAGATGTGGTGTAAACGTTCTGGACCAGATGACAAGTAAGTACCCTGTCCGGACAGGCACTAGGCGATGTCCATT
This sequence comes from Ceriagrion tenellum, assembly GCA_963169105.1. Classification (NCBI taxonomy): domain Eukaryota; kingdom Metazoa; phylum Arthropoda; class Insecta; order Odonata; family Coenagrionidae; genus Ceriagrion; species Ceriagrion tenellum. The sequence goes on along the minus strand of OY720641.1, from coordinate 76,707,025 downwards.
TCATTCTTTTCCCAATAGATTGGATAGGGCCGCTACAAATGGATGGGTTGTGTTCAAATGTGTAACCTCTCGTCAAATATATGGAAGGAGTCCAGAGAAGTCACCAGAACAGCTTATAGAGCCTTATGCTACGTCATACAAATGTTTTCCCCTAAACAATCCGCACTCGACCCCACAGACCGACGTCATTCAAAATGTTTTGGGTTTTAAATGAATCATGGAAGAGCAATAGGAGTTTAGGTATTTATGATTCATGCTAAAAATCAATTTGAGGCTAATGGTCATCACGCATTCTCACTGTTTTAGCATGTCAAGTGTGTTCAAATTAGTGTGACATAGTTATTTTAATAAAATAACCAAAACTGTACAATTCAATCCATATGGTTACGTACCAAGCTGTTTTTCTTATTGTTCTTCAATATGCGTAATAAAACTTATTTGTAATTACTTTATGGACATAATGTTGCCATAACTTGATGGAACCCGTGAAAGTGATGCACTGAATAACAAGTTGAGTGAACTTGTTTAAAACGTAAATTATCGTACTTTAGGAATCAATGTTAAGCAAAAGTGATTGAAGTAGCAATACGTAAAATTTTACCGATAAAAATCCTCACCTCCGCAAAAAAATACGAAAGAACAAGAAAAATAAATGTAAACACACAGTGCCATTTTAATGGAAATCCAAGCCAATGAATTCAAATGTAACTGTATTAGGCTGGACTTGGTGTAATTTGTCGATATTCATGGTGAATGAAAAACACTAAGTTTTCTTTCACTGATTTATTGACTGATACGAAGCGTTTCTCCACACTGTGGCGATACCCGTCGGGCCAGTAAATTAACGTGTGGAAGATTACTAAGTTTTTTTTATTCTTCGCCAGTGAATTTACATGAAACTGTCATAAATCATAATCAAACACTACGGGACCACAATAAATTTAGTTTGAAATAATAAAATCGGCCACGAACTCATTTAACAGTGAGATAAAACGAATGTATTCAAAAGGACTACAATGGCATTTTAGGTAGACGAGAATTCCGGGCATTCTAAGGTTAATTGGCTAAGCTTATATTTTCTATGGGCTTCAACTGTATCCTCGGTTTCGTGATTCCTTTTTATCCTTTTAGATTGGAAACTCTTGTTTTCTTTCATGTTATTGTACATCGGCATCTACTTCCTCTTTGGTGATCTGGTAGTTTGAGCATTGTTATGCCAACCGAATATCGCGAGGTAAGGCAAAAGGGCGGTTTATCTTTTTGTAGTGATACATTTTTGAGTTCTATTAGTTGGGCGTTGATTAAAGGGTCTCGATTACATTCAACACCCTTATCGTATGTTTGGTATCGTGATGGATAGAGGCTTTCATACAATACTATCATACCGATAGCCTCTTAAAAGTGGATTAACATCGCTATTTTTATGCCAAGGTTCTGTCGAGAGAACGGAAAATGTTTATATTTATACATTGTTTAGCGGTGTAACTGGAAAATATGATCTAGGATGGATTCCTTCCAGCTACTCCCGGTTCCATATAAAAAACTGAGGATTTTAGAGGAGAAGGCAATGGAAAGTTCAGAAAAATGCAAGGGTTTTTGGCTCTACATTGAGAAATTTAAGCCCTAATGAAAGAGCTATTGTTGTTGTTTCCTCAGGATTGTTTTTTTCTTGGATTTACTCTCGAAGATGACTCTTTATCGTTGAAACTGCGGTCGACCTAATCAAAAATCGTGTGTAATACCTAGTGTTCTCTTTTCATAATTCACCAATAAAATTAGGACTGAGCGCCTTCTGTCCGTATTAGTTGAACTAATTCCGAACATTTAGCATTTACTTAGTTTATGTGTAGAAAATCGGTTGGGATTAAAAGAAATCGTCTCTTTAGCTGAGTAGTCCAAGGTAATCTCTTTTCCACGGATATTTAAGAATTGTTTTACGTCCAAACCATTTTCGCATTGTGTACGCTTGCTATTTCCAAATCGCTGAAAAACTGCCCCGAAACAGAAATCTATGACCGTGTGCCCGTATGTTAATTATTATTATTATCCGCGCTATTTCCAATTCGGCAATTCCCACGCGAATTTTTGCCAGTCAATTATTACAGGTGTGACTTTAACTACAAACGCGGTCGTTGTCGATATGTATTGGAACCTCATTCAATGTGTACGCTAATGTTAATTTGGCGCTTATATTTTCTATGACTCGGACTTGAAGAGTGTAACTTGTGGTAATTTCTTTGGGACAATTTTCCCAGGTCCCGCGTTGATGCTGAAAGCATGTCTTGCAACTTAACATCAAACATTAGCAAGACTTGTCAAGAGTGCGGTGTGGGGAATGCAAGGATCCCATCCCAACTTCGTGAGATATAAGGTTTGCCTTATCGCGTGTGTCGTAAATATTTCCTCCACAATCTTCTCTCCTGCTGCTGGGATCTCCTGGGAATGGCACACTGCTACCGCAGAGAGCAAATAGCTTCTTCTCCATTTTCCGTATGTGTGGTTGGGGGGGGTGGGGTTATTTCATAAAGATATGACGTAAGGATTAGGGGTGGGTCGGAGTCTCTGTCAATGAACCGTGAGAGCCTGTTGAGTAAAAAAAATGAATGCCATAATATTCTTTTGCGATTATAGAAAAGAAAACAATTTTTGCTTTCTCAATTGAAATCGTCCATTGCCGAAATTTAATCCGAAGAAAATGTACATGTTAATTGTGCGAAGTAACCTTTTGGAGTGTGAACGGTAAGAGTTCCGAAAAGCCCTGTTCAATCTCAGTGATTCACCTCGTTTGACAATGTGTTTCAAAACACCTGAATCTACAAGATAATCAATGTATGCTTTGAGTTTCTGCCAAAATTGTGGTACTTACAAACCCAGCAAGTTCTTTTTTAATGGTTTGTGAATGCGACATCTGATTGGTTATGATATTTATCATCGTCAAATCCGATGAGAGGGATAAATTGCCTCTTAGAATTTTTGTTGTTAATTTATTGCTGTTGAAGGGTTTGAAGCTACTGTTTAGTAAATGATCTGGTGTTTTTCCGGCGTATTATGGATGCAAATTTTTCTTGGACTTTCAACCGCGTCAGGAGTGGCCCGGTGAAAGGCCGAGAAATAGTTACTGTTATGTATTCGATACTCTGTTTTACATAAATGGATCTATTCAATACATAAGAGCTCTTTTCTTGGTCAGTTTTTTTAAATTTACTAATCTGTTTGAACTTTGGGAGTCAACTATCTCGGGACTAGCATATTTGGGAATATCTTTGAAATGCCATACAATTTGCCGAAAATCAGAGAGATTTTCGTCTCTCTTCGACGATTTATAAGACAATTTGAACCATTATATCCGATTGTATTTTGTATTCCTGTTTGCTCACTGGGAATTTATTTCGGAGGTATGTGTAATGCGTTCCAATTATGTTCGGAATGTTTATAACTCTTGTTTTTGGATCTATTATAAACCTCTTTTAACGCATATCATGTTTCGTGTATCTCTAGCATGAATATTGTGCAATATACTGTTATATGCTACTTTCACTTCATGTTATCATGGACATTTTTTGTCGAAGTTTTTTTTTACTTTCATTCAAATAAATTTGCCTTCAAAAATAAAACTATATGTCACTCTGTCAATATATGTCACTCTTTCAATATTTGTCACATAGTCGTTTAGGAGTTCTTGAAAAAAGTTGACAGGAATACGAAACTGATTGATGGGTCAAATTTTTAGTCTATTTCCTCATTGCGACTTTCACCAACGTTTTCGTGGAATTCACCTAATTTGATAGCTATCTTTATCAGAAGGACGGTTAATTGGCGTTTATTTTAATTGGTATCTATTGTGGATTTTAATGCCAAATTTAAAAATGAGAATTAGAAAATCCGTTAGCTTGACTTCATCATGGAACTAGTACTTCATGAATTGATATAAATGGCTCAAGCATTTGATAAAAACCATCTTCCGCTACAACTGCGTGTGTCATCGTATCTGCAGCAACAATTCCTCCTCTTTTATATGAGGCGTTTTCAGGTCGTAAAGGCATTTTTTTATTATTTCCGGTGTATATTGGCGCCTCTTCGACCTCCCCTCTTCCACCTGAAACCTCTTCGACCTGAAGATGTCTCCTGTTACGGAGGAGAAACTGTTGTTGCTGAGATGCCGACAAACGCAGCTGTACCGGTAGATGTGATCTTACACATCAAACCGCTTACTCTATTGTATTCTTACCCTCTGTAATTGATTTCGTGTTTGTCAGACAGTCATTTAACTACTATCGTATTTTAGGCTAATATTAACAATTCTTATCTGAGGAACTTATGGAATCTCTAGTGTGTAAAACTCTTCGTTCGAAAAGCAGTTGTTGTAAAAGGTGATTCGTTTTATTTACTGGCATTTTATGGGGTTCTCCCCGCTCAGATAAAAAAGGCAGCGGTGAGATAAGGCAGAGAAAGAGGAGTGGAGAGAAACCCTTTCTTGGCATCTTGCCAGCCCTCAACGAAAGGTGCCATAGTCACACTGTTGAACAGTCCATCTGATTGTCTCTCCGATGCACTTGAAATATTGCTCACGCTATGCGCAAATGGAATTCGGAAAGTCACTCGGTCGACTTCCAAACTATTGCTTGCAGTTAGATATGTGAGACACGGGCAATAATGCGTTTCAATGCGTTGTCGGATTCGGCGCTATTCTTATCGGAACCTACTCAAAAGGGTGGTGAATATTTCATGACATTTTGTTTTGATGGAAATATATTGATATCAGGCTATTTTAATTGGTAATTGGAATTTCGTATGATTTTAAGGCGTGTACCCAGGGATGATTTTAAACACTCGCTAAGCGATCTTGAACATAGGTTCTCTTTTATATTCGCACTCTCTGTAATTAATTTCTCGTTTGGCAGATACTCATTTTAGCTTTATCCCATTTTAGGCTGCTATTAATAATTTGTTTAATGTTGTCTTATCTCTAATTGTCTATTGAAGAATTAAAAAAATCCGAATAATTTAGGATCTCCTTTAGCCAGCAATGATGAATGCTTCCCATGGAAGCTTTTTACTCTTAAATGTAGCCAAAAATGTAGGTATATTCTTCACACATCCTGTGTTGCTCCAAGCCATGTAAACAATTTGACGGGCTGAAGTATTAGCGCTCTGTGCCAACCTTGCAATAGGACTAGAGATCTAAGAACAGTGAAACTGGGCCTTGTGACAAATAGCTCCGGAATATCGTGGCCATTAAAATTCGCGGTTGGCCGTTTGTAACGAATCAGTCTTGCATTCACTACACCAGGAAACGAGGTATGATGCAGATCTGATGCGGTGCTGTTTCATGTAAGCCGAATAAGTATATTTGACTAAAAGTATGGCGATTGATTCACCGTAACTTGGCCTCTTGCGCGAGATCCATTTTGAGTAGATCACTTCTTAGTTCGGAGAGGGACTAAACTTTCTAGCCCCAATATGCCATTCATGGAATTCCTTGTTGATTACACAAAATCGACGTTTTTGGGACCCCCGATGCATTCCCAAGAAAAATATTTCGATTTTTGTCGTGGTTGTCTATTCCCAATATCTTCACTATAAATATTTCGATTTTTGTCGTGGTTGACTATTCCCAATATCTCGATATTTCGATTTTTGATGTGGTTGACTATTCCCATTATCTTCTCAATCTATGCAGCACCATGTCTGTTTCTCCAAAAGCAGCTAGTTTTGGCCACCATTTAGTGACGCTTTGGCTTCTAATTAAGTTATAAAGCCTACATGTGAAAGGGAAATATCACTGGTATTATCGTGGTAGTGGTTGTTTTCCGGTTGATCATAAGTTAGATTAGAAAATAATATCAGTTTAAGATAATTTTAAAACTCCGCTTACTAAAACGTTCTACATTAAATCGTAGCATTCGATGTATAAGACTCCGTATTGCTTTTATGTCGGGCTGGGTCAGCGAATCCCGATTTTCTCGTAATTCTAGGCAGTATAAAGGATAGTCAGGAATTGGTCGATGTGGGTGCGCCGCAGACGGTTTTCCATCGCATCATTCTAATATGTCTTGTTTTTTTATGTCACAGATGTGTTCTGCTAAGTGATGTCGAAGGATGAATATACGTTTATGTGGATGATTCGTTTTAAATACTCCACTGTATTGCAAATCGAAACTAGTGGTCCCTCAAAATTCCGAAAGGTTCGGTAAACAGATGAATGAATGAAATCGTGAATTAAAATCGACTAGATTTGGGTCTCACGGAAAATTCATACTAATCGGTAACTGCGGTTAAAGCAGTAACCAGGCATTGTGATGTTCGACTAGCTTTTAGCCTGGTTACGCCAAATAAATTTGATGTCTTGAGTTACATCGTGGGGGTGAATATCCAATACCTTCCTACTTTTCCACAGTTTAAAAGAATTTTTCTAACCAGTTTCACAGAATTCCGCCAAGAGATACCTTATCTAAGTGAAACTAGGCGCATACATTTAAAAAATTGAGGAAAGGTACAATTTTTCGTGACTACAATGGAAGTTGCGTCGAGTTGAGTTTATGTGATTGAGCCTTTACCCTTCGAAATCAGTCGCAGTGTGACTGTGACCGCTGTGAGACGGCTTCCGTTTTTTCCTCGCCTCTTTGGATCCCTCGAGCATCATCAGGTCACCCGATCCATCTCTTTTTCGTCCGACGGCCATCGCACGGACAGCATTTTCGTAATGTATTCGGCGAATGGGGGAAGGAGGGCAGGGTTACGAGGAGGTAAGAGGTCCCGTCTCTCCTTCCTTGAGGTACCCCCTCTCCGATCCTCCCTTCCCGCCTCTCTTGTCTTCTTGGCGTCTGCCACCCTCCTCCCTTCGTGGGAGAGAGCTGGGTCTCCCAACGGCATCTCCCCGCATCTGAAAGAGGAGCTCTGTTTTCGTTTTATGTCCCTTAATCTGTCTCTCCCTCTTTCCGAAACTGTCTCCTCTTCACCACCCTTGCATCTTTTAAAATCATTTCCCGAAAGCGGTCCTCTTTCGTTGAGTCCATACCCCGGGTTTTCACTGTGTTTCCTCCCCTTGATCTTTCTGATGCTCCCTTCCTTCCGCTTCCTTGTAGGAACTTCGGGAGGGATTTACTGCTGACAACCTTACTCCATCGACTCCCTCCCGCCTCTATTTTCCGTGTAACCCTTTTTGTCCGTTTACCATGGGTGACGCCTCCTCTAAGGTCGTTCCCTTCCTATTCCGTCCCCCACCCTGTTATTAAGGCGTTGGACTGGTTCTATTTTGGTCCCCCCTTGTCTCGTTGAAAAACCCTGGGTCATGTTTCTCCCTTGGGAATAGGTTAAGACTTATAGTGGTAGTCTCTGGTTTCAGGTGTTCCGTCTGCTATGATTATGTCGCGTCGTCTGAGGGGAATGCCCTATTCATGCCCGAGACGTGATTCGAACCCGCACCCTTTGAGTTGCCAGGTCGGCGAGTTACCGCGGTTGGAGTATTTTATTTTGAAACAAGCACGTTAAGTGATGCGGCCTATATTAGGAAAGTTGAAGTCTCGTTTTACGATGGTACCCTGGTGTTCTTACCAGTGAGCTTTTTCCTAAAATTCCAAGTAATTGATACTGTGGTTAAAGCTGTAGCCAGGCACTGTACTGTTCAACCGCCTTTTAGCCAGGTGACGCTGAATAAATTTTATGACTTTATGAGTTACATTACGGGGTTTTATATCCAATCTAATATCTTTGTATTTCTCTACAGTCTTTGAATTTTTTTTATTTGACCCAAATCGTGAATGTTAGAGATAAGGGCAAATTTTTTCGTGGGAAAAATTATTGGTACATAGTTATCTCTTCATGCACCCAATGTTTACATTTAAGGTGGGCTATAAGGTTCCTCGAAATTATCTATACCATTAGATATTATAAATAAAATGTATGTTTTTTTATTAAGCTAAAAGTTCTATTGCTGGTAACCAATATGTGTAAACATAAAGATAACGAAGTTACTATAAAGAACCATAAGTGTAAAGATCTATGTCATTAGGTGTTGTAAATAAAATTTATACATTTGTTTATTAAAAAGTTCTATTGCCAGTAGGCAAGATGCGTAAACAAAGGTACCATAAATAACCATACACTAAAGATCAATTTCATTAGATGTTATAAATATAGTGTCTGCGTTTGTTTATTAAAAAGTTCTATTGCCGGTAACCAAGATGCCTGGACATAAATGCCCCTAATGGCGTGTTCAAGACAGGAGAACTTGAGTGTAGTCTTTCAAATCATTACAACTCAGTTTCTTCTGGAGCATATTATGAGCTAGCGTAACGTTTCATAGTCATCCAATGAGAAGGCGTAAAATATTTTTTTTTATTTTTAAAAGAAACAATTTCTAGCACGGAAGCTGAAGTGATACCTTTTTTGGTGATGGATAACTGGTGAGTTACAGCCGTGGTCGTCAGGGTGAGACATGTTGTGGATGGAAATAGCATGCGTTGCCGATAATTTGTATCGCGACCGATGGGCGGAGGAAATTGGTGGGGCGGCCGGCCATATTCGGCCGGAAGGCAACTTCTTAGTTAAACGACGCGAGTGACGCAACAGGACCGAATGGGAGAACTCCAACTAAATGTATCTGAACCTCCTGGCCTTTGGAAATGTACTTTACGGAAAGGCGTGGGCGATCTCTTTGTGAGAGAAACCCTCCGATATGAGCGAGATGAAAATGTCTTAAAATTCCAATCTTCCAGTTGCATTTGCGACCAGAAACGTCGCCTTGAGTACACTCCGCTGCGTCTTCCCTACCAGACGCTCGCCAGCTCTTCGCCACTACATTTGCGCCACCATTAAGTACCTCATATCTTTTGTCTTTTTTTCCTTCTCCCCATGGTCCCCACGCACAAGAATACCGGAAGTAAGGGGGCGCGAAAGTGTATCTTTTTTTGGCGACACAAAAGAGCGGTCCATCTCGTGGTCGGGTAGTTTTTTTTTATGTGACGGTCCACATGCAAGAGTTCTTCTGGCGACGGGACGTGTTGAAACGGGGAGGAGGATGAGGAAGAGGCAATATAATGTCATAATTTTCATTTAACGTTTCTTGTCAACGTTATCAAGGGGGAAGTAAACTTGTCGCCTTCCTACGTTTTTTTGCCCCCGGTTTTTCCGAGGTCGTGGGGAAGGGTTTAGGGGAAGGGAGGGGGGAGGGCTGGGCGGTCTCCGTAAGTGTGGACAGAAGGAAATGAGGGAGGATGTTTGGTTAAGCTGCTCCTCTATTTCCCCTTCCCATGCTCCGCTTTTCTCCTCCTCCTCAACACTTGACGTCTCTCCGCTTGCTTCCACGGCTCTTTTAAGAAGATCCTTTCAGGAACGAGGAGTAGGGGAACGCTGGGGACCGAATGGCACTTCTCCCGCTTTTTCGATCTTCCGTGAAAATCATATCTCTAAGAAGTCCGAAAAGCGTGAATACTATCCCGTCTCATAATGAAAAGCGAATTAAACAAGAACGGTCGCGGTAGATCGGCTTTTAGCGCTTCAGCTCAATGCAACCCAAAGTTCGTTGGTTCGAATCCAAGTACGGGCGAAGCTAATGTATTTGTCTCGGTATTAAGAGCAAATCCAGAAGTTTCCGACGATGTGTGGAATCTGAGCAGTGTGATTGAACGAAGATTTGCAATTTCCCTCGATTAAATAAGTAAAACACTAATTACTACCTCGGTTTCTAATTTTTTAAACTTTCAAACCTTTTACTACGTAATTTACATTTTTCATTGGTTTTTATTTATGCTAACTGCTCGTTAAATCTATTTACCAATTTCTTATATTTAATATTGTTTAGGTATTTATTCCATTGTTTTTCGATAGATGATTTTCGAAACGTAAATTAATGTGGACATTTTTAAAGTGATTTTTCTGGTACATTTTTTGTCCTCTTTTCGTCCTTTTTTGATTAGTTTTACTTTAAAAGTTGGACTCTTTCTGTGTTCTCATTGGTTGGACCATAAGCATGCATATTTAGTTCATTTTTCCAGAATTCTTCTGGTTTTCTGTTAGCCCAGTATTTCTTCATTCGCTCGGATCGTAATTTTCTTTGTTCATCTTGGACCCTTCCTCACTCTTCCTATTAACTGTTTGTTGATCTTGATTTGTAGTTAGGTCTGTTTGTCCTTGAGTTCCATGATTGTGTCTGTCTTTTCTTTCAAATCTTCTATTGTAATGTGTGATTCACTCATGTCTTCCTTAATTTCTGCAATCCATCTTTTGCTGGTATTACTGTTGCATAGTTTTACTTAGATTTTTTTTCTTATTCTGTTTTCCGGTGTTCTTATTAGGTGTCCAAAGAATGAGATTTGTTTCTTTCTCATCGTGCTCGTTACAGGTTCTAGTTCTCTGTAGACTGTTTCATTTGAAACTAACCTCAAGTGCCGATTTTCTTGGTATTTTTATATGTGCAAGTTCTGACTATTTTCCTTTCTATCTTGAGTAACTTATCTACTGCCTTTGTGTTAGTTGTTTTGAAGATGGTTTCACTAGCATAAGTTATTTCCGGTTGTGTAACTGTTTTATAATGTCTTAATTTTGTAGCTATTGAGAGGCATTTTTTGTTATATGTTTTCTTGATGTTAGGTTGTTTATAATTAAGACTATCATCTTTTAAAGTTTTCTGTCGTTTTAAATACGGCTAGAAATGCTCCAATGATCCTATTTTAATAATAAATCGTACGTCCTTGGTTTCAAAGGTTCATCATCTCTCCGGTCCGATCGAGCCTTGGCTAGGCCTTCAACGGTTAATATATAAAGTTAGCTGTTGTGATCAGGTTTATCTTTACCGCAAATATAAAGATTTTGAAATCTTAGGTTGGTTGATCGGTGGAGTCTTATGCTGTTAGTTGTATTTTTGGCCATCTTCGTGTGAAATACTCAGATATTATAGTATGGAAGCCCTACACCCTTTCCGATACCGTTTTTGGTTTTTCAGGAAGATGATCTGGTATTCAGAGTCATGCAGCTGAGATTCGGACGCATCTGACTTGCTAGAGGTGCCGCGAGGCACGTCATCCGAATATCTGCCTCTAAGTCAGCGGTAAGAATTCACTAACTATGAGTCGTCATAGGCTGCTATTCTGAATGAAATAGCCTTAACGCTATCTGCTGGAAATAGCTTTCGTTACGCTTTTGTTTCGAAGAATTACACGATATTCTTCGAAACAAAAGCGTAGCGAAAGCTATATCTGGCAGATAGCGTTAACGCTATTTCATTCAGAATAGCGATCATAGGACATGGATGTCTTTTCCCTTTGTTCAGCGGAGTATTGGCTAATGTGAAGACGTATGTGTTGGTATAATTTTTTTAATCCAGCAGATAAGGTTGACAGTCTAAATGGTAATGACTAAAGTTCGCATGAAAGCAATTGCAATATATTCCTTGGTTTGAAAACACCCCTGTCATTTTGCATTTCCTGGTAACGGAGAGTGACAGGAGTATGCTACGGGGTATTCCATTATCGCCTGATGTGAACCAGCATGAACTTTCTCGTTCTATGAGGCGGAGAATTCTCATGTATGCCCTCTTGGTTGTCTTATTAGGCATCCTATCGGGTTTGATTCTTCATTTCGATGAAATGCTTAAAGGACATTTTAATGGGATGCGACGTATCTTTGGGAGACATGCCCACTAAAATCATGCCGAAATGGTGAATCTAATCTGGAGAGAAGGCCAAGAAGAAGAGCTAATAAAAATCCTCCGGGAAGACGTAAAACATTTCATGATGTTAACCTCCATATATTTCGATGAGGCAGATGATTTATTTATGTATCTACTTTTGAGGCTCCATGAGTGTGTTTTTTATTATGAGCATATTGTCTCAATTTATTTCCTTTTCTTAACCCTATTCTTGATGACCTTCTGAGGTTTCATTCCAGTTCAACATAAACTTGGATTAGTCACTCCAGTAACTATAGTGATAAGGAGAGACACGGTTGTGCTGAAGTCTTAAAAATAATTTGAGAGGAATGGGTTGGAAGTATCAGGAGAATCATTTTTGTGTAGTGAATTATACAAATCACCGTTTCATACCAACGGTTAGACATACACTAGATATACGTTTTGCTTACGACTTCGAAGTTTGCATGCTGCCTGCCTGTGAAGGATGGGCTGGAAAATTATGCATTAATTCGGACCTTATGGATGTTTCCTTCCAGTAGATGGATAATTGGCAAACTAAATATGTGGATTTCTGATGAAGGCTTCCGCGGGGCTTTGATGGAGGTTGATTCCTTCTTTCGGGTTTTCCGCCGCGTTGGTTCATGTTGAGGACAATATTTCGCCGGCTGTCCTGCTGGCTTCCTCACATGGACCTGAGGAAGCCAGCAGGACAGGCGGCGAAATATTGTCCTCAACATGAACCAACGCGGCGGAAAACCCGAAAGAAGGAATCAACCTCTAAATATGTGGATATGTATGGAATCGGTGTACAAATTTGCTTCTGACCGTTTGGAAGGCGATTAAGATGTCTGTTATACCCCGAGACGCCTTATTTAGAAGAAGCGTCTTGCGACAGAAATTATTCCGTACCATAGTTTTCTAATAGAAATTTATATTGTGATTCCAATTAATGAAGCCATTTACATTTAAGTTAATTCACACTTGACTGCTCCAGGGAGTAAGTGGTAATTTTTAGGCAGTGTTTGAAGTTTGAATTCTTCAACTGAATTTAATTTTAGCTTATTCTATCTTATCTAGCCAAAGTCTGCCATCGGTTCTAGAAGACAGAATGCAAGTAAAGATTCATAAGGAGCGCTTATCTACTCTCTCTTCTGGGCTTACTCTCTTCGGTATACCGATGGACATGTCATTGATGACGTCTTGTCATGTACGATCCAGAGTCAGCATCCCTAAAAAATGGAGACTAGTGGGAAGAAATCCAATTTCCGGAGGGCATATCGGTAAGGAACTCAGTGGTCCTTGTTCATCTCGTCCCTCATGACCTTTTGTTGGTGGAATAAACTCATTGCAGGGACGATGTTTATAAACCACCGTGGATAATAGGTTTGAAGGTACGTAAATTTTTATTCGCCCTTTTGTATTTTGATCCTAAACCGATATTCCGTTTTAGTTTTCCAAATTCATCGCGAACAAATTGTTTCTTAAATATCTTTGCATATGTGACGATAGTTTCATTTGGGTCAGAGAGGTACTAATATGTAACTATCGATTTGCTTTCGAGGCCAATGCGCGGATCAATACATTTCGTAATGAAGCATTAAAAAGAGTGATTTAATTTTGGACATTTCGGGCCCATTGAGAATCGTAGAGATAATTAGTTCTATTTTATTGCTTACATATTCCTTTTCCACATTCAGTTAGCAGTCATCAGACGATTTGTCACTGTTGTAGTGACTGTTGATTGTTGTAGTTGACTGTCGATCTAATGAGAATATTTTGAGAATGAGTTAGCGTTGACTATGGTGTAGTTTTTTCATTTTTCAGTTATAAATATCATATGCTGAGAATTATTTGTATTCCCACCGTGCATGATTGCTAATTGATGAAGAAATTACCGTATTTGCTACGATGATACTTATTTCGTTTATAAAAATCAATAACTTTAAAGGCAGGAATAATTAAAGAATAGATTTTCGTAATTTTACAAGACAGTGAGCATGTTACTCGGCATGGTTTTTTTTAGCAGAAGCGACGCTGTTGGGAGATTCATGGAGTTCTTTGCCCTGGGGAGGGTTGCCCAATTTTGACCTCTATACGTAGTGGCGGTTTCAATCAGCATTTTTTGTGACATGGATATCCTCTTAGTGGAAATGAACGTTATCTTTTCATTCACTCTCAAAATATTTTGTAGGTATTTTGCTCCACATTCTCATGTTTTGTATTCTTGAATTGTAAAGCATTCTTTGAAATGTATTCGGATAAAATTTGTTTGAGCTGTATTTGTGTCATAAGACTGGGGACAGTCATGCATGAAATTTAAAAAAATGAGTGATGACAAAGATAGGTTTTTACCCATACACAATGCGTGATCTGTTCCTATGCGTGACGAATATCAATAGTGGTAATTTTCCAGTATAGTTATTGAGGAAGGCGATAGTGCGCAATAAACTACCCTTAAAGGATGTGAAAATAATAAATAAGAAAAATAATTAATAGTTGGAAAAAGAACTAGTTGGATAAGTGTGAGCAAATTAATTCTAGCATTTATGATTGCTGATGATGATCTATGTGGGTGGGAACTACACCCGCTGTTAAAATATTTGGTCATCTGATGTTTCCCCACGTTTTTGTTACATTTTATCGGGCGGGGGCTTATTTTCAGTGCCCGTCTGGTTGATTTTTTTCGATTCCCATGTTCTTTTCATTCCCGACCCGCGATGCGCGTGTTCGCGCCCAATCTTTCGCGTTCATTCCAGTGCATCGCCGAGATAGGGGTAAAAAATGCGCCTGTGACATCTTTTACGTTGAGGCAAACGTGACTGTTTCTCCCCGGAGGCGGCCCCGTGTGAGCATCGTCTTCTCCCAGTGATGGTGTGAGGGATTGGGATGGGAGTGGTTGGTGCGGAGGAGAAGGCTTGAGTGAGGGGGAGATGGGAGGGGCGGAGGAGAGTAGTGGGGGAGGAGGGCGGTCTGCGTGGAGGGGGAGTATCAACCTTTGAGCGGGCGAGATCTCGGCTTATGCATAGAGCGACCCAGTCGTGTAGGAGCCGTCGGGAAGCCCAGAGCCCGTGGAACAGCTGCTCCACACTTTGACTGACGAGGAGAGGACGAAGAGATTCGAGAAAGGACGGGTTAGGACGCGTGTTCTCGCGCCTCCTATATCACGCCCCTGCTGGTCCTGGAGTTCCCCCCTCTGCTTCCGAAACCAACCACGCGTGTTCAGAACTTAACCCGAGGAGGAGGAGACTGCTCCGTTTTCCGGTCAGCTCTCGAAACTCCGGCGAGCTTCGTATTTATCCGGGGAGGAAGCGGAGTGGGCTTTCTTGTGGCAAGCCATCATTATCCTCCTCACTTTCCACCTCTCCCTCCTCCTCAGCTTCCTTCCACGCTCCACGGTCTGCTCTTGAGGTGTTTTTTTCCGCGTGACGGAGGAATTTGCATCTCCACACAAATGTGAGACGGGCAAGGGGAGACTTGGTGGTATGTCCGTGGCTCGCCGGCTGGGTTGCTTGAAGAATTTTCGGGGCTTGGAAAGGAAAGGATAGCTCTGAGGGAAGAAAGGATTTCGATGCTCGCGAGCGGCGGTTAAGCCGCCCCGCTTTGCCGGAAGGTTATCGGGAGATATACATCGCTGCTTACTGCCCTGCCGGACTGAAAAAAAATCTATCTCTTGACGTGAGCTGCCGTCCATCACGGAGCTGTGTTCGATCTGAAGACTCGTATCGAAAGTGTTGGTGCGTGTGGGGTTGACTCGGACTGAAGGCGAAGATTTTGGGGAAAATCTTGACCGAGGGGGACGTTATTATCGAGGCGAAGATCTCCAAGGGGGGCAGGGAGGCGCTAGGGCCTCCTCCAGGAGGATGGGGCCTTTCCGCAGGGGCTCGCAGAACTCGATGCGTGTGCCCTCGATGCACTTGAGGCCGGTGCTGTTGTTGGCGATCTCCTTGGCGGCTGCCGCGACAGGATCCCAGCAGGGGTCCCACTCCGCCCCCGGTGTCAACGGTGGAGATTTGGAGAACGCCTTATCGTCTGCTCCGAGTGGAGGGTACGTCAACCTCGAATAATATTCTCCCCCCACTCCCTTCACTCCTCCCTCCCCGTTCCCACCATTCCCCCGCCTCCACCGTCTTCCTTCTCCGATCGTGAAAAAAAAGAGAAAATGTTTATCCGCTCACGATACGGCGGGACCA
Source organism: Ceriagrion tenellum (assembly GCA_963169105.1). Classification (NCBI taxonomy): domain Eukaryota; kingdom Metazoa; phylum Arthropoda; class Insecta; order Odonata; family Coenagrionidae; genus Ceriagrion; species Ceriagrion tenellum. The sequence continues at coordinate 76,691,206 of OY720641.1, read as the reverse complement.
CACCCGGAAGCATCTGCATAACCCGTGAGCCTTTCGCGGATGAAACTCTCCAGGCCAGCGCTCGGCTAGATGATCCGATGTTGATAGCTGGGGAAATATTCATCCACGTTGTCGAGCCCCGTAAGGGATGGCCTTGAGTTTTCTCGAGAGATCGTCACAAAGCTTCCTGGATTTATTTCCTTTTTTGTTCATTTCCCTCCTCCTCCGGTGTGGAGCTCTTTATTTTTTTAACCCGTTTTGTTCCGTCTCGCCAATTCGGCTTGGACCTCCGTAATCCGACTGGTAATTTTGATTGATGATAAATTCATTCATGAGTACGTGGAAGATATTCTCTGCCATTTTCCCGAGACGGCGGAGGTTCCTTCGAGGAAATTCCAGTTTAAAAATAGCGTAGGCTGAAGATATTCATCAATAGCAGTACCGCGATTTTAAGTGATTCTACAGTTTCATTAACGGCACCTCCGTAGCATCTTCGCCCTTGCATCCGACCGATGAAACTCAATACGAGGGGTTTTTGGAGGATGTTGAGTAACTTTCCGCGTGGAATGTTTTATATATAGGTATTCTGCATTATGGTTAATGCTTGGCTGTGTGAGGGAAGTAATGGCCAAAATTAATTGTATCTGTAATTGGTATCTGTTATGGATTAAATCATGTGTTCTGTCGTGACGTTCATTCGTGAATATTATTTTTATCGTGAAATGTACGAACGAAGAATACTTAATGGAATTGTTTGTCTAGTTTACGTTTTTAAGTAAAATTCCGTGTATTCTGCCAAGTATATCGGGTATCGTGTTAATTTTCTTGCTATTTGGTTTGGCTTACTATTAGTTCAATTGAAGTTTGGCGAGCGATTTATTAGTGAAATATTTGACATTAATTATGGCAGTTGTCAAATGCTAATAGATAATTAAGACCATGCATGAGTAAGTTCCATCTCTAATGTCTCATTTACTGTTTATTTTCTGTAGTTCATTGAATATTGTGTCATGATATAGTTGCATGAATTATGCGGGTTGTTATCGTTTACATTTCATCGCCTTATGTTTAATATATTATTTTAACTTTTATCCAAGGCCATTGTTTATTGATTTATAAAGTTAATAATTCATGTTGTATTTTCCATAATTAATCATATTATCGTCATCATTGCTCGGAACGTAGAATAAGAGAATGGTCGCCCGTCTTCTGTGTTCCTTGACCTCTCATAGAATATCCATCCTCGTAATAGATTTAAGTGGAGACTGAGAAATATTTAATTTAACGGGTAAACTGTGAAAATTGTGTGAATTTCAGTTCCTCTTTCATCTTGAGAGAAAAAAATTGGCCCAGCCAGACAACATAATTATAAATAAATGGAAGAGTGAAATAAATCACCTTATTTTACCCTGCATATGTGTTGCGTTTTTGTTAAGACAATTAAGTCGATTAAGCCTCTCCCTCGGGGAATTTCGGTGGTCAAGGCCGTCTTACATCACCCCCGGCTGTTTCGTTCATAATTATTTGCTCAAAATAACGGCCTTCCACGTGGGTGAGGTCGCTGGCTTAGTCATTTTTGGTGTGGGTTCGAATTAATGATGCCGAGAATAATCAAGCGAAATTAATGGTTTCACTTTTGGGTGCGTTCATTAAACGATGAAATCTTGCTCGTTCGATCAATTTTCTGTGGTCTTCAGCCGTCAACTTTAGGCTGAGCTCAAATCCCTTATCAATTTTAACGGAATTTTTTATCTGATGTGTTTGAAAGTAGTGTCTGCCGGTTTGTATTCCTAGGGATATTTGCATTTCCGCCTGAAACCTTTGTCCCACATCAGCGATTTTTGGGTTTAGATTTTATTAATTATTTTATGCTTGTAATGTGTTTTTTTATCCTTTGAGAAATCATTTTCTAGCAAAATTTTACTCTTATAACCAAAGTGTTACGTCTCTTGTGTTTCTCAATTATGTTAGCGGTTCGCATGATGTGCCGATGTATCACAGGTATTGCTTTACAATACGTTGGAGGTGTATCGTTAGACTCTTGGTGGATAGCTTTGAAGTCAGTTGCTATTTTTTAATAATAAGCTCTAGATCTTTGATGTCTGCCCCAACTACACGGAATTTCGGATAGAAATGACTTGGACACAAAAATGAAAATTATTCACTTAACAATAACCTGTTACGAAAAATATATCGGTATTATCACGTCAATTTCCAATAGAAAACTGATCGACACGCGTATGTTAATTTGGTATGAGCTTATGTCCTCGTAAGAATGTTATATTAACTTCCCCTTGAAATTTGGGAAATGTTTTAAAAATCTATTCATTCTTCTAGGTTTAATGACATTAATTTGGTACAGTATAATCTATATTCCCGCTAGTATGTCTTCTGGAGCAAGGAAATTCGCATGTATTGCTTGAATCTGAGTCGCATTCATGAATTCTATTCGCATGTATTGCTTGAATCTGAGTATCAGGCCTCTAATAACACATTCGACGTTGTGTCCTTTGTAAATAGCCTTCAGTCATGTACACAGTCGTTAATTATGATCGCAAGCAATTTAGCAATTATTTTGTCATACGCAGTAAAATTTTGCTAATTTTTTTAAAATATCCCTATCATTGAATTGATTTTTCATAACAACGAAACCTTCTGTCTGTCAACATCTGTTAACGAGCCATCGCATTTCAATTGATACTAGGCAATATTCTGAAGTAAGTGCCCTCTACCTTCTTCGTATCCAAACTTCCCGTTTATTTTATCGCGATAGACTTTTCCTCCTAGACCTATGACGACCATTGTACGACGTATTTTTTGGCTTGAGGTAACAGCGGATGGATATGGAGCCAAAGAAAGCTAATGAAGGGATGTGTACGCACCTGCCTTATTGCCGTTGTTCCAGATGCGCTTGTCTTTGACCGACAACGTCGACATCCTCTGTGGGTGACGGGAAATTGACCCCTTCTCCTATCGACGCCGGTTCTGACAAGTTTTCATAACCTCAAAATTCTCAGAGGCAGCGTCGTGTATGTAAGATAATTCTGTAAGCAAAAAACAGTTTTGTGTACCGCTAATTACCGGAAAAGGTTCTGTAAATCTTGTCACTCGGGTCCGCCTTCTTTGCAGAGAAAACAGTCATGACATCACGCTTCGCGTATTTCCTGCCCACAATGTGTACTTCACCAAGGGCGTAGGATAGGTGTACTTGAGCACCACCTTTGATTTATTGATGAAATGTTTAACACATAATTTAGTTTTAATTTTGTGGCTATTAATGCTTGGTTGTGATATTGGTCGTTACTACTTCGCGACTGAAACTAAATTTGAGCAGCCGACTCGATCACTTGAGTAAAATAGTTCATTCATGTAGGTTTGGTCATGCGTATTTAATTCTTACGCTTTAAAGTCAGGATAAATTACTGTGGGTTATACAAAACAAAGGGGTGTAAAAATGTGAAATTTTATTCGTAGACACTCTATGGATTTCCAATTTTACCTGTTTTCCCTAAAATTATTTGGACAGTTTTGTGGATTACATGTGCGGTATAATCGAGTTAATGTGTTGCGTCATCTGATTCACCAATTACATTACGTTCGCATATCTAGCACTAGAAACAAAAGATGAGGAGGAAAAATGTCAATAGTTATATGTGAATGTGGAATTGCTGTTCGTACGGATCTGGAAAAGAACTAAGAAATCGAATGTTTATGTTACTTTAAATTTGTATGTCCACAATTTGCCTATGTTACATTCCTCTGAAATGTTTCGGTGATCGTAAAGATTCCGTAATCTCCTTTGCAATAGACTCCTGAATAACAGCGTCTCTGGAGCAAATGACTATTTATTTTAAAGATAGCGTACGTATTAATGTAATTCGTTAATGAAGCCCTTACCATTTATCCGTTTTGAAATATTATGATATGATACATTAATTAGATGATGGTTATATTACGAATCATATGTTTTAATTAAGAAAAATAATATTCATATTTATCTTCTAATTACTTAAACATATACGGAGAAAATATCCCGAAAGTTAGTAATGGTCATCTATAAAGAAGTGTAACCGGCTAAGGCTGAATGATCTAATTTACTCTCACTGTAGTGCTTGATTGGCCGTGATTTTCAAGTCTGTTAGAATCCCGAAAATTGAACCGCCTGTTTGTATTCTTTATTTAATTGCAAGCATGCTTATATGAAGCAAATGTCAAAGGCCTTAACTGACAACCTCCTATGTAATACGATGATGGTAAATTTCATGGCTGCTTAGGAAATGGAAAACAAGTACACCTCTTCGTGTAGAATCAAGGTAGGGACTGTACTATCTGTGGACAAAATATATTTGCCTCCCTATGTGGACAATGCTCGTTTTGTCTGCCTGTTTAAGGTAATTGAAATAACGCTTTGGCCATGTGTGATCAGAAAAAAAATTTTATAATTGGGCATGGTGGTCAAACTTACTGAGGTGCTCGTAATTACCTTGTGTATTCTTTTTTTTTTAGAAGTAGGCGTTAAATGGTTTCCCAGACACGTCAATGGCGGGAATATGCCATGATTTTTTAAAAGATTAATCCTGAGACTTGCCTCATGGCGATAAAATTGCAGGTATCGTGAGAAAACAATAAAACATGAATAACTGCAATACATATTCATTACTCTCGAGTGCAAAAGTACGTTTTGATCGATAATTGCGCGAGAGTTTCCGGCGGAAGACAAACGAAGCAAATTGTTTGGCTTCTTTAGATTTTAATTGTTCTCCGAATAAATTTGTAATTTTCAACGTTAAAAATTATGTCTGTGCTGCGGACTATTCCGTCTTCTTATTTTGTGTGAATTGTTGCCAATTCCCTCGTAAAATATTCTTGACAATTGTAGTCGGCAGGAAGCTGTAGCGTTTTAAAATTAATGTGTCGTATGGTATGAGAGAGAAAACTCAACCGAGCAAAAAATGCTACGTTTCCGTCTTTTAAAAAAATATTCCGGATTAACTCGGCTCTGCTCGTCCTTGCACTGGCATGAACTATCTGTGGCATAGTTCTATCTTACCGGATGTGACGAAATTTCTTCCTGTTCGACTTGAAGAAAGTGTGTGGGAGGTAATTTTAGGGCCAAGGAACATATTTCGCTTTATAATTCACTCTTGTCGTCAAAGTTGCAAAGATTTTCGGCAAATCTGTGTCGTGCTCAATGACCCATTGAGTGAAAGGAATGTCTAATAATAATGATCAAAGCATTATAAAATGAAAGTGAAACGCAAGCATTGCTAGGTTGTATACTGTAGCGTGTGTTGTGGAGAAATATAAAGTTTAATGTTTTTCGTTGTCTTTGTTAGTTAAGTTAGTTAACTCATTCCCCCTTGATGAAAGCTTCATTTATCGTTGACCCTAGTTGCCTTTCAGCGTTCAGAAGTAATTACGGTTGCCCGGCTGATCGAATTGGAATCCGATATTGTGATTGGCAATCCCGTATATCGATTCCTTAGTCACTCCTCTATTCCTTTTAATTTTTTGATCCTTTTTTGATCCAGGTATTAAAAAAACACTCGGGAGCTTTTCCTACATGAGAAGTGTTTCTGTGATGGCATATTATCTTTTGTCTCTAATTTTCACTGTCATGAAATCAACTTAATCGGCATGCGTCATTTATTGCGAAGCTCGACAGCATTCAGAGGATATTTCTTTTCCTACCGAATCCATTGTGTCTTAAAAGCACGATAGTTTAACAATTTTTGGGCTCATAATACGCATTTAAAAATGCTTTTCACCGTCTTTAACTACCGTAAATGCTTTTCGTCTTCAACTACCATGCATACCCGAATACTGCCAACCATAGTAAAGAATCACTCTGTTATTTCTTTACGAAGAATCTCGAGGAAATCCTTGTCCCTTGCAATGTGATGCATAGGAAGTTGGCTGAGTAGGAACAGAATATCGACATGGATACCTGTAGTGGAGAACGTCCGTTTCTTTCAGCACGTTATAGTATATATGGTACACATTCCTCAAGAAGCTGTAATGGGTCATCCACACGTCTACGTGTGTGACGCGCGCCTGATTTTAGTAAGCTGATATTCGGGAAAAACGATCATATGATGTATTGTAAATTTCAACGTTAAGAGTTATATCTATGCTATGAAAGTCATACTAGATTTTAAGTTTCGAGGAAACCTCCATTTATTAATATTTGATTTGTTTGACGTGACTCTTCAATTCATACTTTATGACGCAACAAAGCATCTTTCATACACATCCATCCCGAATGACTAAAATCACGATTTTTTCCTTTTGAGTTGGTGATTTTCTTTAACTAAATTGTATGTGACAGAAGTCTGATTGCATCATGAATCATAAGCCTCTGATACGGAGTACATGCGGTCTAGGTAGTGTGATAGTTGTTCAATGGTTGCTTCAATAGAAGTCACGGCAATTAAATGTCTGTAGATAACATATTTTTTATTTTTATGAATTCATAACTATACGGAAAATGTAAAAAAAACCATATCATATCCATAGTTGCTTTATCCAACCATGTTCTTTGGTGCTCGTAGTCGATACTCGAGTTATGTTGTCGCTCCTTAACTTAATTCTTGGCTAAATATACAATATCCGGAATCAAATACTAACTTTATGAATGGCAGGTTACACATATAGAGGAATATATTTTTAGTTTGATCCCTTAAATGTGGGAGATGCATATTACTTAAAGAAAGAAATTGTGAAATATTCTCTACGATTCCGCAAAATGCATATTACTCAGTCCTTAAAGTTATTTAAGCTTTTTGGGAAAATCAGTTGATGTACAAAAGTGAGGGTGTGATTATACATATGGTGACAATTATGCTAATGTACTTCATTCACACTGACAGAGGAGAATTGCAAATAGAGTAATATCCGTGGAAAAATGGCAACTTTTGTTGAGAAGGCCATCGCTTCCACCGAAGTACTTGTGAGTGAAGATATTGCCGTTTCGCTGTCGGCATGGACTGTATTCACTCCCTTCATTGTGCGTTTGTATTAGTCCGTCTGTACTCTTCGAAGAATCATCTTATCTGACCAGGAAATAACGAGATAGCGCTTTCACCACACTGACCCAGTGTAAGCTGCACCCATCACCCTTCATATTTTCCTCGCTATGTATACCCTTTCTCATCTTTTTTACCCTGTGATTTCCTTTCCCCACCTCTTTTCCGGTCCCATTTCTTTATTATTCTGTTACTAGATTTCCTAGCCGGGATGTGAATCCTGTCGCAACGCGTGCTGGTGATAAGGAGGAGGTCACGGGGCATTAGATGGAGAGCTGACGTTGTATATCATATCGGCGCCCAGACGTATCCGCAGTTGGTTTTTTATTTACTCCATTTCATTCTTCCTGGTCGCTGAGTGAATATCGTGCACTGGCTGATGTGGTTAGATTCCATTCAAGGCAAATTATTCACTGCAGCCTTCGTTTACCATAATTAAACCCGATGCTAATGCGATATTTTTCATATATATTTCTTATAGAATATTCTCTCGAGGAAAGGTCGTACAAGTAATAAGACAGAAATTCTTGACCAACGTTTCGGAACGTAATTCATTCCATCATAAGGCTACAAAAAACATATACACTGAACAACACATCTCAGAGCAACCCAATATGTAAAAATTAAAAAAAATGGTATATAAAATAAAACAACACTGAAAATTACCGTATAATCACATTAAGAACTTGAATTCACATCAAACCTTTCACATCACATAATGTGATTCTTTGGTAATTTTCAGTGTTGTTTTAATTTATATACAATTTTTTAAAATTTTTATATATTGGGTTGTTCTGAGATGTGCTGTGGTTGATCTTCAGTGTACATGTTTTTTGTAGCCCTGATGATGGAATGAATTACGTTCCGAAACGTTGGTCAAGAATTGCTGTCTTATTCCTTGTACGACCTTTCCTCGAGAGAATATCCTATATCAATGGAGGTCGATAGAGTGAACAATATATTTCTTATTTAAGTTCAGTTATGTAGGTTATGTACTTGGTGCCTTTAACCTCCGACTCATAATATCACCGAAAACCATACTTCAGAGAAACTTGCTACAAAGAACGAGTTCCGTAATTTGAGGGTGTAGGTAAGTGAGATACGAAGTGCAAATGTACCGTATTTTTTGCTTCCAGTCGGTAGGTCAGATTTGGTAGTTATGAGTGAAATGGACTTTTCATGGCCCGTTTCCATTTTTTTGTATCTATCCCAACAAAATCGCCCTTACAGTAGTGTCGAATTTTCTGAAATCATCAATATATTGGCGCATACCCATAACACCATTACTTATTGAGGATGTTGCAGTTGAAAGTAGCCTGAGTAGACTGGCTCTATTTTAATGATGTTTCCTACGCCGACCTTTTTCATAGCATAATATTCGAATTTATTCCCTGTCAAACTTTCGTCAAGTTTGCCTGTGGGTCATTTTTTGATGCAAGATTGGCTGTGAAATTCAATATTTTCTCCCATGTTCCTGATTAAAAACGAATTATGTTTTACTTTTCACCTTTCAGTTACGTTCATTACGCAATTTTAAGGATTGAAATGGCGCCGAAGTCTATTTATGCCCATGTTACTGTTGGATTAACGATATTTTTTGAAAGGTTCGTTTAAATTGGTTAATAGTAGCATACAAACGAAGAATCGTATTAAAACCATTAGGATAAAGGTTGGGCATTAAATTAAGGTTTTCCAGTTTTGAGGGTTGAAATATAGCGAATAGGTTATTAATTAGAGCGAATAAAAATAAATATCCTCATAATTGAGTGAGTTTACGGTGAAAAAAACCGGCGGAAAGTCTAAATAAGACAGAAAAAGCTTGCCGCGGTGTTGTAAAATTGTAAAAGGTCGATATGTGAAATTTTCGTTCGGGGGCAAAATATTGGTGGAAAATAATTTTGGACGGCTTAGCAAGGTGCAAACCGTTTATACTGTAAGGAAAGGAAAATGTTATGTTGGCAGCTGTATAAATAATTTCAATGCCATGATCAATATGATGGAAAAGTTTTTTTTAACGAGTATCAGGACGTTCCACATTTTGTTGACAGTATGGACTTTTTTTACATTCGTTTTTCATGTATATCTCGACAAGACCTTGGGTGAGATATTGCCAACAGCTGCACGAAAATGAATAGAGTGCTGTAGTGCATACTAATCGAACATTTTCAACCGTGCTCATACACAATCGTTTTTCACTGTATAAAAATAATTCCACAAAGTATCGTAGTTCAATTGGCCTCGTGTTGGAAAGGTTGCTAAATTGTACCCTCGTATTCGGGCTATTTGGATTAAGGCGTGGCGTAAAATAATGATTTTTCGAATTTTGAGAGTTGAAATACAGCGGGTTGGTTAATAATTATAGTGTTCTCCTTGAGGATCTGGCCGTCTAATAAAATTGGAATACTTTATGGCTTAACGAATGCTTCCTCGATATGTATCGTGAGGTAATAACATATTTATTGCAATTTAATCTGTACTGAAGATGTAAAAGCTTAGGTTTGAAGCATCGAACAAATGTGTGTCTCCTCGGTACATTGTCATTAGTAATCGTATTATTATTTTGTGATTTTAATCATACCTAAATCCCTGAAATTGGAATACTGAAACTCCGAAACACTGGTGAATCGAAGCGGTGGTTTACCATTTATCTGGAAACGGAAGTAGGAGTACTAAGAGATAGTGCTATAGTCTTAATGGAGAACTATTGAGCTTCGAAGAAATATGATGTATTCCTCTTCTTTCTTTTCCAATTGCTTCAACACAGGTAGGGAGCGTACTTCAATAAATATTGACCTATAAATCGATGGTTTTACGAGAGATTGCTCCGCCAGGACAAATCATGTTCGATGCCAATCATAATTAGTTTCGTCATCATGCGTGATGCTCAGTTTACCGAGTGGTTGGGTGTCGAGTTCCTGAGTGAAAGGGAAAGCTTACGTCTCCACTCAACAAAAGAAACACCTGTCAATCAGTCGATTGCCCATTCTAGATGGGTGCAGGGGATTCCATTGCTGATTACTTAATCTCTTCTAGGAACATTTCCATCGCACGGATGGGAAATTAAAGGACCTAGTGGCACACAATGGCAATCTGCCCAGTATACCGTGATTGAGTAAGTGGTCTGGCAAGAGAGACACGATTTATTTTTTGCATTAGGTGCTATTTTATATTTCTGAATCTATTCCGAACCTAATGAGTAGACCTGTCGTTCAGTTCTACCCTACCCTAGGAATGTTGCAGCGCATTTTTTGTATTGCTTTTCTTACAATTGCAAAAATATTGCTAATTACTGGGATTCGTAATTCATCAGCCACTACTTACCTAGATAATCTCTCAAGTAAACAGCATTTTTTATCGTTTTTATCGCTCCAATACCGTTCGTTTTACCGTTCGTTACCGTTCTCAGCGTCCATTCTGAGATTCACCCGTTCTTTAATGGATACGATTGTTTTATTTGTTTCCTATTACTGTGGGAAATAAATTTATTTCATAGTTTAGCCATGTGATGATATCATTATTTGTTCGTCTCAATGTTTAGCCTTTAGCCTTGTGAATGCTGTCGCAGAACAGTGGAGAAGGTGGATTGTAATAAAATATGAAAAGCTGACATCATATGTAGTTGCTGGTAGTAGTACCGTACGTTCATCAGTGCTCGACTATTTTTAGGATTATACGAGCTCTTGCGTCGGAGTTGTGTGAAATTAAGAATAGATGAGGGTATGTTCATAAACCCTTACTCGAAAGCAGTTTATGTGCTATTTAGAGGAAAATATGATAACCTTTGTGTTGAAATAGCCGTTGTTCATACTGAAAGGCAATGGGTCTACTCCCACATAGTCTTATCTTCATGTGTAACGTTATTGAACTTTTTCTGGCACCTTTGCCGTTTGCTACTCATTTACCTCCGCACTTCATCTTTCTTTATTTCAAAGGATATATGGAATTAGTTCGAAAATAATTTTTAGAAATTTGGTAACTGCTTTTCACATTTCAGGAGTAATTACGATCAAAATATGATGATTCAGGTAAGCATCTTTAGCAACTCTTTAATAAATCGCCTTCCATCGAATTGATTTTATGCAGGTTTAGATGTGTCAATTGTGTGATTAGTTCTGTATAAAAGTGTGAATTTAAGTTAATATATAATAAGCTATAAATAATAATAATAAGCTAAAAAAAAGAATAATAAGTTTGTCGAAGTCAAAGTTAGAAATATTTTCTCCGGCCAAGCGACGTCTGCTACTCTCTCTTATATCTACATGTTCCGCCTAAGTGCAAAATTTGGTACTCCTTCAAAAGATATGTAACTTCGTCGAGCTGAGAAGAGTCAGGAATTAGTCGGGCATTTCCGTGAAATATACCGTACTTCAAAAATCAAATATTCAAAATGTCGAAAACGTTTTGTATCTCTTCTGAGATCTGCCTCCACGAGCGGAATGATGTAAGTGAGTTATATGAAACAAAATATGTTGGGATGCTGATTTCCGTAATGACGAAATGGCTGATGAAAATCTGTACGTAGAGCTCTCTTCTGTCTTGTCTGACCATGTTGACTTGCTTGAATAATTGTCGGCATACATAATTATTTGCCGCAGTTAAGGGAAGAAATTCCAAGGCAGACTAATTTTGTCTGCTTGATGATTTGTCTTGATTAAGTCTTAGACCCTCAAATTTTCAGTTGAGCAAATAAAATGAACAAAATATGCTATGAAAATTATCATCACGTTATCGCAAAGTTTTGAATTATTTTCTGCCAGCAATTGTGTAAAATACGTACTGCCAGCAATCGTGTTGACTGCATACCTCTCGAGCCACATATTGCTATAATATTGTAAATGACGATGACTTTCCGTCGGGTTTGCAAGATATTTTTACAGTAAAAGCGGGGTATTCTTTTGCTCGCTTGCATATTGACGAGACCCTCTAGAAGCTATATTAGATGTATACTTTTAAGTTACGACTAACAGAAAAGCTACGTGCGTTCAATATTCCCCTGTACTATCGTACCGTATGATTTCATCTGTCGTCTTCTTACATCGATGGATCTCACCCAAGCCTCTTTCCATTTTGATTATAATAATTATGATTTACCTTACAGAAGTGCATACTAGTGCATAGTAGAGATGCATTAACACTACGAACATTCCATACTTGCCGTGAAACTGGATCTGAATTTGATTGATAAATTGGTTCTTTCATTTTTTATAGTTTGCACCTGTTCGCTCACATTTGATATGTATTCGCGTTGGTTTTAAATGCAGGCTTCTTGAATCCATAGATTACTTGGGGGATAAAACCAAGTAATCGCTATAGTTACTAAACATCAATAAATTCTAAATGGAAGAAATTATCCCACACAGAGAGCCATTTCTATAGAATCGGTCGAAATCGTGTCATACAAAGCGGAGTCAAAATATGTAAATTATTTTACCGATAAAAACCAAAACAGTACTTTTATATGGTCTCATTAAATGTCTTAAAATTTTATATTTTACTTCCAAAATTATTTACATTAGATTTTTAGATGTGGAAGATTAAGGAAATTTTGTAGCTATATAATGAAGAAATACAACCTCGAGCACAAAGGAAACAATAGCTGCATCTATCATGTCTTTCTCTATCTGAGAAAGGTGCCAAGGAAGTTGGCTTGAATGATAGGTTATGTCGCGGCGGCTTTAAATGCTTTTGCTTTGTGCTGAGTTAGAATGTATGAGATAATTAACCTTCAGAAATTTTTCTTGAATTCTAGAGCTTTCATAATTTTTGATGCATACCAATCCAAGATATGGCCTATTTCCGCATACTAAAACTGTGAGTCGCAAATATCTTTAAACACTTCCAACCCTCTGCAAGAGAGAGGAATCTATTAGTAAACTCTAATTCACTATTTATTCGTGTGAAAATCAAATTAGGAGCCTATGCAAGCTTATGGTTGTGTACGAATGGCGTCGTAGCTCACTTGATAGGGTGTTCGGTTACTTGGCGAGCAGTCTTTGGTTCAACTGAAATTTAGGGTGTAACAAAAAGTCACGGCCAAACTTTCAGGTCACATCCCTCACACGTAGAAGAAGGAAATATGGTGTTCGGATATAGGTCCGGAAATGCTTTATTTCCACGTGAGAACTCTTTTTCTACTTCCATGCGTAGGACATTAATCATAAGAAACACAGGAACAGAACGCATCAACGTACCGCAAGATTAACTTTCTTTCATTATATACTCAAAATCTTTCCTTCATCATTGATGCATGCATCAACCTGCCTGCAGCATTGAATCCATGAAGTTCTGTGTACCGTTTCGCAGCCTTCCATAACACGGGCTCGAAGACTCTTTGCATTTGGTACTGGGGCTCGACACACGAGAGCTTTCATATGCCCCCTCTTATAAAATACTAATGGGTTTGATGGAGAGTATGGCACAAAGAACCAAGAATGGTATAAGAGATAAAGAGGAAAGGAGGAGAGTTTAGAATGAAAATTATTATTAACAAATCGAAGGTAATGAAGATCTCTAAAGAGAACTAATAAGTAGAAATCAATTTGGAATGGCAAGGAAATCGAGCAAGTGAGGTCATTGAATTACTCGGGAAGCATAATCACCTGGAATGGGTCCTGTGCACCATAAATTAGAAGTAGGGTTGCTCAGGGAAACATAGCATTCGGAAAAGTTTTGGAACTCCTGACAACTAGGAAAATCAAAAAGGGTTTAAGGAAAATATTTGCATATGGAGTATTGTTTTGCATGGATAGGAAACGTGGACATTGGGGAAAAAAGGAAGAAAAATATCTTTGAAATGTGACTATGGCGAAAGATGGAGAAGATACCAACATATAAGTTTAAAAATAAGGAGGTATTGAAAAGTATTGGAGAGGAGCTAACTATATTGAAAAATGGAAAGAAGACAAAGGCAAAGTGAAATATACGTAGATTACGGAGATATTGGTTGCAGAATGGACGGACAAAATAAGAAATGAAGTGTGCAGAAGAGTAGAAGAGGAAAGGACCATGTAGAAAATCATATAGAAAAGAAGAAGCAGATGGATTGGACACACCCTGAGACTTAATGGGTTTGTGAAGAACATTGTTGAAGGCAAAATATAGGGAAAAGTTCCCAGAGGAAGACCCAGGAATAAGTTCATGGGCCAAATAAAGTGGAAAGTACATTTGAAGAGATAACAGAAAGTAAAGGAACTAGTATTAGATAGGAATGGGTGGAGGGCTGTAGTCAATCAATCTAAGGATTGTAGTACCAATGAATGAAATGTTCGCAGAAAGTCGTAATTGAAGGAAAGATTAATGGAAAGATAAGAAGAGATTTGGTGTGATGACAGATGATGACAGGAGGGACATCTATACAAGGCAATGAAAAGTCTCACCCATAACCGAAATGCCTGGAGACTAATGTTCCATTGAGATCTGTCAATGGACGGATACACAGAAAGAAGTAATAATCACATTGTGTAGTTCAGCGATTGCCCGGACGGCGCCACTGCCCACTGATAACAGCGTGTAAATACCTGTTCGACCAAATAGACTGTTCAAGGGGAATCCCCTTGAGAATAGCGTGAGAGTGTGTACACCGATCGGGGTTCTTAATAATGGAAGGTGTGGAAAATAGTGTTTCTGTTTTAGCAATGTTTATTTGTAAATTCCACGAAGTAAACTGCCAAACCATATAAGGTTTTAGAGGAGAACGTTCGGATGAAACCTGTGCACGCATAGTTCCTCTGTTAGTAAAAGTTTACAAGTTCTTTTTAATCTTTTTTAGTGATGCGAATTTGTTAGTGGAACTCGGATTAATATCATCTTCTGACCTAACTGATAATCGAGGCTGGATGAAGCCGATTTGTGATCGCCGTGGAAAGGAGTAAACAGCGAAGCTATTGAAGAGAATACCGAGAGAAACGACATCGTGGGAAAGGATTTCAATTGACTATCGCTGTCTTCAATCGCCGTAATGCTTCTTATATGCTTCTTCTGTCATGAGTGATCGGTGTTTAAGTGTTTACCAATCTCAAGTGCTTTTCGCGGCTGATTGATTCTCATGATCGCCACTCATCGATCGTCGAGTATTTGACCCTCGGGCTCATCGTTTTATACGTACACTATCGTCCGTGGGTCAAAGTGGAGCAGTTGCTTACATTTCTCAATACATTCGATGAAGGAGGAGATCGTTGCATATTTGGATGGGGCTGGAATATTTTCTTGCAGGGTACATGAGGTGAAATCCACGAGCTTACATGACACAAAATGTTTTGGCTTAATTGTAGTGAGTTCGCGCGTTGAGGGTATTTAATAGTCGGAGTGGCGGCTTTTTGAGAGTGAACTAATTTTAACTGTTGCGGTGTGATAAATTTAATCGTTCAATTTTATTGTCACTTCTGATCCTATACACGTCTGGATAGTGTCATTAAATATACATTTTTATATATTCTTACAGTTAGGAATATGGTTGTATTTCACCGGTAACTAGCGCTGAAGGAATTTAAGGTGAGGTCGGTGTACGATAGGTTCTTCAGCGCTTTTGATTTTTTAAAACACTATGCTTTACTCTCAAGTCTTCCTGCCTACGTACTTTATTACATTTATTTTTAAGTAGAGCTCGTGGAAAAAAAACCTATTTCGGATTTCAAATTCTGCAATAGTCCTGTGGTTTTATAAATCAAGAGTTGCCCCGGAGTATATTATAGAAATAAAGTGCCAACAAAATGATGACAAAAACTAATAAAAAATAACAAAAACACCCTTTGACATGTATGTTTACAAAAATGAAGTTGATCAGTTTTTTGATTAAAACTTCGACGAAAATGATAGAATTTTGTTGTTATCAATACAAGATTACAATTTATCTGCTCACGAATAAAACTAGATAATAAAGACAAATGTGAGAATTATTTCTTTGGATAAATGATGAGATAGGTCATTGGTAGAACGTCGTTTGCGAGAAGGAATATGCTTTAATTGTTAAGAATGGTTATCTTGCGGATACACTTTTTTATTTCCATTATTGACTCTGTTAACATCTGAGAAAAAGGATGAGATGTATGTAAGGAACATTGGGAATATGATGATTTATGTATTCTGTTAATCAGTGATAAAATCTTAATGAAATTTTTGGAAAACCTATCTTGAAAATAATGTTATCATGCTTGAATTTTTACATTAAGGTACTATTGTTAACTGTATAGTTTATCTTTGCTTTACTACGTACAGATGGATTGTACGAAAAACTGAATCTAAGCGTTTTTTGACTCATTTTTATTCGTGTTGTCGCTAAGGCTCAATGACCGCGTATCATTTCTGATGGTGAATTCATGCGATGGAAATAAAAATTCAAAGGCCATTTTTACTGACCGAATTTATATAAATTCGATACTATATGTCGCCCTAGTTTGGGTTTTATATATTTGTACGCTATATATCCGCAAAATTAGCTGTTGCGAAAAATGCAGCGTATTTACGCGGCCTATAAATATCGGTGTGCAAAAACATAATACTTCACAATTTTTATCTGCATTTCTGTCAATTAATATCATTAATTTAATAAGTCCATTTCCTTTTTTCTAAAATATGTCTCTTTTGAAGCAGTCATGAAAACTATGCTACCCATTAAGATGAAAGGAGCCGTGGTATGCAATAGAATGTGAGGAATGTTTTGAGTTGTTGACAGAATGTTTCCTCAGAATTTGATGGGATGGAATGGATTTATATCTGCGAAAGAGTTACTGCCCCAGGCGATTGATGTAATGATTGTTACCTTATTCTTGTCATATGTTTTTAACCGAAATTAAGTCGAAGGCTTGTAGATAGACTTTTTTAATCCTGGAATGTGGACTGTTCCTGATATTCCAGTGGAATGTTATTTATTCAGATTGGTTTTTCCGTCTCTTGTACACCTTCTGGCTTTAACCTTAACCTATTCATTCTCCTTGCTGTAATTTTCCTGTTTTTTTTAAACACCTGTTAACCTTATTGAGTGAGTTATCGTCCCTGCCTAAATATGACAGTTGTAAAAGTAAACTTTCAACGCCTTCGAAACATGAAACCTTCAACGCCTGTCATTGGGGATGTTTGCTGAAGATCAAATAATTACACTGAACCAGGCTAGGAACCAGAACGTAGCAAATACCTCCTAAAAGAGCTTGCATTTTTTGTCCGGAAATGAATGCTATTATTTGAGTTCACTCATTAAAAGCAATGACTTTGGCTGAGCCATGATTGAAGAAACAAACTGAATTAGTTGCTTCGAGCATCGAAAAGCGAATTGTGAAAAATATTATGCAAGAGGGTATGGTTTTAAACTTGAATTAGAGAATAATATAGGTTTTTTGTCAATCTCCTTTCCAAGCCGAAAATTATAAATCGAATGAATAGAATCAAATGGATGCAATGCCTTTTTAACCTACCGAGGAAGAAAGTGTTGTTCTAAGTGAAAATTTTCAGTGGAAATTAGCGTAATGGCGATAATGCAATAGAAGAATTAATAACCAATCAAGATCATATTAATGGGGTTGCTAGTGATTGCACGTTACTAATTTGTCATTATATGGCTCGAAACCCTGTAGGCATTTATATTTTTCGTGATAAATTGTCGTATATCTCTCTACATTAATAGAAATTTGGTGGTAATATTTTTTTGGGAACATTTTTCTGTGTCAGCGAACTGTGTCATAGAGCGATCATTGAGAACAATCGTTCCAGCGTTATTCAAAGAAAAATATTATAAATATGGCAAAGGTTGCCTACAGTCAAATATTTAGAATGAAATTACTCCTTCAAGAATGTAATAGCAAACTATTGTGTAGTAATATTATGATATCTCTTTTATATCACTCATTTGCCTGGTAAATGTATCTTTAGTGACATGTATTTTTTGTTTGCTTAGAGTGCGTATCGTCGACAGCTTGTGTATTTATTCGAAGGAAATGAGTATCACGTATGTTGATTGAGTTTCTGGAGTCACTATCTGCATGTATCGCATGTTTTCATGATGTGGCTTATGCTACGCTATCATCAATTTTATTTATAAGATTATAGAAATTTTTATTCGTAAATACGTTTTTTATAAGTGAAACTATCGTTTTAAAAAAATGTTTTTGTAAAATGAAGCGAACCCTGCTGATTTAACTTTTATATGTGTTTAATTCCTCTATCTCGTTATATTACATGTATCGGCCTTCAGCTATGCATGTTGATTCCTTTCTACCTACGACCTGTGGGTTACCATGATAGAGCATAAAATATTTTATGTGAAACCGGTTTCCTAGTCCTGTCAAATTTGATGTAGGTATATTTGATTTCTGCATTCATTATTAAATATATAAAATTATTATATACATTATTTGTGGTCGTGTGTCGTGCGTAGAACGAACGATTCTGAAGGAAGCTAATACCACTTCACGTCTTCCATCTGTCCTGTAACTGGGTCTGTGTCAAGGACCAATCTCGGAATGAAAAACTTCCAGCTACTGATAGCCGGAGCGGGCCAAGACCTCAGTGGCGAAAATGATTGTGGCCACTTGTCATTGATCGGAATTCGGCAGTTATTCACTTTTTCTCTTTGTCGCACACATGTTTTTGAAAGCTGTCCAGAGTTACGTCAAAGATCTCTCATCGATGTTTACAGTCACTTTTTTATTTCTGTATTTCTGCTTTGTAAGTCTTGGTGCTTGCTATTCCTCTGAGTTATTGTGTAAATGCTAGCATTCGTTTTTATGTCGTTGTGTCAAATTCTTTTGCTCTAATTCACATCGATATTAAATTTTATGGATAGCAGTTTATCGAATGAGGACGTATCTTGGTAAAAATAAGTGATCCGCAAAGTCATGAAGAAACTCTTTATTCAATTTAAAGCAGCGGTGTGTAGTGATTAATTAAGTGCCAGTTTCATTATTTGCGTGTGCATAATATTTTCGCTGCCAAAATGGCTCCAACTAATTTATATAATTTGGAATTTCCTTTTAATTGGCGCTAAAAAATGATGGATGGCCCTTTCTACTCTAATAGTCCTTTCCAATTTTCAACGGCTCGACATGTCAACGCAGAATTGAGTGAATTAGTAACCCCTTATAGAAAAGGTGAAGACAAATTTATATTCATATTTCCATTATCCATTCAGCTATATTTATTATCTATGTTTGACGCAATGCTGTGATGTAAGTTGCGGATCGATAGCTTAGCTCAGATATGAAATCATGTTATAACATAAGTCATTTTCCATGCTTGACGCGGTGTTATGATTTATGCTGCAAATTAAAAACTATTTTGCGCCACTGGAGGTCTCTCTAATGAGTTCATGTTCCAATTTTGACGTTATCCCAATGGAATAGGTCTTCAAACCGGCTAGGCGATTTTTTTTTCACTGGCTTATGCCTTTCTCCATTTTTCTCAGTTAATGTTAATAATGTTTGCCTACTTGAAAATAATTATTCTTCGATGCTATTTCGTATTGATTGCCAATTTTCCTTGGGTTCATGTATTCTCGACATCACTACCATTCATAAACATGCGGTTTCACTCCTTATATACCCGATAAAATAGCAGATTAAACTGGATTCTGTAAGTTTTTGACATGCCGGTACGTGAAATGCTTTTGCTGCAGATTGTAATGATAGCCCTGAGCTCCAGGTTTTTAACTAATTCTTCATGTAATGGTATTAAACTTCATAAAATAGTGAGGAAAATCTGAAGAGTTAATATAATTATTTTAGGAATTAATTATCTGATGAAATTGATGAAAATGGATAAATTATCATTGATTTAAAAAAACTAACTGTTAAAATACTTTTAAATATACGTGCTGGGAAAATGGCACATAGCGTGAGGGTTTTCCGTGTGCTAATTGGTCAATTATGCACTGTATGTGTGGTTTTTAACAACACAGTCGGTAGCGTGCGTTCATGAATAGAACACTCATTTAAAAAACGTAATTTAAAACATTGTATCTCTTACCTCAGAGGGTTGACCTCAGGGTTGCAAGGGTCCTGGGTCCCTATTTTACTCCCACAATAAAAGCTTTGGAATCAATGCAGAGGTTTTTTTTGCTTTGTTAAATCACATCCAATCACGATATAGGGCTCAAACTTTCCCTGTTGGGTGGCAGATGGAATAAAGTATGTAATTGTTGCTGTCTATTTTGTTGTATATTTCGTTTTCGTATAAAAATTGCATTTTCAATGACAAAATTATGAATTTTGCTCGAATTTCAGTAATATTAAATTTCCTTGGCAACCTGAACAATGGCTACTGACGGAAAATTTCCCTCGGGCGTTTTTGGGCGACGTTGAAATTTTATAAAAACAGTAAAATGAAATGAGTTATATTTGTCATATGAAGGTATCTAATCAGATAATGTTACAATAACGCACTATACAGTTACTACAATATCAGCTATATTACGTATTATAATATTATTCTTTTATGCTGGCAGTAATACCGTATATATTTCTTATTAGATATTCAGAGATGAAAACAAAACCATTACCAGATCTTAGCTTAATAGCCCGCTGTCAAAAGCGACCGGTGTGACTAACGTTAAAGGATTAGGATCCCGGCATTGCCTCGATTTAAAACATGATCCATATTTAATATTAACATGATTTAGTTTAATAACGTGATTAAGCAACTGCGTCGAGTACATAAATGTATTACCGGCTATAATGTATAATCCTATGGAAGGTCGTTTAATATTTTAAGGTGGGTTGATTGAAATGTCCTCTTAATGTACCATAAACTGCGTTGAAGAAGGTGTGTTGGGTGAAGGTGGAACTAACACGGAAATTTCGAATTTGGAAGGAATTGGCGGACTGACGGAAGAGGGAGGTAGACGACAGCCGTTGGTTCAGGTTCTAGTTGGAAAAACCAGGCAGCGCTTTAACTACGATTCCGAGTTTCACTTCCGCATTACCCTTGTCAATTTACCAATATAACATGGCCAAACCTCAGTCTTTGTGCCGTCCTTGTTAATAATATCACCGTGTATTTTTAAATGCTCGAGGAACTATTTGAGGGTAGAAATCCGTTGAGAACTGTAAATATATGTTTCACAATTTGTAATTCACTCATATGTCTAAAAAGTGCCTTTACGTGGTGAATATGGTGCATCGAAGTAGTATGTTTATTTCATGTTTTCGTCGCTCTAGTTACTATTTTTTCTGGATGTGGACGGACTTACTAAGAAAACCTGGAGTCCGCTGGCACAAATGTAAGTAATCCGGGGGTGGCTGCACCTCCCCAATATTTTGATGGTAAAAGTTTTCCTCGTATTAAAAACTCGGAAAAACAAAGTAAACGGACATTTTTTGTTTCTATACTTAGTTTATCTTCATGAAATCATTATATTTAAGTCATTAAATGGAACATACGAGCGAAAAATAGACAATATTAGCGATGATTTTGCGGTCGGAAATCGCAAGGCCTTGAAACCTTGAAAAGCCAATCCAAGCCTTCGCATCGAAAGATTGAATGGAAATTGCAAGTCTTGTGAGAAATGTCCAACGCTTTCTATGGAAATTTAATTTGCGCGGAGGGTTGGGGAGGCGTTTCCCAAGTGCACAGAATTTGTAAGAGTTGTGTGAGCATGAAACTAATCGGTTCAAGTTAACTTAGAAGTCAGCATATTGGAGTTTTTAAAGAAAACATTCTTTTCACTATTTCTAGGCTTGCAGATGGTAGAAACTTAAGTCTTTTTTTCTGATCTAATAGTGGTTGATTGCTAAAATTCAAACGTGAAGTGATGTTATTTCCACAGTAAAACTTTCATTGAAAAAAATAAAAGATTAGTCCAGGAGACCTGAACAAAACCTCAAAAAATGTAACCTCAAAAACCCCGATTTACGGTAACCTAATTTTTAAAAGTAATATGATGATTCTTCTCTAAAGGCTGATTTACATGGTAAATTGTATTGTACAAACGAGTGTATCATATATTGTACAAGATAATGAATGGAACTAGAGCAGGTTCTATTTCCCGTTCAGTTTCCCGTTTCATGAAATAATTCATATATTCGTTTGTACAATAAAAAGTACAATGTAAAGAGGCCTTTACGGAGTATGAATTTTGGGCCTTGTTATTTCCTTAGATGAGGTTTGAAGCGCTGTTGTTATGGCAATGTTCTCCTGAAGTTGTAGGGCTTGAAAGTATTTCACCCGCATGTACCTACGTACCCATGTTATTGTATTCTTCTATTTTTTAATTTCAGCATATTTTCCATTCCTCTGATTTTTTTGTTTGAAATGCCTATCCTATTTATCCCTCTAACCATCTATCAAGATAAATAATCTTATCCATCATACAAGATAAATTCTGCCCCTAGGCCTCCTTCAGCTTTACACTGCTTCTAATTATCTTCTCCACCCGTCGTCTCCTCTGAATCCTAATTGCCTCCGCTACTTGTATATACTTTCTTCCCCTTTCGTGTTTGACTCTTCTTCGTTTTAGTCTCGCTCTCCCAATTCAAAAAAGCACAATACCCGGATTAGGGTATTGTTTCGGAAATGGGAAGTGAAAGTAATCATGACAAAACATGATGTGGCTTCTTTCTTCCCAAATGGGCCGTTTAAGTTTCATCCGTAGTTACTAAGCGTAAAAGATTTACGTCATTCTCGTTGATTATTCTACCGAAACCTGAGAGACTAGGTAGATGAATTGTTTTTTGTATGCCTTCGCCAACGAGTCAGGTTTCTCTGAATGCTCAAAAATGATCTTCCTGCGAAGAATTATTTATTAATTAATAGTCGCCGGGATTTTTTTATTTCTTATTTTAGCTTGAAAATAAAAGACCAATAATGGAGTGTTAGGGAAGCTGATAAGGATACTCAGTTGTCTCAGGCGTGACTTCTTGGAATTTACTATACGATGTGAATGAAGTAACTTTGTTATTCCTCATGAGTTATATTTAAGACGACTCGGGTTTCGACGTGGCACGTCATCATCAAGTGCCCAGATGATGACGTGCCACATCGAAACCAGGGTCGTCTTAAATAAAATTTACGTGGAATAACAAAGTTACTTCATTTACACCGATATGGATATGAGAGGCAGTAAGTGTAAATGATGCTCCAATTGGTCGGCTTAATGGGTAGAGTTTTTCCGTGATTTTTATCTTTTTCTCGGCATCAGCTAAAAGTGTTTGCTCATTAAATGGCCTCTGTTTATCAATGCGAATATGCATGCTATTTCTAATCGGCCTAGTGCATATGGCTTTCCTGACTACTTCAGTAGCCAGTGACGGTTATCAGTTTGGTGCTTGCGAAATAAATCTTGTGGTCGTTGATGCTGTGCTCGTCTAATATTAATATCTCCGGGGAGCTCGGCTAAAATTGCCGAGCATGTTATTTATCTCTTTATCACTAGCCATGCGTTTCTCTCCAATTTATATTTCTGTGCTGTCTGCGTCTGAGATTTTTTTTTCATATAATTCGTCTTTGCAGTCATCAGCACCGATTTCTTGGGTGGCTACTGGATGGGCTACACTTAATTCTGTCCGAATATTATTTTTAATCGAGATTATGGATTATTACCTCACCGATTGTGGAGATGAAGCCTTTTTACTGGAGGCGTGCATATTCCGATGCAATGCCGCTCGACTCGCGACCTGCGTTGCCACGAGATCCTGCTCATACTATGCATTCGACTACTTAACGAATGGCGTAGGCGAGAGCGGTCTGAGTCTCACTGAGCTGCACGGGAGCGTCGGGAGTGCGGAAGACACGTCACTCCAGACCCGATCCTGGAGGACTTGAAGATTACAAAAAGAGTCATTTCTAAATATTTTAGGTTACTTTCGCATCGGTTTTCTTTTGTAAATGACACACATTTACTTTGTCCGGGATTTTCTCCAGTAGTAATCGTTAAAGCGAGTTTGTAATACCTCTGTTTGAGATTTACAGCAACGTCTCATAGGAGAAAAAAGACTTTCAAGTGCGAACGCTGAACGTTGCCCATAATTGGCCTTATTAGCACGAGGTTTACTTCATTTTATCTAATAAGGCAATTATTCGGTAAAAAGTCTGGATTTAATTCTCTTCGTCCAAGGAAAGGAATTTATGTACTCCTTGGTACTTAGAAATTCATGTGCTGACCGAATCGAATATTTTTAATGCATGGCATTGAGGACTTAAGTTCGCTGTTCGCATATTTTCGTTTTGTTATCGTATCGTGTGTCTTTTCAATTAAAGCACCTTTTACCAAGCAAATTTGATTTTTTGGCGTTTTGCGTTCGGCCACTGTTTTCCCCTTGATCAGCTGGGTGATTTTTAGGTGCAGATCTATCCATTAAGACCTTGTCCAAAGGTCGTATGTAGATGGTGCTCCTTAAATTCGCTTTGGCTGCATTGTCAGTTCTAGAAATGAATTTTGGAACGCCCTGCAAGTAAGAGACCAATCAACTATTTGCCATCGTAGTCAACGCACATAAATTGTATCGCCAGCATCACGGGAGATACACCTCGAGAGACGAGTGCCTCCCGCTCCCGAGAGTTCGCTCCCGGGAGCGGTGGCTCCCGAAAGCGATAATGCCCATGCCGAACTCCCGCAACGGGAGCGGTAGTGCAACGCCCTTCCCACGTC
This sequence comes from Ceriagrion tenellum, assembly GCA_963169105.1. Classification (NCBI taxonomy): domain Eukaryota; kingdom Metazoa; phylum Arthropoda; class Insecta; order Odonata; family Coenagrionidae; genus Ceriagrion; species Ceriagrion tenellum. The sequence goes on along the minus strand of OY720641.1, from coordinate 76,666,633 downwards.
TCTACTTTTAAAGCGATAATAAATGAAATATGGAAGGCAGAGGACCAATAAAGAATGAAATAATCGCATTTTTACATAGTAAAAATTGTGTATAGGTATGAAATACCCAGCTGAATTTAATTGTCACTTGATTTTTTTAAAACTGATGCCATATTAATGCATAGTTTGCTAACAAATCAAAAGCGGTTATTTCATTTACATGCGCCTAAATTTTACTGTATTTTTTCGCTCACGCCCAATATTTACAGTCTTTATGATCTGGCTGTTTAGATGCTGATACTTTTCAAGTGTAGCCCTTCGTCGACGAACGGTGTGATGTATACTGTGGGAAACTATATATGCATGAGGTGCGTGGTCCTATATTCATACGCAATTTCCAGGTGTGTATTTTTCAATGAAGGTGAGGCGAGAATTAATTAAAGGTCGCAATCCTAGCGGTATGCTTGTGGGCAAGGAAACCATCGGAACGTTTCCAATCCCCGACGCGATCTCGCTCACGATGTCCAAAAAAACTCCTTATGAGAATCGGAATGGAAATAAAAATACTACTCGCGCGGAGAGGGAGCCTAGCTGTGGAATGCGCCGCCGTTGATCGTCGTCTTCGAGTAAATCCGTGGGCTGCGCGAGACTGGAATACTTTCGGAAGACGCATTGTCACTTCTTCGTCTGAGCGCAGCGTTTCTTTTTATCGTGAGTGACGAGGCGCCGAAAGAGGGCGGGTGGTTGGGATGGAGGAAGGAGAGGGATAAAGTCTTGGGATTGCCGGAGGAGGGTGGGGTTCTCTGGGGGGCGGGGTAGTTGGAGGGGAAGAAGGGGAACGCCATAGGGCGACGGCCAAAAAACAAGAGTATAACGAGGCAGTGGTCGTGATGAAGGAAATGAGGCGAGGGACTTCTTACTCCTCTTGCCTCCTCTTCCGTGGTGCTGTCTGGTTGTGGACGGTTCGAGAAATATTCGGATGGGACTCGTTCTCGTTGTTGCTGGAAATAAATACTCTTTTTGCCTTTTGACGTCATCTGTTTACGTTGCGCGCTTCATTTGTGCATTGGTCATTCATAAATACAAGCGAGGTCCAAATAGGGAAGCAGTGTCATAAAATACTGCGGTTTTGAATCCTGCCTTGGTCTTCATTGAGGTGTTTTTTTTAAGGATTAAGCTCTTAGGCTATGCAACACTCAATATAGCCTCTGCTTTTGGTGTACCGCGTACCCGAATCTACTTCTGTTTGTTTCTTAATACATATTGATACTCAGTGAGAAAAGGACACCCGCGCTATTGTTGGGTTTGTTGGTTGAATCGTCATTGTTCCCAATTGTGCATACGCCAAAAAAATCTTTTCAAGTAAGGAGGCTGAATCTTAATATGATAGTTGCTTTTTGCGTACGAGTGATACTATTGGTAAAAAGATATTTCGTCTGTATTAACTTCCGTGTTTCTCCAAAAATCATATTAATCTGCGATCTTTCTGGAATTGTCAGTGGAGCAGGAAAAATCTACCTTTACACATAAATAACATACCATCAATGCAAAAACCGATTCAAACTGGTTATTTATTGAACAAATGAAATGTGAACTGAAAGAAGGAACTGGCGAGTCCAGGTTTTGATTTTGTAGCCACTATTGCAACTTTTTACAGCAAAATACAAAAGTTAGGTATTGCGTTGCGTTTTGAAACTTTGATTAAGTAGATGATTGGATGCAAAAAACGTACTCATCAACAAATGTGCACCTTAAATGTTTCGCTTATGATTTCCCGTTGTCTTGATCAATTATCAGTGAAAATAGGTGTTTTTGAGGACATTAATTAAAAGACTTGGAAGAGAGATTTGTTTCCACTCCCGCCGTTGAGAATTATTGTCGTAATTCGGATTTAATGCCGAATCTTCATTTTGCCTGTATTATTTACAGTTAAATATACAGCCTCTTTTCTTTTAATCCATTTAAAGCTGTATTTTATGTACATAAGGTATTTATCGTGTCTTTGTTGGAGCCAAGCAGAGAATTCTTGGCTTCGTTATGCAAATGCAAATTCTTTGTGGCCGTTGAGAAATTTGCTATTATTGTTCTCTAGAAAGACACGAATTTTCTTTTGCTTTTTCGACTTACCGCTTCTACGCGTTCTTTCGCAAAAATCAGCCATAAAAATTCAGAATCCCAACGTACATGAAGGTATTTGTTGCGTCTGTGCCTGTTGCTCGGCTCTCAGACTGACGCACGGTGAAATACAATACATTGTATCATGAACAGAAGAAGACATATCTATTCCTGATTGTATTTATCTTCGTCTATGTTTAATTTCAAACTCTCTATCTTCCAATTCAATCTTAATGCCCAAGAATTTATTTTCGCTTTTTCTGTGTACATTGCATATTGACATCCTGATACGAGAGTGAGGGGTGGACGTATGCTTAGAGCACGTGTATAATTAAGATTGTGGTCATTTTAGTATGGTCACGAATCTTTAGCTAAGCTCTATTATTGTTGTATTAGAAAGCATGTTGGTGAGGCAGGGGGGTGCATTGCTTAAACAACGATCAAATTATTGAGACGTACCCTTTTTACTCCTTTTGCTTTGTGGGTTCATTGGAGATTGATTATATTTGCTCTTTCAGATCAGCTGCCGCAATGACAAATATGAATGTCATTGCGAGATGTTGGCAATAATGGACATTGATGCCGAAATTCTTAAGACGTTTTAGTGCATGGCTAATTCTGCGACGGCAGCGTATGATAATCTATAGAAGAGAGCAAGTAATTAGATTTTCTGCATGCTTCTGATCTCAGTAAAATAATTGCAGGTTAATCCTTAAACGTCAGGTATTCCAAGGTCGGTATATAAGTCTCTGGAGTCATCTCAGCGCATTTATCTGTCCAGTGTAACGGATTCGACCCAAACAAACATTATAAAAAATAAAATATTTATATAGTTTTAATGTTGTTTCGGTGGCGTCATTATTTTATGATAAGGATGAAAAAAATCTTTCTTAGTATTGAACTTAGGTCAAAGGTTTAAATAGCCGGTCCTCTTATCCTGAAAATGCAAATTTAACGTAATGGCGCATTTGTATACTGTGAGATGAACTGTACTCCCATCTAAGCGATCCTCCTTATTGCTGCTTAATTTTAATGCAATATTTGGCGAACCAAATTCTGTTGAAAAATAATTTTTTCTTGGTTAAGGCAATAGACGGAGAAGGTTAGGGTTGATTATATTTCACCCTGAATTTTTATCTCTTGGTTCCGCTATATTCCTTTATTTTTATTTATTTCTCTTCTGCGTGGATTTTAGTCTATACTCCTTGGTCTATTCTCTTCTCTTGTGTGAGTGTTTTTCAGCTGTGTGATTTTTCACATTTTTGTATGATTTCTACAAGTTGCAGTGCCCTACCGCCAGCTTTAACTTTGAGTTGATAATGTGAATTTTCTTGACATTGACATGTTACTGTAATATTTCCTCTACAATCCCTGACTGGCGTGAGTTTTTTAACAATCTCACACTTTTTCAATTGGGAAATAAGTGATTTTTATTAAATTCAATTCAGACATTTCTTCTGAGAATGTGAAGCACGTTTCATCTTATCTGTGCTTGTATTATAATAGAAGATATTGCTCGTATTTAGCTGAACCGTCAAAATATGAAACAGTTGGTGAGGTCGCGCTTCATCATCACTCCCGTGCTCACTAGCTGCCTTTTGTACATGAAATCATTTTTGATTCATTTACTTCCTCTGTGCTCAGCCGTTTTTAGGGCAGCTGGGGATAACGTGATCCCGGTCTGGTATTACCATTGCATGCTGTTCAAATGGAGTCAATATGATTTATGACTCGGAGTGCAATTAACTACGGGGTAGTCTCCCTTCTTGAGCTCCCCTATGATTGAAATTTATCGCCTCGAGGGCAGCTTTAATCGTCGCGCATTAGAGGTTCTGGCTTGGATTCAAATGGCTCATTGAATCCTCGATGCTAGAAAACAAAAATCTTTCACGAATAAAATTACTTTTAATCCTTTCACATCTTTGGAAGTCAAAATTAGGATTGATAGTTTTGGAATGTGAAGGAAGACCACGTATATTTCCAATTTTAAAATGCCCATTCCTCTGGTCTTTTTCCTTAATGATATATGAGGCGATGGAAGATAAGTGGAACACCATGGTCTGTTTGCATCAGTAATTTTGGATTAAGCTATAATGGTAATTTCAACCAACTTTTCACTCTTCGAATGGATTATATTTTCAGTGCTCATTTCGTTTTTTGTACCCCCGTCCCTAGTATAGCTACCTATTTACATTAATTTAAGACTTCAAAGTTGTTTGCGCTGAAAGTAGGATTTTATATCCATGTTTTTTAATGAACTTAATTGTTTATAAATAAATATTTGGGTGTATGCAATTGGCTACGTAATGCGAGCCTTTTATGTTACCACCATTCAGAATCTGTCCTTTTGAGTCATTATAACTGAACATCTGTACACTCTACTAGTTGTCCTCTCCCATAATAACATTTGAAGTTTTTATGTTGCCTCAGTTATTTCCTTTTCTGTTAATGGAATTGTTCGTCCGTCAGGGTGTCTCATCTTACTCCCACACCATTGGAACAAATATTTTTAGTTTTGTGTTACATCTGCAAAAGCAGTGAATGAATATGTGTGGGTCAGTATTGGTACTCTAGTCAAACAGGATTGAAACAAATACTCTGAACATATTTGCTCCGTGAGTGGTATGGGAATCATGGATGGATTTATATAAAGTTATTCGCTTTAATATAAGGAATATAAATAATGAATCGTAGATTAACAAGTCAGGGATAACCGTTTTTGGCTATTGCGGTAGAAAACCGGTGTTATATTAGTATTGCAAGAAATTAAAAATAATTAAACTATCAGCAAAATAGAATCACAAGCTGAGAGTGGGAAATTCAATTCCAAGATTGATTTATATGGAGGAGAATCGTGAATCCTTGGGAGTGAGGATGATAATACCCAGGTTTTTGGAGAAAGAGGTACGGAAAAGGATATAGCATGTAAGATGAGACAGCAGGTGTATAGAACCGGATAATTTGAGGTGAAAGAATGTTGGAAACTTGTAGGTTGTTTGTTCGGCTATTGGGATTCGGAGAGGTATAATGGAAGGGATGAAGAAATATCGGAGGTATATCGAGTTGAAGAGAGATATTGCTACTTGGGAAGAGACTTCTTTAGGGGAAATTGTTGAAAAGACATACCAAAACAGCTGGAACATGTAGTGATATTTGCTATAATATCAAACACCTTCATTGCTATAAGGTAGTAAACACCAGTAATTCTTTAATTAATCAATTATTATCAGTACATTACTTTGTTACAGTACATTACTAGTTTTCACAGTACATTAATAGTTATTACAGTACATTACTAGTTTTTTATTTCCGATATGGAGAGATTCCACAAAGTGAAGCCTGAATTTATTAGTTATTATCAGTAGAATTTTAAATAATTAAAATGAATCAGGTTCACTCTTTTTCACTCGATTCCCTGGTGGTGGATTTTTCCGATCGTAAGTCAATTAATTGGATTTTATGAGTGACATCCTGAGAAGGTCACGTTCAGAAAACCGCCGAATGATTCATTTCCATCCACTGTGGTCTCCATAAACTCACGAGAGGGATTGTCGGCGTTCAGCCCATCGAGTGCACTCAAGTTTGGAAATGATTTTGAAGAAAATAAAATATCTGGGGCAAGCATTGCATTCCTTTAAGTTCTAATTCCGGTCTAGAAATGTTGATTCAACCGGATTCTTGGAGAGTATGAAGGATAATTCTTGATCAGTGTGAAATCGAGGCATGTTTACGTAACTGACTTCAGTGGGCGGAGATGGTAGGTGGAAGGAATTCAGGTGGGATTAATGCGCGCTGAAGTTTTTCTCAATCCCTCTAAGGAGGTTTGACTGGTTAAGCTGTTGGCTCTAAACGAGGTGGCACATGTTTAGAACGGTATGCGGTGTTATCCTTTTTAGAGTGTCGGCGACAGAAAACATTTTTATAATAACCTTTTGGTGTTATCTGTTATCGCAGGGATTTTAATTGTAGAAATGAAATTATTTTGACAGCAAGCAATGTTTTCATATCACGTTATGGATTCAGGAAATGAGTAGCATCCCACATTTGTTGCTAAATTAGTGCCAGAAATATCAGTTGTCGTGAAGCACAAGAATGATAAACTTCGTATGCCGTTCTGATTTTTCTTGAACTTTATTTTCAATTCATGGTAACTGATAGAGGACCAGGCCTAGATAATGAATCAAATAAAAGGGAACTTGGACGAAAACGGAAGCTGATTGGTTGCTAAGGTGAAAAAACTCGATGTCCCATGGCATGTAAATGATTGAGTGGTACTTATTATTAGAGCTATGAGTGCAATAATGTGTCATCCAGTTAAGTACATCGAAATTTACGAATGATTTACTGCTTCTTTAATTTTTTTATGTTTATTAACACAAATAACTATACTCTCGTTTTAAACGCGCGTGAAACTAATCATGAAAAATATAAGTGCAATTTTTTGCGAAAAATAATAAAATGAGTACATACGTAATCAACCATTTTTAAGAAATCATATCGCTTATTTTACTCCGGCAGAGTTTCTGGAAAGGGAGTGTTTTTACATTCTTCCTTATAAGGAAAAACCAGCTCTGCACGAAAGTCCCATAGAGTAACGTGAATTAATTGCAAAAACTAAGGAAGAGTACAGGTCAACCGAAGCAGTACAGTAATTGATTTATTGCCATGGAAAGTAAACATGAGTATGCTTATCTATTTATTCTATCAATATGTTATCTGGGTTTGATTTGACTTACGGTCATTGTACATTGGACGTCAACATTGTGTTAGCGGCAAATAATTTTAGGCAATGTTTGAACGATGAATTTGTCGATATACCATATGTTGAAGTTCAGGTTGAACAATTAATGTGTCAATATACTTCATATATACTTAAGTTTAGTGCTTAAAGTAACTTTGAAAATAGCCATCATCCGTGGAACTTCTTGCTATCCGGGGAATGGATATTCGTAACGAGAGAATAGCTTCATTGATAGATTGAATATTTTTCATTCCGAAGCATTAACTATGAGTGGTATTAATTTTTTACGCTATGGCATTATAAACCTTTGAGTGCAAAAGTACAGAAATACGGAGATTAGTACGGAAAAAAGCTGAACGAACTATCATTATATGAATAAAAATGCGTTGAAGGAGGAAGGATAGTTTAACAGTGTACCAGGGTCGAGTACGCTGCCCTGTGTATCGTTGTCATATTTTACCTTGACTCTCTCAACTCTGATTTTTTCTGTGGCCTACGGTACCATATTTGTGTTTACGCTCTGTTATATAAAAGGGAGAGGACTGTCTTTAATAGTGCTTAGCAGTTTTATTCGACATTCTGATGATGCTTGAATGATTTTTTGTGGAAGGAATTGAATTTAAGGGTGGACGTTATGGGCATAAATGAAAGTGTTTTTCTAAGAGTTTATCGTGGGCTCTAAAAATGCCAGTTTCTACCAGTCGTTTCATCAGTTAGAGAACGCAATTAAATGGGGAAATAATGAAAAAGATGATTTTAATACTTTGTGCTGGCTGTCTCACCTCATGATGATTCATGCATGTTGTGCCGGAAATGCGGTGCGAAGGAGTAAACTGTTCCCATGGAAAAATGCCAAAAATACGTTTCTTAGCTGTGTTTCTAACTTTTTTGTTTGTTTATAGTAATTTGTTTATGGTTTTCAGCAACGTTACCACGCTTTGGCTGTTACATAGGCTTATACTTCATAAGCGTATATTGTTGAGGCAGTATAATTGTAAATGCAAGGTAACTGAATGTTTTAAATGACCCATGTGGTTTGGCTGGGTGATAGTTAACACCTGCTACTGATTTTCCATTCCTTAATAAATATATATTTTTTCCAATGCGCGCTACCCACTACTACCTGTCTAACGGTAAACTTAGTTTTCCTTTAATATCTTTATCAATACTGACATCTCGTATTTGCAAAGGTGTATAAAGTCATGAATATTGAAAGTATTCCTCGTTTATCACGCTATCATTATTTAAATATGCGTACTTATAGAATATATTCGCCTTTTAATGAAACGAGAACCGATTACGTCATTTCTTACACTAGGGTAAGATACTTGTTTTTTAAAAAAGGCTCACATGTAGTAGTTTCTGTGATTCTGTGGGCAATTAATCAGTAACACTACAACTACAGCCTTCAAAATGAAATCATATTCGAATGCGGAGCTATGCCACTTGTCTTAGCCTTGATTAGACATGTTTCTGGAGAAATACATTTTCCATCTTTTAAAAAGGAAAAGGGTCATGGAGGCGTGAAGAACCTTATTGCTTTATTTTAAATTGGTTGTAAAATGTACCATACTCAGTTATACTAAAATTCTATTTTAATGAGGCTCTGACTGAATCCGACCATAAAAAACCCACAGGTTTTTGTTCTTCTTGTGTCCATCATGCAAGAAAAAAATGCCCAATTTTATTTTTAAATATTTTTAAAGATTGTTCATTCTTTTGTGAAAATATAAATAAATGGTTCTCGCACACACAATGGGTAATACTGCACTCCAAATTCTGTTCGAGGTAAATGATCTTTAGGCCATATATTTTGAGACCTTGTGGATTACCTGACTAATTTAAATTCTTAAATTAATTCTTTCCTCTTTACCTAACGCATTTCTGTTATAGATTCCGTCTGTTATGAGGTGACATGCTACAAAGGGAAATGTCTCATTCGTAAATGAAGCTACGCTGTAAACGATACTTTTTGACTCAATTTATTTACGATAGGAAGAGTTACATGGTGGAATGTTGAGTCATGTTCATAACTTTCGTAACAAAATTAGACTAGAATGCTTCAGAGTATACATGTTTTCGTCATATGCTTCAGAGTATACATGTTTTCGTCATAAATAACTCCCCTATCAAATCAAATTTTCATTTGGATTCCAGTCATTCATTCTTTTTTCTTTTCCATTTGTTTAATAAGCATTTAAGCTTTATAAACGGCTTTATAATAATCTTCCTGCTTGTACAAGGCTGTTTTTCTTTCGTACCATATGCTAAGCCGCTTTTATTTATTTATTGTTCAGAGTTGTTGCAGCGTCATCCAAAAATTTTCAATTTTATTTTCATGCCCAACCGCATAGTTTTCTAACTCCATGTATTATTTCTGTACATGTGTGCCCATTGCCAAAACATCTTTTCGTTTTATTCAACCAAAATACTTTTGCATTTTCTCATCCAACATCTTCCATGTAATTATTCATCTAATATCTAGAGTATGCTATTTAGTATGTCTTCAAGCTTGATCGCTTAACATCGTGATAGTGCGGCACAGATATAATGCTTTCATTATTAGTGCAATCGTTGAGTCATTTAGAGACCTAAAATTGGTTATTGTTTTATGGAATGGCTATAGCGAGGTGTTTTACTTACTTCCTCAACTACCGCTGTTAAAGCCGATGTTGATTTTCTTTGGTATTGTGGTCGTCCAGAGTTTCTCCCTGATGACTTAATTGACTGCTCACTCTCATGTGGCTGGATGGTGATACATATGTGAAACATTCAGGATCAATTTTTGTTTGAAAAAAGGCCGTAAAATTTTTACAGGCACCCGGTACTATATCATGGGTCGCATGACTCAGTGAACAAGGAGATTGAGCAAAAAGGTCAGAGGGCCGAGGAGCTGGAGTCATAAAGATGCTCTCGAGTAGGCCTTTTCCTTTGAACTCTCTAGAGCAGGCTCTAACACGGATTTATGTTTGCCTTGGATGTCATTCTAGACTTCCCTCTGTAAATGAATGAAGCGTATTGATGGAGCTTCGAGGCGGTGGCACACACGTGCGTGGTGTACAATTTTGCTGATTTTATTTAATTTCATCATAATTCTTCACTCCATTCACCGAATTTGACACTATTCGTCATGATTTGGCCTCTCGCTGGCTCTTGAATATGAGGTTATATTGGAGAATTCATGTTTTGGTTTTTGATATGGGAAAATCATATTTTTTACCCCGCGGCATGCTTGACAAAAAGTCATCCCCCCCCAACTAATGCGAGGCATCTTTAGCCCTCCCTCTTTTTTTATCAAACATCCTTTGCAGTTTAGGATTTTTTAGTTTTAACATTCTTTCAATGCCTTAAGTTTTTGCAATTGCTATTTTCTATTGACTAATTTTTCATCATTAGGGGTTATTTTCGTCGGAAGGGTGTGACCGTATGAACGACTTTCGCGCGGAAGGTATAGATTCCTCAGAGTGCTTTAGCTCGTCTTGTCCGGGAGCGTTAGCAGCGAAGAGGGATAAGTTTTTTTTATCACAAAGCATTCTGAGAGAGTAGCTGTGAAATGGAATTTTTATCCCTCTGCGTGTGGAGATGACATTTCAATTCTGGTACTATATCTCAATCCAGCATTCATATAGGATAGACTTATGAAAGTGCTTCTTCATAACTAATTGATTAAGTAAATTAGGCTACTTTGCATATATTACTCGAAGTAATGACTACCCCAGGTACTTAAAGACAATTGAATAGATTAAATTTGACCGTCTGAACTTTGACCGCTGTTGCTCAAGTACCTCTTAATCCAAAAGTATTTCTTTGACATTGTGTAATCATCTCTTTCTGAAGTAATGACATTATAAAGTGCGTCACTTCTTATTATTTGTTTTTATTCAGTGATATTATGGGATAACTCTTTTTATTCACTTTGTTTTTCAAGAGGCTCGCTTGAATACCTGAGAACTGGATGAGGTAATTAGCTGAATAGTGTTGTGGTATACTGCGTATACTTTGTAATTCACTATCTTATATTAAAGTGTTTCTTGAGGTTTTGGTAGAGAAAATTTTCAGTTGATAGCGTATAAAAGGCGTCCTAAAATAAATAATGCAGTAGGGATTTGTTTATGTAGGGATTTATTTAGACTATTTAGTCTGAGAAATATTGAGATGTTTTTTGTGCTCTTTCACTAAATTTTCCGCTTCTGCTGTCAGTGCATTGAAGTAGTGGTAATTGCTGTGAAATGTTTCCTTGCTATTTTCGTTGAAGGTTTTTTTTCATATTTGTCAAATTATATTTGTAGTCATTGTATGCAGATTCATTTAAGCTCTTTCTCTCGTGATACTCCATTTTGTGTTTATAAGTAACTCAAAATTAAATACCCGTCGTGAAAGATGTGGTCTAGTTCTACTGGATACTTTTTTAGGGTTTAGATAGCGTTTTAACATTGTCACGATATTCCTTACGCCTTTCTCAGCAACTGTTAATGAAAATTGGCGTGTTATCTACTTATCGGTGTAGAGTTGCCCCACTATTCCCCCTCTTTATGATCACTTTTCTTGGAGGTTATGAGCCATATTTACCGGAAAGCCGTTAGTTTTCTACGAACGGTGAACGGTTTGGACTATCTATGGAATAGCATGCGAGTATTGGACCGAATTTATTGCATCCATGTTCACAAAAAAATCCCCGGTAGGGTCGTAATCTGTTCTTTTTAGGCTGAGAACTTGAAAATTTGTAAATCTATTTCATATTTATTTGAACCCAATTATTATATAATTTGTATTCCATGTTATTTGCTGTTCGTTCTCTATTCATCGTCCCACTCTTTCCACCATTGGTTTCTCGGGTAAATTTTGGAAGCAATTGCCTCAGAGTACTCAGACATATTATCTCCTCTCTTTCGTGGTGCTTGTGGTAGACATCTTTATTCCCTTACCCCTCGCCGGACGTCTTCATTGGAGACTCACTCCATCCAATTTATCTTCATCATTGCTCTGCAACATCACATTTCTATTGCCACCATTCCCCCCTTGCTGTCGGAGCCGATGCCTGTCATAAAATAGCATCATCCATTTAAACGTTTTAATAAAATTATTTCTTTTTGCGAGTCTATGTTGTTCAACCAGTGGATCTTTTTTATTCTGGAATATCTTCTTTAGCTTAGGGTTTTCTGCGTGCAATATATTGCTTGAACTTTCATTCTTTTTCATGATGTTCTAGTAGCTTCAGCTTGTTTGAGTTTTGTTTTCTAAGCTCTCTCTCAGAATCATTCTGACAATTTCCGCTTTAATTCTAACTTACATTTTGTTTTTGCATACTTTTACTATCCTTCTCACATCTATCTCTCCAGTCATTATTATGAAGTTATTAGGGAAATTATTATGTATTTTTACTTTGTGTGATTATCTTTGGTTTTAATTTTTTCTCCAACTGTGCCAATTTCATAGGAAAATAATGTTTACAATCGCCGGTAAAAGCGCAATGCGTCAAATTATGGCTTTATTTAAATCGCTACAGAATGGTCTAACGTCTCATGGCCTTCATGGAACGCTTATGCGGAGAAAATATTTCATTATTTTCGAATAAAAGTGATAAAATCGGTTATGACTTGATGGAAATGATGAATATCCGTATTGAAAAAAGACAAACTTGTTGCTTCTGAATTTTGAGACGACGCACGTGCTGCCACACTGGCGTTGTTAATGTGCCATAACTGCGTCACTGTGTGGCCAATCGCACGTCTTGCCAGTGAAATGATTTCTATGGAAACAGCGTAGTTTGTCCTTTTTCACTGTGGATGTCAATCGTATTAATTCATCGGAAGGTGATTTATGTAAGCAGAGAGTAAGATTGAGCTCTTCCTTAAGCGATGAAATCATATTTTCGGGAATTATCCGGTTTTCCACAACCCCATCTTCCCTCGATACCAAATTAAAAGCGAATCTAAAGCTTTACTAAATAAATTGATTACCCAGAAGCAGCCTTTCATGTAGGATTAAAATCTTCGATTTATTAACCGAGAGCGCTCATCTGAATCTCGAACGTTTTAAAAATCGCCAACTTGTTCGTCAGTCGTTCATTCGATATTTTGCTTTTGAGTCATTATTTCTTTTTCCCTTAGGATGCAACAGGGTAACAACGAATGTAAAAGCTTTGGGATAATAACTTGCTCATCACAGCCAATATATTGGACTGCCATTAGTTTCCTCGTCAAATTTAGCTTGGGTGAAGCTGGAAGGCCGTAGAATATATCGGGAGGAGCAGTTTCATGGGTACGCACGTATCTGCGTGGTATTCTGCATTGAGTTCAATAGCAATTGCGTTAGGTGCAAAATTTCTTTGTATGTAGAATTTTCACGAAAACATATGATTGAGGGTGCTTAGAATTAAGATATCAGGGTGAATATTAGTTTCAATTTTAATGTGGACTGTAGCGTTATATGTTTTGGAAACGTTGAGGATAATATGTTGCTGTGAGTGAAAGAGGGAAGACCAAGGAAAAGAATAAAAATAATGGTCACTTAAAGACCAGGCGAAATGTATGAGAGCCTTCAGTGAGACTTAATGATGTGCAAATATTTGATTTTCTGTGGAAATTGTAGATGAAACCCAGCAATGGGTTGACTTTATTTTTGGCCTATCCCAAATATTAAGAACAAATCGCGAAATAACTAATGGTAGCGTACCGCCTGCTGAAGGTACTGCAATATCAGTCAAGGTGTACTATCAGTCAGCGTGAACTGCGCATTATAGATGTTGTACAACTGGTAAAATATCAAAGTACTCGGAATAGGATTGTAGACACAGAATCGTTATACTCAATATTATTGTTAATGTACTCGGAGTGTCAGGTGGAATCTCCATATTGCTTTTAAGTGATTGGGGATATGATGTCACGCAATTTTCGTAGAATGGACCTGGGGTCGCAACCCCTAACTTGCGGGGCTATGGAAACGCAAATATTTTAGCCGGTACATTTTTTTGTCGCCATTAAAATAGCGGAAAACGGCGAGCCACGCCAATTGAAGAGGAGTGAAGCAATGAAGTGATGTGTCTCAGCGGTGC